>OY978222.1:11669546-12302046 GCA_963854785.1 Vaccinium vitis-idaea | reverse complement strand
ACTTGATGCGGTATTGTCTTTGGTTTTTCTTGTTTTTTGGTTGTTTTGTAGGGAACAGGTCGGAAAGAGCGCGTAAAGTGGACACATGGCGGTCGGGCGTGTTGGGGACAGGTGGGACCCAAGTGAGGACGGCCAAACAAGCTTGGAAGTCATTTTAGGGGTTCCGGTATCAATACAGGACTTCTCCTGTATCGATACCCGTGTGCCAATTTGGGAACAGAACGTCTGGGTATCGATACAAGACTTCTCCTATATCGATACCGAGGGTCTTAAATTGCCCGTTTTGACTTGCCACGTGTGTTGACTTCGGGGGAGGATAAATACCTCATTTTTGTTCCGAATTAGGGTTCGAACTTGGCTAGGTTTTTCTTAGTTTTTCGCAGCCGTTTTTCTTTTGGAGTTGTTACTTTCCGGAGCTTGTTCGATTGAAGTTTTAGAGTTTTATTCGCTGATTCTCGCATTGCTTCGGTAACGTTTCTGTTTATTTACTTTAATCTCAGTTCGCGGGAGTTTGTCCGTGATCTGAGATTCGAATCTTTGTTTTAATTGATATTCAAGTTTAATAGCATGTTTAATTTCAGAATTTTGTTATTCGTTCTAGCTAATATGAGTGAGTAGTTCTATAGGTATGGTCGCGGGGTGATTAACACACCGTGGCCAGGGCTGGGTCTGTTCTCGCTCCTGTTTCTAGAATTAACAAAGGTAAAAGCAATTTTAGGTTATTAAAGTACCTTCGTTGGACGAATCCGGGCATTGTCGGAGCCCATGTAATGTGGGGAACGGGGGACCAAAACTCGTTCTACGCTGTACATGGGTAAACGGCGACCACGAGGATTCGCATCTTTCGAGGTATCTTTTTCTCTCTAAAATCAAACGTTTTCAGAACATCGAACTGAGCGGAACTATCTAGATCTGGTCACTGATGTTATGAACCCTACGACCGTACTTGCTTTTAATAGTTTAATCAAATCAGTTTTATCTTAGTTTAGTTAATTTTCCCATCAAATCACAAAGGGTGGCTACCTAAGAGCCGTTTTAGATCTCACAACCCGAGTTTTTAGTTAAGCATCTTCCACCATCTCTGTGGATTCGATTCCGGTCTTACCGGGTATTATGCTACACCGGTCTCAGCCCTACGCTTGGGGCAACCCATTAATTTAGGTCTAGGATTTGGTCAAGCAAGCGGTGACGTTTTGTGTTGCCGTGTGGTCCAATTTTAAACAGTTTTGGTTTTCGATCGTAATTAAGGGATTTGGTATAAATACTCTCTTAGAACTCGAGTTAGGGTTCCAGACAATAAACTTAGGTTTTATTCTCTCTAACTTTCGGCTGCAGTTTTCAATTCAATTCAGCATTCAAGTTTAATTCAGATCTTCAAATTTCCAGCTGTTGGATTGGTGTTTTCGCGTGATATTCAAGTTCAGTTAATCTTCCGTAATCTGTGGTATCGTTCTTTTTCTTTTATTTCAATTGTTCAAAGCATGGTTAGAGCTACGTTTAATATTGTTGATGCGTTCAATAGAGCCATGAGCAAGTAGTCGTATAGAGTGCGGTTGCGGGGCAAAGGCGCTTCGCAGCTAGACTAATCGATGTTCTACCTCGGGACCGAATTAACTTGATTTTTGAGCAATTTTAGGAGACGAAAACTCTTCTAACGAACAAAACCCAGGCATCACCGGAATTCGAATGCGCACGGAATCTGGTGACAGGTGGTGCACATTTGTTAGGGATCCTTTTTCTTATTCTAAAATCAGTAAAATGAATAATTGTGGCCTGAGTAAACATTGGTTAGGCTAGTCGCGGACGCTGGGTTCCCTCAGCTGTACTCTCATTTTTAATCTGCATTCAGTCAAATTAGTTTAGTAACTAGTTAATTAACTTCATCAAACAAGGGGTGGCTACCTAAGAGCTGGGTTAAACTATAATTCCACACTTTTGAGTCAACACCGTTAGTCGTCTCTGCGGTTCGACTCCGGTACTTCCGGATATTGTGCTACACTGGTCGAGAGTCCTACGCTTGGGACGCGTCTTTATTTTTAGTTACCCGGTCAGTCAAGCAGGCACCAAATAGCAGGAAATATAAACATGTAACAAGCCCTTCCATGGGCACAAAACAACTGAAAATATCAACATAGAGTAGCAGAAATAAACAAGATTCTAAGTAGTGAACTAACTAGGTTAGCAAACTAAGTCACTCTTCTCACAACCAACTAATTCTCCCTTTTTTTGTCCCGGAGAGAAAGTATCCCAAAAATCGGAGAAGAGACAGCAGCGACAGTCAAGCGTCATCGTCCATATCAGTGTCACCATCCTCGGAACCTACATCATCCACATTCTCATTGTCTTCATTAGCACCTTCACCTTCACTTTCGCCCTCACCAACGCCTTCACTTTCTTCCTCAACAGCAGTGTCATCATCATCATCATCCTCCTTTGAATTTGAAGGAGGAAAGGCTACAGCAAAACGCTTTTCCATTTGTAGAGTAGATTTTTTCATAGCAATCAGTTTTTGAGAGTGAGAGACAAGTGTAGAGGCCATTGCATTGAGACGTAGATTGAACCCATCCAATTGGTTACCAAACACATCCAATCGACCATTTAAAATCTGAAATTGTTGTTGAAGAAAAGCCATGAGCTCAGAATTTAGAAGGGTGGAATCTGGGATGGTGGCATTAGGAAGTGTGGCAGAAGGAGGTGGTTCAATTTCAGCAGGTTGGTCAGGTTGTAGCCAAATAGGAACATAGTCCGAAGGAGGGAAGATAGAAGGATATGCTGCCTCAACATGTGGATAGCGAGGCTCGGGGATTTCACGTGGCATGAAAACAGAGGATTTAAAGGTGTGAGCATTGCTATGTTGGAGTGTAAGAGGGGTGATTGGTGCCTTGAGTAAGGTAAGAGGTTCATCTTCAAAGATAGGCACATTATGAACTATCATGAAGCGTGTGAGAAGGGAGATATATGGCAGAGCAGATGTCCTTGGAGGGTGATGAGTATACTGGTAAACATCTTTCCAAATCTTTGTAGCTAGGTCAAAAGAATAACCGCGACCAAGACCATAAAGAAGCAGTTGGCGACTAGGTGATATGTGAGAGATATTGTCACTGGGGTCTATAAAGGCACAAACAATCTTGTTTAAGAGACGGTATTGAGGGGCTAGCTCGCCTTGCTTGATTTTAGGGAGTTTGGTGTAAACTCCCCCAGTAAGCTCACGCTGAAGTGCAGCAGAGTTAGGCAAGAGGTCATGAGAGAGAGGCCACTGAGGGTGTTGAACAAATGGCAGACCTACCAAGTCACAGACAGCTTCAACAGAAAATTCAAGATCAACCCCACGAACCCTAGTAGTAAAAGACCCACCATCAGGATCAACACTAGTGACATTAGCCAGAAATTCCTTAACCAAAACAGGTCGAGAGTTAATATTACCAGAACAGACTGAAATCCACCCACGTTGACGAAACTGAGTATAAACTCCAACGAAATCTAGTTCATCAATCAAAACATCTCGTTCAATTAAAGTGGTTCCTTTCAAACGATAAGATTCATAGGTTTTCTTTGCCTCATCAGACACCAGAAACGAAAACCAGCACGAGATTCAGACGGACGCTTCCATTTTAGGTTAATCGTACCACCAGCAACCTTAGTTATACCCATTTCAATCCGACAAAGAGAAACCCAAAAGACAGTAGATACAAAGAGGGAGATGATGAACAGTAATCTTACCGAAAACTGGTGAGAGTAACAAATGGAAACAATACCAGAGAACCCGACCCAAAGAAATAGTGTGTTGAGGAGAATCGCGCTAGGAGAGATGAAGGTCAGCTGAAGAATCAAGCGGCTTCTCTCCACAATCGCCGCATATTTAGAAACCCTAGGTGTTTATCGATTTTTGAGAAAGGAGGGTAAAGTAACGGTGAAAAGGATATAAAGGAGAAAGAGTCCAGGAGTGATTCGGTGTGGACGAGTGCACCCACGAGAGAAGAGGGTCAAGACGTGTGGAGCTCGTATAGCGCCAGACTTTAAAAACATGAGCGCTATCTAGCGCATCTCTCTGAAAAAAAGCACGCACAAGCGAAGAGAGAAAAAAAAAAGCACAACAGGTGAAGTGAAATAACATGAAGGAAAATATACTACACCTGTGAGCACCCAAGCCACAAAAAAATTGACTAAGGCACTTGTGGACTGCCCACCGAGATTGTTCGAAAAGATTGTGATTGTTAGAGTCGCCACCCGGATTTGAGGTCCGAACCCGAGAAACCGATCAAAAATAAACATGACTTGTTTGCCCATTTGAAAAAGATTTCACTGATCATGGCGGAACCAAAGATTTTTCGGATTCGGGGGTTTGGTTACGAGAGGGGAAGGGTTTTACGGCACCCCTCTCGCCCGGTCCGTGAACCGGTCTCTACTCAACATTTTGTGGGATTTTGGAAATGTTTGAAATTTGATTTTAAACACGAAATGGGGGATACGGGAATGGCAAACACGTAAATGAATATTAAAACACAAACTAAGTGATGGTGGATGCTTGTGTGAAGTGTACAATGCGATTACAGAATGATGTAAACAAGGAAAATGACAATGAAGGAGAAAAATAGAACTTAAAACACCATTTTGAACAAAATTATTTATCTTTCCGACACTATTTGCATGTTTTGGAGGGTTTTGATATAGAAATGAGAAAAACACAAAACTACAAAGTTGTATCCCTTCAAATTATCTACGTTTTGATATATAATACGTTGAAAATGGAGTTCGGAGTAAAAAGTTATGGCTGAAACACTGTGACTGCCTATCTGTTGGGGTTTGAGCGCTCAAGGTGAAGGCCTTGAGCGCTCAAGCCCTTCCCAGATCGCCAAATTCTGCTATTTTATGATACTTTTCAGAACTTGTAGGCTCATTTCAAGTATGAGGAACTTGAATGAGCCCACTGGTCTCCCTCAGCAAGACCAAAATAGTGATTTTCACATGATTTTCTACCTTTTCGGCTATGATCAAGGCTTGAACTTGTGGTTTGATGAATGGATGGGTAGTGGCTGTGTTTATGGGCTATAGATGAAGTATTTTGGTCAGAGGAGTGTAAGTGTAGGGTTGATTGAGTGATTGATTGAGTGGATGATGGAGGATTTGAGCTTAAAATGGTGATTTTGGCTTGGATGAGGTGGGTTTTGATGGAAGAGCTAGGTTTGGACGAAATTGATGGAGTGTATGGGCTGTAAATGGCTTGTTAGAGTGAGAGAGGGGCTGTTGAAGTTGGTTTCTCAAAGACCCATGTGTTGTAGGCCTTAAAGATGAGATTTTTGGGTGTTTTGGAGGTTGAAGATGATGGAGGGTGGTGGCTATGGAGGAGAGAAAGGCTAAAACGTGATTGAAGTGATGAGAGAGAGTGGAGAGGGCTGATGAAGGGTGTGAGAGTGTAAGAGATCAGCCAAAGGGGGTTTATATAGAGAGAGAAATGGGAGGGAAATGGGTTTAATTTTTGAATTGGGTTTGGGGGGTGATTGAGGAGATGTTCAAGGGTCTAGGAAGTGTATTTAGGCAGTAGAAAACATAGGTAGACACTCCTCTTGCAGTAGAATATCATGATTAGATGCTCTGCAGAAAACTGATCTGGCTCGGAGTTGAGCGCTCAAAGCCATGGGCTTGAGCGCTCAAGGCTGTTGCTCAAAAGGTAAAACTTTGCGGGGCCGCCCCGGGTGCTACCGAACTCCGTTTCATGCGTGGTTTGAAGCGTTGGAAAGCCTGTCGAGTGTACTTTCTAACCCAAGTGGTTTGAACCCAAGATAATTTGTACATCCAAGTATGTGACCATTTTACCCTCAGAAGGTCGGGAAAATAAGTCATTTTGGTAAAACGGACACATCTCCCTCATTTCAAAATGGATTGAGACGTATTATATATCAAAAAAGAGGGTTTTGAATGTACTAGAAGATAATGTAGGCTTAGGTTTGTTTTGAAATGGTTTATGGATGGTTTGAAGGGTATTTTGGTCATTTTGGTTGGTTTAAGGTTGTTCTAGGAGGGTTTTAGAATGGTTTAGGGTGGTTCGGTGAGTTCAAGCCTTGTTCTTAGCCTCGAGGTATGCATGATTGGTCTATTTCATCATCGGGAATGCTCGAGTGCATCTTGGGTTGAAAATCGGGGTGTCTACAACACTGAAGTTAACAACACTCCCTCACAAAATGTACTCTCCCAGAACAAATAAGATCATAAAATGTAAACTTCCTCTCAGAGACCAGCAATGCATAATAAAAGATCGATGCAGTTAAGCACAAAAATGAGAGGCAAATTTAACTCAATGAGAAAAATGTTACTCCCCCTCACCAGGAACGCTTCAGAAAATATGCAAGCATAAAAAGAATGAGAATTCTCAAACTCATGGAAATGGAATGCAAACATGCACATATATGGAGGAAAAATGCAGGTGCAACAGATGACTTTCTCCCCCTGACTAAATGAACTCCAACAATCTATCAAGCTATATTGCTTAGAAATATAATGCACTTGATCAAGACACACAAGATGGTTCTCAAGCACTAAGAATGAAAGTGAGATGAAATGCAGTCACAACAAATCTAATGCTCCCCCTAACTCATACAAGCACTCAGAAAAAATCAAACCAAAAAGCACTCAACGTGATAAGTCACTTCAACCACCAAACAAAAGAGCGAAGCATGAAAATCTTGCATTAAAGCATTGAAGACTAACAGAAATCAAGAATGTGCTAGTAATGCATTCAAAAAGTATATTATGAGCCATAACAAAGGATCAAGCGAATTTCATGCTCTGCACAAACATAGTGAGTAGGGTGACCTCTTTGAGATTGGTTCATGAAACTTATAGGTGCCAAGAGGAAGTCAATAAAATCGCGAGAAGGTTTCATGCAAGATAGATGAGTGACTTCAAACCATAAGTCACTTGGACCTAAGAACTTTACGCACAAACCCCATTTGGATTCCCTTGACCCAAGAGGAACACACAACCTAAGATAGTGCAATGGAAAGGTAGTCATTCGCCTAAGGTGCGAGACCACAAAAGGGGGTGCACTTGAGCAACAATCCCCAAGACTAGGAACGATATTATTTATTTATTTTTCCTTTTTTTTTTGTTAATAACTTAATTTAGCAAATAAAGATGATCTCACTCTTTAAAGCACCAAAGGAAGCTTTCACTCTAACCCCTAGGCGGTAACTCGAGAGTAGAATCAATGGGGGAAAGCATCCAAAGGTAAAACTCAAGCATTTGGTCAATCACAAATCTAATCAAGTAGAAACCTACCAAGATAGAAATTGAGGACCCTTAGACACCAAAAGAATCAATCCCCAACAGGAGTGTGTATAGTTTAGAGAAGAACATGAGATTCATATGAAACTAAGTATAGCTCACAAAATAAACATGAATGCACCTCTAGATAATCTTAAAGGATGCCCCAAATCTCAATGCTCGCCAAGAAAAAATTCCAAGCTTGTTCTTATGCATGAAGATGAAGAACAATAAACAAAAATCAAGCACACATGCACACCAACAAGCAAGCACACTCAATGACATGGACCTACGATTCAAGAACAAGACCAAATAAAAATGACGCACACATGCTCACTCTGGATAATAAAATGAAATATAGCACACAAGTGAGTGACATGCAATGCAAGACAGATCAAGTTAAAGAAGACAGACCAATAGATTTCCTAAGGCTTTCAAACCTAATGGAATCTAGAGGTATTGTGAAAATATCAGCTTTTTGATCGAGCGTAGGAATGAATTCAAGAGAGATAACTCCATCTTCAACAAGGTCACGGATGAAGTGATGTCGAATGTCAATATGCTTGGTCCGAGAATGTTGGACATGATTATTAGAAATGTTAATGACACTAGTATTATCACAGAAAACAGTCATCGTCCCTTGAGCCAAACCATAATCACAAAGCATTTGTTTCATCCACAACAATTGAGTACAACAACTACCGGCCGCGATGTATTCGGCCTCGGCGGTGGATAGGGACACACAATTTTGCTTTTTACTATGCCATGCAACGAGACAATTTCATAAGTAGACACATCCGCCCGAGGTACTCTTACGATCATCGGCACTACCGGCCCAATCCGCATCCGAAAAAGTAGCTAAGTCAATATTAGTACCCTTAGGAAACCATAAACCAAGGGCAGAGGTGCCCTTCACATAGCGAATAATACGTTTAACGGCTGTTAAGTGTGACTCTTTAGGATCCGATTGGTACCTAGCACAAACCTCTACACTAAAGGAAATGTCGGGACGGCTAGCGGTGAGGTACAATAAACTTCCTATCATACTACGAAAAAGAGTAGGGTCAACACCAACCCCCTCGGAATCCTTAGCAATTTTAGTAGTAGTAGCCATGGGAGTTCGAATCTCTTTTGCCTCGATTATACCAAATTTCTTAACTAACTCCTTAGCATAGGTGGATTGACAAATAAAGATACCGTCGTTAGATTGTTTAATTTGAAACCCCAAGAAATATGTCAACTCACCCATGAGGCTCATTTGAAACTCATGAGACATTTGTGCCCCAAAGTGATGGGCATGTCTTTCACTAGTAGACCCGAAAACAATGTCATCAACGTAAATTTGAGCGATCACAAGATCACTCTCAACCTTTTTCACAAACAAAGTACGGTCTACTCCCCCTCGAATAAAGCCGGTATTTAAGAGATGATCGGTTAACCACTCATACCAAGCCCGGGGGGCTTGCTTTAGACCATAGAGGGCCTTACGAAGATGAAACACGTGAGAGGGATTTGAAGTATCTACGAATCCCTTGGGTTGTTCAACATAGACTTCTTCCTTAAGATCACCATTTAAGAATGCACTTTTAACATCCATTTGAAAAAGTTTAAAGCCTAAGTGACTTGCTATGGCAAACAACAACCTTATGGACTCTTGCCTAGCTACCGGAGCAAACGTGTCTTCAAAATCAATCCCCTCCATTTGAGTGTATCCTTGAGCAACTAACCTAGCCTTATTCCTAACTACTATGCCATTTTCGTCCTTTTTATTTTTGAAGATCCATTTAGTACCTATGACATTGGTGTGGGAAGGCCTAGGGACAAGATACCACACATCATTTCGAACAAATTGAAGTAATTCTTCTTGCATGGCTCCTATCCAATGCTCATCTTCTAAAGCCTTTTCTATCTTATTGGGTTCTATGGAGGATGTGTAACAAACGTAGGTCACCTTGTTTGTAATTTGTCTCCTAGTTTTCATCCCATCGTTTGGATTACCCAACACTTGGCTAATGGGATGATGAAGCTTGACTCTAGAGGATGGCTCTTTGGTATTTAAAGGCATAAGGTCATGTTGACTAAGTTCACTATCCTTTTCTTCTTCGCCAATTCCTTCCGGTTCACAGTCTTTTTCAATTCCATCATCATCAAGAACATTATCTTTTTCACTATTTTCAACTTTGTCTTCTTCTAATGATCCCTCCTCCTCACCTTCATTGGGAGAGATCTCCCCCTCAAAAATGTCCCATATAGGACCTAAATCATTGTCACTCCTATGTGTTGAATCTCCTAAAGCGGTATCGTCAATTACAACATTCGCCGACTCACATAAGGTAGAAGTTCTGAGGTTATAAACCCTATAAGCACGACTATTATTAGAATATCCAAGGAAAATACCCTCGTCACTTTTAGAATCGAACTTTCCTAGGTGATCACCTTCTCTCAAGTTATAGCACTTGCTACCAAACACCCTAAAATACTTAACCGAAGGCCTTTTACCATTCCAAATCTCATATGGAGTTTGAGATGTCCCCGGTCTAATGTAGACACAGTTAATAGTATAGCAAGTGGTATTAATACCCTCGGCCCACAAATTACGAGGTATTTGTTTGGCATGCAACATGACGCGAGCCATTTCTTGGAGAGTCCGATTTTTCTTTTCAACAACCCCATTTTGTTGGGGAGTGCGAGGAGCGGAGAATTCATGCTTAATCCCTATTTCATCACAATAGGTATCTTAATCCCTATTTCATCACAATAGGTATCTATGTCTAGATTTTCAAATTCTCCATCGTGATCACTTCTAACTCGAACAATAGAATACCCTGTTTCATTTTGAAGTCTAGTGGAAAGAATTTTAAAGCAAGCATAAGCATCCGATTTTTCCCTAAGATATCCAACCCAAGAGTAGCGAGAGTAATTGTCAACTACCACAAGAATGTACTTTTTACCACCCATGCTCTCGGTTATAGAGGGACCCATAAGATCCATATGAAGCAGCTCAAGAGGTTTAGTGGTCATTACCATGTTTGTCTTTTTATGTTGACTCTTAATTTGTTTGCCTTTCATGCATCCACCACACACAACATTTTTGACACTAGCAAGCTTAGGAGCTCCTCTCACTATCTCATGTTTAGTAATCTTATGCAAGTTGACAAAGTTCACATGACCCAAGCGTTGATGCCACAATTCTACTTCATCAATCAAGACACGATTGCACACATTAGGCATAAGTATTAACACAATAGCAATTGTCGGATGATCTAACACCCTTAATCACGCAAACACCAAAAGGATCAATAACCAAACAAGCATTCTTAGAGAATTGAACATTGTGTTCGTTGTCACAAAATTGACCGATACTCAAAAGATTTGCTTTCAATCCTTCAACATATAAAACATTGTTCAATTCGGGTAAACCGGAAATAGTTATGATACCTTGACCAACGATTTTCCCTATTTTACCATCTCCAAAAGTAACAACGCCTCCATCACATTTTTCAAGTTTTGAGAACAAAGCTTTATCTCCGGTCATGTGACGTGAACAACCACTATCAAGGTACCACATAGAATCATTTTGAGCTCGAAATGCGGTGTGAGCAACAAGACAATTATTTTCAACCTTTCTCCAAGTTTTGTGAGAACTATTACAAGCATGAGTATCACCATTGTAGCTTTTAGCTTGAAAGGATAACTTGTTTATTTCTTCAACAATATAAGAAGATTGAGCAGCAAGTTTGTTCAATTGAGCAAGAAAAACATCATTTTTATTCTCTTGAGGCAAGAATGTGGGTTTACGAGGTCTTCCCACATTGGGTTGACCAAGAGAGACACTACAAGGAATGAAAAGCTTTTGGGGTCTTTGATATTGCCCCTTCTTTTGTAATTCTCTCCTTAGATGATAGCAAAAAGGCCGAATATGACCCTCGACTCCACAATGGTGACAAGTGATGATTCTTTTCTTAGGAGGTTCGCTTTCGGCAACTTTAGGCATGATAGAAGGAGGACTCTCTACTATTTTTGCTTTCACAAAGTTGATTTTCTCATTAGATTTACTAGACGAAGGATGGAGAGACGAAGGATATACGAACCCTAGACCATGTTTGTCTCTAAAGGTGCTAGTCATTTCAGCAATCCTATTAGCTCCACAATCATTTCTTTTAATAGCCTCACTAGCCTCATTAAGATCTCTCTCTAGATCACTTATCCTAGACCTAGCTTTCTCAATCTCCGTAACATCATCTAGCATTTCCTTCTCCACAATAGAAAACTTATTGGCTAGCTTAGTGTAATATTCCTTTTGTTTCTCAAGTTCTAAGTTGGAGGACTCTAAGTCGGCTTTAAGAACAATTCTCTCATTATCATATTTCTTTATGGTTTTCTCCAATTCTTTCTTTTTCTTTTTAAGAGACACACACTCAAGATACATTTGATTAAAAGCATCATGGATATTTTCAACTTCCCCTTCATTTTCTCCTTGTTCGTCATCACTAGCACTCTTGGAACTCATACTAGACCTATCACTATTCTTTGTGTTAGTGGATATAGGAATTAGAGGAGATTTTGGCGAGTCGGGATGTTCAACGGTGGCAACAAGCACAGAAACATTCGAGTTTCCCTCACCACTATCTTGACCATCGAATTCACTACACTCTTCATCACTATCATCCCATGTGACTTTGAAACTCTTTTTCAACTTTTTCTTGAGGGTGTTGGCACATTCGGATTGGACATGGCCAAAGCCATGACACTCGTGGCATTGAATCCCTTGTGGCTTTCTAGACTTATCAAAAGTAGATTTCCTATCACTACTCCCATAGGAGGGTCTCTTAGCATTAGGAGTGAAGTTTGAATTCTTTCCTAGATTACTACCTTTCTTAAGAGAGAAAAACTTTCCAAACTTTCTAGCGAACATGGCCAACTCCTCGTCATCTAAATCTTCCTCAAGGTCACAAGATTCGGAGGATTCTTCTTTTTCAAGGATGGATTTAAGAGCTATGCCTTTGTTTTGCTTAGTAGAGGTCTTAGAAGTTTCTTGGTCCGACAAGTGGTCTAGTTCATAGACTTGAAGCTTTCCAACAAGTTCGGCAAAAGTTAACTCATCAACATCAAGACGTTCTTCTATAGAATTAACCTTAGACCTAAATCTTTTAGGTAAGGACCTAAGAATTTTACGACAAATTTTAAGATTAGACAAAGGCTCGCCTAGACCGTGAAACGTATTGACAATGTCTGTAAGCCGAATTATAAAGTCATCGAAGGATTCCTCTTTTAGCATTCTTAGACTCTCAAACTTAGAGGTACAAATTTGAAGCTTTGAGACTCTAACCGTTTCGATACCTTCGTGAGAAGTTTTAAGGACTTCCCAAGCAGCCTTGGTTGTTGTACACGAGGAATACGGCTAAATTCAGATTTACTAAGTGCCCCATGTATTGCACGTAGGGCACGCGCATTTGACTCACAACATTCGATGTCTCCTAGATTCCATTCGGCCTCAAGCTTGTTCCTAACTTTCTTAGTTTCGGGGTCTTCAATGGTGGGTAATTGGTAACCGTACAAAACAGAGCGCCAAACTTTTATTCCAAGGGAGATGAGATGCATTTCCATTTTAGATTTCCAGTGAGCATAGTCAGTACCATCAAAATACGGAGAACGAGACTCTCTATCCATGTCTCTTTCCATAAAACCAACAACAGGATCAAACTCAGGCAGTGAAGCCAAACAATGAGCACACAACGCTCTGATACCAAATGAAACTAATTAACACCAATAAACTGTCCTAGAGGGGGGGGGGGGGGGGAGTGAATAGGACACTCAATTAAAATTTAAACAAGATCAGAGATGTCAATCACCGATAAGCCATTTCAAATTCCATAGTTCAACAAGCTCAATCTAATGCAAAGATATATAAACGAGACAAAACACGAGAGATACGTGGAAACTACTTAGGGTCTAATACCCTAAGTATAAAACAACGGCATATTCCTACAATTTTATATCACAAATCAAAAGGATTACAAGAGTTCTCAATTCAGGAATTACCCACAAGCTTCAAGTGACACCTAAATCCAACCCTTGTTGCAGTACCCCGTACTTCCTCTTTGATTCTGTGAACTCCTCAAGCAACCACGTCTTGATCTCCGAAACAGATCGGCACCGAATTCATTCGGCTCATGTAGGATGAAAGGCAACTGACCACAATATGAAAAACATGATTTTTGATGAAGGTTTTTGTAAAACAAAATCAGTCTAAGGCATATGCATGGAGAACAAAAGCATAGCTCTAGATTGACTAACCAAAAATGATCTAAACAATGTTTAGATCATCATATTTGCACTAAGAACACAGCTGATGTAAAAATGGCGTTTTGTTCTCTCTCTATAAACTGATGATGCAAGTGCTGATGGTAGAAAGAGAGATAAGGATGCTTATATAGTGGGAAGGAAACAACCCTAGCAAAAACCAATAGTAATACGCCACAAACACCAGTAAAAATGCGTTGCGCTAGAAGTTGTGCACGGAGACAAGCAACAAGCGCTCAACAGGCGCAACGGAGATGTGCAGACAGGAAAAGCGCTAGTAAGTTCAACGAGCGCAACGGGTAGCGCTCAACTAGCACTGATCTCTGAAACTAGAAGTAAAGAGCTCTATGCCTTAGAAAAATAATTCATGTTAAAACCAAGATACTAGAATGCAACAACAGGATTCAAGAGAAGGTATGAACTACCAAACTAAGTGATGATATGATAATGCAACCGTTATACCTTTCAAGAACCGAATCCAAGGCAATGCACAGTAAGAAGAGATCCTCAAGAGCTTCAATCAAGGGGTGGATTATCTAGACACAACGAAAAATAAACCTCCCCCAAACCCCAAAGAAAAGATTTACATGATCAAAAAGGATTAACGAATCCCGGAAATTGCCAATCACATTTACACGTTTGGTCACAGCGAAACCTATGGTTTTTGATTCAGCAGGAGGAGGAAAGGCTGAGGAAATTGCATTCCATGTTATGAGTATATAAAGATTTATTTATCAATGTTGATCATTTCACCTGTTGGATGCAATCGATAGTAGTGTGCCTCTTTTGATCATGTTGTAGATAAGCTGCTTTTTAGGTTCTATACTGTAATTCATGTGAAAAGAAAGGGGAAATACTCCCTCCGTCCCGCAAAGTTTGACACTTTCGGGAGTGCGTGCCATTTTTAAATTACCTATATCTTTCAATTCATAACGTTTTATGTGATTTTCAAAACTTTGTTCAAAAGATCTAATTGAAATCTATCAAACGAGATCCATGTTGCTTATATAAAACATTACAGATTAAAAGAAGTAATCAATTTTTTCATAGGGCTGAAATAGTGAAAGTGACAAACTTTGCGGGACGGAGGGAGTAGTTATTTGATGATCGAAAATACAGAGTCCTCTCCAAGTGAGCTATTCTTTCATTTCTGAATTTTGCCTCCGATGTGAAAAGCCAACTTGACTGGTTTTTGGTTATAATTTGATAACCCTGACAAATCATCCACGATTTTGAGTAAATTTTGTATCTACTTTTATAGTGCAACATTTTGTCACACTATGCTTTCGCCTTTGATCACAATGCTCACCCGATTGGCTAATTCACAAAAAAATATAACGTAAAAAGGTTATAGGGGAAGTGAAATGTATATAGATACCAATTTCAACATTCTTTTTACCATGTTTCTGTGCAAAAATTGAGCAAATGGTTTTAACCATTGCAAAGATTTACCGTTAGCATGCGATTTTGGCATTTCGGGCTGTAGACAATCTAAAGAGTTTGATCTTAGTCAAAACTCAAAAGCCAGATAAAATATGTTGTACGCAGATATGGTATACCCTTATATGTATCTGTACGGCTGTATTTTTACTATTCTGGGTACATTTTTACCCAGTTTAGATTTCAAACATCTTTTGCTCTGGTCAATTTGTTGAATCCAGCTTGGGTCTGACATGCACGTTGAAGCTTTTCCCCACCCCACAATTTTTTTCTCTCCAACATTGCCTGGTATATATTGACTCAGTTCAATCTAATTTCTTCCCAATTCCTAGGAAACCTTTTTGTTAATCCTCCTCGTTCTTCTTCTTCTTCTAGTTTTGGAAGAATTTCATTTCGTCGTTGCAAAGCCGTGGAAAAGAAAAAGAGGGATTGTATTCAATTTTCTCTCCTAAACCCTTCTCTGAATTATTATTCTTCCTCCTCGTCTTCTTCTTCATTGCAAGAAGATTATTTCATTGCGGCGAGGAAAAAAAAACAATGGCGAATAACAGCAGTCAACCGGTGGTGGAGCCCTTTAATCTGACCCTCTTCACTATGCCATTTACATGTGAACGTTTCGGCGCATCCGTGAGGTCTAATGGTTTTTTCAGGGCAGATAACCCTTTGAAACATCCTATACCGCTTCTTATGCTTCAGCTAGGCACTGTTATTCTCATCTCGACAGCGATTCATAGGCTCCTGAGGCATTTCAAACAACCTAGATTTGTCTCAGACATGCTGGTAATTCAATCTCTCTATTTCTTGTGGTTTTGTCGACAATTTTGTTCGTAAAAAAATGATTTTTAGATTACAATTTGTTCTTCAGGAAATTCAGTTATAAGAATGTGGCTGTGCTATTTTGGAAATTGTGAACCATATTTCTAGATGTTTGGTTTGGAATGAAAGTATCCAAAAACACCACATCGAATTGTGCGAGATTTTCGTATGTAAATTCGATTTGTATAGAATTAGACCTTTGCATGATTACCCAGAAAAACAAAATGTTGGTGTTCAAATCATTCACTAGATTATCCTATCATTCTTCATTTAAACGTAAGAAAATCCATGATGACTCAGAATTTTTCGGTGAGCCTGACAGCAATAAAACCAACTTGGTGATGATAAAATTAATCAGAAAAATGGCAATGACAAGTTGTAATTTTCAGAAATATACAGAATGTATGTTTATCTTCAATTAATGTGGGTAGCTTTTTAGCCTGAAAGGAATTGACCATGGAAGTTCAAACCAGCAGTTTGATTTCTTGCTAATGATTTCTTCCTTTGAATCAGACTGGAATACTCTTAGGCCCCTCAGTTGTCCATTTATTCGACAAAGGAAACTTCTACGCAAGCTTATTCTGGGGAAAACAATCCGTACTCATCGACGTCCTCGAACTTCTGAGCTTAATGTACCTTGTATTCTTGGTTGGAGTCCGAACCGACCTAGGCGTGATCAAGACATCGGGAAGAATGGCATGGGTGATCGGCATTACTGCGTTCGTGCTTCCGGTTGCAATGGCCGTCCCCACTGCCTACTTCTTAGGCAAAACCCACATCGACCTATCCCTAGGCTTGGACACCATCGCGGTTCTTACGGCCACCACATCGTTTCAAGTCACTTCCGTCCTATTGGAAGATCTAAAGCTCCTGAATTCGGAGATCGGTCGCCTTGCTCTCTCATCCTCCTTGATCAGCAACTTATGTGGCGTTATATTCAAACTTGGAAGCGCCACTTATACCAAGATGAAGTATTTGGCCACTCCGATCAGCGAGTTTATAAAATCCGAGTTAGCCAGGATTTGGATGATCGCGGTGATTATCTTCATGTTTCGTCCAATATTGCTTCGGTACATGAAGACAATCCCGGAACGAGGCACCATAAAGGAATCACATTTGGTTGTGATGACCATGTTGCTATTTGGAACTGCATTCGTATCGGAAGCGCTAGGGCATCAAGCCTACTTTGGAGCGATGATATTAGGATTCGTCGTGCCAGCTGGTCCTCCTCTGGGTTCCGGTTTAGCCGATAAGCTTAATCTCTTTGTCAATTCATTGATCTTGCCATCTTATATCATTGACGCCTGTCGCCATGTGAATGTGGGTGTTATAAAGATCAAAACTTTTGGCCCCGTCGAGTTGATAATAATCCTCGCCTACGCTGGGAAACTTCTCGCGGCTCTTTTACCTTCGCGATTCTTCAGGATGCCGTACAAGGATACTTTCGCACTCGGCCTCATTTTGAGCTCACAAGGGTTTTTGGATGTTATGCTTTTCAAACGTTCATTGAGATTCTCGGTAATTCTATTGTTCTCCCTGTTCTCCTAGCATTTCTTATAAGGTTGTTTGGGAAGAGACTCTATTATATTATGTTTGCAATAGCTTTGCATTAGAATTACTCTCAACGAGATGAATGACGAATCACAGAGAAAAATCTAAGCAAAAGATCACTAAACATCAACAATAGGCACTGCCTTAAAGAAAAATTTAATCCTTAGCCTAGATGGCATTTTGCAACCTAGATGGCATTTTGCATGCATTTCTTGGGAATTGCTTTGAATATTTCAATTGCTTGCCTCTCACAAATAACATCACTTGAAACCAATACTCATGACAATCGGAAAATTTTGAAATTGTTTCATAATTTTTTATGGCTTGCCAGTTTGAATCGGTATCCGGGCCAGCTTACGTGCGTGCACCTTTACTAAACCCCTTTCCGGTTTGGTCAAACGCAAGCTATCCATGCCGGGACCATTGATTTACTGGAAATTAAAATGATCTAAAGAATCGAACCCTAATCAATTGTGTAGGGAGCAAACTCATCAACCTATAGGACTGACCCTTGGGTCTATTTGTAATTGTTTCTCCATTTACAAATGAATGCCCAAGTTCCATGCCACATTTTACCTATAAGGCTATGATACTTGTGTTGCTCATCTATTTTTGCGAACTTTTACCCTGCAGTTGCTCACTGAAGAACTCTACTCAATTCTCACTCTCATGGCAGTGGTTCATGCAGCCATCGCCACTCCTTTAATCAGTTACCTCTACGATCCTTCGAAAAGGTTCGTTAACTACAGAAGAAGAACCGTACAACACTGCAGGCGCGACAACCAGCTTCGGATTCTGATATGCATACATGAAGAGGAGTCCATTTTCAGCATGCTGAATCTCTTGAAAGCCACAGTTGCAACCAGAGAGAGCCCCTTGGGGATTTTCGTTTTAGACCTTATGAAGCTCGAAGGCCGTGAGCACCCGCTGCTCATCAACCACCAATTCCACAACCGCTCCTCTTCTAACGCCACCAGAACTGACCGCATCATAGCGGCCTTTCGACATTATCAACATCTCTATGAGGGGATGGTGAGAAACCAATACTTCACCGTCATCACTCCTTATAATTCCATGCATGGTGACATTTGTACCCTCGCGCTTCAGAAGAGTACTAACCTAATAATTGTGCCATTCGAGAAATCAGAGAGTAACCCGGTGAGGGCAGTAAAGAGGAAACTCCTCGATAAGGCTCCTTGCTCCGTCGGAATCCTCGTTGACAGGAAAATTTTGACTTATTTTCACATCGAAAACGAGTCGAAAGTCCACGTATGTGTGGTATTCACTGGAGGACCCGACTCCCGCGAGGCTCTGGCTTATGGGGTTCGCATGGTTGAGTACCTTGACACTAGGCTTACCATCATTCAGTTGACAGCCGAAGACCAATTCGTCACGGACTTAATCGAAGCCAAGATGGACATGAAAGCGATCGCCGAACTGAGACTTGTTCGTGGATATGAGGATCGGGTCGATATTAGGGAAATATGTGTGAGAGATGGTGCCGAAACGTCGAAAGTATTCATGTCGCTCGACGAAAGCATCGATTTCATATTGGTTGGGAGGAGAGTGGATAAGGAATCGCCGTTGGTTTCGGGTCTCGTAGAATGGAGCAACTATTTTGAGGAATTGGGAATCCTTGGGGACGTGCTTGCGTCTTCGGATATGAAGAGCAATGCCTCGGTGCTGGTTTTGCAACAACAATCCACAGTGGAGGATTTGATGCCTCAATTGAAGTTGGAATAGGAAAGGGATATGTACATTTGGAGGAAAAGAAAAAGGGGTTGTCAAAATTTGTAATCCTTCATGTTGGCATATTCGCTCCGGCTCTGAATCCTCGCTCTGCGTTCGTGTTCTCAATCCTTACACTCACGAATTCCAGTTGGTTGGGAGATTCTTGGAAGACGCTTTTACATCGCGTTTGTGCAGCGCTTGTGCTCCCGCCCACACGCGCTTTGTGACTTAGGGTGCAATGTGTAATAAAGCCTAGTTTTTACTGAAAACTGTTATTTAAATCTTGATGAGTACCACTACGGGCAATAATTTTATCATATTATTGATTTAAAATTAGGCATGTGTCATTTTATTCTGCATAATGATTTGATGTGTTAAGTTTGACTTAAACATAGAAAATCATTTTAATATAGGTTTTCAAAGTAGAAGTTTTTGTTTCATAGTATTAAATTAATTTGGTAGTCCTATATTTTAGTAGGTTTGTATTGACTATGAAAGAGGATCATATATATAGTTTCAGCTCAATCGTGGTAAACATAACGTGTATTAAAGGGTAAAGCTTTGTGATAATTAGTTAAATATTATCTTCTAATGGTCGCGGGGAGAGAGAGAGAGAGAGAGAGAGAGAGAGAGGGGGTAATATTGAGGAATTATGATCACAAAATATTACTAAGACTTGAAAAGTAGCCGATAGTCATCTTGTGAATAAATATTTGGAAAACAGATACTCCGATAAATTGAAAAAAAAAAAAAAGAGCCGATAGCAGTGGAAATTAATTTGATCATTTAAAACAAGCTAGGCAGCCTCCTGCTGAATTCTACCTAGCAGCTGATTCACACCCGCGGCTATTTCATCCACTGAGGTCAACATGCAGTCTTCTTCAACCTGCAAAAACATCACCAATAAACGCGCTAAATAACTTGGTAGCTTTCCCCATCATCTTATGCTAGCCCGACCTATTTAGTTTTTTCGTATTATCATGTCATGTCATATTCGTATTTTGTGTCAGAAATAGCCGACTCTAACCCGCTAGGCTCGTGTCGGGTTATCATGTCCTTTAATAAATTTTTGTGTCATATTGTGTCATCTCGTGTTCGTCTTAGAATTCTCTCAATCGTAACCCGACCTATTTAGCTTTTCGTGTTATCGTGTTGTGTCATATTCGTGTTCCGTGTCAGAAATAACAGACCCTAAACTATTAACTTCGTGTCGGGTTCGTGTGGTGTTCTTGTGTCATGTTGGAAATTCTAACTCCTACAATAAACCATTCTCATTAGATGGAGATGAAGAGGCTGAGTGTTTATTGATGAAAATAGTGGAGAGAAACTAAATGTGTTTCAGATGTCTAAAGGTCTCAATCATTTGCTTCTTTACATTTTCATCCTTGTGAAGTCTTCTACTTTTTGTCGAGTCTTTCTACTCGGACCAATTATTCTTCGGCGAGAGTAACCAAAAAGTAAGAACTGTGACTTACATCTGAAAAAGGCCAAAACATAAAAATATTTATTATCCTTTGTGAACTTTTATTAATTTTCATTTATGCTTTAATATTTTTTCAGTTGCTCCCATGAAGATAATTTCTTTTATCTCCACATCACAGAGACGATTCAAAGGAGAAAAAATTAAGCCAATTACAAATGAGATAAGTTAAGAAACCGAAACTCAAGCTAACAATCAATTCCATTCCTCCGTCCCATCTTACTCGTCCATTATTCTCCTTGAGATGTCCTCAAAAACAATTTATACTTGAAAATTCAAACAAAAAGTATTTTCAGATTTCGCAAATTAACTTTTGTAAATGATTGAAGACAGTTTAAAATGTAAGATTAAAAACCTAATCAAACTTTTTAACGAGACGTGTATTTTTTTTTTTTTAGACGTGTTAATTGCATTCCTCTGAAATAATTGAGTTCTCTCAAAAGGGAAAATAATATTAGACAGAAGGAGTACAAGAAATAGCTCCATGGTAACTAACCTTGACACTCAAGGAATAGAGGACAATTTGATCCACTGTTGAGACATTAAGATGGAGGATACTGAGCCTTAGACTTTGCAACCCAGAAACCAGTTTCATGAGCTGCTTCGGCCGCTTTCGGCATCTTATTTTGAGATTGGCATGGCTTTCCACCATTGTCACTTCAATGTTAGCCATGGCAGAAAGTGAATTTTCTTCACAAGTTGATCGGTCGACTGAATTTGTCGAAGATGATGAGTTTGTTGAGTACTGCGGAAAGCTGAAGAAATCGTCGAAAGGCATGGAAGAAGAACCAGCTTCAAAATTTTTATTGACTTGGTTTTTTCCACTAAGAAAATGTAGATTTTGCTCAAGTTCCTTCACATAGTTTATAGCACCTCCAACGATTGATGCTTGATCACCCTAATTGTAGAAAATAAAAAACCATTCAATCTCAATCAGATGTTGAATTTTGGTACAAGCAATTGGTACAAAATATTCCACATGTACACAAATATTCATCTCCTCAGTACGTGAAACAAGACACATGCCGCCATCAATTCGCCAAAACAGATGGCTATGTTCCAGCACAAGGTTTTGTCAAAGTTCTTCTGTTGTCTGTCCAATAGTGACGCAGTGGAATTCACGAGAAACTAGTTGCGTACTAATTCAAACGAAAGTAGGTCTCGAATCCACAAGAGTTCTTGAATCCACAAGAAGAAAGAGAATAACTCTGATTTATAATTGATTAAAAGCTGCTTAATAATAGAGGTTACATGCCATTTTAGAGGAAAAACTAGCAAACCCTAGCAAAACTTACATAAAAATTAAAGTATCCTGAAAATTGGGGAAACTCCCAAAATTGAAAACTAGAAAGAAAAATAAGATATTCCCAATTGGAAACAACGTAAACGGAATTACATGCTAAGAGTAATTCGTATTCTAATTATTACCTAAAATAGCAAAATTACTAAATTGAAGACCTAAACGAATGAATTTGGCCGAAATCCACCATCAGTCACGATTAGGGTGGTGAGTCTTGATCGCAGCGCGATTCTGCTTCAGCCCACCAAGTTTGGGCTTATTTCGGGGTCGTCGATAAATTGCCGAAATTGGCAATTTTCAATAAGAAGTTTGGGCCTCTTAGGCTTTGACCGGTCCAATTGATTGTAGAATTGGGCCGCTACTTGTTCTGTATCAAATAGGCGGAGGATGAAAGTACTTTATTACTGGTAAGAAAGCTCTTTTACTGGTAAAAAATTACTTTCATTGTCCGCCCATGGATGGACGGTAGAATTTTCCTTTGTTAAATAATTGTAATTTGATGACATTTTTCCTCCAGATTTTGACCAGAAGCGCCTGGCTAGAAAGCGAATTGGAAAACATTGCAATAAGTTTGGAAAAAGGGGCCAATGTGCCATCTCATGTCTTAGAATGTTCGATGCATCTCGTTGTGCCCCTTGAGCCGTGATGCGATTTCCTTTGTACCATAGTTTGTAGTATTTTAGTGCACTTTTTACTATTGCATCACGTGAAAATAGTAAACAGTTTCAAGATTCTCACTTTATCAGAAAACCGTAAATGAACATAATGACATTTTTGGGGGGAGAGAATTTGAAGGGTGAGCTGTTTCCCTTCTTCTTTTTTAATCTTTGTACTCGTTTTAGAGATTAATAAAAAAAATTACCGTTAAAAAAAAAAGATTTCAATAAGCGTAGATACGATGAGAAAAATAAATGTAGATACAATGGTACCGAAAGAGAGACAAACAGAAAGACGAGAGACTAGAGAGAGTACTCTTTGAACGTAGGAATCCGGCATTAGCCCTCGGAGAACCGAGAGGTACTCATTCATTTGTTTTCTCCGGTTACGCTCCACTGCAATGTGGGTCATTCGCTGGTTCTCCATCTCCTCATGGTTCTTTTTGCTTTTCGAACGACCGCGTGTTGGCCTGGCTGGAATGGCCTCCAAATGCTGGAATTCCTCATGAGGATATACGGTATTGATGTCGGGTTCTAAGGATGAGTTGGGATTTGGACCCCATTGCTCCAAATATTGCCCCATCAATGGAGAAGGTACTGGACATTCCCAATTTGTATGGTTGGTAGTCTCGGTTTGGTTCTCGAGAAAGCCGAAAGACTCGTACTCATCCTGTTCCTGCGCTGGTAGACCAAGTTGATCACAGCTCCAATTTCCTCCTAACATGTTGTACACATCTGTGGTGGTATAACCAAATTGGTCTTGTTGAAATACAACAGGTTCGAAGGCCATTCTCTCTTGTTCAACTTCAAGAGAGCGCGCTCTCTTGAAGTTGAGAAATCTTTGTTACTTAAGGTAACCAATATCAAAGAAGTCTCGCATAAACCCCAATGGTCCTCCTCGGGATGCAGCTGGTTTTGGGATTTTATATAGGCAATCATGGAATGTACAAAATGTTGCACGTGATTTGTTACGGCCATCTTAGGGATCAAGCTATAGTGTAATGCACCCATCTTTTTTTGGGTGTATGATGTACAATATGCACTCCATAACGTTTACCAAGAAGAGACAAAAGAGAAATAACATTTGGGAAAAGCACGGGCAGGTTTAGTTTTTCGGGTGTGCACGCTAAGGTCCATCAGTTTTCGAAAAATGCACCAAAAACTCCACTCATTAGTCTCTCTCTCTCTCTCTCTCTCTCTCTCTCTCTCTCTCATTTTTTTCTTTAATTTTACATTTTAAATTTTGAACCCCCAAATCGTATGAAAGTGTCTAAATCCTAGAGTACCTTATGGAAAGTGCTTAAACCTAAATCCTAGGGTATCCTACGAAAATGCCCAAGTCACTAAAACCCTATAATATGAAAGTGCACCCTAAACCTAAACCCTAGGGTATCCTATGAAAATGCCTAAATCCTAAGGTACCCTGTAAAAGTGTCTAAACCTAAATCCTAGGGTATCCTATGAAAGAGCCTAAAATCTTAGGGTACCATATGAAAGTGCTAAATTCTAAATTCTAAATGTACGGTCTAAATTTTAAATATACGGTATAAATTCTAAATGTACAGTCTAAATTCTAAATATACAGTCTAAATTCCAAAATGTACATTCTAAATGTACAGTGTAAATTTAGGGTACCCTATGAAAGTGCCTAAAATTCTCGGGACATAGGGTACCCTATATATGAAAGTGTCTAAACTACTAAAACACTATAACAGGAAAGTGCACCCTAAACATAAATTAAAAAAAAAAGAGTGATTGACCTTAATGGTAATAAATATTTGTTTTGTAACCTTAATGGTAATAAACTCATAACATTTTACCACGAAAAGGCATAACATTTACCACACTAAGCATAACACCTAAGTACTGAGGTGCATACCATATGCACTCCTAACCATAAAAAGGCATAATATTCACCAAAACAAGCCGTGACATTCCACTTAACAAGGCGTAACATTTACCAAATATAGGCATAAGATTCCCCAAAAGTAGAGGATGACTATTGAAGCATTCCCGTATCTTACCTATTATAAAACGTAAGGGCGTCAGGGGTACAATACAAACTCTGGTTCAAAAATATTCCCTCTCTCCCAAAATGATAATCCCTTATAAAAAAAAGACGTGAAAGTTTTGATTTAAAAAATAAAGTACTTCTGTAGATGTTTTTCGAATTTCGTCGTACCAAATTCAAGATCTCAATTAGTTCTTTAATTTGAAATTCAAAAAATTACGAACGGAATTAATTTTTTTTTATCCCAAAATTGCACTTTTTTTCCTAGGGGACTATCATTGTGGGACAGAGGGAGTATTTTAATTAGTGCAAGAATCAATGAAATATTACCAAAGAACAATACGTAAATTGAGAGAATATGCATAGAATGAAAGAAAGAAAGAGTTAGTATGTGAGAATGAGAGATATGCTAAGATCAATGTCTTAATGCTAATATTCTTCCCCTCATAATTAAAGATTCAACGGAAGTATATTAGCCCAATGATTCAACCTAAGCTAAACGATCGCCGGAAAATTTTGAACAAGCCACGAAGCGAGTTGCCCAAGGAAGCTTGCTATAGAACTCTTAAGCATCTACTGCACGAAGTATATGAGTATAAATCTTTTCCTCTTTTCCTCATACTTTATCCTGTTATGGAATACTCGTATATATTGAGGTCGGGCTATGAATAGACATAATAAGAAATATGAATACCTTTATTTTTGTGACCGACAAGACTAAATGTCTATTTAGTATTTTATAAAATAATGAAAATGATAATTGCCGAATTATTGTGTCGCACCCGGGATTTCGATCATGGGTCTCCTTGGAAAAAATGGGTTTTGTGGAAAATCAGGTTGAGGTTTCCAAGTTATGTCAAATACGAAATTGTTTTATACGAACCGGTTTTATAGCTGTGATCTGGGCTGATTTTAAAAAAGGAACTCAGAATTGCCATTTGGCAAAGAGTTTAGGTGTTCCCAGTCACCCCTTGAGTAATTCAGAGATAATTCAAGTTTTTTGAAATTGAAAAGATTTCTTGGGTTAAAAGACATGATTTTGATTGAGATAAATGACTCAGTTTTGTGGTCTACAAAATTCAAGATGCAAAGGTTTAGTAATTCACTGTTATGTGTAGGGAAGTCGGAACACCCTATCCCGCCATTTCTTTGAAAACAAGTGAATAAAGCTTTTCAAATGATGATGAGAAGAAGAAAATGATAATATGGGCACTTACGGCTTTATTCGGGAGACTTTCAAAAAAGAATTGTAACCGAACCCGGCATCCGGGCTGCCTATCTATCTCCTGTAAAGACCCGTAAAATTTTTAAAAGAACATTTTGAAAATTAAAGTGAGAAATTGTTTGGTTTGGGACTTCTTTGAAACACTTAAGTAAGTTGAGGGGTGTGTGTGTGTTTAGCTATATAAGGATCTTGGGATAGAGAAAATTCATTTCTCCCTCCCCTCCTCAAAAGCTGGCCCCCTCCCTTTCTCTCCCTCTCTTGCTTTTCTTCACCTCACACCAATCCGCCACCAACACTCAAAACCCTTGTAGATCCATTCTCAAACATTCATCCTCACACCATCAAGGCTCGGAATTTGCATGCAATAACTTGGGGGAAGCCATTTTCGGTGGGTTTCAAGCTTGGGAAGCTAGGGTTTATGCTTAGAGCTTGTTTAGAGTTCAATATTTGTGGTAGGAATCTTTTCAGTACTCGCTAAGTGTTTTTAAAGTTGATTTGTACTGATTTTATCTTGGTTCAAACTATTTTTATTTGGGTGAAAATCTATCAAAAACTCATGTTAGTTTTCTGCATTTTGGCATTTTTCGTCTGGATGGGTGGCTCAACCGTCCAGATCGGACGGTTTTGATAGAAACTTCACTTTGATCAAAAATTCAATTGTGGCACTTGTTTGGTCCTTCCTTGGCCTCCAGTTGAGTTATTCGATTGTACCCTTGGAAATACTCCCTCCGTACCTAATTCTTAGTTCCATACTCTCTCTCTCTCTCTCTCTCTCTCTCTCTCTCTCTCTCTCTTTCTCCAATTTTCATACAAAAAATTAACTACTTCCGCGTATGATTTTTTGATTTTTTTTTGCACCATGTTAAAGATCTCAATTAGTAATTTATATTGCTATGAAAAATTCAAAAAATTCAAATAAAAAAATTTATAGATCTCGATTAGTACTTTATTTGGGCTCTTGATGGATTTTTGAAGATAAAATGGTTGAAATGTATGGAGTGAGTAGAATGGTTGAAGCGTATGGGGTATGGTAGTATGTATTTCAGCTGTTGTTGTAAAGATATGGAGAGAGAGAAAGAGTCTAGCTCTAAAATGGAGGGAGGAGAGAGGTCTAAATAAGCCAAGGTGAGTGGGAGGGTGATGATGGGGTGTGGTCTGGGGGTAGAGGAGTAGCCTGGCCTCTGAAACATTCTTGTGCACAACAGGGAATCTGGGCACCCGAGTGTATACCAGGATGCCTGGGTACTAAGTACCGAGCTCCTGGTCAACTATGGGGGCTCACTGGGCTCAACCAAGCTATCCGGGTGCCCCAGTTTGATTGCACAGCAGACCAAACTTCGCAAGGCAATCCCAAGTGCTACCAAACTCCATTTTGCGTGTGGTTTAAAGTGTTGGAAATCTAGTTGAGTTTAGTTTTTAACTCAGGTGGTTTAAAGCCAAAATAATTTGTGCATCAAAAGATATGACCATTTTACCCTCAGAAATACTCACATCTCCCTCATTTCAAAATGGATTGAAACATATTATATATCGATAAAGAGGATTTTGAATGTACTAGAAGATGGTGTATGCTTGAGCTTGTTTTCAAAAGGGTTTTCTCATGAGTTTTGCGTACAAAGAGCATTCTTCAAAGGTTCCGAGGCACGTTTTGATCCATGTCATTATTGGGGAATATACCGGCTACTGCTTAGGGGTATTTGGATGGTCCAAATTGGGGTGTCTACAAGAACTACAAGGATCATTTTTAAAAAAAATTTGAAAATTTACTGAAAATTGGTTGCCAGCAGAACTCAGGATGCTTCCGATATAGTTTTAGAGAATAAAAAAGGAAAAATAAAGATCATGTGGATCTTTAGCTGAATAAATTTGAAGTTTCCCGCACAGAGTCGGAAAATGGCAGCCTGCAAGTCCCAGGATAACTTCGGTATAATTTTGAGACAGATAATAGGATTTCGAGACTCTAAAGGATATTTTTGTAAAGAAAAATATAAAAATTTAATTCGGGACCAAAAATGACTGTTAGTGGGCCCCAGGATGCATCCAGATCTGCTTCGTAAACAAAAATGACTTTGGGTCACACTAGGGTCATTTTAGTAATTTTGGGTAAAGCTAACTTTGAGGCCGAAAATGATTTGGATCCGTAGGAGAAAATGAATTTTGTAAACATTGAGGGGTATTTCTGGAAGATTTAAAAAATATAGATCTGGGGCTAAGGGCAACTGACGGCGGCCCCAGGGGACATACCCAGTACATTTCCATGGTGTGAAAATAAATACATAATGGAGCATGTGTCGTATTAAATGCAGAGTTAAATTTATTGTCTGGATATTGCACAAGAATTCGGACATCATAAAATAGTGTCTAAAGGCAATTTCAAGTTCTAAGAGTTGTTGATAATTTAATACTAAGATATGGAAGAAAAATTTGAAAAGTGATGACCAAACCCTCGTCGGGTTGACTACGTATCCCTTAACGCTAAAGGCCGATAAGGTCAAACGTAATTCGGACTAATATCCAGTTTTGAAATCAAGATTACTGTCAGGCAATGAAAATTTACAGCGAAAAGGAGGGGTCATAAATGGTCTCCCTTAAAACCTCTTTCACTAAAGACTGCAGTGTAAGTGTTTTCTTTGACACATTTCAAAGTTTGACAGTAGTAAAAAATAACTCAATACGACCTATAGTTAGGGGCCGTAGGGGTTTTTGAATAAAATAAGAAAATACACATGCAATAATAACAGAGAAGGGAAGAGTTGCATAATGTCTCAAAGGCCAGAGTCCAACCCCGATAAATCAGCTAACCCAAAAAGGGTTCATTTTATTTATTTGCTTACCCAAAAAAGAATCTTCACCAGCCGTATAAAGGCAATTATGTTCGCTCAAAAGTAGTTCAAAGCATCCTCGCCGCCTAGTTTTGTTTTATCACATTTATATCTTATTATTATGTATTTGAGGTGCGAGTCGAATTAATGTCCTGAAGACTAGAGTCCAGCCCGAATCAAACAATCTTTAGGTATTGCTAGTACCCAAAAGGTTTCACACAGTACTCACGTACAAATTAAAAATATATAATATTCACTATCTTGCTTTAAATGTAGACCTGGCCCAGGGGCAATAGTTCGGCTACTAAGAGTTGAAATATGATATCTACATGCTAAATCAGTACAGCAAGCAGATATGAGAAGTTCAAAAGTTGCTTATAGACTCCCGGTTCGAACCCCTGGTGGAGAAAATAGGACAGAGTTTCTGCTGAGAATATAAGATCGCCGGATCTTTGACGAAATCCGGGTATGCATCTGGCAAGAAATGGATGAATCGACTACATCGAAAGTTAGGCAGAACTTTCGAGGAATTTTTAGTTTTGAAATTTCTTTTAAGAGAAATCCGACAGAACATCCATGTGGTATTAGAGAAGGCTGAGCTTGGTTGCGGTAGAGCAGAGCTCACCCTTGGCTCGGGATTTCTTAGAAAAAGTCGAACTTTGGCAAATTTAAGCCCCCCCAAATTTCTTCGAGCAAGAAATCTGAGCATAACTAACAGCTCGATTAGATGCGGTGTCACACCCTTGAAATTCAAGGGATAATACAATAAGTAATTCCACGTGCATGGTCAACAAGTCCACGGGCCACGTCAAAGTGCAAGTGTAGTAGTCAAAGTCAATATCAAAAAGTATAATAGTCTACGGTTACCCATTCCCCAAAATGAATTACACGAGTCTTAAAGTTATTACAAATCCAAGTCAAAAGATTTAAAATGAATAAGTTACAAAATCATCTCTTCAAAATTATGAACTCGAGATGATGAGGTAACTCCAATTTAAGCTTTCAAAAGATGCATGATTTCACTTCATGCACATCCAAGTCATGCTCCGTACTGGGTACTTGAAAAATGATAGGTTGAGCTCACTAGCCCAGTAGAGAAATGTCTACCAAAACTAAACGCAATAAAACGTAGATGCGAGATGAGACATGAGAATGAAAGCACTATATAAGATACACAAGATTTTACGAGACTCCAACGAGTTACATATAAGTTTATAAATCCCTTGCTATCACCCAAGTGTGCCCAAAGCGTACCCGGTACGCGTCCTCTCTCATAAGTGTCCAATTCGTCCGATGTGTCGCATCAACCATTTATTTAAAGTGGATCTTTAAAAATTCCTCGCAACACTTCCATAGGACGGCCCGAGTATCATTCCGGGCTATCTTTCGACCCCGTATAATCTTCTCCTTGGCCAAGGCATAGTTCCTCGCGACACGCCCATAGGACGGCCCGAGTATCATTCCGGGCTACCTTTCGACCCCGTATCACAAGTTTCAAGTTCTCATATCAATTCACATTCATTGGTTTCACACAAGTGTCGTCATGTCACTCCCAACCTCGGTTCGTCATTCAAGTTCACGCATTTCGTCAAAGTCGCCTAATTCGCACATAACAAATGTATAGTTGCGTGGGTGTCGCGTTAAAATCAACCCAAGTCACCAATCACGCAAAGATAGGTTAGGGACAAGTTATTCAATGAGTTTTGAGGTATAAGAGATTATTATGACAAGTATTAACCCGAACAAGTGACCGAAATCGACGAAAACAAGTTTTGGTGAGGTGAGGGGGTGGAGTGGATCAATCCATGGAATGAGTGGATTGATCCACTGTGGGAGTGGATCGATCCAGAACGAAAGTGGATCGATCCACTTTGTGAAAATTCTCCATCAGAGTGATCTGGATCGATCCACTATGAATGAGTGGATCAATCCACTTTGGTATGAGACAAAAACAAAAGGGAGTGGATCGATCCAGTACGAGAGTGGATCAATCCACAATGGTTCAAAACGCCAACAGGAGGTTGTGGATCGATCCAGAACAAGAGTGGATCGATCCAAAAGCCTTACGAGCAGAATTTTGACAAATTTTTATTGGTTTTCCAATGAGCTTCAATCCAAGTATGCTCATGATCAAATATCAACACAACAAGCTACAAGAGGGTATTACAACAACTAATTTACATAGAACATCAACAACAAACATGTATCAACATCCAATCAAATCCATGGAACTAGAAAATGGGTTTCATATTAAACAAGAGGGCTTGATCAAAGATGGGTACAATCTACACACCACACACTTCAAAACACTTAGTAATGGTAGAAATCCGCTAACTCAATGTATAGAAGCTTGGAATCAAAGTGAGAGTAGAACCCTAGCTTCTCCTTGCTACCCCAACCGAAATATGAGCTTCCGGAGCGAAATAGACGCAACCCAAGCTTCCAAAGACGCGTAGGAGGCTTGTGTGAGCAAGGATCTTGAAGAAGTTTGGGATTTGAAGTGGGATATGAGGTGGAGGTGGAAGAATTTTGGAGAGGAGCAAGAGGGAGAGAACACCTGTGGTTTTTAGAGAGAGAGAGAGAGAGGTGTTATGTTTGAAAAAAAATAAGCCATTTAACTTGTATATACACCCCCCTTTATGCACTTACACCCCCTAAGTTTCAAATGCATTTTAAAAACACCCCCAAGCATATACTACCATCAAATTGGCCCACTCTACTCTATTTTCAATTCCTCACAATTTCTCAACTTTATTTATTTATTTATTTTATTTTATTTTTTTAAAAATAATAATTAAAATTTACGGGTCTCTACATGCGGGATGAGTTTGGGTGGATTAAATAGTAAGAGGAGATAATTAAGATAGTATAGGGTATTATTTTTAAAAGTGGGCCTACATTGATGTGACCTTTAGGAATGATGGATAAATTAGTATTTGGTTTAGTTGATTTTGTAAGAAGGGGGGATTAAATAGAACTACTTGTTTGTTTTGTAGTTATAATGTTATTATTATTCCATATAATAATTTTGAAATTAATTAATATTAATAAATTCGTATATCCATTATGTACGTAATATTTTCATAATTTCATATTATGTTTTTATAATTTTGTAAATTAATTTTTTAAATTTGAAATGTAACACCTATAAAATTTTGAATGCATTGTAATTTACTTAATCTTTATAGTAATTGCTAATATTGTATTCTAACACCATGCATAAGAATTAAACAGATAAACAAATTTAACAAATGGACAACATTAGATTTTCTCTCATAAGAAAAAGAACATTTAATTTATTCAACTTTCAAATGGAAACACTAATTTAGTTGATATCCATTATGAAGGCTACAAAAGTTCACAACTACCTATTTATTTATGCTACTGCAACTACCCCGCCGGGGGCCGCGCAAGAACACACACAAACGTTTATGAACGAGTACCAACGATTGCATACCTTATTTAACAAGAGAGTAGTCGCTGGAGTTTGAGAGGTGGAACTACGTAGATCGAAGATTCCAATCACCTAAAGTTGCCACACCCTCTCTCTCTCTCTCTCTCTCTGAAAATAGAGCCACCCAAATGAGAAGGGGATCGACTATTATTAGGGGTACCAGAGGGTTAACATGATAATTTTACGTGGGGATAAAGGGGTATTATCTATGCGCTAGGTCTGGGCTATTATTATTTAACACCTCATGGGTCAAATTATTTCATCTGGGGGTTAATTTATCCAATTGTGCGAGATTGGTCCCAAATCCAGGATTAGCTATGGGCTGGGATTACTCATTTGGGGCCAAACCTCATACCCCTTCTAATACCCTAGGAAAACAGGCTATAAGGGTCAAAACTCTCTATATGAGTGGAAGTGAGTGGTGTGAAAATATGAGAGGGGTCTGTCCCTATTTTTAGAAAAAGGGGGAGGAATTGTCCTCCCATAAGGACCACCTCCTCGCACTGTTTTGCGTGATCTTGCACTGCTTCGACCGTTCTTGAACAAGGTAATTCGATTCACATTCAATCGGTGTGGTCCCCTTAGGTTTTGATTCCAGACGTCATGGCAACGTTCGTTTTTTGAAATTATGTCCTGAGGGTTGAGAAAAATGACCCTTCAGTTCGAGGGTGGATATGTAGCGCTTGAAGAGATCCGATGACCAAACGAAGTCCAAATGACCTGAAATTTGACAGGGGGCTTCATACTGGTAAGAAAGTAATTCCCTATAGTTGGATTAAAGAAATTTGGTCTCGATACCCATGGACATGGTGCAGGCCGTTTTGGGAAGCGTCTTGTCCCCTAAAATAGTAAATAGTCTCCAAATCGTACGAAACCTGACGTGAGGCCTTTGTGCATCACGTAGATCATATGTACAAGGTTTGATATGATATGGAGTAGCACAGACAAAAACTAGGGTATCTAGCCTAATCGCCTGATTTTACCTAGTTTTGGGATAAGTCAGATGTTGGTTCAACGGTCGAACGTCCTCTGATTCTGACGTGACTTGGACTATGTAAGGACCCGTGTTTTTAAGTGATCTTTCAGAAAATAACATTGGGGAAATGTAAAGAAATGAAAATTAGTTAAAGTGGGGCCAATGTGAGCTTAGCAATTGCATTTGGGTACTTTTAAAGCACATTTGAAACATTAGGGGTGTAAGTGCATAAGGGGGAGTGTATATACACATGTGTGGGCTGATTTTGTAAAAAAACACAAACACACCTCTCTCCCTAAAAAATAGCCGGTCTGCTCTGTCTATTTTCCCTCTCCAAATTTCCTTCATTTCTCTTACAAATTTCACCTCCCACTCTCCACCTTTTTGAGATCCAACCTAAGATCCGTCATCTACCCGTGATTTGGAGTCCAAACCTTCTTAGTTTCGCTTGGAGGAGGTGTTTTTTGGTTGGGAGCAAGAACAAGGGCTAGGGTTTTCATCTCTCATTCATTTGGGGCTTGATCTTTGAGGTAGGAGACTAATTTCTACTCCGCCTAATTGTATCTAGTTTATTTGTTGCACATATCTTGGTGTTAGCCTCCAATTTATAGTAACTTTGGTTTCCACCATCAAAAGTTGGTTTTCTCCTTGTTTTGCTCTTGATCTATGATTTGGTTGTTAAATTGTTCAATTGGTAGTTGATGATCCTCCCTCTATGTTTATTTGTTGCTTGATATCTCAAACTTGTGCTTAAACCATCACAAATGGCCTTGGCTTGAAATTTCATGTTTTGGGAAAAAAATCGCAGACATCTAGGTTTCCCCAACTGGCAGAGTGAAATCCTCCAACCGGTTGGGAGTTTCTAGAATTTTGGCTTGAATTTGTGTCCGCCCAATTGGTAGTGTAAAATCTTCCAACCGGTTGGGGTTTTCTGAAAATTTGATCTAGTCTCTGCCTTGGCCTAACCGGTTGGGCAAAAACCTCGAACTGGTTGGGAAATACTAAAAAACTATATTTTCATCTTTTGTTCTCTCCTTGATCATTTGACGTTCCGTACTTTCCTCCGACACTTCTTTTCATCATTTGTGCTAATTCGGGAAGTTGGTTTGACACTCATTGAACATAGAGGTGAATAGGAGACACATACGAGTTTTTCGTTGAGTCTTATGAGCATAATTGAAAGGAATGGAACTAATGGATTAATGTGATAATGTGATTACCATGGCCACCTTTCAGTGTGTCCCTGGGCATCGGTGAACGGAGCCCGTGAAATCCGGCAAAGGGATCTTTCCCTATAAAATTGTAATGTAGTTCAAATTGTGAATTAACGGTTAATGGAAACTAAACAAAAGAACACGATAGATTGATGAATTGGGGCATATGACATGATTAGTAATGAATAAGGGTCACATAGGGTTTGGTTGGACACTTGGGTACTTAGTTGGACCTTTGGATACATACTTGGAACCATGGGTACTTTGTGGGCATTCATCATTGGTTTTAGTCACCCATGTCGTACTTTACTCTTTTCATTCATGGTATTCATTCCCCTTGTGCGCATATCATTTATCTTTATACACCTAGCGTTAGTAGATTGGTTTTTCCTATTGGGCTAGTGAGTTCATCCTATCATTTTTCAGGTATTCGGCAAGGACCATGAGATGGATGCTTGGAGTATGGATGCATTGCATAAAGTTTACATGACCATGAAGTTATTTTATCATCTTCATACTTACTATTTTTGCAAGATGATTATGTAACTTTAATTTCTTCGATCTTTGAAAATTCCTAATTATGTAATAACTTTAACTCTTTTGACACTATTGTAATTGGTTATAGGTATTTGTCTCCGAGAGATACGTGGAACTTGATTTGACTTTTCAACAGAGATATGTATGACTTTGGTTTATCCTACATGGACTTATTATGTGTTTCGGTTAATAAAAATAAGGACGTGACAGAATGATCCCTTAGGAATGTCAAAACGAATGCGTCTGATGGTTTTGATTTGAGACTTGGTCTCTCTAATTAATATAAAGTTGGCTCAGAATCAAGCTACTAGGAGACGATTTTCGATAGTCTAATGGAGGGAGGGGTATAACAACCCTAAAATGGCATGCCCAATGTCTAGGCTATGCGCATATAGATGTTATGTGATGCTAAATGCAAGAGATAAATATACGGCTCATTGTGACAACAATATGATATGTATTGTATTGTTTTACCTTTAACGGGAACCGTGTATTCTGCTGCGATAAAGTCTGTTTGATTCATTATAGTCAATTGCCTCTACTCTGGGAGTATCAATGTCGTCAATTTAGTTTGATAAAAAGGTATGGTGTCAACATACTGTTTGGTATTTTTTTTATTAAAAATGTTCCAATGCTAAGTATATTATTTTGTAGATGTAAGGATTTTGGTCATCTTGTAGGTGAAATGGTATATGTGTGCATTTTACATCTTTCGTTATTCTGGTCATTTTGTATGATATTGGTTATTTTGCTAATTTTTTTTATATAAAAGGATATTTTGGTCATTTAACGATGTACAGATATTTTGTTTACTGGCAGGGTAGTATGTAGTAGTAGTAATGATACGCAAAATGTTTCCAGTAAAATGAATTTCTTTTTCTTTAACTATGGAAATATTTTTCGTGGACTATTATTTTATGTTGCAGTAAACATTGAAAAGTGTTTTACTACAAAACAATATTTTTGCTCAAGAAATACGGAGCTAAATTATCGTGAGTAAGACCATATATTCTCAATCTATGATTTACAGACGATAAATCCTAGGGGTGTCCAGTAAAACCGAAAAAAATGGTACACCAAAACGATTAGACCGAACCAGTCTACTGGGATTGATTTTATGGTTTAATGGGTTGATTGTGGTTAAAGAAAAAGAGAGAACCGAGTATTTTGGTTCAGCCCTTGGTTCCATAATTGGAAACCGTGGATCGAACCATACCAGACCGGACCGGACCATTTACCTATATATACACATATAATTGAATACCTTGTCGGTAAAAACGTTGCATCAATAGATATGTTGTTGCTTGATTTCATTACTACCGTTTTCCTATTGTTCTTAAAGGTTTTGTTTCACAATATATTAGTAGTTATTTAGTGATTTTGTTGGGCTTCTAGATCTCTTGTTTCTGTAGACACCCCAAATTTGACCCTCGTACACATTTTAATCCCCGATGATGAAAAGAAACGCTCAGAAAACCTTTCGGAATGAAATTCTTCAAGTCAACTCAGTCAACAGCACTACACGACACTCATCTCTCACGTACGGTGCTCCATCAGTCACGTACAACATTCCTTTTTAACATTGGCGGTGGAAGAGTGTCGTACAACACAATTTGTGTACCGCATGGTACAGTTGTTGTGTCGCACGGCACTGTCATACATCAAATCGATTCTGCAGAATGCCCAGCAGCTCCCTTCTTTGACAGACCGTTTCTCCTTCATCATGGTTGCTTGTAGAGAGGAAAGGCTACCCATGTAGTCCACAATTTTTGGGTGGGCATCAAGGAAACTTGATGACCAAGGGAATTCCTACATCTATAAAATGCCGATCCTACATCTATAAAATGCCGATCGGTGTGGGAAGAAGAACACATCGGAAAAGCATGGCTAACCTCTCTTAAATCATACCCACAACCCTACTCACCTCCTAAGTCCTCCATTACTCTCATTCTCCATCTCCAGAAACACTCTCTAAGCTTTACCAAGAAACCCCATTCGAAGAACCAACTCCCCTGTTTTCGGTCCGAAACCTTGTCCTAGCTATTCCAAATTCCCGTAGCTCCAAGAACCAAGCATCCTCACCACCATATATGAGCAAGGTCAGAAGCCCAAAGGAGGTCAAAGCCGGAAGCAAAGGTTCCAGAAGACGTTTCATTCCGAGAGTTTTCAACCGAAGGTAAATTCTCGTTTCGCCGAAGTTCATGACTTTGGTACCCTGAGGGGAGGGATACCAAGTGCGGGATAGTCTTCTATATTGTCTCCGCATTTGGTATGCCCATGTTACAGTAAAAACCTTTTCAATCAAAGGCCTTCCGATTGCGCCGTACGGTGAAAACATCGCTTTGTATGAAGTAATCCCATGAGGGACATTTTCTAATAAAAAACTATCATTTTCCAGTTCAAAGTAATTAGTTTTGATAAAGTTTCAAGCCTGGAATGTGCCTCCACTTCATTCTTGTCCAAAAGCCAAATTTCAAACTGTTTGTGAAGAAAACAGTTCCGCACGGCATTCCTTCTGTATCGCACGGTACACCTGGAGTGTTGTACGACACTTTCAAAAATTTGACCATAGGATTGGTGAGCAGTGCTGCACGGCACACTTTTTGTACCGTACGGTACACTTTGTGTCATATTGTACTCTTTTTCGAATATGAAATTTTAAATCGGTTTCCTTTATAAACTGTTTGAGAAAAAGTTCTTCCCTTAAATAAGTTGATGTTATTTCATTATATTATCAGTTGTCTTTTAATTGCTTATTTTTTCCATGATTTAACTGCTTATTTGAATAAGTTTGGCATTAAAATATGTTATAAAAATCCCACAAATGTTTAGTAAAGACCGGTTTTTAATCGGGCGAGCGGGGTGCCTTAAAATCCTTCCCCGTTCGTAACCTGACTCCTGAATCCAAAACGATCTATGGTTTTCAAACTCATTTTTCAACCGCGAGAGTTACATTCAAGGTCATTTTCAAAACTGTTTCTCAGGTATTAAATCTATTTTCCAAAAATAAAAACCCAGGTGGTGACTCTATTTTCAAAACAACAGCTTTTTTCAATCCAGTGGCGGGCGTCCACAGTTTCATAGTATATTAGTAGTTCTTTAGTGATTTTTTTGGGCTTCTGGATCTTTTTTGGGGGTTGGTTAATGGTATTCGACTTCTAGATCTTCTAGGCGGGATGAATTTGACACGTGGTGGGTTTGGACTGGAACACAGAGACAAATAGGGACCGGCTAGTAAGAACCCCATCTTTTTTTAGGGTTGTTAATGGTAGTAGTTTTATAAAGAATTAATGGTATAGTTTTATGAAGAAGGTGCAACAATTTTACGAACAAATTAAGTTATCAGAATTAATGAGAGTTGTTGACATTGCACTCAGTTATGGATGCCAACAAAGTGTAAAATCGGAAACCAAACCAAACCAAACCGGACTGGTCTAATGGATTTGTTATGGTTTGGTTCCATATGCGTAACGGTCTGGTTATGGCTCTCAATTCTTTGGAACCGTTAAATATGGTTTGGTTCATGAATTGCTATAGAACCGGTCAAATTCGGACCATGTACATCCCTAATAATCCTATTTATTGAGCGTGATGAGTCTGATGACTTTCTCCGTATTTACAATGAAAGCACCTCTTTGCCTAGCTTGTTACACAATCATGAGTAATAATTCAGTTGTTTGGGCTGCGCCATATCGTGTCCCACCATCACAGCTTTTCTACGAGGTCCATGTAATTGGAGGTGCACAATTATAATTTATAAGGTGGAATTATTTTTTCTTTTATCCCCTAAATTATTCACATTTTTTCTATTATGTCCCTAAACTATTGAACTCATCAATCTATTCCCTCAACTATATGATTCTAAGTAATGAGTCCAATCATTTACGGGGTTTCATTTTTTGAAATTAAGGAAAAAGTTATAGCTATGATACAAGCACATATCCACGCACATAGATCGCTCTATGGGGCCCAATTTGGGGACCCAAATAAACAATCCGAGCCGTTTATTAATTTTTAAATATGTTTTCTAGTTGCCTAGGAAAAATCAGCTCAATCGAATAACTCTAAATGCTTGATCCATTCTTCCAATTTTTTAGAACTCTAAACACTTAATAAAAAAAATTAGAACGTAACATCAAGCACTTAAATCATCCGATTGAGCTTTTGTTTTACAATCTCTCAAAATTATAGTTTCAAATTAATAAACGAATTGGATTGTTCATATGTGGGACTCTAAAGTGGACCCCACATAGCAATCTGTGTGGGATTTGTGCGCGCAAATATGTGCATGTACATGGTTTTCCATTCAAAAAATGAAGCTCCATCAAGATTAGACTCACTTACTTGCAATCAGATAGTTGAGGGATTAAATTGATGATTTCAATAGTTTGGGGACGAAATAGAAAAATCCTGAATAATTTGGAGGATAAAAAAAAAAAAAACCTCATTTTGAGACTTGCCTATTGATTTTTGGAGGTACCGTGGGCTGTTGAACTGAAGTTAAAGGCTAGGGGATTGAGGCTTGTCTATGGACTTTGGATGATTAACCTGCAGATACGTTTACTACTTTTGAGCTCTTTTCCTTCTGGTGTGGTTTAGATCCAAAAAAAACATTTGCATATTGCCATGTTTTGGTTGATATCTTAGTAGGAGGATCCTTTTAAAATGGTCACTCTTTCTATATGAGAGTTCGAACCCACGCTCCTTCTACGAGAGGTCGCTTTCATCAAGACTAAAATCCTTTCTTAAATAGGATGGAAACTTCCTCACTAATCTTATGGTCGAAATTCTCACTTCTCTTCCAAATATATGCAAGTAAGAAGAAAAAATAAAAAGAAGAGATATTTATGATTCTCTCTTTCTTGTCATGTATTCTATACTAATCTACGGATTTAATCCATATACGTAAAAATAAATTTATTGAGATGTCATTTCTCACTCAGCTTTTTACATATAAAAATATTTATATACACACACTCCCTTTATAACTATAAAACATATGTACAATACAAACATATATATCTGTTTTTATTTATTAAATATCCCCTAGCTATTCTCAATCTAGGGAGCGTCTACAGACCCCTACACCCGTTTCAGTTCCGCCCCTTTACTGTTCTCGCTCCGTGCAACTAAGGTTGGTATCCTGCCATGCTAATTGTATAGGTTTTTACTCATTGGAGTCATAATTTCAGGAGTGTTATCGTCCAATCAATTTTTTTTTTTTGACAGAAGTCCAATCAAATATAAAAAAACTCGGGTTTTTGGACCAATCCACTGTTTACGATCTTTCAAGCGAATCAAGCCCGTCGACTTTCGTAGAAAAGCAATCCCAGAGTCCTCCAGATCTCACATCAACTCACCCTGTAAAAGTTGAATTTGAGATTTAGGGGTGAATAAACTGAAACCTCGGTAATGAGCCCATAGTTTCAGTTACCTAATGTAGGACTTTTGGTTCATGCAATATCAATCCGTTCATGCACATGAGATCAGTGGCAGCATGCCTAACCAATCATATGATTAAGACTACCCTCATGGCAATTCTTGATTTGTTTTCATCCCTTCCAATTTCAAACTGGATTTGACATGTTGCTTAAGTAGAAAACCATCAAGCCATTCACAATATTCCATATCTCCTGTGCATTGAGCCAATATTTAATTCTCTAAGGAGAATATTTCACTAAGGATCGCTCTGTAAATTGATGCGATATAATTGGTGCGACAATTGACACGTTCAGAGGCGGACCTAAGAGCATCCACAATGGCTTAACCAAAACCGAAATGTTGCTAAGGTTAGCTAGATCTGTTCAAAAAAGTGCTCACATTAGAATAACAAAACTTAGCAACTTCTTAACAACTAACCAAATTCTGCGCCTTGGATAACAAAAACTAATAACCTTTTGACAATAATCAAATTTAGTGGACCCCACCTAAACAAATTAATTCCACTCCCAGCCCATAACACTCGTTTTTAATTGGCTTGCCAAGTTCATTCTCTCTCTCCTCTTTCCTGTTTATTCTCACTGTTGTCTGTTTCTCTCTCTCTCTCTCTCTCCCCCCTCTTTCTTCTTCACCTCTTTCCTCTTTGTTCTCACAAATTGAAGGTCGATTCTCTCTATCAACAGCTATTTCACTCACCATCGCCGGCTTAAAGGACCCACATTCACTCTTCTTTTCTTTATGATTAACGTTGGGCTGAACATGCTGTGATTTTTTGCTTCATATAATTTCTAGTATTTGTCAATGCGACGGTGATAAATTTGGGTTTCATTTAGGTGTTCTTCCTTAGAGATTGTTGTCATTGTACATGCACGATTAACTTAGTAATTGGAATCCACAGTTTATTTAGGGAATTGATATTTGCACTCCCAATTTCGATGCATGGGCTCCAAGCTACAATAGTTTTCCAAAATTACCCTTTTGTAAGTTTCATGATTTACTTCAGACATTTCAAAAAAACTTTACTCTTCTTCTTTACTTTAGGCACTCTAAAAAAGCAAGTAGTTTTTTTTTTATCAAAAAAGAAAAAAAAACAGATAGTTGCTCAACTCCTTTTACTGCACGTCACAGAATTGCCTACTTCCATATGTAATGTTTCCTTGGTAGAGTCTTTACGTTATTGTCTCCATATTCTGCATCCGGACAACCTGAACAAGTGGTCTTCGGCCTATGATTGTAAAACCATCCATTTGTCCAAGCAAAGTCTCTTGAGTTCTATTATTTTTCCTCTCAAGAGTTCTCTAACTTTGGTGATGTTCTTTGTTTGTCTCACTATGAGTTTTAAAATGTAAATTTGCGGCAGTTATGAAGATTTTGAGGGAAAAAAAATAGTAGATAATGAATACGAAAATATAAAGATCTTGTATCACAGCCGTTATAAAGATTTTGCAGCATCAACTTAATTTTCAATTGTTTGCTGTTTATTTTGGAGAATTCTAGCATTTTTTTTTTTTTTCAAAGTGGCGTGAAGCAATCTGACATAGATGCATGTTTAATCTTTGGAACCTAATGTTTATGTTGTGGATGTTTAATGTTTGGAACGTATGCAGCGTTGGTTTTTTTTTTTTTTTTTTTGCAGGGTGCGAAGGATGATGATGGTCGGCGGCAGATGGATGGTGGCGACAATCAGGCGGTCGTGATGGCGGCTCTGGTTGTCGTTGTTTGCTGCTTAGGGTTTCTTGTTATGGGCTCGGCCCATTTGCAGATTGTAATACTTTTTCTGGGTTTCCAGACCTTTAGGGGTGTGGGCTTCGGCCCTGATTTTCTCGTTTGGCTTCTTGCCAACCGTGGGGGTCTCGTTTCCCTTTAATCTTTGTACCATTCCAAAGATTAATAAAATTATTTTTTGCAATTCAAAAAAATATTAATGTTAATGTTTAGGACCTAATGTTTATGTTTGGTTTTGGTTCATTTTTCCATTTGGAGTGCCTTAGTAAATGAAGAGATAATTTGGGGGTGGAGCGCCTCCAGTAATTTTTATATCTTAAAAAGGGTAGTTTTGTAACTTAATTAAATATTGGAGTGCCTGCATAAAAAAAAGAAGCCCCAAAATTAGCACCCTTTATTTATGCCCTTATTATTACAAAGTTTTCAACAGTCGGTGTAGAAAATGTAATTAACCGACCAGGTTTCCATTTTAACGCTAGACTAGAAATATTTTAAGGCAGTAAAGAATATCTGATGTGGGTTCATTATTTTTTATTACGGATAAAAAATACCAGTGTAGAACTTGATATTGCTAACTTTAACAACTTTTAAATGGATAACCAAAAGCTTATGTGGCGACTTTTGGTGATCCAATTATCCCAATTTTTCTATTATATTTTAGATTTTGTTTGTAAAAATTATAAAAAAAGATCCCCTCAAATTTATGCTATTAATTTATAAGAATGGTATTTTGTTGCTAATTTTGGAATACATATGATTTGGTCCCCTACGAAAATAATCATGCATCCACCACTGAATGTGTTAGTAATAGTTTGTGTGTCGACACACTATCTTGGTTCGATAGATATTTTCAAGTACAGCTGCAAGTGGGCTCCCGATGATGAAAGCAATACCCCAAAATTTTGGATAAATTCACGAGAACTTTAAAACCTTTGCAAGGAATTTGGCAACCTAAACCACAAAACTCCCTAACTCGACCACAATATCGGTCGGTACATCCATTTTCAAGCTGCCAGAAACCCAGTCTCTTGCCAAAAAACCAAATACCCCCGGACAAATGTATGAACCGGCCGGCAAATCCTTTGACCGGCCAGCAAATCGGCTTCTTCCAGAAGTTTTCCAGCAAGAGCCCGATCCAATCTCTAGTTCTTCTTCCCTAATCGGATTACTTCGTTTAATGTGATAAGCAAGATCGAGACTCTTCTTGATAGAGTTTGCCCGCACCATATCTCTCGTAATTCAAACTTTAATCGAATCGGGACTCTCTTATTCTAAGCCCTATAAATAGGCACCTCCGTCTCCGAAATTAGGGATAATTCTCAAGCCTCACACCCGAAATTCTATGCAAATACTCTCCCATTCTCTAGCTTCAAAAGCCCCAATACTCTGTGATGAGAAAACACCCGAGAGCAAAACCCCCCAAATCAAAGCTTAGGGTTTAGGCTCCCATGAAGTTCCGCTACAAAGCAAGCAAATCAAAGCAATTCAATCATGAGGGAGTAAATTACCAAGGTTGCAACGTGTAAAGACCCGGAAAATTTGATTACTTTTTGAAAATAAAAGTTGGGGTTTTGTGAGAAATGTTGTAAAATGTTTGTTGACTAGTGTTGTATTGAAATTTTTTGAGATGGGGTCACATTTTTTTTTTTTTATAACGAAGGACATTTGGGTGTGATGTAAGGACTTGTATGAAAAATCATTTTTTGGAGAATTTTCGTTTTGGCTGATAAAAAGTCCCGGTAATTGTTCCTTGGATTTTTCTAATCAAAATGGTATAATGGGAAGTTATTTTGAGTAAGGCAAAGTCATCTTTGGCCCATTTTCTTCGGAGAAAAATGTGCCCGTTTTCGGTTTTGTACTAAAAGTGGGGGCATGAGATTTTGATGTGATTAGAATTTTAAAATTTTGTAAATGCCATTTTTTCCAAATGGGGGGTATTTCCCTATTTTCATAAATAAATTAAAGTAAAGAAATATTTACTTAAGTTTGGTTTTTGAAAATAAGTATTGTGTTGGAGCGTGCCTTGCTGGCACAGTGTGTATGGACCCGAAATTTTTATAATTTTCCAGAAATAACATTTGGGTCAATGTGAGAGTTATGGATTGCACTTGGGTGTCTTTAAGATGCATTTGGAACATAAGGGGTGTAAGTGCAATGTGAGAGGTGCGTATACATGTGTGTATAGTCAAACCTAACAAAAATCAGTCAAAACTCTCTCTCTCTCTCTCTGCCCCTCTCGGCCGACGCCCCCTTCTCTCTCTCTTCTCCTCCATTAACAACTCCTCCAAGCTCAAAACTCTCCCTCCTCACTCAACCACTTCAAAAACCAAGACCATTTTCGTGTTCTACGCACCGTGGGGAGCTCGGGTCACCTTGGATTTGCACCGAGAGCTCAAGTTTCGGGATTTTGAGGTTTCAACACCTAGGGTTCCATTAATCCTCCATTTTCAAGCAAAACCTTGAGGTAGGGAAACAAATTACTACATCTTCTAGTTATATACTTGTGATTTGTAGCATATAACTTGCTCTTGGCTTCAATTTCTTGAAAAATCATGTTTGCCCTCTTTGTGTGGGTTTTCCTCACTTTAATTGATTTTGTGATCTATGAAATTGGTCATTGATTGATGAAATTGAGAGTGGAATTGACCTCCCTCCATGTTTAATTGTTGCCTAGCATCTCTATTTTGAGCCTAAACTATCTAAATTGTGATTGGGTTGAAATTCCACACCTTAGAGGTGAAAATTTACACTGTTTACTGTTCATATGTTGCTGCCCCATATTTTCCACCCTTTGATGTCTGTTTGGTCTCCGATTGTTCAATCATTCTTATAATCGACCTTTGGTATCATTTTCGCCCAGGTTTTTACTCGAGGATTATGGTTTTATAAACAAATATGTCACTCTTATGTCACATGAAAGTTAGATGGTTTTCGGAAAGCGTGTGTGGGTGTGTGCGTAACCCTTTCTATCGAAAGATGTGAAATAAGGAAAGGAACTTGGAAAAATTGGACTTGTTATTGAAATGGAATGAAATGTTTGTGGTAATGAGGTGTTTAAACCAATGCCATCATTTGGTAATTTTTTTTTTTGGATAAAGGCGCGCGGGGCCTATGGAACCCGGCAGAGGCAAGCGGGACCTACAAATACCCAGCAAAGGCGTGCGGGGCCTATGGAACCTGGCAGAGGCAGGCGGGACTTACAAATATCCAGCAAAAGCACGCGGGGCTTATGGAACCCGGCAGAGGCAGGCGGGGCCTGCAAATAACCAACAAAGGCACACGGGGCCTACGGAACCCGGCAGAGGGATTAAATCCCTAGTACTAATGAAAATGATGTTTTTCTTCAATGAAAGAAATGAGAAATGAGATTTTGGACTATTTATTGTGTTTTGTCGAAACTCGACTTGTGGACTTGGTTTTAAACTTGTGTGAGTAACTTTGGTGATCTTGGTGAAACAAAAATGGAAACTTGGGTGGTATTGAGTACTTGGAAATGAAAATGTTTTGAGGTACATATGGTATTTTGGCGAACATTGGTTACTTGGACATAATTTTGGACACGTGCGATACTTGCTGGTGATTTTGAAAAACTTAATGAATTAATGGGTATCTTGGGACACCTTGAGATCATTTTGGACACTTGATGTTAATTTGGACACGTGGGTACTTCTTGGACACGTCTCACATGTCTTAGCTCCCGTTATGTTCCTTGATCATTTCTTCTCATGTTAACCCACTGCTTGACCGTTCGGGTGATTAATAATTAACTAGAATTTTGTCCCAAGCGTAGGACTATCGACCGGTGCAGCACAATAAATCCGGAAGTACTGGAGTCGAACCACAGAGACAGTCTACGGTGCTTGACTCAAACAATGTCGTTCTACGTTTGTAATTGGCTCTCAGGTAGCCACCCCTTGCTCAAATGGTTTAATTAATTAACTAAATTAAACTGATTTAACTACTGAACTCTGAATTTAAAAAGGAGAGCACAACCGTGGGCACTACGGTGTCCGCAGCTAGTCTAATTCACATTCACTCGGGCCACAATTATTCAATTAATAGATTTAAAAATATGAAAAATAGTTTCCAACAAATGCACACCACTTATCACCAATTGCTGCGCGCATTTAGAATTGGCGATGCCCGGGTCTGTTTGCTAGAAAAACTTCCGTATTCAAAAATTGCGCATTAATTAAGATGATTCGGCACCGAGGTGGAACATAAATTAGCCTAGCCACGGGACACCTTCGTCCCGCGGCCGCACTCAATACGACTACTCACTCATCATTAAAAAGACAGCAAGAATAACACGTTTCCTAGATCTAAACATGGAAACAAGAACAATCAGTAGTTATGGTTCAACGAGAATTGAAACTAATCAATTGACAATTAAAAACATTAGCAATACCGGAATCTCCAGCAAAAACGGAACTGAATCGATCAAAAGTTCTGTTGCCGAAGGAAAAATACTAGCCCTAGCCGTCAAACTCCAAGAGATTTGCCAGCAAAAACGAAAATCTAAGTTTTTTAATGAAAAATCTGAAAAACATAGTTATAGGGTTAGTTCCCCAACCAACAAAACGACGTAGTTTAAAATCCTCAGCCGTAAGCTCTCGGTATCGATACCCATAAGTGGGGTATCGATACCGAACCCTTATCTTCCCTTCTTTCGCATAAGCCGTAGGTATCGATACCTATTTGAGGGGTATCAATACTAAACATTCTGGAACGGTTTGTGCACTTTGAAACCAATTGGTATCGATACGGCTTATGGGGGTATCGATACCGACTCCTTAAGCCAACCTCTTTCAGCATCCAAGCCTCAAACTTCGACTCCCACGTCCAGCTCCACTTCAAGCCATGCAACAAGCGCGCCAAAATCCCCCTTTTACCTGGGAAACTCATGCAAACACCAAACACACTACCGTGCACGCATTAAAGAGAAAAATGATCATTAAACCGCACGTCTAACGCGCTAAACCACCCTACTTAGGCGCTCAAAAGCAAGCTTCCCGCGCGCCTATCACCCACATCATGTGCACTCATCAAATTTATATGCCTAACAGTTGTAGTCTGGTTTCCCTATGAGCTAGTGAGCTCACCCTATCATTTCAGGTACATGGCATGGAGCACGAGATTGGATGCTTGTGGAGTGATACATTATGTGAAGCTTATGCATGCATGAAGTTATTTTTCCATCTCAAGTTTTGTATTTTGATAAATGACAATGTGACTTTTGGTTATTCAATCTTTTGACAATTTGGACTTATATATGTAATAACTTATGGGATAATACTTGATTTGCCAATGGATTAAAGATGTACATTTTGAATGGAAACCTCTTGGGGAGGATTTATGGAAATATTTTATCATTTGACTTATTAATTGTAAGGAATTCCTTTATTTTTGTTTTTATAAAAATGAGGGCATGACACAACGCTTTCAATCGGCCAATTTCTCAATCCCTTCTTGATTTATAGTTCAATTTTGCTTGTTTAGTTCACTGTTTTGTGTTTATCAGGTGTTGAGAAGAACACCAGTCGGCAGCTTGATGTGTCGGCCGGCATATTAATCAGCGTGATCTGCTAGCCGCCAAATCCATTGTCTGGTCGGCTGATCAAAATGCTGGCACAATTTAATTTTCAGTTTTCACTTGCGTGCTCTCATTCCCTATCCCCGTGTTCCTGTGTTTGATTGCTTACATAGAACAGTTTAATAACCAGTTGTGTGTGAGATTGGTGGTCCTAGTGACAACTTTCCATGCTTTATAGCTTTACATTCTCATTTTCTCGATTAAACAAGTGGTTCATACATTTATCTTTCAAACACATTCGTAAGTCCCGCACACCATATCATAATGGGTCAAGCAAGCATATATGATCTTAATTTACTCTATATCCGAGAATCAACCAACAATTCGAGTTCAGACTCCATCATGAGAAATCAAATCAACTTAGGAAGTACATAACGAGACACAGCGAACGATGAGAAGGAATAGTGCATACGGGGACTAAATTAAAAAAATGCTCGACGAGGTTTCTGGAATTTTTGTCCAGACAGTCGGCCAATCCCATCCGGATGGGATATGCTCACAGACGGAGTGCGAACTGCAGGTTTTGACAACTCCTCATCCACAACAAAAGGGTTCGAACGAAGACAAAATTTGTGCACAAATTAACACATAAACACTTAGAGAGATGGAGGAAGTCCCAACCTCAGAGATCTTGACCTCCACAAGCTTTGAGCAAAATCCTAGCTTTCTCCAAGCTTGAAACCCACCGAAAACAACTCCTCCAAACTTTCGCACGGGAGTCATGGGTCTAGATGGGTAGAGGGTGAAGCATTTGTGAAGGATCCATGGGGGGTTTTGTGGGATTTGAGTGAAAGTCAAGTAACAGAGTGTGGGAGAGAGAGAGAGAAAGAGAGAACGTTGGATGAGGGAGGGAAATGGAATTTTTATCTAACCTTCTCCTTATATAGTACAAATAACACTACACATCCCTCAACTACTTCACACATTTAATTATGTCCGTAACTAGAAACTGCCTCACACTAACCCCACATCTCAACATATATATATGTAAATATACAAAATTACAATTCAAAATTAAGAAAAGGCCTTTAATTCATGGGTCCTTACATTTGAGGAGAGGAAGATTAAGCCGGTAACGAGGTTGTGGAGGCAGAAGAAGTCGGTGGGTGAGAACCAACTCTACATGGAGGACTGCTTGACCAACCGGGTGACTAAAAATAAAGACGCGTCCCAAGCGTAGGACTCTCGATCGGTGTAGCACATTATCCGGAAGTACCGGAGTCGAACCACAGAGACGACAAACGGTGTTTGACTCAAAAGTGTGAAATTTTAGTTTAACCCGGCTCTTAGGTAGCCACCCCTTGTTCAATGAGATTAATTAACTAAGTTACCGAACCAATTTAACTGAATGCGGATTAAAAGAGGAGTACAGCTGTGGGAACCCAGCGTCCGCGACTAGCCTAACCAATGTTTACTCGGGCCACAATTATTCGTTTTATTGATTTTAGAATAGGAAAAAGAATTCCTAACAAATGCGCACCACCTGTCACCAGATTCCGTGCGTATTCAAATTCCGGCGATGCCTGGGTTTTGTTTGTTAGAAGAGTTTTCGTCTTCTAAAATTGCTTAAAAACTAAATTAATTCAGTCCCGAGGTAGAACATCGATTAGTCTAGCTGCGGAGCGCCTTTGCCCCGCAGCCGCACTCTATACGACTACTCGCTCATGGCTTTCATAATTGCAGAAATTATATTGAACCTAGATCTAGACATGCTCGGAGAATGAAAATAAAATAAAACAGAAAACAATACCGCTGATTGCAAGAAGACAACGAACTTGAATATCACACGAGAACACCTATCCAACTGCTGGAAATCTGAAGATCTTAATTAAACTTGAATGTTGAATTCAAAACTGCAGCCGAACTTTAGAACAATAAAACCTAAAATCAATACGTCCAACCCTTATTCGAGTGCTAAAAACAAGTATTTATATCCAATCCCGCTAGTTCCAATTAGAATCTGGAATAACACGAAATTAACTCCACGCGAATCCAAACGCTGTCGTTCCATAGCCGAGATAAGCTCTCGGTAGCGCTACCTAGGAATAGGTGTAGCGCTACTCCCTTCTTGTCCGTTGACCGCCCTTAATGCTGTTGACCTCTATCCTCTCGGTAGCGCTACACCACTTTTGGTGTAGCGCTCATGGACCTTCTGTTCATTTTTTATCCACCTTTTTGCCACTTTTGAGCGCTCTAGAGAAATAGGGTAGCGCTCCCGACGGGTTACGATCACTTCCACGCGAAATCAACTTCAACATTTAGCCTCCTCAGCCTTGCTCACTCTCGGTCCTCGTGCATGCCCTTCCAACAACATCGATTAGCGCCAAAACACCTCAATTTCCTGCAAATTAAACACAAACACCAAATCCAACCACGTGCACGCATTAAACGAAAAATGAGGATTAAATGTACGACAAACGCGCTAACTCTACCCTACTTAGGCGCTTAAATGCATGGATTTCACGCGCCTATCAAGGACCATATGTTGCAAATTGCTCCATCCATGGCTGGAGAGAGAGAGAGAGGAGTGGATATGCAATTTTGTATTTCTAGTGGTGGGAAGAGGCAGAGGAGGGAGGTTAGTTTTTTTTTTTTTTTGGGGGAATTAAGTCGTAGGGCCCACTCGTCCCACGTGGACCGCCAAGTAGGCGACTGTGGTTAGGATGTGGTTGGTTGTATGTGCCTGTTGCTTGTGACCTACCGTTGTTGTAGTTAGCGTCGCCCCAAGCATAGGGCTAGGTCGGTTGTAGCATAACTCAGAAGTTCGAGGTCGAATCCACAGAGAAGGGTCGAAGCTGTTGAGATGCTTACTTTACAGTAGGGGTTTCGACGTTATGACGGCCAACCTTTCGGTTTTGATTGTGGAATTCCCTCTACCTCAAAATGACTAGAAAATAAAGTTTTAACGATATAAAGGAAGGCAAGGTCTAGGGGTTTTCAACACCCATAACGTAGGTAAATTCACTTTTCTCAATGATAACTCAGTTGAGTTACAAGGCCAAATGTCTCAACCAGAAGATTTGACAATGAAGATCATTTATGGGGTTTGTAAGTGGAAAGAACCTCATTTGTGCATTTTATCGAATACCTAGAGTGCCATGGTTCAAAGCATTGTGTGTGCCAAGTGATTTATCTACACCAAATCGAAGAAGTGAACTAAACTAAGTTTAGATCAAAGTTTGAGTGTTCTATCCATTCATAAACCTACAAATTCTGAAAAATGAGTTTAATAATGGGATGAACTCTTTTGGGCATTTTTACAAACACTTGGAGTGACATAGCTCCAAGCATTATATATGTCAAGGAAAAACACTTGTCTACACATAATCAAAGAGATTAACAACCCCAAGTTTTGATACATAAAACTGAGTTTAACCCAAAATCAAACCAAACTTTAAGATTAAATGTGAGAAAAGTGAGATCCACCTAAGTCATGGGGTGATTACAGCCCATGACCAAGCCTTAATCTACTACTCACAAAAACTACAAGGAATCATGGAAATAATCAAGGGGAAAGATAGAGACATGCTACAAACAGAAATAAATTTGATTAAACACGATTCTTGGAGTAAATTGAAGTACTTACAACTTTAATGAAGGAGAAACACTTGGAAACTTGAAGATTAAACCTAAAATCTAGATAGAAGTTAAAGAAAATGAAGGAGGAAGGAGGAGGGAAGTAGAGAGAGAGAAGGCTTAGGTAGTAGATAACCCTAAAAACTGGGGTTGGGGACGTTTTATAGCCCCCAGAAGTTGTTCCAAACTATTACAAAAATGCCCCTGGATATTGCCTCTTCGAGCACAAAAATTGCAGAATAACGCGGCAGCTACCGGTAGCTACCTTTAATCTGGGTCTCTGCTCACTTGCTACTGGTAGCAGTATGCGTATTACTACTGGTAGCTACCTTCAGCTTTGCTCTCTAATCACTGGATACCAGTAGCAGTATGTGTATTGCTTGTGGTAGCAACTAGACATTCTCATGCCTTATTTCGCTTGATCTTCTCTTGGCCGATTCGCTTCCCGAGTCTCGTCCAATGTTTTGTTCCTTGACTCTCGGTACTCGGTGACGGGGTGCCACGCGACCTTGGGTACTCCGGTACCCATTGGTACAATCATAGCATCAAAACATGCCTTATTCTTTAGTTTACCTGCAACTAACAAAAACACAACCTCGCGCAAAATCAGTCATATAAAGCCACAAAATGCAAGTGTGTGTGATTAAAACGAGCGAGATAAGCCCTATTATTTACACTATTGAGGGCTTACCACATCTAGCATTATTTTATAGTTGGCATCTTGTATCATATTTCACACCAGATTTTCAGAACCCTAACAGCATACTCCAGTAATTCGTTCATCGTGCGAGAGAGAGAGAGAGAGAGAGAGAGAGAGAGAGAGAGAGAGAGAGAGAAACGTGTGTTAGGTTCGCCAAGGCAGTTTATGGAGCTATTCAGTAGGTTGTGGTTACAACCTCCAACACCCTAGGTGAGGCGGCGAATGATAGTGTCAAACACATGCAGGACTCTGTTGTTTTTTTTATTTTATTTTTTCTTATAATGCGTATCATTTAGTTTATTATTTACAGTGGAAATTGTTCTCTGAAATCTCACCACTTGTATTATATTTATCGCACATTTTTTTCCCTTTGTTACATTGTACGTAGGGTTTCTTCAATTATAAATTGTACATAGAACAATTTGGTTGAGCTTGATAATAAAAAGATAGAGTGCTCTCTCTATTTTGAGTTTGTGATTGTGTTGTTCTTATTTTTAAATACATTTCCTACTTTGGTAAGAAACATAGACTCATATGAAAATATACATCGTGCCCTGAAATCTCATAGCTTGTATTATATTTATTCACTAGAGTTTTGACACTAACAAAAATAATTTTGGCATTAACACATTTGCCTTCTCTTTGTTTTGAGTTTGCGGTCTGTGTTCTTATTTTCAAATAGATTTCCCAATTAAGTAAGAGACAAAGACTCATGTGACAATATACAGTGGGGTCACAAAATCTTACTTTTGCTTAAATAATCTTAGGATATCGCTAGAACTTGGAGAGAAAGGGAGTAGAGATATATTCTCATTCCGTACCTAGCAGATAAGCTAGTAGTAAGAGACACAGGTTCCACGGATGAATTGGGTCCTTGTCAGTCTACTTTTGAAGTCATGAATCAATTTACAGAAAAAGGGAAACTTGCCATGTCCTTTTGACGATTAATACTGTATCTTATTTTAATCACAGAGAAGCATCACAATCAGTTATAAAAAGTCAAATACTTCACATCTATGCACCGCCCATAATACTTTTGATGAAAAACGATAAAAAAAAACCACAGCTCATCATTTGGATGTGGTTGTTTGGGTGAAAAAGTGTAATTCCTTTGTGTAAAAGGTGTGTATAGAATTGTGAAAATGATTGGCTAGATGTAGGTATACGTAGCCGTAATCAAGTTTGTGTTTTAGACGACCGATATGAGATAAAGCCTACATTTTTCCAAACGGAGATCCTGGAAGCAATTGATAATCTCTGCATTACACTAGAGAAATCTACTGATACTCCATTCAAGCTGCCGAAAACATAATAAATTTGGCACATTTTTTGACAAAATTCAAGTCCATCCATTTTTTTTTTTCACGACAAAAAATGGCAAAGTCATCTTTAGTGCAATATTGGCTTGGTAGAAATTGTCTCATCCCCGGCCAGTTGATTTTCTGGAATTGTCAATTTTAGCACATTGGGTTTCTAAGATTTTCCATTTTAGTACATAGGATAAAATTGGAAATCCCTTAAAATCAACCAAGGATTTTCATTTTACCACATGAGAAACAATGCCTAATTTACGTCAAAAAATGAGATCCATTTAAGCCAATGATCTCAATTACTCACATATAGCTTTCATATGTGACGAAAAGAACAGCCGAAAAGCGCAGTCACCTCCCCTCACGTCCTTCTCAAGGCTTTTGTAAAACCCTTTCTTTCAAAGTAGGAATCATACAGCTTTTCACACTGCAAAAAGTTGTCTTACTTTTACATATATTTGTCTAGAGCCCGTGGCGAATGATTTGCGTGTCGCAGGGCCCAACCCAAGCCACATCTACTTCAATATTAATAACAAAAAACTGTATTTTATTTGTTTATATTGCAGTAAGAATTGTTTTTAGTTCAAGGATCTTGTTTGGGCCAATTTGATAGGATTTTTCTAAATTAACTTAAAAAACTGGTATAGTACGCAAAAATATTTGGAATTGTGCAGGGGCTTGAGCCTTGAGTACTCCGGCTACCCCTTTATCTGCTAATGACTGGAGCATAAGATTGTTTGCCACTAAAAAGTTCTCAAAGCCTCATTTTTGTGACATCAGGGACAACCTGGAAATTTTAATTACATTGTGGCGGGTGTCTTAGAAACATTGACATGAGCATTTGAAAACTTTTGGGGAGGTTGATGTGTTACTCCCTCGGTCCCAAATTAATAATCCATGTTACTATTGTAACTTCATGAAAAAAAAAAAAAAAGGTTTATATCTTGTAATATATAAGACGTTATGCATGCAATATCGATTTTATATAATAGATCTCAATAATTTTTGCTAAACAAAATTTTTGAAATCTTAAAAAATATTGTAAATTGAAAGATATAGACAATTGAAAAGAGAATCTAAAAGTTTAAGGGACTATTAAATTAGGACAAAGGGAGTATTAATTAGTAGCTGAGAGGTGGGTTGAGATTTTGGGAGTAGAGTTGTAGGAAAGCCCAATACTTTCTGAGTCTCCCTCAATGCTTATCTTTTCCTGTTGTACCAATTTTGTTGTTTTACGATTGAAAATTTTATTTACCGTTACAAAAAAAAAAAGGTTCAAATATATGTTTAATTATAAGAAAAAAGTTAAATTGACAAGAAAAACAAGATATATATCGATCTTTCGGAGTTGAGCTACGTTAAAAAAAAAAAGCAAAAACTTCAGGAGTTAAGCAATCAAATGCAGTAACGAATTTATCTTTGAGCTATATTACCCACCACGTACGTACAAAAATAGGAAACAAGATTTACTTGGTTTGCCTAGGGTTCCATATGGAGTTTCCATCAATACATCAAATTGGTGTTCTGGATATTTTTTTTGCCATTATCAACTTAGAGACATGCTATACAAGTCGATGAGAGCGTACGTACACTAGGGGTGGATCTTATACAGTATTTAAAGTGTTCTTTTAGTGAGTAAGAGCCACAAAAAGCAATAAGTGGCACAATGAAGAATTTCCTAAAACAGTATATTTTTTAACTATTTCAAAATTGCTACAGACAAGATAATTTCGAATTTGAAAAAAGAAAACCCTATATCCCTATTATAATATACTGCAGCAAGATAATCAAGGCCGGCTCCGAGGTTTGGGTTGCTGAAGCCCAACCTCATGCTTGGTTGCCCACTTACTTTTATAAGTCATAAAAAAAAGACATAATAGTATAAAAAAAAAAATCAATGTTACATATTGCTTTTAGCTTGAATCACATCAAAAAAAAAAAAATCAAATTCAAAATATAACTCCACTTATAGTGCTTCTGATTTAAAGAAAATAACTTTTTCTAACATTTTTGAAGCAAATTCTTCTTGGTTTGGTGCAAAATACAAGTTTAGTATAAGCTGTAATGGGGGTTGCTACGATATATAAACAGAAAGGCTACCATGGAAATGTTAAGTATTTTTTGTTGTATATTGTGCGTAGCGCTTATTTTATGTTATCTATGAAGAGATGTATGTTGAAAGTATATGGAACAAATAGTTTTGGAAGATGATTCACATATTTTTTGGTGTTTTTCATGCTTGTTTTTTTTGTTGTTTTGGCAATACGGATTTTTAAAGTATCAATACTAAAAAATACGTTGACGTTACGTATAGGGGTGTACCGTACACCCCAAAATAGTTATGTTTTTTTTTTTTTGGTTAGTTGCTTATTTAGTTGTTATTAGTTAAGCAATTTTTTTTAATTTTTTTTTGGCTGTTAGTAATATACCTTTTTGATAACTAAAACTTTTGGTTGGCTGCTATGGTAACCAAAAGAAATCTTTTTCCTACTCAAAGATGAAATGGGAGTTACATAAAATATACTACGTGATGTCTATTACTCTCCATTTCGTAACTTTTGGCGCTTGTGTGTGAGGGGCAATCTGATCCAATTAGTTAAAGTGAGATGGAAATTGTCATTTAAAAAATTTGAAGGGAAGTTCTTGTTGTAGTTATTAGAAAACTCATGGGAGGTCAGTGTAATTTATCCAAAAAGAAGATATCAAAAATACAAATGGGGTTGAAAAGACTCGAACCTGCCTCATCCGAGAAAAGTAGCACAACAATAACCAACTGCGCTACCCCACCCGTGAAGTTATTATGCATGTCGTTAAAATTAAATACGATAACGTACTACTCCCTCCGTCCCGCAAAGTTTGTCACTTTCACTATTCCAGCCCTATGAAAAAATTGATTATTTCTTTTAATCTGTAATGTTTTATATAAGCAATATGGATCTCGTTTGATAGATTTCAATTAGATCTTTTGAACAAAGTTTTGAAAATCACATAAAATGTTATGAATTGAAAGATATAGGCAATTTAAAAATGGCACGCACTCCCGAAAGTGTCAAACTTTGCGGGACGGAGGGAGTACTTAGCAATTTTTTTTTTTTTTTTTTTTTGGGTTGCCCTAGCCCAGGGGGTTGCCCAAGCCCACGGGCTCGCGGGGCTTACCCTGGGGTCGACCCTGAAGATAATACGTACGTTCTGTAGCGGCCGGATCAACAAAGGTCCATAGGGCTCACCCCAATCCCTTGGGAACATGAAGGAATGGTTCAACTGCGTGAAAATGACGAAAGCGAATGCCGATCGAACCGCCTCGACCCCGCCAAACAAAATATGCCTTCGGCATCAGTCAGCTTGGTAATTTAGGGACAGAGCTAAGAATTTCACTACGCAAGGGCGAATATTTTTTCCAAATTAGTTTTCATGGGCGAGCCTATATAATTCACAGGATAATTTTCTTTTTCTATATAATACTAGAGGTTTTTTTTTCTTGCAGGGGCGACCGCCCCTACTGGTCCCCCTCTGGCTCCATCCTTGCTTGGTATAGATCTGGACGAATATTAGATTAAAGATTAGCTGAGCCACCAACCATTGGGTCGTGTCTTATACCTTTCGGTGTTTGTACCTCGGCAGAGCACCGCAGAGAATCCCTAAGCCCACGGAATGATTCCCGAGAAGCCTTATACGACTGAAGGGTTCCATGGGGCATGCCACTCAGCAGCTACCGTTGTACGCATCGCCGAGCGTAGCTGATCCCGCGTCATTGGATGGCGGATTGCTTGGGGTACGCCGCATGCGCTTCAGCATAGGCGTGCCTGACAGACCATTATTGGTGCCAGTCAATGATGTAGAACAAGTAACAAACCCTAGGTATCCCTGTACCTAAGAGTGAATTGGAATCCATGTGCCAATTCTAAAGAAAATATTTTTTTTATTCATTCAGTCAATATCTCAAACAATATACGAGAGTCTCTATATATAGGCTCCCCAAACGTAAAACATGGAATGAAATCCCTAAACATGGAAACAACCAACCAATCAAATAAAATCCATAATTATGGAAACAACCAACCAAATCAAATAAAATCTCTAAACTTGGAAACTAGATAAATACTAATAATAAAATCTCTAGCTGGGTCCACAATATCATCATCCAACCATAAGGACATGGGTTGGGCAATCTTGCGGTGCCGGCGCTGGTAGACCTGCAAGAAACGGGCCTAGGCTCTGCTGTCCGCACCAATTCTCCCCGGGTGAGAAAAACTCGACTCCGTCAAGTTTGGGGCGAGGCCGCTCTGGTAGAACTCAAGCAAATCAGGGGCAAGATACTGCAAGTCATTTCAAGTGATCCATGCAGAATCTGAATCAGGCCATCCGGCCCAACAAACCAGGAACCTCTGAACTCCCCCGTCCCTGGTGGTCACAATCTGATCATCTAACATAATTTTCAATTGAATCTTGTGGTGTGGTTGGGATGGGTAGAGGGTTAGGTGTGGGAATAGGCAGGCCAACTGGTGGAGGTGCGGGGTTATCAAAAGGATCAGGAGGAATAAACACAGGACTTTTATCGGCACTCAAGTCTGCAATGTTAAAAGTGGAGCTAATACCATAGCCGGATGGAAGACAAAGCACATACGCATTGGGGCCAATTCTTTTAAGGCCTTTGAATGGTCCTGCACTACGGGACTGTAATTTTTGAGCAGCACCGGAAGGAAACCGTTCAGGACGAACCCGAATCTTGACATAACTGCCTACTTGAAACTCCAAGAATCGTCTACGAGAGTCAGCGTGCAACTTATACTAGTCATTACTAGCCTATAGTTTACTTCGGATTGAAACATGCAAGTCATGAATACGATGAATGAAAGATTTTGTTGACTCAGAGACCTGCGCATGGGGACTCATGGGAATAAGATCTATTGGCTTCCTAGGTTTGTAGCCATGGACAACCTCGAAGGGACTCATACCAATGGACCTATTGATTGAACTATTGTATGCAAATTGGGTAGTCGGGAGGATGGCATCCCAGTTACAATTGTTCTTGCTCACCAAACAACGCAGTAAATTACCCAAGCTACGATTGACAACTTCAGTTTGCCCATCTGTCTGAGGATGATAGGCATTGCTAAACTTGGGCTTTGCGCCTGCCATGTGTCATAAGGTCTTCTAAAAGTAACTCATAAGATGGACATCCCTATCAGACACAATAGTTTTTGGCAGACCATAGAGCTTAACAATTTCATCGAAATAGAGTTTGGCGACACTAGACGCGTCAGAGGTCTTGGATCATGGGATGAAGTGGGCCATTTTTTAGAAATGGTCCACCGCCACAAAAATATAGTCGTGCTTGCGAAAGATGTGTGGCAATCAATGGCAAAATTCATGTTGACGTCTTGCCAAGGACAATCAGGGATAGGGAAGGGGGGTGTAAAGGCCAGTGTTTTGTTTACGATGTTTGGCTAACTGACAAGTACGACACTAACTTACAATTTTTCTAACATCTCATTTTAAGCTTTGCCAATAAAATTGACACTCGACCTCCTCAATAGTCGTAGGGGTGTTCAAAATATGGTGGTCGAGGTTTATGATTGGGATGGGGATTTCGACCAGGTTGGTCACCCTGTTGTGGATGGTTACGGTGAACGAGTCAATTATCGTGGTTTTCACCTTGGAGCACAAACCTACGTTCACCCTCATTGTGATTCACGACATGATTCCCATTGGTTTTATGGTTCTCGCCTTGTGGGTTATTGTGATAGGAATCTTCTAACGCCCTAATTCGATCATTAGTGTCGTGCTGATTTGGTCAACCTTAGTTGACAGGTCATTAATGAGTTTGGCAAGGTTGTCCAAGGTAGCTGGTTCTATGGTATTAGTTGAGGAGGATGAAGTGGACATGGTTTTACCACTATGGAGATGCATGCACGACAAACAAGACAGACAACCATAAGGACCAGTTCGACTATTTGAACTTACACAAAAACTAGAAGGGAAGACTACAGTTTAAGTAGGGCAAGTGTTCGCAGTACTCAAAAAATGTTTCCCATAAAGTGTACTAGATTTTCCATTCTCCTATGGAGCTCCATAGTTGATGTTGCAGAATGATGATGGGTAAGGCAATTTGGTAAGTAGAAAGTGTCAATTGGCCACAAGTATGATGGAATTAGAAGGTTTGGGTACAAATTATGGGTAAGGCAATTTGGTAAGTAGAAAGTGTCAATTGACCACAAGTTAATGATGGAATTAGAAGGTTTGGGTAAATAATTTGTAGCGGCCAAATTCCAATTGAGACAATTCTAAAATCACAGAAGTAACCACAGAGATAAAGAACGAAGCACCTGGTTAGATCGGGTTGCTGGAATCAACCTAGGATGAATCGGGTCGCTGGGTTCGACCGAGGATAAATTGGGTCGATGGGTTCGACCAGGGATAAATTGCGTCGCTGGGTCCGACCGTGATGAGTGGTGTGATACTGGACAAATGGGGTCGCTGGGATCGACTGTCAAAAAGTCGGGTCGCTTGGATTGACCGTCGAGAACTTGGGTTGCTGAGTTCGACCAATGAAGAAACTGGATATGGATGCACTGGAGCAGTCAACGAATGGCAAAAGTGACGATGGGGAGACCTGTTACTTTGCAACTAGCAAGGGTATGGTGTGGATTGAAAAATACAGTAGCTGTGGGATTTAATGACTTGGCTGCAAGGGGCAGTGCGTTGTTTTTTTTTTTTGTTGGCAGTGCGTTTTTTTTTTTTTTTGGCAATGCATTTTTTTTTTTTTTTGCAGTGCGTTGTTGATAGTGGGCCAAAGTAGTTGGGTTATTTTGATGGCAGCTGGGTTCAATAGTGGGCCATATTAATGGGATGGAAATATACATGTTGTGGAGATACATGGGCTATCTTAATGCTCTAAAATTCTAGGTCAAATGATAGGCGCGTGGAAAGCTTGCTTTTGAGCGCCTAAGTAGGGTGTTTTAGCAAGTTAGACGTGCGATTTAAGCTTTATTTTCCATTTGATATATGCACGTGGTGTTTTTGTGTGTTGAGCATAATTTGCAGGTAATCTAGGGATGTGGGCGCGAATTTCGGGACATTGGGAGTACATGCACGTAGACCGAGAGGGAGAATGGAATGGATTTTGGATGGAAGTGATCGTAACCCGTCGGGAGCGCTACCCTATTTTTCTGGAGCAGTCAAGTTTGGCACAAAAGGGCTCAAAAATGAACAGAAGGTTTTAGAGCGCTACACCAAAAGTGGTGTAGCGCTACCGGATGGCGAATGGTCAACGGTCAAAAGGGTCGAAGTCGTACGGAGCCGCAGGGGTAGCAAAGCGGTAGCGCTACCCCAGTTTCTTGGTAGCGCTACCGAGAGGCTAGCATGGCCTTTGAACGTCGTCGTATTGGTCTTCGCGTGGAATATTTTCGAATTTTCGTTCGTTTTTCATTAGGATTACGAGGATTAGTATAAATACTCTTGTTAGAACTCGTATTAGGGTTCCACGCATTATTATTAGGTTTTTACGTTTTGAAGTTTCGGCTACAGTTTTCTTTCAGCATTCCACATTCAAGCTTGTTCCAGATTTTCAGATTTACAGCTTTTGGATTGGTGTTTCGTATTGATAATCAAGTTTGATTTCTCCTTGCAATCATCGGTATTGTTTTCTATTTCTGTTTTAATTCGCAAAGCATGTCTAGATCTAGGTTTATTATAATTTTTGTTACTAATAGCATCATGAGCGAGTAGTCGTATAGAGTGCGGCTGCGGGCGAAGGCGCTCCGCCGTTAGGCTAATTGATGTTCTACCTCGGGGCCGAATTAACTTAATTTTCGAGCAATTTTAGGAAACAGAAACTCTTCTAACAAACAAAACCCAGGCATCACCGGAATTCAAATGCGCGCGGAATCTGGTGACAGGTGGTGCGCATTTGTTAGGAAGCCTTTCTTTTATTCTAAAATCAGTAAAAAGAGGAATTGTGGCCCGAGTAAGCATCGGTTAGGCTAGTCGCGGACGCTGGGTTCCCTCAGCCGTGCTCTCATTTTTAATCTGCATTAAGTAAATTAGTCCAGTAATTTAGTAATCAATCTCATCAATCAAGGGGTGGCTACCTAAGAGCCAGGTTAAAAACTACAATTTCACACTTTTGAGTCAAACACTGTTAGTCGTCTCTGTGGTTCGACTCCGGTACTTCCGGATATTGTGCTGCACTAGTCGAGAGTCCTACGCTTGGGACGCGTCTTTATTTTTAGTAACCTGGTCGGTCAAGCATCAAAGTTGCAATGGTGACCAGCTGAGTTGTGAAACTGCCGATTAGCTATACATTTTTTTTCTTTCTTTTTTTCTTGTCTTTTTTTTTTTCTTTTTTTTCTTTGAATAAAACACAATAAATAAAATAAGAAATAAACCTCCTGATGATCTCAAAAATGAAAACGCATGGATTGAGACTAGAATCTACAGCTTGGGGCGTGGAACCACAACAAAAAAGAAAAGGTAGAGACTGATGCTTTGCCACCGATTGCAATTGTAGTTTGTTCAGCGGCGATATTGGCATGGTGAGCGCGAAGATGTGATGCGGAATATACAGAAAATTGATGGAACTTGATTTCTATGTAGACTTGAGATCCATGGTTGATAAAAGAAGTGAGTAGAGAAATAACAAACAAGATCGTTGTTTTCTCTGATACCAATTTGATGTAGAAAAAGTAACAAACCCTAGGTATCCCTGTACCTAAGGGTGAATTGGAATCCTTGTGTCAATTCTAAAGACATTTTTTTTATTATTCATTCAATCAATATCTCAAACAATATACGAGAGTCCCCATATATAGGCTCCCAAAACGTAATACATGGAATGAAATCCTTAAACATGGAAACAACCAAACAATCAAATAAAATCCCTAAACATAGAAACAACCAACCAAATCAAGTAAAATCTCTAATCAAAGAAAACCTCTAAACTTGGAAACTAGATAAATACTAGTGATAAAATCTCTAGTAGGGTCCACAAATCATCATCCAACTACAAGGACATGGGTTGGGCTATCTTGCAGTGCCAGCGCTTGTAGGCCTATGAGAAACGGGCCTGGCTCTGATGTCTGCACCAGTCAAATACCCAATAGGCTTTTCCTACAAGACCACATGGTTGACTGGGGAGTCAATCAACCACCCATCAGGCTTTTCCTACAAGACCAGATGGTTGACCGGGGAGTTTTCCCAAACATTTAGTAATGCCATCATATAAATTCTAAACATTCAGGTCCACAAAGGTTCTCTCTCTACATTTAAGAGTCGATTTGGAACTTGGGGATGGAATGGGAAAAAAATGAGGACAATTAGGGTGAAAGTTAAGAAGAAATTAGAGAGAAAAGTGACATTTTCTAAAATTCTCCTCTTTCGTTAGGAACCTAACAATGGAAAGAAAAGTTTGAAAATTTTCTCTTCCTTTCCATTTCTTTCCCTAAATTACATTAACGCACTAACAATGTTGTATAGAAGAAAATGTTCGAACATATTCCGAAATACTCTCTCCGTCCCATTTTGACAGTCCCATATCCATTTTGATACTCTCTTGGCAGGGCGACACACCCTTCAGAAGTGTGCCCGCAATTCGAGGATTCTCTCAAACACTGTCCCCCTTCCTTATCACCATGCCTCCTGCATTATCGAGGACGGGCTTCCAAGTCTCGGCCATAAGATCTGCAACCACCTGACCCGAAGCTGCCTGGTCTGTGACCGAGAGCTATTGCCTGAGCATATTTTTCGCTTTCTCCCTGGCCTTTTCTAGTGCGAGCTCAGTTGGGGTCTTTTCCTTAGTCAGTGGGGGCGGCAGCGGGGGAAGTTGGGTAGCTTTCGGCGACAACACTGGACGGGGGTACAAGGGATTAGCTTGAGCGCTCGAGGATGCACTCAGGAAACTTTCTTTCTTTCTTTTCGAGAACCCTTTGCCTCTTTCTTTCTTTTCGAGAACCCTTGTAGCTTGACTCGTACCCAAAAACAACATGGACCTGTTGGTGGCGGAGGGTAAAATGAGCGTCGATGATATCTTTGTCTGATTTGTCTAAGAGTCTCTTATTGATTTTTCCACAATCTACAAGAAACAAAAAAAGATAATTGTAAGCCATCGGGAAAGTGATATAACAACAAATACGAGCAACAAGAATATAAAATGCAAAGTATGTCCTAAGTAAATAAGTTCGGCTTACTCGGGGTGCCACGCTTGGTTGGGACGGGCCAAGCCTTCTGTTCATCGAAGCTCCACATGAAGCTGCCCATTACTATGACAAAGTCGGTCTGCCTCTTCTTAGAGTCAAAGAGGCCCCCGATTAAGTGGTTGTACTCAGAACGGATGGTCAAGTAGTACCTGTTGTAGACCTTGCTCTTGGCCATGGTGTATATCCCCATCAGGTTGTACACTGTGACCGAGATGTTGTGCCTCTTGGCCAGCTTGATCACCGAGCACACCACTCGGTACACGTTCACCATGAGTTGATCGGGTGTAAGCTCGAACAAATAAAGGAGCTGTAGGAGAAGCTTGGGAAGCGGAAATCTGAAACCCCCTTCGGTGATGGCCATCAATGGGACGGTTATCCTATCCTCTCCATAGAATATCCTGACACCAAAGTTCCACTTCACCTTAGCATCAGCTAGGATCTTGTACTTCTCACAGAAATCCTTGTACTGTTTGGGCTTCTCTTCGTCGAAATCTTCAACATATTTGCAGCAGTCGGGGCCGATCTTCGGTAGGGGGACCTCCTCCCGATCGTCTTCGTACTGAAAACTGACACTTCTAGCCTCGATGGTGCACTCGGCATCTTCATTATCGTCAACAGCCTTGGTGTTGGCTCCTTGCGCAACATCCCCAGCAGCCGGCCCTATGGGGTTGTGTTCACCCATACTTCTGCTCGGGCTAGCCACAGCCTCGTTAACCAAATGGAGGGAGGTGCCGTCGTTGACTTCTAAGTCCACTATTTCTGGCTCTGTGCTCAACAAGTTGGAAGGGGTGGTTTCAGCAAGGGGAGGAGGGTCTAGATGGGACGACGTTGTCTAGTTCTCCGTGAGATCACAGGTTAGGATGGCTCAGAGTGGGCGGATGTTAAGAGCTACGAGAGTTTAGTAATCGCAGCCCGCCTTCTAAATAATCTCATTGGTGACCCCTTCGAAAAAGTCGCTCTATTCGTCAGAGAAGGAGAAGTCAGCACTCAACAAGGCGAGAACCTAAAAACGGTGGGTGAAAAAACCCCATCAATGATATGCATAAGGGCACAAAAATAAATATGCAAATCCTATACGAAAGGCACTCGGTAAGAACCACTACGTGTGATCCAGGTACCACCAAGGGAGGCCTTACCCTCTCGGCAACGATGTGGTTATTCGGGGTAAGGTGTTTGTTTGGATATCCCTAGATTACGTTCGAGGGATTCACCCGAAGAACCGTGTAAGGCATTTGAGAGGGGTGGGTGCAGAACCTTCAGCGCTCAGATGAACAGGTTGAGTTTTTGGAAATTCCAGAACTCGACCACCATGCTCTGCCACTGGAAAACTCAAGAGAAACCACAAAACCCAAAAAAAAATTACCTAAAAGGCATAGAAATGCATGAAATTGAAAGAAAAGGCCTTTCAAGAAAGATCAAGCTTTTACCATGAAACTCAGGAGAAATCTCGTTCGAAATCCTCGATCCTTGTAAAAGACGGCGAAAAACGGCGATGGTTGGTGGCGGCATTAATCTTTGGTGCTTAAGAGGTTAGAGAGAGTAACGATGAACTCTCTCTCCCCTATCTCAATATCTATAGAGGAGGGGGTACGGTTAGGACTACGAATTGGGTGTCATAATGACATAGGATCGAGAGACAAAACAACAGTCCACCCGACCCAACTAGAGCGTGACAACTGTCCTCCTATTCAAAACCGTTTTCACAGAAATCCACACGCCACCCGTCGGACAAGTCACACAATGACACATGGCAAATGACATCAGGAGACGTCAGAGATTCTCTGTATCTATTGACATGAACCATCACGTCCAACGACAAACTTAGAAACGAGGTCACATCAAATGTCCTTTCATATTCAATCACATGACGCAACAATCCAAGCTCACCCACGATTGCTGGGGATCGAATAGAAAAACCTCGAATTTTAGTAGAAATGGCTCGGTTAAGGCTTGGAAAAGGACGAAGGGGCACCCGACCACTCAGACAGTGATTGAGGAAGTCAAGGGGCTGTCGTAGCGGCCCCACAAAGGTGCATGGGGCTCACACCAATCCCTTGGGAACGTGAAAGGTCAATGGGTGACCGGTGTGAAAATGATGAAAGCGAATGCAGATCACACCAACTCGACCTCGCCGAACAAAATATGCATTCAGCATCGGTCAGCTCGGTACAGATGTGGATGAATATCCGATGAAAGAGTAGTTGAGTCACTAGCCGTTGGGTTGTGTCTCGGACCATTCGGTGCAGTCCCTTGGCAAAGTGCCGCAGAGAATCCCTACATCGACGGAATGATTCCCGAGAAGCCTTATACGACCGAAGGGTCCTATGAGGCATGCCACTCGATAGCTACCATTGTACGCATCACTAAATGTAGCTAATCCCGCGTCATTGGATGGCGGATCGCTCGGGTTACGCCTCATGCGAGTCGGCAAAGGCCTGCCTAACACACCATTAATGGTGCGAGTCAACCACCCTGTAGGCTTTGCCTGTAGGACAAAGAGGTTGACCGAGGAGTTCTCCCAAACCAGTTGACCCTCCAGGTGTACCAGGCATGACATTAGCCAAAGCACTAGACATGATGTCATTCAAAGCATGGTGTCTGCCAAAGACATTCTGATCAAATCACATTGGATGTTAGGTGTGGATGGTGCACATGAGGTGCACGAGGAGCATGGTAGGTACGCCCTCCCTTTCCTATAAAAGAAGCACTCACCTACCTCATTGAAAATCTCTCTCTCTCTCTCTCTCTCTCTCTTTCTCTCTCTCTCTCAGTTTTTCAGTTTATTTCTTCTTCTCTGGTCACTTACTTGACCATCCAAGTACCTTCCTGGATAACCACCATCCAGGCTTGGCAACCGTTGAGTGTGTAGGTCTTCTTATTACGCCAGCACCTAGGGTTTCAACAAGGTTCAACCACCCTTCCACCTCTCCGTACCAAACCAAAAGGATCAAAGCGGTAACTCCGGTGAAGTGCCTCTCACACGTTCTACAAATCTCTTTTTTTTTCCTTTCAGTAGTCATGCATAACACGAGTTAATACTAGTTTAATGTAGGCACAAGACTCACGTGACCCCTTGAATTTTCCGGCTTTTCTTTAAATGCTAAACCTAGGAAACCAAAATTAGAGTTGGGTCTTTGTTATTATTATTAGTATTTTCTTTTTTTTAAGGGGTCTTTGTTAATTTAGAGGCTGGAAACTTGTGGTTGGGTTTGAACCGGTTGCCTTCATAAAAGATAGTAGTACCATAAATTTCAATAATGCCATCATATAAATTCTAAACATTCAATTCCACAAAGGATTCTCTCTCTATGTTTGGAACTTCGGGATGGAATGGGAAAATAATGAAGACAATTAGCGAGAAAGTTAAGAAGAAATAATAGAGAAAAGTGACATTTTCTAAAATTCTCCTCTTAGGAACCTAACAATGGAAAGAAAAGTTTGAAAATTTTCTCTTCCTTCCATTTCTTTCCCTAAATTATATACACGCACTAACGGTGTTGTATAGAAGAAAAGGTTCGAACGTATTCCGGAATACTCTCTCTGTCCCATTTTGATAGTTCCATATCTATTTCGGGACGTCCCAAATTACATGTCCACTTTCCAAAATCAACCATAGGAATTTTGTGAAAATACAATTTTCCCTTGCGTAATTAAAATAGTACCACTCCAATCATATTTGAAAAGTTAAGGACATAATTGGAAAGTAGGGTGCTTTTATGATGTAGGCTTTATGTCTCCCTAAAAGGTTAGAATCCCAAAATGGGACTATCAAAATGGGATGGAGGTAGTATAATACACCTGAAGAAATCCTCTCCTCTCTCACTTTGACCAATGGTACTTCCTCTCTTTCACTCCTACATCATTTTCGTTAAAGTGAAAGCTAGGGCTTTGAATTTATTTTGAATTGTATCATAAATTTTGTGTGTTTGAAGATTTATAATCTAGGTATAGATGTATTGTTGGTTGCTTAGTTTTTTTTAAATCAACTGAATATATTGATGTTAAGAAATATTGTCCCACATTACTTGGGGAAGGAATGGGTGATCATTTAATATAATATTGGGCCTCTCCACTCATTGTCAATTGGCTTTGGGTTGGGTATAAAATTTTCACATGGTATCAGAGCGGGACCCATTCGACCCCACATTTTAAAAAAAAAATCACAATCCACACCCCACGATGACAGACCAGCAAAAAGGCTACACGATGATAGGACCCAAAAAGTGGTCACACGTGACAGACCTCAAATGCGGCTGTACGTGAGGGGGGATGTTAAGAAATATTGTCCCACATTGCTTGGGGAAGAAATTGGTGATCAATTAATATAATGTTGGGCCTCTTCACTCATTGCCAATTGGTTTTGAGTTGGATATAAAGCTTCCACAATTGATAAAGTTCTGATCTTCAAAAATAAGGATTTTAGGTTCCGATTTCTATTTTGATTGTGAGAAGTTTCACAACATATTGTTCTTGCTCTGTTTGTTGTATGTGACTAGTGGATGTCCATGCCTAAATCGACATTGAAATATAATGCAGTCCCAAATATAAGGTATGCGTGAAATGGTAATTTTTTAACGGTGACCAAATTAACTTTAAGCGAAATGGTTGCCGACCAAAACAATTTTTTTGACGGTGATGAAAAATTTCCAACAGCTGAATGAAGATAAAAAAAATTTAACAGCAAATGGTTGACCAAATAAAAAAAACGGTTGGTCGACTAAAAAACTGGCTGACCAAAACTTTTTTTAGTCGGCAATGTATGTCGACTAAAAAAATGGTCGGCTAATGCAACAACGCATTTTTGTAACTGAAAACAGTTCGTCGACTAATTTTTTTTGTTGAGTACGAGATAAAATTTTCCGACTAAATTTTCTTCACCTGTATAAAAATAAAAAATAAAAAATTGGTACTAAAAAATTTTTGGGCACCATTACAAAATTTTATTCAGCGAAATGGTTTGTCTTTTACCGCTAATTTTTTTATTACTCAGCAAAAGGTCAATTTTTAGCGACTAAAGTATTATAGTCGCCAAATTTAATAGGCAATTGTGTTTTTTCCTAGTAGTGGCTCTTAATCACGAGTCCCATACCTGTCAAATGTAATCTAATTACAAAGCATCAAGTATAATTTTTAGCTGCTTTCATAAAAGAAAATATTTAAATAAGAGTACAATGCCTAAAAAGTGAAGAGAAAGAGGGTAGATGTATTAGGAGAATATACTATGTATCTCTTTGGAAGGAAATAATCTGACAGCTACAATCTTAGCATGATAATTTAATTGGACGGCCATGGATGCTACTTTGTTTATATGCCTAGACATTTTTAGCCAAAACCACTCTATTTTATAAGGTAGATCATTATAGTTTTCACTCACTTTAAAAATTATTAATGGAAGGGTTTGGTGATAACCATCCCATGTGCCAATGTGTATGTGTTTTTGTCCCAACAATTATATAGAAGCAAACATACATATACCTCTCAGTCTTAATTGGTGATGCAAGGTTTTGTCATGTTCATTTATGCTACTACAGCTGTAATTTTTTTGGGTTCTCCAACAGCGGCGGTGGATGCACCAGGCAGCAGCGATTGTGGTGGACAAAGGGATGGTGAGCTCCAACGGCGACGATATGATTCCTCCAACTTCCTCCAACCACATTCACAAACAGATCGGTGATCTCCGACATCACAGTTGTCATCTTCATCTTCGTAACTTTTTATTTTGTTGTTTTTCTTTTTTTTTGTTCGGACCTTTGGGTCCTTTGTCGTATATATCCGGTGTTTCTAGGCCTATGGGCAGCGCAATTTGTTTCTGATTTTATCAAAATAAGTCAATTGGAAGTACTATAGAAGGCCATGTTTATTGCTGCCAGATTTTACAACAAGAAAATTAAAGAATATGCAACAAGTATTTGTACTCTTTTCTGGGTAAAGATTGAAGCATACAACAAGTTCTTCACCACACAAACCACCTAATGAATGCCTGATTACATGTTAAGATAAATCTTCATCCCATCCCGGACATAAACAGCATAAAATCTGTGCACGTAGCATTGCTTCAAACATTGTTTTGTCCCGTCAAATACGTTTCATAACCAGCGAATGCAATTAATGCTTCAAACATTGTTCAACGTACGTACGCATCTCTTTCTTTTCGTTTTCGAATGAATCAATGCTTCACCTTGTGTAAATTTGGAGGCTCAAGGGTAGGTGGTGTCCTTCCCGTGGGGAATTTCCTATTCGATGTTTGGTGGTGAAGGTTCGGCGATGGCGATGGTGTTTTTGGAATCGCCCACACCACGTCAATATCCCACAAAATCTTCTCTTGCGTTCCCATCCGACGAGGAGTGTCATGAGTTACGGAATTCCTCCACGGCGGCAACCCCCCATTTGGCCGCAAAAAACTGCCCTTGTGTGACTTCAATCTGACCGAGAAGCCGTCTCTTACCGGCTCCCACTCGATGGACGAATCGGGGTTTTCCGGGAGAGTTTGGAGAACTTTTTTCCCTTTTGACCCCGGAAGAAGCGATGGCACCTTCGACGCTGTGAGATATTTCCCGTAATAACTTTTGAAGCGCAAATAGTTCGCCCCGCTTTCGACAAATTCGACGCTCCAAACTGCATTCTTCAATGAGCCATCACGGTCCAAGTACACCGATTCTTGGTCGTCCTCTGCCACCAAATACTTGTCTCTGTAGCTTAATTTTACCGTAATCGCTTTTTTGAAAAGTTCCATCCTTCCGGCCTATTTTCTCGACAAATCAATGGGGTTGGTGATTCGTCGGCACGAATTTAGCTGCGTCTTCTCCTACAAATTTGGAAGCCTGAAAATCCAAAAAAGCCCGTGATGAATTCGAACTCGATTACCAATCAATAAATTGGAATCAAAACACAACAAAATCACGGAAAGATAAAGGATTTGCGAAAAAGTTTAATTTCGATTTACCTCAACGCAAAATCAAGAGAAGCGGGAGGGGGAAATCGGTAGGCTAGCAATTGGCTTACTTAGGTTGGCTTCGATCCTCAGTTATTTTGATTTGAATTTGAGTGCAACAGAACCCTCAATATTTATAAATGGGGTTTTACTAAATTTAAGATTGACAGCAAAATTAAATTGGTATGATATTACCTGGATATGTAAATGGGGTTTTACTAAATGTACGATTGACAGCAAATTAAATTGGTATGATATTACCTGGATATGTCTGTTTAGCTCAAATTGGGAATTAGGCTGATCATATTTAGCATTGGATTTTAAGGGCCTGAGCTGGCTAATGGATATCAAGTTTGACCATCTCTTTGGAATAGAAATTTCGTCCTTCGGTCTGTTTGATAAGGAAGAAAAAGATGACAGAAAAATGAAAATGATACAAACTATGATGAATTATTTTTAGAAATTAAAATTCTGTCGCATAGTTTGGCTACATTGAAAGTCACAAGAAAATATATGTATTCACCTAATTAATTGAAATATAACAATTTTCTTAATGTGTGGGCCTGAATAACTCAAGGAAATAGGCCAAGTCCATTTCAGCATGTGGGCCGAAGGGCCCAGTTACTATTGAACAAAGATACAGTCCAATTGGGATTACCCCAGGCCTGGTTCCTGAAGGGCCATCAAGCCCGAAAGTCTTCCCGAGCGGCTAGGCCCATTACCCGAGTGGGTCGGGTACGGGTATAACCCGAGCAACCTGAATGGGGTGGTTCGGGTTATTCGAGCAACTCAAATTCAACAAGAGGTCACGAGAAACTCCGTTGTAACAGAATGGACACGTGTCTTGACTCGATTGGGTGCATGTGCTAGCGTAATGATGCTCGATTACGTATGTGGTGACGTCACACAAAGCAGTTATCGCGCGTAGAACACACGGGCCCTGAGAATCAAGCCAAGCCCTACCTATAAATACAAAGCAAGGTCACGCAAAAGAGGTACGCACTCACTTCATCCCTCTCAAATTACCCTAGATCTGAGTTTCTGTTTTTTCTTCTTCGAGTTACTGACTTGATCGTCGGAGTACCATTCCAGACTCCACGGTCCGGGTTGGTGCTAACGAGTTTGCTCAATGTGCAGGAGCAAAGCTCGTGACGGAGAAGAAACCACACCCTTGACATCTTTCCCGTAGGAGTGAAGGAGAAAATTTCATCCACCACACTTAATTATAAGTAAATGAAAAGAGAGGATAAATTGCCAATCCCTTTTAAAGATAAATAACCTCACTGAGAAATTTTTAATTTCATTGGGTTTTTTTACAATGAAAAAACAACCTCATATGCATTAATGGGTTGTGCATGATTCTTTAGTTTTTCGCATTTTCTCTCATTTCCTGCATCGATCAAACACAGAACAAGTTGATATTTTTGTCTCTTTCTGACATCTTCTAGCATTCTCTTGTTATCAAACAGGCCCTTATAAAAAAGGCCTACTACTACCTAGAGAGCTTCTCTCTTTAAAAGTTAAAATACCCTAGGGTTTATCCCTCTTTTCCTGCCGGCAGCCCCTCCACCCTATCCGGCCTTCTCCCACCCTTTCCTCCCTTGTTCTTCTCCCCCTTTTCTCCCCTCTTCCACCTCCAGATCTCTCACCCCTCTGTTTCTTCTCCTTTTTTTGTCATTTTTTGAGGGGTGGGGTTGTCGCCTTTTCGCCCCACCCCTCCTCCCCACCCTTTGTCGGACACCCACCATCTACCCATGGCCGGACTCGTTGCCTTTTCTTCACTCTCCCACCGCCTCAGGCCAAATCCACATCCTCTCTCCTCCGTTATCTCCACCTCCCCTCCGCCTCCCTCCTCCGTCGTCCCCCTCCTACTGCCACAGCCCTCAGCCACAACCTTCCTCCTCTATTACCTCCACCTCCTCTCCGATCCTTACCTCTCGAGTGTTTTCGGAACTGGTAGTGGGTAGATCTTGGGTGTTACTCCATAGTCCCTCCTCCAGTTAATAAAGCTCTCTGATGCCATGGGCGGGGGCTATGGAAGCTTGGTTGTCCGGGGAAGTGACTAATCATTGAACTCGGTAGAACTCAGTGCGACGCGTTTGGAACCCGGTGGGACGACTCAGGGGATCTCGGAAGCGTACCAGTTCTTTTGGATTTTTGTATTCGGTGGATCTTGTTGCAACTCGGTGGTACTCGGTGGGTCGACTCAGTGGGTCTTGGTTGTACCAGTTCTTTAGGGTTTTGATTAGTTAGTTTTTGAGTTAGTTTTTCTGGTTTTTGTTCCCGATTACTTTGCGTTATATTGATTTTGGATTGAGCTGGGAATCGTTTGTGATTCTCTTCCACTGCCATTTGAATCGGATTCATCATTCCGTTCATTAGGTGTCGGGTCTGCTTCGGCAGGTGTGTCTACGAGTCGGTGGCCCAGTCAGCCTAGTGTCGTTCTCTTTTCACTTGTCAGTGGTTGGTGCTTCATTCATATCTTTCGTTGTAATAGATGCCGGATGGCGTTTTTATGATATCTTGACTTATTTCAAAAAAAAAAAAAAAAAAAGGCCCTTATATCGTTCTAATCTCTAGCCTTGTTTAGGTATATATTCATCCTAGTTGTTGTTACAAGTTATGTTGCACTTAAGGTAATTACTACTCACTCCGTCCCTTTTTAAATGTTTTGTTTCATCAATTGAAATTATTAAAGAACCATCATCATTAGATTCATTACATTTTTTATATCAACTTTTATCTCCACTTTACACCTCTCGCTTTAACTTTTACCTCCACTTTTATCTATTAACTTTTCAAAAGTGCAAAATAATAATTGTACAAGTTTTTTACCCATTAACTTTTCAAAACACACACTTAGTAAGGGACGGTCCAAAATTAAATACCCTACATTTATTTGGGGACGGAAGGAGTATACAATAATAAGCGGAAAAATTGGACACTCATACAATTACAGAATGAAAAATATAACCAATGATAATCTCACGAATGAAAACTTCTGTTGGTACTAGATTCATAATTAGTCGAGGAAAATGTTTCAGACACCCCCGATAAACAGGGGGGGCAAAAAAAAAAAACAAAGAGATAGAAAATAAATAAATAAATAAACTAAATTACAAAGCCTCAGTTGGACAGAAACTAGGGAAAGTGTTTGGTCTATGAAAAGATAACATAAAAATGCACATAAAAATGTATCCGATGGGTGAGATCCACCCGGTGCATCCGACGGGTGAGATCCACCCGTCGGATGCATTTTCATGTTATCTTTTCAGGGACTATCCATACCTCCAGAAACTATTCTAAACCTCTGATCAGTCCAAAATCACCGCGTTTTCCGTTGCCCGACTTTAGACTACAACTGTTTCAACCCAACCCGTCCTTCAAAAGCCCAAAAATATTCTTTCTACTTGTCTATGTTATTTGGGCTGTTGACAGGCCGATCAAGAATTGAGATCATAATTCCGACGAGGCCAGGCCGAAACCCGAAAATTTTACTTTACTAGAACCTTTTTACTAATGGGCCTAAATGTGATAGACATTTGTATTGTACAAATAGAAATGCTACAAACACTAATTAATATATATGAACCCTGCTAAATTATTTTAGTGCCTGCAACATTGCTTATTGTACAAAACTTCACTCACTATGTGCACTTAAAAAGAAACACAAACACATAAATGTATGTAGTGATCAAACTCTTCCCACAATGTAACTACAATATTTTCGGAGTTCTTTTCTAAAATGGATTAGTTTTTTTTTAAAAAAATAAAAGTTTGGGCGAATCTTAAATTATACCTTTTTTTTAACACATTATTTTCAATTTTTGATGAAAAACAGGAGGATAAAATGTTTTCATAAAATTATAACAAGTTCAAATATTTGGTTTGGTCGAAAAAACGGAAAAGTTTTTTCCTGCATCGAGGTCTCATTTGTTTTTCGAGATATGAATGTCAGGTTGGACTGTAGATTTAAGGATATCGCATAACGGGTTCAATATTTTTAACTGAAATTAAACACCTATCATATACCGTGTATGGTATCAATATACAGCAATTGGGTGAATTCATATATCACTGTATTCACAACTAATCTCATCATACAAATTTATAGGGTTCAAATTATTCACTCACCTTTAAAAATGGTGAACATTACCCACCGTATTGCGGTCCTATTTTGATGATAACAAGATTCACTGTTAGAACATCATATTTTAACTCTTTATGCAAATAATCAGCACAATCAGATATCATTAAGTATAAAATCACCCAATTTTTTATATTGATATGTGATTTAAACAAGCAGCTACTGATATCCGTTTGCGCTAATTATTTACATGGTTGGTTAAAAGATTATGTTCTAAGAGATGAATTGTTTCGATCATTGAAATAGGACCTGGAACATGGTGAGTAATGTTCACCCACTTTCAAAGGTGGGTGAACGAAATTGAACTTGAATTAAGGGCCAATTGCTATAAGGTCTACCATAGCTATTTTCTAACACTTGCAATCCACAATCCACATAACTTTTTAACACATCTAGTCCGCTCACGCATCCAAAATACGACATTACCCCTCACTTACATGTAAAGTACGCCGGGACCAGAAAAATCAATGGCACTGGAAAAGTTACCGGTGCTGAAAAAATCACTGGGAAATTTTGCCAGAAAATTTCACCAGCACCAAAAAAATCGCCAGAAAATTGGACTTCTCCAGGAAAGTCGCTGGCACAGATATCAGATATGATTAACTGCAAGATGTGGTTATCCGCGCCGGGGACTTTTCCAATCTGATCCCGATAGCAACTAGGCCCATATCTAGAATCACAAAATGTGGTTATCTGCGCCGACGACTTTTCCAATTTGATCCCTAAGGCAACTGGCCCCACATTTGGAATCACAAGATGTGGTTATCTGGGCTCACAAAATGTGGTTATCTGCACCGGTGACTTTTTTAATCTGATACCTATAGTAGCTAGCCCATATCCATAATCACAAGATGTGGTTATCTGCACCGATGACTTTTCCCATCTGATCCCTATAGCAAGTGGGCCCATATCTAGAATTACAAGATGTGGTTATCTTTATTATATCTTTTTTTAAAGCCTACTTGGAATTAGACGTGGTTATCTAGACTCATAAGAGGTGGTTATCTGGGCTCACAAGATGTGGTTATCTGCGTCGGCGACTTTTCCAGCGTTGGTGAACTTTTCCGATGAGACTATATTATGTATTAAATTTAAGGTGAGAGTATATTTGTCTACTAAAAATGGAGAGTGAACTTTACACCTTAGAAAATGAAAAAAGTGAATTAGAGATGTTATGAAAATATGAGGTGGACTAAACATGTTACAACGAGCTATAATGGACCTTAGAGCAATTATTAATTGTTTCGATCATCGAAATAAGACTGGGAACATGGTGAGTAATATTCACCCTCTTTCAAAGGTGGGTGAATAAAATTGAACTTGAGCTAATGTCCCCCTAATAAAAACATCCCATGTAAAAATTCACCTAATTAGAATATTGGTGTGTCATTGCTTGCAATTTTGAATTCATTAAATTATCAAGATTTAGTAAAGCATAATTGGGTTATATAAATTCCATTTTGCTTTTGACGTTGTCTTGTTATTTTTTTTTTTCCCTTCCCTAAAAACGTAGTGAATCTTTTTCAAAATCTTTTATGTGAGCTTAACCAAACTTCTTCTGATTTGGAACCCAGCACTTAGCACCAAGTCACCAACCAACCTGTGAGTGGCCGAGAGGCACTCAAAAGCTTGGATGGGCTGAGATTGCAGAGTGCAGATCATGTAGTGCTGAGATTTTAGATTGCAGCCCGAAATTTTTAACTTTGATATTTTCTTAATAATGATAAAATTGGATCACGCAGAATCCAACTATAATCCATTAACCCATTAGATAACAGTGAGGTGGGTGTTTGGATGGCCGAAATCTTGAGTAGGAATGGGAATATGATTACTGGAGAATCAAATTCACAAGAATTGGATACTAAGAGTAATTTCATTATGGTGTTTGGATTAATTCAATAATCTTACGCAGGAAACAATTATTTTGAAAATTTATTAATTCAGTAATATTCTAAGTTTCTCATGGAATAAGGAAGAGATTAGATTCTCACTCAGCTTGGGAATGTGATTTTTGGTTGAATATGTCATTAGGAATCATATTCGTATTCTTGTTTCTTCCAAATGTCAGAATCAAAGAAGCATTTTTTTTTTTTAACAGCAAAAATTTATTAACCTTTGAAAACGAATTACAAAGATTAAAAGATTAGAAGCATGGTATCATATTCTTGTTCCTATCTCTTCCAAACTTTAGAATCATAGAAAAAATATATATCACATTTCCATTTTCCTTCAAGATTGGTAGTCCAAGGGGTTCATTTTCAAACCAAACAAGGGATTATGAATCCAACCCCATGGCAATCATACTTTTCAAATTAACATTACCTTATACATTAATTTATCAACTATAAGGTCAGAAATTTCGAGTTGGGCAATATGCTTTTTGTAGTCATTATGTTAAATCAACTTCAAAATGCCTACTGTAGTGGGCCGAAATACAACAGTTCATATAGACCTCAGTGGACGAGCCCTGAAGGATCAGAGCCCAAACAGAGCATCCAAGCCCAGTGGAAGAACTAAATGTGATGGGCCGTCCGAGACGGGCCCATCTGAGACGAACCGGTATCTCGAGCGAGATAAGCTGTGATCCGGACGAGTCATCCAAGACGGACAATTTCCGAGATGGCTCGGAAGGAAGTCTGAGATATCGGGGACGTCATATGTGACGTCATTCGAGGCGGTTAATGCTCGTAACAGACTTGGGAAGGCACATGTGTATGCTACAGCTGTCTCTATGTCAGCGTGACGGTATCCGAGCAGTTACACTACGTGTCAGAGCCTCATTGGAGGATGCGTGGATGCAATGATCACAGATTTGGCTCGTGATGCTCGGTGACGTCATCCGAGCCAAATTACTAATTTATCCCTGTACTTGAGGAGCCTATAAATACGAAGTGAAGGAACCCTAAAGAGGTACACAACACTTTCTATCTCTACTTATAACTTCTCTGGTGCTCCATCTCTCTTGATCACTCACTAGACCGTCGAAGTGCCTTTCCTGGTCACATTCCGGCCAGGTTTGGCACTAACGTCGGGTGCTACGTGTGCAGGTGTGCCAAGAGAAGTTCAGTTGTCGCTCACAAGGGGCAAGAGACGTTCAAGAGATTCATCTAGAAATTCAGGGCACCACACCTAGGATATGTCTTTCTCATGTATGGGACCACATAACCTAGAATATTATCCTTGATCAATTGTGCAGTGCAATCTTGAAAATTCTTTAAGGTCAAAAAATGCATATTCATTGGTGCTCTAGAAAATAGATAAAGTTCAAAATAGAGAAATAGACTTTCTTGCTTTCAACGATTCTAGAAAGATCAGTGGGACCACAGGGTGGTGCAACCTGATAACTAAAATGCTACTCCTCCGTCCGATTTGTTTGTCCAATCTTGATTTTTAAGCTTATTAAAGAAACCAAATCTTATCCATGGACATAATCGGATCCGTTAATTTTGCAATTGACATAATATGATCCATTAATTTTGAATTGAAATTTGACAATAAGGAGAGTATGTTTAAGGGGGTGTTCCACTAACAAAAAACTGTTTTTTCCAAACACCGAGACAGATCATTCTCTTACAACACATTATATAAAAAAACTGTGAAAAATCATTTTTTTCAAAAAACTGAGTTAGTGGAACACCTCCTAAGTCAAAACAATTGTGATAGGTACACACCCTCTCAACCATTCTCTACCACACCCTCTCTCACATGTGTGGTGGGGCCCACTGGGACCCACCGGGTGGGCTCCACCACACATGTGAGAGAGGGTGTGGTGGGTAGTGGTTGAGAGGGTGTGTACCTATCATTTTTTAAGTCAAAAAAGAGACAAACAAATCGAGACGGCGGGAGTACTTTTTTTAGATAATTTGGAGGGAGTACTATTATCTTCATACTCACGGGTTTAAGTCCAAAGAGCCCGCTTCCCTACCATTAATAGGAAAAACATTAAAACTGATAAAGTTACTAATGACTTAACAAATAGTAACTTTTCTTCACCTTAAAAAAAGAGTAAATTATGAAGTACATTAAAAATATTTTGGGTAATTAAAAAGAAGTACAATACTTCTATATTTCAAGATGTAGAAAAATGAATAAATTTTAAAGTCATTGAGTAATATCTATAAGAAAAAAAATATGATTTTTCATATTTCTAGGGTAATGTTGTTTTGGTAATGGTCTTTATTTGCGCTAACACTGACCGTGATCGTCATTGACGATCTGTGTTGAAATCGAACAACTTTTAAAAAATACAGACATGTATAATAAAAACGGGTTCATAAGGGGCATTTAACTGTATTCAACCCGCTGATATGTAACTCCATCGGCATGCTTTCCGACTTACATCTAACCCATCCACATTTAAACTGTGTCCGCATCGAAGCCATTGATTTACCACCTCTAAAAATTTGTCTCTAAAAATTTGTACTTTCACACTTTTTTTTTTTTTGGAAGAACTTTGAAAAGATGTTACGTAACACCCATCCCTGGTCACACATTTTTCACATTATCAGACCATAATGTAAAAGGAATCATATACGAGAGAGAAAGGGAGAGAATATATGTACATGAGGTCCGAGACTGGTGATCATTACATAGCAGCTTCGTTTGAACTGGTTTAATATTCGAATAAGTGCACCAGGTCTTCTTATTCCAAATTAACGAATTTTCAATGCCACCAGTAGTCCACCCATTTCATAAAAGGAAAACAAAAAAGTGGTCACTAAAATCACTCCGCGTCTAGAAGCCTGTCAACTGTCAAGCACTTTCCCAACATACCCGCTAGGCACAGTTACCTCACTTTTAGCATCTCCAGCCCTAACCCAATTTTTTACTCGGATTTGAGTAAAAATTTGAGTAAAATTTCAATTTAATATAAGCATCTCTTGTCTTTCACTAAGATTTTCTATTGTTCCGCCGTCCACCCCTACTATGCTGCCCCAAGCTACCGTCTTCTACCGCTAATCCTGCTACATTCTCTTTTGGGACTCCTCCAACACCAACGCCACTATCGCCGCTCATCACCACCGTCCACCACCGCTAATCCATGACTCCTTCAACAACACCAGCAAATAATTGATAACCACCACACCACGACACAGTCAATTAGAGGTCTTCAAAGACCCTCGTTATCGACCACCATAAAACGCGGCGACCACCGCAATCAACCACCCATCGCCACCAAATTGTAGAGGTTGCAAATCTGAGTTTGGTTTTGATTCACTCTTGTTTTGTTGGAAAATAAAAAAAAATAAAAAAAGGTTTCTCTTAGTTAGGTATAAAAAAGGGTAAAGGATTGTAGAAGAGTTTTTAGGATTTGTTGGTTTTGTCTTTATTCAATTTATATTCCTGCTATTAATTTTGCATCAAACTTTTGGTGATTATAAGTTCATCCCGACAAGAGAATCAGAATTGACTAAAATTATGGCTTTTACCCAAATATTTTGTGAAATACACAAGAAAAAAATATAAGCAGCTTAAGCTGTCTTTTCTTGAATATTTTTCAAAATATTTGGGTAATTCTCATAATTTTTTATTTTTCCAAATCCTCACTTTGAAACAAACCTATAATTACCAAAAATTTGATGCAAAACCAACAAACACAAAAAATAAAGTGAATAAAGACAAAACTAAAAAGTCATTAAGTCAATAGCACTGGAACAATAAATTTTGAATCAGAGTTTGGATTTGAGTAAAATTCACATCTCAAAAAGTAACATTACCCTTGGTGAGGATAATATTTATTTACTAAAGATTCTCTTTGCAAAATTTCGATACAGAGGATCTCTGGTAAATAAAATTGGCCCGTTATTTTACAAGTAATTATTCAGAGATTTTGAGGCACCACCACGAGGTGTCCCAATACTCTCATCCAACACATGTTTATGTGGGATTCACCATCATCCTTTGCCGCAAACCAAGCCACTTTCTCTTTTGCGACCCCTCAAATGCCACTGCCAACACCGCCGCTCATCACCACTGTCCACCACCGCTGGTCTGCGACGCCCTGAGGGAGAAGAGGATGGGATAAGGATGGGGCCGTGATAAGTTACGAAAGGTTGGTCTTTATCCTATGATTGGTTCGTCCTTGGCACATGCATTGCTTTTCCTCCAAGGAAGCTAATCCATACAAGGGTCTTAACTTATCTCATTACACACCCCATTATTAGCTAATCCAGGTGTAGGAAATTACCGTTTTGCCCCCAACCCCCAAAACCCTCCAATCCTTTTTGTATCTAAATAATCGTACGGGAGCAACCAATCCAGCCGTGATAATTAATATAACGAACCAAGAACGAGTCTTTTACATCCTTGTTTGCTCCAATGCTTTCTCCCCAAACAATAGTTTTCTAAGTCTACGTGGCACGCTGCCAATGTTACAAAATAAAAGTTAGTATGTGCTTGTTCACGCCGCGTAATACTCTACGTCTTTTTCAGCACCGTCACGTAATATTTCATGTCTATTTTAACCATATTTATTTTCTAGGACATTTTCTTGAGAAGATACCTTGACGCGACAAATTAATGACCTGGTCTAAAATTTTTAGATACTTTGATACAATGTTTTGTTTATTTCAAATTTAATACTCTACGTCTTTTTCAGCACCGTCACGTAATTTTTGTTTTGTCTTTGTTCAATTTTTTTTTACATTTGTTAGTTTTGCGTCAAGTTTTCGTGGTTTATGGATTTGTCTCGACGAAACGAATCCAAAAAGTATAAAATTATGCACGAAACTAATTTTTTTAATAAAGCCAAAATTAAACCAATAATATGGTTTATTTTGATTTATTTTTGGCTTTATTAAAAAAAATACTAGTTTTGACTTTAATTTTATACTTTTTGGATTCCTCTCGTCGAGACAAAATCATAAACCACGAAAACTTGACGCAAAACTAACAAATGCAAAAAAAAATTGAGTAAAGACAAAACGAAAAATTAAACCAAAAAACCAGCTCTGCGTTTTTTTGCCAAAACACCCCTTGGTCAATATACATTTATATTGAATAAAAAAATTCTGTTCACACTGGATTCAAACCCATTTGTGAGTGTCCTTTGAATATAAATGTGCGTTGATCAAGTATCAACTGATTTCTAACCAACATAATATTTGGTGTGCTTGAATTTCTCGATGAGCTCTACAATATGAACAATTCAGATTATCGTTGTGGATCCGTTATAGGCCTACAAAATTGCAGAAAGGGACCGGAGAGGAGATGGTTCCTTACTTACAAATACACTCATCTTCTTGCCTTTTAATAACAAAATTACACATCAAAATCCACTACAAGACCAAAAAGATAGTGCATTTTTTAAAAAAGGTTATGTGAGAGAAAATAATTTCCATCTAAAAAAAAGTGTGTTAAAATACGTTGCTCCAAAAACATTGAATGATAATTACTCACGTGTCCTAGCAGTAGTTTGCGTCACCGCAGACGCACGCAAAACCGGACTAAACGCGAGTAGGAAATTCAAGAAGAAGGTGCGATTCCACTCTCCTCCTGAAAGTCAGAGCTCATAGTCTTTGTCTTCAATCACACGACGCCACCCTCTCGGATTCACAATCTCTCTCCACCGACTTTCTCTCTCTAAAATCCATTTACCCTCTCTACATAAACTTAAAAAACACTTGTCCTTCCTCTCCTCCATTCACTCCCACCCACCCCGTCCCCGACTCGGAACCCATATCAACCCACTACAGAAAAACACACACAAAAAAAAATATATCATTCGTTTGATTCGCGAATTGAAATAGATTGTCAGACACACTGTAAAATAGACCGTCATGGCCGTCGACGCAGTCCGTCCGATAATTTATCTCTCACTCCTACTCCTTCTCCTTCTCTCTCCGGCCACGGCGCAGCCGAATTCTAATGCGAGCCCACCAAACAGCCAATACCCATATACCAACTTCACCCCTTCCATGGCCATCATAATCGTGGTCCTAATCGCGGCGCTCTTCTTGATGGGCTTCTTCTCCATCTACCTCCGCCACTGTACCGACTCGACCGGGGCCGGCGGCAGCGTCCGCCCCCTCGGCGGGATCCGTGACTCCCTGCGCCGAGGCAACGCCGCGCGAGGCCTCGACCTTGCGGTGATCGAGACCTTCCCGACGTTCGAGTACTCGACGGTGAAAGGGATGAAGATCGGGAAAGGCGCGCTCGAGTGCGCCGTGTGCTTGAACGAGTTCGAAGACGATGATACCCTTAGGCTTATTCCGAAGTGCGATCATGTGTTCCACCCCGAGTGTATAGATGTTTGGCTTGGCTCGCACGTGACTTGCCCGGTTTGTCGAGCTAATCTGGTTCAACAACCGGGCGAGACGTTTGAAGTACCCGAATTCCGATCTGAAAATTCGGATGATCAAGACGGATTTCCGAACCCTCGGAACGACGACGTGTCGATCCGGGTTGGTGAGGGAGAGGAAGAAGAACACGATGAAGGTGCGATTACGCCGCCTCAAGTGATGGACAGGAGTAAGAGCGTGAACCAGAACCGGCCGCCAAGGACCCGGTCCTTTCAATTCCGGGCTAAAATGTTTGGGAAGTTCCCTCGGTCGCACTCGACCGGGCACTCGGTTGTCAGCCCGGGGGACAACACGGACCGGTTCACGCTTCGATTACCGGAGGATGTGAGGAAGCAGGTGATGAAGAGCCGGACTTTGAACCGGACGACGAGCTGCATGGTAGTATTGCCAAGTGATCAAGGTGGTGGTTCGCAAAGGTATAGACCGGGGTTAGGAGAGGGAAGTAGTAGAGGGCAAAGGTCGTTCCGGCGATTAGACCAGGGGATGAAGTCTGGCCGGTCCGACCGGTGGGTGTTTTCGATGGCCCCGCCGTTCTTTTCCCGGTCATCGTCGACAGTTCGGTCTCCAAAGGACATGGGCGATGGGTCAACATCGTCGAGAAGAACGGCGGTGAAGTTGCCGTCGTTCAAGTGTTTGGAGCCGAAGGGAGATCATGAGCCCGGTCTAATATCTGCCGAAATGGCTCGTTTACCGGTTTAACTATCAAATTTAACGAAAGATATTCGAATTTTATTAGTTATTACTTGGTGGAATTTCCACTTGCTCAGTTTGAGAACAGTCCAAGTGGACCAGTTCAAACAGCCCAGGTTTGACCAGGGCTTCAAGTTTTCTTCCTACAGTATTTTAGCATGATTTTTTAAAGAATTTTGTTTTTTTTTTAAAATTATTTTGTTCTATTGGGGGAGGGGTTATAAAAAAAGAGAAGTATTTTTGTTCATATCTATCTGTAGATTCTTGTAACGAAGATGTCCTATTGTATAAACGGCAGTGTTCTGTGCTTTGATTGGCTTTTCTTGGCTAAAGTTTAGTTCGAATAAGAATTCTTTTGGAAAAGGGATTCTTTTCTTTTTCTTTTTAGCCAATTCTCTTCGGGGAAATGTTTCGATACAAGAAATGTATGTGAAATAGTCTGGAAAAATTAAAACAACGGTTGCGATCAAACTCTATTGTCTTCGTAAGTTCCCACCTTTTTTTGTTTCTTTTATTAATTTTTAAGTATCAGGTTTTTGAGTGTAATTTTCATATTCTTTAACTTTTTAAATTTTTGTCGTGGAGCCAAACAAACCCAAATTAAGTAAAACTTAAAAAAGAAAAAGAAAAAAGAAACCCAAAAAAATTGTGTCAAAAAAACTCCCAATAAATTATCCCAAAGGAAGGCTTAAAATCGATAGCATGTGTTGCTCCTTTGAATGGCTTTTTAAAGTTGACTTGCAAAAACAAAATATAGCTTTTCGAGGTTGAGTTACGCTCCCAAAAAATATAATAATTTAAATGTATTTTTATACTATTATTAGGAGTGATTTTTACATATCATCACCCATCCCACAAATATTATTTGATCATCTAGGGTTAGCAACTCAGTTGCTAAAATCAACCATGATTTTAGCAAATGAGTTCAGCAGGTGCTAAAATCATGATTTTGAAATAAAAAATGAAGTGGTTCCGTATATCGTTTTTCGATTTTTTTTCACACCAAATTAAAGTACTCCTTGTGTACTTTAATTCGATGTGATAAATGCAAAAAATAATACACGGAAACACTTAATTTTTTTATTTGAAATATCATGATTTTAACACTTGCTGAACTCATTTACTAAAATCAGGTTAATTTTAGCAACTGGATTGCTAAAATCGTTAAGAAAACTATGCCTAAGTCTGGAAGTATCAACCACAAGAGCACTGTAAGGACTAAAATTAACAATTATTCTATCCTTTAGAGTGTAGAAGGTGATATATTTTGAAGATAACTACCAAACCAATCCACTTAAAGTTTCATTATTACTTGTACATCTATAATACTAGCCACTTCAGCCGCCTTCACCATAATGGGCAGGGTGTAGATTGGGGAAACACTCGGGTGCAAATAGCGTACCGCACATGTGCTACCCAAGCGCGTATCTTGGCTATTCAAAAGTGTTTTGGATGGCTCAAATTTCTCTCTCCTTCTCTCTCTCTCTCTCTCTCTCTCTCTCTCTCTCTCTCTCTCTTTTTATCTCTCTAAAATCCAATATGTTCAAAACACTTTTGGACAGCCGAGATGCATGCTGGGTACCACGTTGTACCCAGCGGACACTCAATTTTTCTCGTAGGTTGGGCTATGTAGAATATGCCTCCACTACATTTTTTTTCTTACTAAGGTCAGGTTTGGTATATTTTAAAAAAAAAGCTATATGGCTTCTTCTTTTTTTTTTGTCTTTGTTTTAAATTTTAAATTTTTTTTTGTCAAGGCTATCAACAATTCAGAAAAAAAAAAATGGCGTGAATTCAACAAATACGGAAAAAATATATTGAAAAATTGAACTTAAACTAAAAAATTGTACGTCGATTTATTTTTGTTCCTCAATAATTGCATCCGTTAGATCATCCTTTGACATTTACAGCGCTCGTTTGTTGGCTTCCCTAAAACACGTGCTTCTTCTGCAACCAAACTCCATTATTGATCATGCCTTTTCTTAATTCATAGTGGTTGCACAATCGTTCGAAGCCGCCACATCAATTATTACTCCTATTTTTAAATATTATTTTTATTTTTCTCTCTATCTCTCTCCAATCATTAATACCTATTTTTTAATTATTATACCTATTTCTCCCTCTAATCATTACAAAAATCAAAACTCAAAACCCAAACCAAACACAACCCAAGGCCATCTCTAAGTTTTGGATTTTGTGGACATATATCGGGCTCACAATAATGATTGGACCATTCACTTTTTAGATCTTGCAGAGAATTTTTACCATATCAAAAATCAATGGTACCGTATTCTATTTTGGGTTGTCACAAAATGTTATCTTTACAAAAATTAATGTATTTTTTTTGATAAATTTCCAATTTTACCCTTCCTTTTTTTATGTGACAAGAACCATTTAAATGTAAAGTTGTAATGATTATGAGCAAATAGAAAAGAAAAAAATGAAAAAGTGTAATAATTATGTCTTTAAAAAAAATTGAAATCCCAAAGTGGCTCTGACTTTTTGAGACAGAGGGAGTAATCACATATTGATCAATAACTGATCTGCACACATTTCTATAGAAAATAATAGCAGTGTTCTTTTGGTAGTTTAGCTTAGTTTTGGTGATGTCAAAAGGTGTAATGAGTGGAGAGAGATAGAGAGAGAAATGAGGGTAATGATGATGTCATCAAAACTAAAACTGGCAAACGAACACAACCATTATATCTTGCACATTGATTTGATCCCATTTGTGTGTCTTTTCTAATATAAACGGATGTCGATCATGTATTGATCAGTTTTCGATCAAGATGATTTTGGCGTGGTTATAGTTCTCGATAAAATCTACAATGTAAATGGTTCCGATCATTGTTGTGAGCCTAGTATATGCCCACAAAATCTGATACTATAGAAGACCGGAGAGGAGCTAGTTCCTTTTTTGAATTGTACCAACCCAACTTCCATTTTTTTTAAATTCTTCTTTTTTTTTTTCTTTCTGAAATTGTACAAACCCAACCTCAAACCACATTGTTTTGATTGGGATAAAAGCCAAAAATCCAATCCTGACTTGAGTTGATGTTCACCGAGTCCTCGCTCCAATTTCATCATTATTGGAGTAATTTTTCTTTCCCTAGGTTTGTAAGTCCATTTTCATCAAGTTTTCACATACGTCACCTAATATTTCTTATTTAGTACGACTCTTCGCTGCCGCTTTCAGACTTTATTCACACATATTAAATAGTAGTTTATATTCTCTCCATCCCAATTGGTTGGAACATAAGACTGGGTTTGGTTTGGTTATTCTCTCCGTCCCAAAAAAAGTTAGGGCCACTTTGAGTAACTAATTTTTTTTTCAAGATATAATCATTACATTTTTTTTTTCTCGTTTTTTCCACTTAATTTGCCCATAATCATTAGAACTTTGCATTTAAATACTTCTTGTCACATCAAAAAAAGAAGAGTAAAATTGGAAATTAATGAATAAAGTACATTGATTTTCATAAAGTTACTAACATTTTGGGACAGCCAAAATGGAGTATTGGACCAACTTTTTGGAACGGATGGAGTAATGTTTTCAAAGACACATTTGTAACACCTTGATTTTTGGAAGTATTATTTAAATAATTCAATGTAAAAAGATTTATTTTTTAAGTAGCAGAATAACATAATATAACAGTGATTATAATTTGATTACAAAATAACAAAGTACTTGGGTGTAAATTAATGTAGGTTCATCCAAAACAAAAATTAAAAGTAGGGTCCTCTAATTGTTCAGGTTGAGACCTTAGTCTTCTGGTAGCTCCTGATTTCCAGCTTGTTCCTTCGGCGGCTGATAATATGACTCTACCTTCTCCTTCGATACCTATCATAATATGTTATGGCCAACAATAGCACCATATGGGATAATTTACTCAATAGCTAACTCTCACACAATAGTCTTTACATTATAAATATCTACAACACATATATGATTGAAAAGCAGTACAATATGGAAAACATATGGATGATTTCATTATCCAGGTTTTAGCTTATGTTTCATCAAAGTTCTCAACCTTGAGAATATCCTCCCATTTTAACCATCACGACTATGATCAATCGTGATTTAAGTCCCATCTTACTTGCCTTAACCAAGAGCCTCAATGAAACAAGCTAAATTTTCTACTCGGTTGGATTTTTCAGCACTACACAAGGATCAGTTTCCTAGGAACTAGGGGTGAAAGTATAAACCGGGGAACCGAACCGGCCGGTTTCGGTTCTTTTTTAGTTTATCTAGTTCGGTTCCGGTTCGATGTGTTGGAAGAACCGAGAAACCGGTTCGGTTTCCGGTTCAGAGGTGTCAAGAACCGAGGAGAACCGAACCGAACCGATATATATTTATTCTCCCCAAAAAACGAAGGGATGGGGATTCGATCCCGCGTCCAAAGGCATTGAGAACCCAGCGCTTATCCATCACGCTGGCGAAGCTTTTGTGTTTATGGTATGAAACAAATATATTTATTAGTTGCTAGCCTTAATATGTATATATATACACTTTGACAGAAATCTGACCAAATTCTAAACACTTTACTCTTCTTTTCTTCTACCTCTTTTTTCTAAGAACCTAACAGCCCCATCCCAAATCAAAATCTCTCTCTCTCTCTCTCTCTCTCTCTCTCTCTCTCTCTCTCTCTCTCTCTCTCTCTCTCTCTCTCTCTCTCTCTAATGGCGGACGAAAACCCAGATTTCCAGATCCAAAGTGAAATTGTTTATCTCGTAGCTGCGATTTCCATCGACAACACAGAGAGAGTAAGAGACACCCATCTCCGGCGTCATCGTTCTAGATCTCCCTCCGGCGTCGTCGTTTTGGATCTCCGCCATCATCGTCCATAATGAAGACAGTCATGTTCGTGTATGCTCGTCTCTCTTCTTTTCTGTATGTGTTCACGTGGAAAAATTTGTAGATCTAATATGTATATATGTTTCTGTTTGTTTATGTTTGATGCTACAAGAGATACATGTTTTTGTATAATAGTCTGTAGATCTGGTATGTTTTTATTTTTTTTGGAACTGATGTATATATATCGCGATCTCTTCTCTCTCTCTCTCTCTCTCTCTCCAGGAACCGAACCGACCTATGAACCGAACCGAACCGAAACATGAACTGAACTGACCTTAAAAACTCGGTTCCGGTTCTCTATTAATCCCGAACCGGTTTTCACTGGTTCTCTAAAAAATGGTCAAGAACCGGACCGAACCGGACCGGTTTCACCCCTACTAGGAACTAACCAAACCACTAGGCCCATGAGGAACTAACTGAATCCATGGGAGTATATAGACCGTAACCTGGTACTATAGTACAAGACACCTTATATACCAAAATTCATAAGGAGTAATCACCAAAGCCATATCTTATAACCACCGTAATAATAATCTTTGGTTGATCACTATTCATCTCGTAATCACCGTAATTCGTTTGGTTGACCACTATTCATCTCATAACCACCGTAATTCATTTGGTTGACCACCAATCATAATTTCGGAATAACCTCCCTATATCACATCTCTATCTTGGGATAACCTCCCTATATCTCATCACGTCTCCACATTTAATCATTTCCAATTTCCTTTACTTAATAACGTCAATGTGATTTCTACGTATGCAAATTAATCCGCGAACCTAATTGTACATTCTAACATTCACAATTTCATATCCGAATTACTAGAGTAAAGCCATTTCAATATTTCAAGGGTGCATAAAAATCTACTTACAACACATAAATCAATTCATAGGATTCCTCAATTTCAACACAAAATTTCATGAAGTAGGTTTTTAACAGACATGGTGCGCATGTAATTAAATAAATCTTTGAGGGTTAAAAGGGCAATTTCTAAAGTTATAGGTTCGGTGAAGTAATTTCTTATAAGTAGGGTGGTAGAATAATAATTTAACTAAGACTAGGGTTATTTAAGCAATTTAACTAAATGTAAGGCATTTTGATAAAAATACTGATTAAGGTAATTTAGTAATTTTGCTATGGCGAAGGGTTCTTTATAAAACATTTTATTCTAAGGGTATTTATGTATTTTTAGTAATTACAAAGTTGATTTTGTAATTCTAATAAATATGGGCATATCATATAACTTGGAAGGGTAAAATAATGAATTTATTACGATGGAGGGAATTTTGGTAATTTCAAGGACAAATATTCATGATAATATAAAGTTTCTTAATATATTGTAAAATAATAATATTAGTGTAGTTTTTTCAATTTATAAAAAAAAATTCCTTTTATTTTAAGTTATAATAATATTTTATAACCTAATAGTTAATGAATAATTCCTAAAAAGACATTATAATTGTATTATCACATTTATAAACTAAATTTAACTGAAATTGAAAATCAGGGTAAAAAAAAAAAAACACAATAGAAACATAATTCGGGGTCAAAATTGTCTCAAACAGATAGTCTAGGGGGGTAAGTGTAATAAGAGAACACAATTTTGATCTGGCATGAAATTGCCCTAACTGTTTGGATGGGATTTTCCAAGAAAACAAAGTATGGCTCGGATTGAGTCCGTTTCGATTCTAAATGTTTAAAAACATCATCTAGGGTCTCTAACATACTCATGGAGAGTGAGGGAGAGTTTACACTACGTAGTTCTCCTCCGAAAAATTAAGCTAAATGCCGATTTGGCAAAAACGGAGCATCAGTGGTGGAGGTGGCTCAACAGTTGGATTTGGCCAGAATGAATGGTTGAATTGTGATCTTAGAGAGTCGGTGAGGATCTGTCACGCCCTGGATTTTTAACATAATTTCCATACATTCCAATAAATACCCATAAGTGAAATGCAAATATTCACCACATGATTCATAAAGCCGAGAGAGAGAGAGAGAGAGAGAGTTCTACAAAACTTTACATTGTCAAAATATATTAAGTCAACTTACTACAGGAATGCGTCATCCACTAGTAATTTTCCGCGACTATAGGAATGCGTCATCCCCCTTTGGCCAAAGGCTAAGCATCAATGTGCTTAAGCTCAGTCATAATTTGATCAAATTCCTCAACCATGTTTCCGGAATCACACCCCATTTTGAGAACATTTCAATCACCTCAACACAACACAACACTTTACTTGAAAACCTTTTATACAATTTCTTCATGGGTTATCCCCTATAAGTAACCATATCATTCCATGCCCTAAATGCATGTGTAAATGTCCCAATTTCAATATTATGAAAGTAATTTGATGCATAATGGTGAATAACACAAAAGCCGCAAAATCGGTTCAATCCACAAACCCTAACTTTAACTAAAACATGGGTTTTTCCACAAGTCATTTAGATCCATGATCAATGAGGATAAACATACTAGGAAAGCTAAATACACAACCCAAATCACGAGAGAAATGCCCAATTTCAATGGTTCATGGGGAAAACTAGAAATTTTACAATAAGTCTAGATTTTTTGCATTACATTTGAACATTAGGAGTAGAAATCAAAGATTGATGATCTAAACACATAGATATATGGAAAGAGGAGAGAAATCCCTACTTTGAATGGGTTTTGAGCAAAACCCTAGAATTTCCAATCTCAAGCTCCAAGCAAAACAATGGAGAGAGAAGAAAACCCTTGGAGAGGAGATGAAGATTTAGCTTGGTTGGAGGTTATATCCTCAATACATCATAGAGAAAATGAGACAAAAGGCAGAGAGATGAAAAAAGGCTCTTCTAGAGTGAAGTGTGGGTATGAAGAAATGATGTGAAATGTCCAACACAATCTTATAAAAATCTCCTAGAAATTTACTGGTATCTATCAATACCAGATAGCTCTAGATTCAGTAGACAACACTACACAGGTACACAGACAACACTACTTACTTACACTTTACTACTTAAAGTTACTTAAAACATTACATGTAAGTCCCAATAGGCCCTCTAAAATAGTATATTTTCGAATATGAGTCCATAGGCCCTCCTAACTTGCGCAAAGCTTTATCTTAATCCTCTAAAAATATTTCCACAAACATTGGTTCAATGTGCCAGCTCAAAAGTAAGGTATGTCACATTTAAAGCGAAAACAGCCCTTCCAGTAGCTAAGTCACACAATTGACTTTCCAAATTTTCTCAACATAGTACTTTAAAACACATCATAATCACGAATTTACAAGGACAAGGAAAAATACGGAATATAAGGGTCTTTACAGGATGTGTGTGAGTTGGTTTGGTGGGTGGTTGGGATTTGAAGGATACCTGTTTTGCTCTAGAATTTTATTGGAGTTGAGCTCTCTTATTCTCTCTTCTTTCCTTGTATTTCTTGAGTGAGAGGGAATGTGATTGTGGTGTGGAAGGTTAGGGATGGAGGGGAGGGGGGGGGGGGGGGTATTTATAGGTGGAGGGGAGGTGCATTGGAAAGAGTTTTTGAAGAGGAACATGCCCATGTGATGGGTGGCTGAAATATGGAAGGGACAAGGTGAGAGAAGGCTATAAATGGCAGGGATAAGGAATCTAGGCTGGCTTTTAGGGGATTTAGGGTGGGAGGAGTGATGATGAGGGAGTGTAGGTGATGGTTGGTGGTGATTTGATGGGTTTAGGGTAAGGTAGTATGGAAAAGGATGGTGTATGGTGTAGGGTGACTGGATTGATAGGGGATAAGGTGATGATTGATAGGTGCTGAAAAGCACTCGCTAGACCTTGTTAACTCTCACTTTGTTAAGCTATTTCGGTTAGTTTTTTACTAGCATTTGTTGGTGAATGGTGTTACAGGTGCCGAGTGCCTAAAGACGTGGAAAACATGCTTTGGAGTGGTTTAGAAGCGTCAAGGATGCGAAGAGGAGCAAAAGAGGACCAATGGGCCATTTTCTGACACCATGGTCCAGACCATGCTTTTCCCCGTCCGGACCAAGGGCTCCGTGAACTTCAGAGAGCAATCTATACCCGTAGTCCAGACCACCCTTTTCCCCGTCCGGACCATGGTGTCGGGAATTAACGTTTTGACTGGTTTTTGTGTAATTTTGAGAGCCCTAAGTATAAATAGCTAATCTAACATTGTTTTAGGGGTCCCAAGTATTGTGAGAGGCTACTTTGAGAGAGAAAGCTAGGGTTCTTCATGTTCTTCGTGCAATCTTCAAATCAAAGCATGTTGATCATCACCATGTCCGGCTAAACCCCTTTTTCTAGGGGGAGGATGAAGCTCTACACCAAGTAACCTTGTTTTTCTGCGTAGATTATGGTTATTATTCAGATCGGATTACATGTTAAGAACTCAATTTCATATGATCAATGAAATCATGGTTTTATTAATTCTTCCAATCTATCGCGTATTTGTATTCACGTATTCAAATACCGTAAACATGTAATTATTTTCAATGGTGCGATTGGAGTTTTGAGATGGATTATGCTTGTAAGATGGATCGTGCCGCAATAGTGAGACGGTCCGTGCTATGGGATAGTCCATGCCTTTTAACAATCGTTATATCTTCTTGACGATTATGGTTAGGGTTTGCAAGCCCTAGCAATAATCCTTTGCGATTCGAATATTAATCATGTCTACGCGATGCTTGGTTATGCGGTAGGAGTGGATTCTAAACCCTAGATCCCCTCTCCATCAATTTAAATCACTTTTAATTATTGCGCCCTTTTAGTTTAACAATTTCACACTCAATCAAACAACTTTTTACTGAATTAAATTAGAAGTTAATTGGAGTTAACACAACTCAGCCAATTTGTCGCAGTGGATCGACACTCGGACTTAACCGCTATTCTTTGGAATAAAAGTTAATTCCTAGTTATTAAGTACTCCCTCCGTCCCAAATTTGTTGTCCATTTATGGGCATGCGTGCCTTTTTTCAATTGCTTATTTTTTTCAATCTATAATGTTTTTTACAATTTTGAAAACTTTGTTTAATAGAACTTATCGAGAGCTATCAAACAAGATCCATAGTGAATATATATAACATTATACATTTGAAAATATAAACAATTTTTTGAGGTGCTGTGAATAGTGCAACTGGACAAGAAATATGGGACGGAGGGAGTATTTATTTTTGACTCGGCACGACACAATCAAATTTTGGCGCCGTTGCTGGGGACAATTTGTACGGTTGCTTAGTTTCGATTAGTTTTTATTTTAATTCTTAGTTTATGATTTTTTTTAATATTTATTTTGGTTCCTAGTTTAGGACTTTTTAATTTTGTTTGTTAGTGTGATTTTCATAGTACAGGTTGCAAGGAGTGTGCGGAGCGTAACAGATCAATAGCAATATTCCAAGGATGGCACCATCACTGTGAGTATCAAATAGTTTGCATTGGGTTTGATTTGTCATGAAAAATATGGACTACACCTATGCTCCCCAGTATCCCGAATATGTCCAAGAGCAATTTAGCCATGCCCAATGGTTTCCTAAACCGAGTTATGATTGTTACTCCAACACTTATAATTCGGGATGGGAAAATCATTCTAATTTTTCATGGACTCAACACCATTCGGACCCATATTATGCCTCATCCCCAAGGCCTAATTTTTCTAATATTTCCAATCCATGGGCCTATTACCCTACTTCTCCACAACAGTCATATGAGCAACCAGCTCCCTCGCCACCTCAAAAATATTCTTTAGATTTTCAGGAGAAGATGTTGCAAGCTCTTGAGGATTTTGAGGCTAATAATCAATGTTTCACCCAAGCGCTTCACTCCCAAGCACAATATCTTGCAAATATTGAAGCTTACGCAAACCAAATAGAAAGATCAATTAATCGATGGGATGAGGAAATATTAGTGAACAATGAGCAGGAAGTGGGCATAGGGGATGATGAGAATGCATGGAAGGTAGTGGATATTGAGCAGGTTGATATATATTATGGAGAGAATACAACGGATGTGGGGCAATTAATCACCAACTATGAAAAACTCTAGGGTTGAAGAGGTGGTGTTACCAAAAGGGAGTGTCGATTCCCCTCCTCCTTTGGGCTTTCCTTTTAAGACCACGCTAAGTGACCAAAGCACAGAACATGTGTTGACTTCACACCATGCATCTATGTCCGTAGATATTGGACCAATAGAAATTCTCACAGTCCCACATTTGCATTACAATCACTCCACAGGGGAGAGAGAAGAGAAAATATTGCCTAGTTAGACCATTTCTAATCTGATAGGTTCATGTGGAGTTGAGAACTTGCAAGTGAATGAGGTTTCTTGTGAGCAAGAAAATGAAATAATGGTCCCAATAAACAAACATGCAGTGGAAAATGAGGTCGGGGAAGATATGAGTAAGGTGGATGTGCCAATTTCTAACTCTACGGGTGCGAGGGTTGATGTCATTATTGGAGGGCTTAATATTCTCAAGGAGAACAAGGTTTTAATAGACCATAAACATCTTTCATGTGATGGTGCTTTGGACTTATCTGACCCTATTGATTTTCCACAACTGTTAAATTTTAACAAGATAGAATAGATTGATTTTCTGGGTGTCGATAACTTTGATTTGATATATCACCCATGTTTAATGAACATTGCCAACAGTCTAAAAATCAATTTGGTTCAAATTACATAGTTGGTTGAACTCAAATTTCAAACGTGGCTGAAGAAATTGAGATACTCTAAGTATTTAATTCTATGGCATGGTCGCGTACAGTTTTTAATGGAGACCTTGAAGTGGGGTGAGATGTCCGTGTTGGTAGTTCTTCATGGTATTATTATTATTATTATTATTATATTTTTGCGTTGCAGACTAACACTTGCAGGTTTGCCTTGTTCAAGTTGGGGGGTCTCGATTCCCCATATCCTTCCAGCTCGTGTAGTCTGCCATCGAGGTGATATCTCTCCTTACTTTTTTTTTACTTGTCCTATCTTTTAGTGTCTATGCGTTCAATGAGGACATTGCACTGTTCAAGTTGGGGGGAGAGATTACTTTGTCACTTGTCTTGTTTATATTTAGAGTCTCGAAAATCCAAAAAAATTAAATATTTAAAAATTCAAAAAAAGAAAGTTGCGTAGAGGGTGTTGGATGCTTGAGTGCACTTAGTCTTGATTGATGACTATTAATTAGTGTTGTGAGTGTTTGTCATGCGAATTGATATCTTGATGCGAGTTCATGGATCGGTTTAAGCTTGTGAATGAAATGTTGATAGAAAGCGCTTGGTTAGCCCGCATCATCTATGGTTGGATAGTGTTTGATCATTTGAGTATATGCTTTCTCATGCGCATTGTCCCACTTTGAGCGTTCAATGGCCTTGAATTTGGTTTACATGTCATTGATATTTCCATGTTAGTTGATTGTGCCCATGGGCTAATTGGAACCTCTTCCCTACATTATGAAATGATGTTGCTTATCCGGGCATTCATTGAGTAACTGGGCAATCGGGATTTGCTCCCACCGTATTGTTCGCGTCAAAAGATGGATAGACCTTGCGAAGGCATTGGTTGAATGTGGTTAGTTTGGGTCTCTCCCTAAAGCCTTTTTGACTCGAGCAATTAAGTCCGAGGGGTCTCTTTAAACCTGGTACCCTAAGGCCATCTGGCTTGGGGATGACCGACCTAAAGCTCGCTAAAAGGGTCAACTAGAAAGCCCGAGAGATCCGGACATTGCACAATCACAAAAGAAAAAAATCAAAGAAGAAAAAAGTGAAAAACAAAGAGAGACAACAATTGAATAAAGGGAGGGGGAGAATGTAGAGACACACCGGGCTATTGATAGTGTGAACTGTTTTCAGGGTTGGTGGATCTCTTTGTGTGATTCTCACTTACACACATGCTATATGATATATCTCTATCCGATCATAGGTGCGAAGGCTAATCCTTATGGTAGATTAAACACGAGAATTCACTTGTTTAAGTCTTTGCATGGATAAAGCATCTTGTCCTTGGTTCGCGTGGCATTCGCTGCAGCGTTTCGAGATGTTGTCAGTTGGGTTTAAGTTGCACTTGTAGTATCCAGTTCCGTTTGTGTTTTGTGGGTGATCACCATTGAAAACTCTCACGAGACTTCACTCGTCCTACCGGGGCCGCCCCGGGGGTTTAAAAGAGCAATCATTTAGTTGCATTTAGTTGGTAGTTTAGTCTGTTTCTTTGCTAGGGACTTGCAAAGTGTAAATTGGGGGGTGTGATAGGTGCTGAAAAGCACCCGCTAGACCTTGTTAACTCACACTTTGTTAAGCTATTTCGGTTAGTTTTTTATTAGCATTTGTTGGTGAATGGTGTTATAGGTGCCGAGTGCCCAAAGACGTGAAAAGCATGCTTTGGAGTGGTTTAGAAGCGTCAAGGATACGAAGAGGAGCAAAAGAGGACCAATGGGCCATTTTCTGACACCATGGTCCGGACCATGCTTTTCCCCGACCGGACCAAGGGCTCCGCGAACTTCAGAGAGCAATCTGTACCCGTAGTCCGGACCACCCTTTTCCCCATCCGGACCATGGTGTCGGGAATTAGCGTTTTGACTGGTTTTTGTGTAATTTTGAGAGCCCTAAGTATAAATAGCTAATCTAACATTGTTTTAGGGGTCCCAACTATTGTGAGAGGCTACTTTGATAGAGAAAGCTAGGGTTCTTCATGTTCTTCGTGCAATCTTCAAATCAAAGCATGTTGATCATCACCATGTCTGGCTAAACCCCTTTTCTAGGGGGAGGATGAAGCTCTACACCAAGTAACCTTGTTTTTCTGCGTAGATTATGGTTATTATTTGGATCGGATTACATGTTAAGAACTCAATTTCATATGATCAATGAAATCATGGTTTTATTCTTCCAATCTATTGCGTATTTGTATTCACGTGTTCAAATACCGTAAACATGTAATTATTTTCAATGGTGCGATTGGAGTTTTGAGATGGATTATGCTCGTAAGACGGATCGTGCCACGATAGTGAGACGGTCTGTGCTATGGGATAGTTCATGCCTTTTAACAATCGCTATATCTTCTTGACGATTATGGTTAGGGTTTGCAAGCCCTAGCGATAATCCTTTGCGATTCGAATATTAATCATGTCTACGCGATGCTTGGTTATGCGGTAGGAGTGGATTCTAAACCCTAGATCCACTCTCCATCAATTTAAATCACTTTTAATTATTGCGCCCTTTTAGTTTAACAATTTCACACTCAATCGAACAACTTTTTACCGAATTAAATTAGAAGTTAATTGGAGTTAACACAACTCAGCCAATTTGTCCCCTTGGATCGACACTCGGACTTAACCGCTATTCTTTGGAATAAAAGTTAATTCCTAGTTATTAAGTACTCCCTCCGTCCATCTATGTTTGTCCATTTTCACTATTTCACCTCTTAAAAAATCGTACATTGTTTTTAATACGAATCTCTAAAAATATTAAATATGGATCTAGTTTGATAGATCTCAATTAGATCTATTATACGAAATTTTCAAAATCATGAAACTCATTATAAATTGAACGATATGGACAATTTAAAACATGACACGAATGCCGAAAATGGACAAACAAAGACGGACAGAGGGAGTATTTATTTTTGACTCGGCACGACATGATCAATGATGATGTGAGCGTAGTGATGTAATGGCTGATGGGATGATGGTTATGAGGAGTGTATGTTGATGGGATGGTGGCAGGATGAGTAAGGTGGAAGAGATAATATAGGAAGAGTAGGGTGAATGGTTGAAGAGGATAAGGTGGGGGGGTGGTAGGGTGATGATGAATGGGTGAATGGTTGAAGTGGATAAGGTGGAGGGACAAGGTGATGAGAGAGAGAGAGAGAGAGAGATGGGGTGGTGATGTTTGGTGATGATATATAAAGAAGAAATTTATAATGTTAGGATTTAAAATTATTAGGGACCAAAGTGTGGGTTTAGCAACTTAGGGGTTGTTAGTGTAATAAAAGAGATTAGGGATAGTTAAGTATAATTAAGAAATGTAATAATTTAAAATCTTAATATAAAAAATTTGAATTATTATTGCTTTCACGACTTCTTTTCCACTTTTTGCTGATCCTCAAGCAAGCATATTACGCGATTCAGATTCTGATCAAATGTGTTAACAAGTCAAATTTTTTTAAAAAAAAAAACAAAGAAAAAGTCAATTTACTTTTATCTTTTTTCATTTTTAGTGAACTTGTTTGACTTATTTACTATTATTCACATACTCGAGTTGAGATGGGCCGTATTACACCAATTTTAGACCGGAATTAAAATAACAAACAAGAGTCGAGTAAAAAAAAAAAAAAATGGAAAAAAGAAGCAGCAAAAAGCCAAATGTAATCGTTGTGTAATCTATCATAATTATAATTATTTAAATCGCACAAAACTGACAGTGAAACGAACGTTTTTCGTAAGTTTGGCTTAAATAAAGGCTTCATAAGGTAGTCACTATTTCCTAGGAGTAATATTTTGCCAAACAAGGTTCAGGACTGGGGGCTGGGAATTTTGATGGGCCCGGTGTTTCGTCAGCCCTTGTTTTACACTGAACAAGACGGTTGAGAATAAGACCGTTCATTTCCTGCAATCAAGGTTCAAGATATGGACCGAACCATTGAATATACCACTGAATGGTCCATATCAGGATTGTCTCCTCTAGTCCAAAATTTAAACCGGAGAGGATCCATCCCCAATTTCAATTGGGCTGTCAAAGGCTGTGGCATGATCTCACAGGTCACCCTGCTGTGGTCTAATGCTTTGAATAGCTTTCCATGGTTAAGTGTTAGCTCAGACAAAAAATATAGAACCCCATTTTCTTATTTATTTTTACGTAGTCAACTGTATGTTTATTAATAGACAATATTGGAAACAAACATTCGATCGGCATAACGCGGGGTGGAAAATTGAAATTATCCAACCAAACCAATTTTGATGGCAATCTCTTTTGCATTCTCATTTGGCAATCTTTTGAACGTCAAATAGATTCGTACTTGGATTTGACCAATTCTTTTTGGAAACTTTGTACACGCAGTTCTTGAGAAGTCAGAGGCGATTCTCATATTGATATTTTGTGCATTCTTTAAATTGTAACTCTTCTTTTTCATAATTTTGAATTGAATCGCGTATTTTTTATTTTCTTCTATAATTTTATAATAGTTTTTTAGTTGTGCAAATCAAAAGGAAGGATGATATTGGGTTGTACCTGGTAAAATCAGGTGGATTTTATTTTTTATCCCATGCTCTCCCTCCCTAATATCCATAATGTTTTATTTTATTATATTTATATATATATTCTTATTATTCCATCTTGGTTTTTTAACCATATGTGATAGTCTCTGTACTCATCAAAATATTTGTTTCACTAATTTATATGACAGATACTCCTTATTTTATAACTGAGTCCAACCATTGAAAGTTGAAACATGTCCAGTAGTCAAACAAACAACATCAATGTGTCAATTCTTCACGTCGATGTGACCTCTTGAGGAAGATTAACCTAGTATTTATAGAGTAATTTCTAATTTGTTAAGCGACAGATAAAAATAATTCCGCGGATACACTTTTTTGAGATTATACCGAATCAAAAAAGGTCATGTCATTGATAAAAATAATATTCTGTCCAACCATTGATAAAAATAATACCGAGATTACTCATTATGCGAGTTGGATCTGGAAAATATCTCGTTGTCCTAAATTTGACTGTTCACAATATTTATCCTTGATAAGACCACGGATTACAAATGTCTAGAAAAGCTCTATTACTATTTTACGGGGCAACCCACATGGATGTAACGAAAGTGAAGGACCCACGACAATCACAACAACGAATAATCGACCCATTTTTCGAAATAGAATCTCAACCTTCTTGGTAACTTGTACAATTCACACTCTAATAGAGTTCTGCTACTCGAATGAGATAAAATTGACAAGGACCATTTTTTGGTAGGGGCGCTGTGAAATGTCGATGAATAAGCCAGCTGGTGAGAATTCGTACTCATATTATGCATGGAACGCTGCCAAATGCCTCTATGACTGATTGGGACTTACCCTTTGGCTGAATCTCATGGAATTCGAAGGACAAAACGAGGAGGGACTCTTAACCAGAGGAATTAAGGACTGCACGACGTCGGTCATTAGAGGCCGGTAATCTGCTTCTGGTTGCACACACATTGCAGCTATTGCTGCAACCTGAAAAAAAATATAAAGACAACAGGGTAACCATTTCCTCTATAGCTTCAGTGAGTTGACGACGGTGATGATAAAATGCAAAAACTGACCTGGATTAGATCCTTTTTGGAGTACTGGCGTAGGGATGGATCAACCATTTCCTCTATTTTTTCTCTGTTAGTTAGCCTTGGAAGAGCCTGATATTGAAGATGTTACAAATGAAACAATACCTCAGCGGTTTATCACTTCAGTAAACTGATTTGGAAATGCTAATCAAAACTCATAGGGCGCTAGATAATGTGCAAAAAGTGTATCGGTATCTAAAAAGGGTGTTTTGATATTGATGAATGAGTATTGTTATTCGTAGATAGTGGCGACTCCGGAGAGTGTTTATCCTAAGTAGACCCCCAAATAATTAAGAGCATAAACAGTTACTGTAATAATATTAAAAGTGTATCCATCAATTTGTTTTTTTTTTTTCTTTTTGGTTTTGCAAGTAGATAACTCTACTATACTCGTGGGTTCAAACAAAAATGTGTAAAATCGGAATTGTGGAGGAAAAAATATAGTCCTACAAAAACATATATGTAGTACCTAAAAAACTATAGAATGAGAAGAATTGTAGTACGTAGTACTAAAAATAGAGATAATGGACAACTACATGTCTACACTGCAGAAGAGAGAGAAGGGCAATGAAAAAGATGTTTTGGGTGGTACAAATCATGTTCATATCAACCCAATTGTGTCACAATTAAGTTCTTGTACTTTTCTTTAATTTTGAAGTGAGTTCTCGTACTTCTTGACCAATACTATCTGTAAAGGGTGTTCAAATGCAAAATTAACTGCGGAAATTGGAAAAATTCTACAATCAGTTACTGGACTAACGATAAAACTATTCTTCAACCGGTAATAGTATTCCCTCTGTCCGGATTTGTTAGTTCACAAACATACTTTTTCAAGTCCTAAAATGTTTGTCCATTTTTAAAAGTCGAAGGATAAAGTATGTAAATTTTACTTTTTTGCCCCTTTTCTAAAACTTAAAATAACAACTCAAAAACTAATTTTTTTTAAAATAATGTGTTTACATTTTTGAAATTTTTTTGCACCGTATTAAAGTTCTCAATGAGATCTATCAAATAAGATCCATATTGATAAAAAAATAATTTTTGTAACTACATTATTTTTTAGTTTGAAAATTGCACGTAATTTCGTAGTGGATTATCAAATTAGAAATGAGAGAGTATTAAATGGAGGGATTGAGGTTAAAATAGGAAATTAACAAACTCAAAAGGTAATGGAAAAAAAAAAGAAGTTGGAATCCCCAAAACGGACCAACAAATCCGGACAGAGGGAGTATCTTTTTACTGGTAAAATTGTAAATACTTCTAGAACAGTCAATAGAAGGACTGAATTAACTGCAGTTCTTTCCCATGGTATAATCCAATGGGTGCTGAAGAAATTTGAAAGGTGAGAAAGGTGAGGGTGTTCAGTTGAACACCTATAGTTGTACATAGTGTCGCCAGACGCCCTTGTTCGTAGAAGGATTGAATTAACTGCATTCTTTTACATTTGTTATGTTTGTAAGGTTTTTTGTCTTGAGTTTACAGTGAGTTCTCCGTTTATGCTTAAACTGCTAAAAGTGCTAAATACGAATTTCAAGATAGGTCATTTCCATTAGATGCATAATTTTCTTTTAGCCCTTTTTATCCATTTCACACTTTTAGCAAAAACGAAAAACTCTTTTTTAACGAAGTGATGGGCTTCTTTGTAGCTTTGTAGGATAAGACAAAAGATGGAGTAATGCAATTATTTTCTCAATCTTTAGCTATTCACATGGGTGTGGGCCCGCATGTGCAGCTCATATGGGACCCACACCCTATGTAACTGGGGTTGTGGTTGATTGTGACACAAAGTTTGTGTCACAATCATTTTTGAGTACATATGCATCCATAGTGCAGTTTTTGTCTTGACAGGCAGTCAATCAGATGAAAACACCAATTTGAGGAAACAGCAGTGAGTCTATTCAACTTTTCAGTTTTCGATCAGTGAAAGTTATGGTACTAACCCATGAGACAAGTACGTGTTCTCCTGGTAGCCGCTTGTTATCGACCGGTACTCGGCCCGTTAGAAGCTCCAGAAGAACCACACCATAGCTGTATACATCTGATTTCGTGGTAAGCTTACCTGTTGAAGCATACCTACATTAAAACCAAAACAAGTTAATTATTTAGGCAAAAATTATTTATTTTTTCCTCGTTTTTTTTAGTGAGTTATAATTCTCTAAATTTGCAAAGTTGAAGCACGTGTATATTAGATGAATATATATATATATATCTTCGGTTAACTGAGCCAGCTTATACGTATTTTGACTAGTTCTTAGGATAATGTTGTTTACGACTACAAGGCCCAGTTAAAACCGGAGCAAATTCCCACCTGAATTGGCCTTAGAAGAATAGAGAACATTTGAGAAGTTTTGAATCTACTAAAATCTTAGACCTTGATTACCAGGCCAATGTTAACATATTCCGATGAAAAAATATGCATACTGCCCATGAAAAGAAATTGTTGAGTATTAGAAAGTATGGATGCTTCCAAACGGCACCTAATGGCTTATCAAGAAAATGACACCCTGCAAAGTGAAAGGCGGGGACCTAACCTTGGTATTTGGCGTGAGGTCTAGGTTCGACTCATATAGACAGAAAATTGACTCTCGTAGTAATCTACCAATAACACCTGCGAAGTGAAAGGCGGGGGATCTTACCTTGGTGTTTGGCGTGAGGTCTAGGTTCGACTCCTATGGACAAAAAATTGACTCTTAATCTATCATCAATCTACCATCCTATCGCTGGGGTAACAAGAAAAAAAAATGTGAAAGAGGGGACCTTAGCCAGCCTTATTACGTGGTCATGTGGGTGATTGAGTATTTATTGGGTACGGTAATGAAAAAGAAAGATGCCTGACAGTTGATGGGCCAGAGGCCCAGAGCCACTCACTCTGGGGCTAAGTAACCCGTGGTCCCCAGCACGCGAGTCGAAATCTGACCGTTGATCTTATCCGATCCTATTTTGGCCAGTCCAAAATCCGCAACCTTGGCTCTGAAATTTTGATCCAAGAAGACGTTGCTGGACTTGAAATCACGGTGGATGACGGAAGGCAACGAGTGCTCGTGAAGGAATTCAAGAGCTTTAGCACAGTCGAGGGCTACGCGCAAGCGGACCCCCCAATTCAGTGGGTGAGGGTGGCGGTGAAGGTGGTGGTGGAGGGTGGCATTGGGCATGAATTCCAATATAAGCAGGCGGTGGTGCTGGTCTGCACAATAGCCTAGCAGTTGCACTAAGTAAGGAGAGTGTAGGCGGCTCAGTAAATCAACCTGCCAAAAAAGAAGACAAATATTGTAATGTTTATCTTCAATATCTTATTATTTGGAAAAATGCCTGGAGTTTCCTTCTGAAAAAAAGTTCGCCAAAAAGTCATGTCTTTTTCTTTCTTTCTTTTTTTTTTTAAATGTTTTCGCACTAATTTAAGATCCCTAAATTATTTTAAATGACAAATTTTTTTTTTATGGGACGGGAAGAAAGAAGAATATCAAAACTAGAAAACAAAAACAATTACAAACAGGCTGTGCACACCATATGCAAGGATGGATTATTCATCAATACATGTGGATGGTAATGCGCGCAGATCCGGACTGAGGTCCATCCAATTTTTTATGGTCCAGTCCAGTTTAGTTTTGGACCGTTGTTTCTTTCGGGGCCACAACAATAATCTAAATCGGTCATTATTGTGGTTCACAATAACCCAAAACTAAACCGGACTGGACCAAATGAATGGGACATCAAGTCAACATTCCTGTCAGATTTTTTTTAATACCACTAGAGTAGTAATTCTTTATCATTCTTTTATAGGGTGGGGGTGAGAAGATCATAGGCACAAGACTGGCAGCGTGTTTACGGGATTCGACCATGCCCATTTCTAGAACAGATTCGACCAAAGAAAGGGAGGAAGAGATAAGTCAACTATGCCCATTTCTAGAACAGATTCGACCAAAGAAAATTGGATGGACATGTGAGATAATTAAAAGGGGTAATGATTTTCTACTTTTTTTTTTTCATAAGGGAAAATTTTAATGGCACTCGTGAGATTCGCCTTAATAATAGATATCCCTTCAACGTATAAGAAATGACTATATCCGTCGTGGTTTCAATGTTCTTTTTACCGGCACCCAACCAACAACTGTTTGACCAAACACGTGATAAAATTAGCCAAAAAAGTAGAAGAAATAACAAAAAGGTCTCAATTCTCAATTTTTTTGACCCAAGAGTAATAAATTTGTCTTTTTACAATAGAAAATAGTTCTTTGGAGTAGTAAAAATCAATTCTAATAATTTAGGTTTTAACCTTTTTTTTATAACAACAGCTCCTACAATGAGTAAAAAAAGTTATTTTGATTCAACATAAGTCAAAGTTGATAGTATTTTATAACTTTCAATATCAGGATGCATGGGTGAATTCTCAGATCTAAGTCACTTTTGACTCATTTTATCACTTGTTTAGACAAACAATTACCGATTGAGGGTGTTGGTGAAACACACATAGAAACCACAAGAGTTCATTGTTATTTCTCATACATAGAAACTACAAAGGCTTCATTGTTATTTCTCTTACATGGGGCAGTATCCGACATCAAGGCAAATTTTAGGGGGTATCCGTGAAACTTATCCTTTTTAATTTTTATAAATACATTCTTAAATTTATCCTTTTTATAATGTATTAATGTTCCCTTGTCCCAGTTTATCAAGTCTTAGAGCATCTCCAGCCTTGACCCAAACTCAGAACCAAATTTTCACTTAAATTTGAGTAAAAAGCTTGATTTGGGTACACCCTCTCCAGTCATCAACAACATTTTTACTCAAATGTGGCTTTAAAAAAAATCAAAAACAATTTCTCTCCCATTCTCCTCTCTCTCCACCACCGTAGACCACCACCACCGCCATAGCCACCACCGTAGACCCCCACCACTGCCATAGCCACCACCGTAGACCACCAGATCTTACATCCCAGATCTGCCGCCGCCACCGTCGGAGCACACCACCACGCTTGTTTCCCACCTCCACCGTCGCTCACCACCACCTGCTGCCACCGCTGGCCACACCACCACCGTCGGAGCACACCGCCACGCTTGTTTCCCACCTCCACCGTCGCTCACCACCACCTGCTGCCACCGCTGGCCACCAGAATATAGCCGTTCGAAATTTGGGTTTGGCTTTTGTTCTCCCTTGATTTGGGGAAAAAAAAGGGTTTCCCTTGATTTGGTATGGAAAAGGGTAAAGGACTGGAGGAGAGATTTACTCAGATTTGAGGATTTTTACTCAGATTTTGAATCTGAGTTTGGTTCTGGGTAAGGGCTGTGGCTGCTCTTATGACTCTTGTACGGTGGGGAATGGGGATAACTTTAAAGTTTAAACCATGGGATGGGTATATGCCAAACAGGCAAACACCAACTTTAAATCACTATCAAACGTTTGGTTGCTAAGAGTGTGTTTTATTTTTTATTTTATAATTAATTGTCTTTATGGGAAAAAATTAAAATTGAACTTAATATCAATTTTTTTTAATGTTAACAAAAACAACAATAAGGTAAACACACACACGAGTTTAATTTTCGAATTACTTTTGCCTTTTCTGTTTTTTTTTTAAAAAATAATCTACATTTCTTTTTACTCCTTCAATTTCTTTGATGAGTATCAAACAATCGAAAGAAATTTAATAGCAACAACATTTTATTCAAAAGAGACAAAAAATAAAACTAGAGAGATAAGTTAGGCCAAACTCCCCTAATAAACACGACCATTATAATTTCAATATTAAGATCACATTTTGGGTTGCTTATAACGTGCAACTTGTGCATTCGTAAAATGCATTCCACTACCTTATTGATTGGACATATTTTAATATTGTTGACACATTACATGGTACACAAATACGGACAAGAGAGTGTTAATGTAACAGTAAAACCAAAGAGGGAAAAAAGCAAAAAAGAAACTAAGTCCTTTCACTAACCTCTACCCGGAATGCACGTTCCCTTTGCTTTCCTTCTCTGTTCAACTTCTTGACAGCTGCAACAGTACCATCTCTTAGAACCCCTCTGTAAACTACTCCAAAACCTCCATTTCCAATCAGATTTGCTTCACTAAAGTTATCCGTCGCCAATTCGAGCTCCTTGTATGTGAATACTTGGACACCCCTGAATTTTTCTGATGGAATTCCGCACGAACTCGCTCCATAAAGACATCCTCCCTTCACTTCTGCCACCAGTTCAAAATACCCAGATCACAAAATCTTGCAACAAGTACACATTGCATCCAAAGCACCAAAAAAAAAAAAAAAATTTTTTTGAACCGTCCCGAGCCTAAGATAGTTGCAATTGCTCCATGTTCTTTTCAACCGAGTTACAAAATTTTGTAACGAATGATACTCCAATATTCGCATTCACCTCAATTGCTTGTTCTTTATTTTTCAGTCATGCCATATAATCACATCTAAAAATAATGTAATTCTTGTGAGAAATTTTTTTACGATTTTTTCACCAATCAAAAGCCTTTAAAATAGTTCTTGGAGACATGGTTCCAATATACCAGAAATAACTCAATTACTTGGAAAATATTGACCATATTTTCCAAAACGTCTGGAATAGTGAAAATGGACAATTCGGAATGGAGGGAATAGAATTTGATGTCAATGTAAAGTGAAAATTTGAAACAAGTTTGTACCTGGGCTTGCATTGATGTTGATAGTCCTATGAGCAATGAACAAGCAATGGCTGTTGGTGATGCCATCGTTGCCGCTTTTGCTACTACTGCATGTGTTCTTCGCAGATTTCAGACGTCTGAGCATCACGATAATGAGCAGTATCGACAGAAGTAAGAGAACAATCACAATGGGGATTATGATTGTGAGAATGGAGGTGGACGGTAGAATGTGATGGTGGTCGTGGTGGTTGTGGGTTGCTTGAGGAGGAGGCGAGTGGTGGTGGTTAATGGTGTTATTTGTTGCAGTGCTGTTAGTACCCATGGAGCACAGAAAGCAATGAACACAGAATGAAAATTCAGTTGGAGAGAGAGTGATGTTAATGTGGAAAGATTAATTGCGATGCAATGTGGATAGATGGAGGTTGTGTTTCCTGAATCGGGGCACTACACTTTTGTAGTGCAACGAACGTCTCAGATTGAACGCAACAAAAGTGTAATGCTTTTGTGCACTGCAAGGACCGTTTCGGTGTTTCCCTTCCTGGAGGTAGGGATGGGCATGGGGACGGATCGGGACCGGAGATTACTATCTACACCCCCATTCCCCAAACCCCTTCTCCATATCCATCCCCTACCCTATCCCCAACGGGACTTTATTTTTATCCTCCATCCCCACTCCAAATGGGGAACGGGGATCCCCACGGAGATTCGGGGATCCAATCATTTTTTTATATAAAAAAAAATAGATTATTAAAAATCTAGAATCTCAGTTACAAATTAAATGCTAAAATCAAGTTACAAGTAGAGGTGTCGAATGGGCCGGGCTCGCATGGGCACGGTACGTTTATCATTGGCACGGTACGACATGGTATCCATGTGTAAGCGTAAATGTTTGTCAACTTCAATTCAAGTTGTATCAAGTATCAACTAGATTTTTAATTTGAAAACTAAAGGAACCACATGCAAGATAGCATATTATGGTATCCATCAGTCGTAGAAAAAATTAAGTGGATCGCATATCAGTAGGCATTTAATCGGATGAAAAATATCATTAAAAAAACACAAATTGGGTTCCGATCGACAAGCTTTCTAAACTCAATCGAGAAGAAAGTTTACACAATTGATTTCATCAATAGGAACAACAAAATCAACGGCTCGATTGAAAATTATTGTTTTTATTTTGCATTTTTTTGTGTTTATTTTAAGGAATGCATATGATTGATAGTTGAGTAGATGTCACCAACTTGTTGGGATGTATTCAAATTATAGTGATACATTTCTTATTTAATCACATTTATTGTATTACAAAGTTCAATTATAATAAAATGTTCGGAGAAAATTTAGTGTGACCCCATGTGTTTGGAGAAAATTTAGTGCGACCCAAAAGTTTCATAACTCATGAATAGACCCCTATATTCGGGGATTGGGGACGGGGCGGATCGGAGACGGGGCAGAGCGGGGCGGGAATGGATCAGGGAATGGATTCGGTGCGGATTCGGGGCGGGGACATGCCTATCTCCACCCCCTACCCGATCTCCAAACATTTTTATAAAAAAAAAATCTCCATATCCTACCCAATCTCCAAACAGATCTTCATATTGCCGATCCGTTCGGATTGCAGATCGGATCGAATTCGAACAGGTTGGAGGAAATGGCCAACCCTATTGGGAGGTCAGTTTTGCCTGTAGAGCCACATGATTGTATCTCTCTCTCTCTCTCTCTCAAGGTTCACTTGTACCGACATTCTATCTCATATTTTGTAGTACATGGGGTAGAGTCTTTGTCTGTCCATCTGCAAAAAATTGGAAGCTATTGCACCATTTCTTATCCGTACATCCAAATTAATGAAAGCTTTGAACATTCTTTTTTTTGTTTTTGGTTACCAAAAAAAATTCTTTGAACAATCATTCTGTTATAGCCGTATGAAAAATTTACCTTCTCAGTTTGTTTTAGTTGTACTTTGGTGTCATGAAATTGATTAAACCAGAAGCTGAAAAAGGTAAAATCGTGCCAATCCAAGTTGACTCAAATTGATTCAGATTCCTAGAACCTAAATTCTGAATGAAAATTTCTAAGATTAAATCAAGCATTTACAGCTATATGATTGAGCCGATTCTTCGTAAAGTCACTTAAATAATTATTTAACAATTAATGAATGAATCAAATTATTTACATGGAGTTCCCGAAGTGAACCTCACACACCGATTTGTGAATTGTCTATACACGATCGGTTGGTAGCCTAGTCTGACATTCTGTCCCATATTGAATGTCCCATATTTTGTATTACATGAGGTAGAGTCTTTGTCTGTCCATGTGCAAAAATTAGAAGCCATTGCACCATTTCTTATCTGTACATTCAAATTAATGAAAACTTTGAACATTCTTTTTTGTTTTTGGTTACCATAAAAAAAAAAAAAAATTTGAACAATCATTCTGCTTAGCCGTATGGATTAAACCGGAAGCTGAAAAAGGTAAAATCGTGCCGCCTCAAATGATCCAAGTTGACTCAAATTCATTCAGATTCCTAGATCCTAAATTCTGAAGAGATTGAGTTATTTTTACCGCCGCTAGAAACAAAAGTTTCCTTCAAATCGATTACATTGTGTCATGCGTCCAAACAGTAGTCTCAAATAGCTAGTAGAACATGGACATGTGGCACAATGCAATCGAGGAAACTTTTATTTTCACCGGTTGTGGAAATAATTTAAACTAAATTCTGAATGAAAATTTGTAAGATTAAATCAAGCATTCACAGTTATATGCTTGAGCTGATTCTTCGTAAAGTCTGTTTTGAAGAATTAAAATCCAGTACTTTAATCATTTTTTTCTTGTACATGGGAAATTTTGTAATTCAATAATATTGCACATGGTCGAACTAAGCACCTCTGTTAATCATTGAGTCTGAAAGTAAAAAAGATGCCGGAAGTTCTGGAAAACTAATAATTAGTCATTGATTATAAAAATTGATGTTGATCAGAAAAGGTTAGAATTAAGCTTGACTGGACTGGGTTTTATAATTCAGATCTAATTTTGGCTTGTTTTGCACAGTTGCACCATCTGCGCCCAAACACCAAAAGTTAATTTTCCTTTTTGGAAGTTGTATAAGGAAAACAAAAGGCTAATTTTTGGGGGGATAATTGCACGTTAAACCTCTAACTTTGATACATTGTTGTAATGCCTGGACTTCTAATGTTTTTGATTAGCGAAAGAAAGTAACATTTCATTGATAACAATTAAACATTACAAGAGAAAGAAGAGAGAGATTACAAATCCAACACCCTAAAAGTAGGCAAGAAACCAATCAAACCCCCTAATTTATCCTCCAAATAGATCCTAAAAAAGTCCCCAAATCATTCTATTCATGAGTTGAACATACTTAAATTAATTGTTGGTTATGATGGTTCATAAGGGTTTTAGGGGAGGTATATGTTGCTGATGTGATACTTAATGGGCCTTATATGCTGCTGAATTTCTCTCTCTCCGGGGTGACTACCTTTGGAGTGCTTCTGTTGCTGTCGTGATGCTTAATGGGTGTTGCTGCTGTCTTTTATTAAGGTGGAAGATAATATGATGGGATTCAACTTCTGATTTTCTCTTGGCAATTACAATTTCTTCTATTTCTGGACTCAGTTAGAAATTCCATTTTGCTTTCAAAGTAATTTCTGGGCAGCTCTTTCTAGTTGCCTTATGCTACTGAGGAATTTGCACATTGGTATTGTATCTGTCTTTCTTTTGGTGGCTGGACTCTATATCTACTTGTGAAGACTTCTTCTCGGTATTGGATACTACTCTTGTAAATGTAATTGGCGATTTCTGGATTTTGACAAACCATTGGAGTATGTATTTCATTAGGGTTTGGAGGTATAGACGTCTAGGGTTGTGTCTAGATGCTCTAAACCTTGGATTAAGGCATTAAGGAAAAGAGGGTGCTTGTGCCTGTGCTCGCTTTGGTTTATGAAATGTATAAATCATGCATTTAGTATTGCCATTTAGTTTTAATGATTAAGCAATGCATGTTTTCACTAAGCTTAGTATCTTTAATTAATTTTTGAAGTACTAGAAATATCTTTTTGTGACTAAGGCATGTAGTAGGGAAGCACTCTATTGGTGCCCCAGCACATCTAGGACGTCTGCCTTGGCAAGCGCTTTGGTGGCACCGCAGCGCATCTAGAACACTTGTTTTTGTAAGCGCTCGATTGGCGTCGCAATGCTCCTGAAGTGTTATTCAAGTATTCTTGAGCCTTGGTTGAATAGCATTGGGTAAGCGTTTTGAAAGGGCCACGGCACTTTGCACCAGATAAGCGTCTCACAAGCAGTGTAGCACTCCGGATTTCAAGTCCTCTCATTGGCTGCACTTTGGTTATCGTCTATATTTTTCTCCATTTTAGGGTACAACTTCATTTTAGTTTTAGAGAGAGAAAATGATTTTCCTCTTATCTTCGTGAGTTTTTTGTGCATCAAAGATGATTTAAACTCTGTGTTTGATCATTGCCGTTGTCAATCTAGGTTAATCTTCTAATACTCCATGGGTTACATCTAGCTTATTTTCTTCAAAAACCTTCATTCAAAATCATGTCTTCCTTTACTCATAGATTCTTGATGCATTGTATAATTTAAACACTGTGTTTGATCATTACTTTTATCAATCTAGATTTATCTTCTAGTACTTCATGAATTACATCGAGATTGATTATTTTATTAAAAAATCTTCACTCATTTTCCTATCATTCATATGATGGTTTATTGCCTTAGTTCCTACATGAGCTGGATGGATCCGGTGCCGAGTTAATTCGGAGATCAAAACAGGTGTGTTTGGTGGAGTCCATGGAATCAAAGAGGAGTACATGGTAGTTGTGGGCGGTCGACCTCCCACGCCGGTTTGATTTGAAAATAGAGTCGCCACCCGGGTTTTTGGAAAATGGTTTAGGACCCGAGAAACCGTTTTGAAAAATGATTGAGAAAATGATTTAGAAACCAGAGATTCGTTTTGGATTCGGGAGCCAAGTTACGCACGGGAAAGGGTTTGAATGCACCCCGCTCGCCCGATTAAAAAAAAAATCGGTCTTTACTAAACATTTGTGGGATTTTTAGAAAATATTTTAATGTCAAACTTTTATTCAAATAAACAATTTATCAAACAAAGCAGACGATAATAATGAAAGCATGCGACGTACAAATCATAACAAATATACAATAACCGAGGCTTCAAACTGTTTGTGCAAGGCACTGACTGAAATTTTGAATTTTTACAAAAAGTGTGCAGTGTACCGTGCGGCACTGTTCATCATTCCAACGGTCAAATTTTCAATAGAGTGTCGTGCGGCACTGTTTCCTTCACAAACAGTTCAAACTTTGGTTTTCCGAGATGATTGAATGGAAACTCATACAAGGCATGAAACTTGGTTAAAAACAGATCATTTTGAATAGGAGATGTTCCTCCTCACAAAATTACTCCGTACGAGGCGAAATTTTCACCGTACGACGCAACCGAGAGGTTTATAAACAAAACGGTTTTTACTATAACATGGGCATACCGAATGCGGAGACGATATTGATCATCATCCCACATTCGGCATCCCTCCCCTCAGGGCACCAAGTTATGAAATTGGCGAAACGGGGTTATACCTCGGTTTGGAACTCACGGATTGAAACTCTTTTGAAACCTTCTGAACTTGATTTGAACTTCCTTTGGCCTCTAACTTCAATCAGGTATTGTTGCAGAGATGGTTGATAACAAGAACTCATACAAACTTTGAATAGCCAACTCACGACTTTGGGGACTGAAAAACAGGGAGTGGGTTTTTGATTGGGTTTGTTTTGGAAGAGGGAATTAGATTGATTCTCTAGAGGTTACAAATAAGCAAATGAGTATGGTTTGTGGTAGATATGATATGTTGGCAAGGCTTATGAGTAGAGCTCCATAATTTTTCTTCGCAATTTTTCCGATCGATTTTTCCGTTGGAATTGATCGACTTATATAGGGGATGAATGAACTTGATCTTCAAGTTTACCTGGTCTTTACACAAGATGATGATGGCTAGGAGGTAGCCTTTCATCCTCGCACAAAATAATGATCAGTAGAGAAACGAATTTGTCAACATTTTGAGCTGCTGAGAGCTCTGCAAAAGCTGTGTGACAAGTAACAGTGCCGTACGGTACACAAACTGTGCCGTGCGGCACACCAACTGTGTCGTGCGGCACACTTCCACCGCCAAAATTCAAAAGGCTGCCGTACGTGACTGAGGCTGTGTCGTGCGTGAGAGATGAGTACCGTGCGGTACTGTTGACTTGAAGAGTTTCAATCCGAGAGGTCTCCCGGGTATTTCTTTTCATTGTCGGGGATTAAAATGTACGTGAACGTCTCATTTTGGGGTGTCTACAGTAGTAATCAAGAATTGGAGTTAGGTATCACAAGGGGCTAGTTGGGTAATTTCTAGTTTTGTTAATTCTTGTAAACCTTTTGATTATGGAAATACATAAGTAGGATAATTGTTATTATGGATTTTGGGTGATTGAATGTGTTAATTAGTAGTTAATTTTCTACGTATAGTCCTATTCATGCCCCCCCCCCCCCCGACAGGACATAATCGTGCTCTAGATTATTTCAACTCTAGTTGTTGTATCATCTGTAGATATTCTTACTTATGCTGGTCTTGCTGATTCTACTGCTGCATTGGTGGATGTTTTCGTTGGGGATGTTGGAGTGTGATTACAGAATCTGAGATCTATATAAATGTCAATGATGATCTTTTGTAAGTGTAAAAGCTCGGAGCTGTGTCTTCTTTTGGTTGAACTCTTCTTCTTCTTTTTTTGAATCGACAACAAAGAAATTTTATTAACACAAGATTAAAGGACAAGAGAAAAACGGATCACTACAAGGGGAAAGCATTACTAGGTTGGCACCCAACCCCCGACAATCATATGCCACTCAAGACCTAAGGAAAGGAAACAAACTGGTTGGCAAAAGATCAACCAGAGTTCAAAAAATACAATGCAATTCATCAATTGATAACATCCCCAGATAATCAACTAAAGCAGCTAACAACATCAAAGATAGTAACAAAAAAAAGCAGGCAAAACCTCACAAACATCAAATAGCAACAAGCAGCAGTAACACCTCTGAGTACACTCATAAAAGCACCCAAAATTCTCTTTAGTTAAAATTAACCTAACTTCCATTTGGAAAACCTTTGGAACCCATATGCTAATAATGCCTCGAACTGAGCCATCTGCATCCATTTTCATGAAGTTACGATCATCTTCCCTCTAAATTGCTTTAACAAACTCACTTGTGATTTCCTTTTGATTAGATTCGAAACTACATCAGGATTGCACCCCAACTCAACTACAAACTTCAGTTGTAATAGCAAAAATTTATCATTTGCAACCACTAAACTGACTTGTATACTTTCCTTAAACCCCTTATGAACCAGCAACTACATATCCATGATAGAATGGAACAGGCCGTCACAACATTTGTAGAATTAGCATCAAAGTAGATGTAGCAATATGTCAAAATGCAAGCCCAGAACTGTAATTAACCCAAAAGCTCCTAAATGCACATGATGACATCTGTGTGTGTGTGTGTGTGCGTGCGCATCTTATAGCAGCAACAACGAGTATGTATACTAGCAATAACTTGGATCTCACCTTTCCGTCCATGAATCCCAAAACCTAAAGGATATCACAGAGCACAAAGACACAAACTCATACACAAAACCTTACACTCACTGCAGCCCCAAAACCCAAAACTAGACACAAACGCAAGAAATAATAACCAGATTCAACAACTAAGAACGCCATAAACAGATCAAAATCCAAACCCAAGGTATGACACAAAACTCTACCAAACCCCCAACCAAAATACCAAAATCATGTTGAATATGCATCAGTACCTCAACCAGTTAAGGTTAGCAATCCCAAGATGTGCTAGCTGCTGAAACTCACCTCTTAATACTCAAGACCTCTTTGCTTGCTAGCAGCTCTTTCATTGTCTTTGAGCTTCCCTCTAAGTTATTTTACTTATTACTTCATCTCCATCATAGCTAAGACCTATCTCTTTGTTAACCTCCCATATAGCTTGAGCTTCATTTAGAAGAATCCTATTTCTATTTGTAATACCATCTAAAGTGACAGGGACAGAAAGAGCTGCCACAGCAACAACTGATCTGAAAATCACACATTTTTGTTTGTATCTTTCACCCTTTTGTTTCCGTGGAGTTACCTTTGAGAGTCCTAGAATATCGTCAATTGTTATCCTCTTTTTCTTCCCTTTGATTCCTTTAATAGCAGCTTTGATTGGAACACTTTGTTTGGCTTTGTATTGGTCTAATAGAAACCCACCACCATTAGCTTCATGTTTGTCTAAGAGAGGCTGTCATACGATCAGTCATTATCCTTATTATTCTTCTCAACAATATCCCTTTTAATTGAATCAGATATCCAACTAACTTCTTGGTCCAATGAGTTTCTATGGCTAGCACGTTGGGTGAATGGATTTCTAGACGGCACAAATTCACCAATTGGATCCAATAAGATGTTTTCGAAGGGATTATAAGTATCAGTTGATCGCCCTCCCATGTTTGTATTGACCTTTCCACATGTTTGTATTGACCTTTCCACATCCCACAATTGATATTTCAATCCCCGAAGAAAAGCTCATAGATCCTATTACAGTTACAACAGTCTTATCATTATTATGTTGCACACCCACCTTAGATAGCTGTAGTGCTCTCTCTTCTGTCCCCGATCACGCCCATCTTCAGTTTCTGCCACTTCCTCAAGATCTTCCACTTTATCTTCTAACTCACCATTGACATGCTCGTTGACATTTTGTGCAGCAAACTGATTTCAGTGGAAAAACAACCATGACATTTGCCAACCTGATTATTTCCTCCTTGACATGCTACGATGGCATCCTTGTTTTCAATGCTATTCCTTTGTAGTGTTTTCGAACCTGAATCAAGAGGTTGTAAGCTCGACGTTGCAACCCTGAAAGACTCCTCCTCTTCAACCCTATCCTGTATTTTGTTCCACCAACAATCTATTGAGTCTTTCCTTCTATCTTTAGTGGCAATGAGAATACCACCTTTCTCATAAGAATTTTCCTTCAAAGTATTGGCATCTACTTCAATGAAATCTTCCCACTTGTTGCTTATTTCTTTGAAATTAGGTATGGACCATGCATTCAGAGGCATCCCAAAACAAGCAATCCATACAAATCTTTCATTTTTAGCCTACTCTCCTGCCCATGGTTTCAATTCATTAAACCAAAGCTTTAACCGTTTCTCATTTGTTCTTACATCTCTTCCTTGTTTTGGAAAGTTAGGATATGAATGTTCACCCAATTAGTTTGATTTGTAAGTCTTTGATGCCTTCCTTTGAAAAAACTATTATCATATCCTCAATAGACATTAGACTTGTCGTTCTACCAACAACACTTATGTACAATCAACAACCAACCGTTACTTGTTGGTTGTAACTGGATATAATCCATTTTCTCAAAAGCCATATTGATTTCTCTACCTCTTGTTGACTAATGGTTTGCCCACTCCATTATCCCTTTTGTTTGTAATTTCTCTTTTCCTCTTGTCTGCTCATTCCAGTTATTCCTTTCTGTCTCCATATTTCTTTCCCCCTATCTTGCACACTGAATCTTGCCTTTTTAACCATAAGCCTATATCAAAATGCAAGCCATTACCCTTTACAATTTCCATCTCAGCTGCAAATAGTCAATCATACTTAACAAAAGCAAATCTGCTACCTTTTTTACTTCTCTTCATTGGGATAAAAACGTCTTTAACAATGCCATAATTGGAGAAGATACTTACTAACCATGCCTTGTCTTCTTTTCTTGAAATATTATCCATAAATAGAGTGAAGAAATTGATTCAAAGTTGAGAAGCTCCTCCCCTGGTTACATTTTGACTTCCTTTGTAGCTTCTCCACTAGTTCACATTATGTGTGATAGCCTATGGCCCACCTGGATGCAACGGAGTTCTATGATATAAGAGAATAGATCATGCCCTAACTTGCACAAGGCCTTTTAAAGCCGCGTGGGCGTCAAAACTCGTTGGAACTTCAAAGTTAAGCGTGGTCACCCTGGAGATATAAGAGAATAGATCATGCCCTAACTTGCACAAGGCCTTTTAAAGTCGTGCGGGCGTCAAAACACGTTGGAACTTCACAGTTAAGCGTGCTCACCCTAGAGTAATTTAGGGATGGGTGACCTTCTGGGAAGTCCAAGGAGCTTGGGCGGCCAAAGCGGACAATATTGTGCAAGGCGGGGGCGGGTCGTTACATTATGTCTCCATCTCCCTTGCTCGAACTCGCTCCAAGCTCTTTCATTCTCCATTTTTAGACTAGTCCTATCAAATGATAGAGGTTAATCGAATTGTATGTGCTATGGTATAGGGTCTTGGATGTTGGATTTTGTTGAATGAGTGGTGGGCAGAAGAAAAAGATGGAGTGAAAGGCAACAATAGAGAGTTTGGTTGGTAGGAGAGAGGGTAACAGAGGAGAGGGAGAGATAGGATGGGGTTAGGTAAGGATGAAAAAAGTTGGCCGGCTATGGCCATTGATGGAGGCGGCGCATGGGGTTTTGATCTAGTTGCGATTTGTTGAACCCATTGTCAACCATTTATTTTTTCCCGTTTGTCTTTTGGGTCCATGGCGGCAAATGATTGTCACAGGGTGCGGTGTCATCTTAGTTGGGATGTCTCCTCACGTTGTGATTCTTTTTGTCTTGGCCCCTTTTAATCTTTGCAATGGATTTTTGAAGATTTATAAAATTATTTTTTGGCTATTCAAAAAATAAATTAGGATTCTGAACTTCACCGGAGAAAGTTCAGATCTCAGACCCCAAAAACTACCTGGCTAGATCTATAGAAGGACTTATCCGTCATCCTCTCTAGGTCTCTATGTTAGCATTGGTAGTACTCAATGTCACATGTCATCCAACCAATTTTATTAATAGGCAGCATTTGAAAATGGTAATTGCATATGGTATTTTGGCTACATTTGTAGGAGCTAAAATATTTGTGGGGTTCACGAATTCGCAAGGAAACGATGACGAATGAAATTTCCTCACGAAAGAGTTACTACAAGGAACATTCCATATACTATAATCATTTTTGTTCACGCAAAAAGCTTGATTTCTTGTAGAGACGAAGGCGAATACGCTCGTCTCGCATAGGCCAAGCATGTGATACGTGGTCGGTATTTGTTCTCTATGAATAACATAAAGGTTAGGCCCTTAGGGGCACCCGTATTTGGAAAGGGGCAAAACTAGCGTTGTGTGGGCTTAACCAATACCCAGAGAGTACACCATAACACTGGGCTGGACTTGGTCCTTAGAGCATTTTCTTGTTTTTTTTTTTTTTCATCAGCAAAAAATATTTTATTAATTTTTAGAAAAACATAAAGATTAAAAGGATCTCGGGCACACCGGCAAAACACCACCCGAGAACCAACCCAAAGGAAGGTAAGTAACCAACCTAGCAACCCAAACAACCTCCGAGCAACCCAAACAACCAACAAGCAAAAAACACCCTAAAATCAAACCAACACCTAGGAAAAAAAGCTGCAAGAAGCAAACCGAAATGATCAAAAGAAAACACACAAAAGACAAACTCAAAAACCTCCAAAAGTCGGAATTAAAATTTCAGAGAAAATTAAAAGAGACATCCTCATCCTCCAAATCATCTAAAGCATTAATCCTTTCCGCTATTTCAGTCTCATCCATTTCAACTAATTTCTTTAAATGATAGTTCCCCCCCCCCCCCCCCCCCCCCCCCCCCTCTATATTCAATATCCAACAAAGGTCAAGTATCCAATCCATCACGCTACGAGCATTTTTGAAGAGAATGGAGTTTCTATTCCGGACGTCATTGGATGAAAGAGAAGAAGAGGGGACCAACTTATTTTCACGGATCAATTTGTCGGCCTAAAATCAATTTGCGCATATTCTTGCGTGTATGTTATCGTTCTGGAGGCAAATACGTTGCTCTCCACTGTTGTATCAAGATGGTGACCTTGCATAGTTGCATAATAAATTTCTCCATCCCACCAAAGAAACAGTCGAACATCGATCACTTTTCTTAATTGGGCGGATATAGGGGTGCCAGCAAGGGCTCCGGTTCCAGCACACCTTCCAATTATCTCATAATTTTTACTAAATTAATTTTAGGCGCTGTTTGTGAAAATTATGAAGAAATGTCTCCTCAAAATTGTGTTATTAATATATAAGTTATGATATCTTGTTAATAAAATTATGAATATAAATTCGTCGCCCGCATTGAGAATCCTATGTTTGTCACTGTTTATTATCCATGTGAGTTAGGCCCATAGTTTTGAATATCGGCCGGTACGGTACGTATCGACCGGTTTGTCTCGGGATTTGGAGGTTCTGATACAGATACGTACCGTACCGTATTGGCCGATACGCTCAAAAAGTTACAAAATTCGCGTCCGCTACACCCGATTCCCGCGACGTATCGCCGATACGTCCCGATACCGATACACCAATACTTAAAAGTATGGTTAGGCCAATCATCTCCCACCCAACAGAGAGAGAGAGAAGGTCACAAAATTCATGTGGCCAACACGGACTTAACCATTTAATGGGACAGATTGGAAGTGTAACTGGGCATGAATTGAATAAAAGTAGGGCCAGAGCCCAAACTGGTGAAAGATACATGTCCATTCTCATGTTGGAAGCATCTTTTTCGATATTATATCATGTGATCTCAACAACCCTTTCAAAAAGGGTTCAGCTCACCCCTGATTATAATCTTTCAAAATCTTCCCAACTGTAATTTTATTGGGCCCTATCGTGGGCCTTTGAATGGTGATTCACCCTTGTCTAGGATGAAGTCTCCCCCTAATGTAATTGTTTTTTTTTTTTTTCCTTCAATTAATGATATCACCTCTTATCGTTTTAGCAAAAAAAAAAAAGAATTTACCATCCGGACCGGACCGGACGGTGAGGGCGTGGGGCGGACCTATGTGCCCCCACATAAGCAATCAATTCATAGAATTACTTTAATATGTTAAGATATTTCATTTATACATAATAAATTTATGATTGTTTTCTAATTAAAGTACTATAAATTCATTTGATAAGGATATTTGTGAGATCTATTTTTTAGAATGCTAAAATTTCACACCATTTTTATGCAAATACATCACTTTTTATTATTATTTACATGATGTTACACAGTCATCAGTATGTTATTTTTCTCAGAATAAAAATTATTATTTAAGAAAATTGTAACAAACGGGTTAATTAAGCTTAACTAATGCAATTCTGGATCCGCCATGAACTGTTGAGATTGTAGGCTCAAAATATGGGCAGTACTATTATAAACAAAAACAAAATTTCAAAAGATTTTCGTTAAAAGTAATGACAATACAATCCTACTTCTTCATAGTATAATCAAATAGATATTGTTCCAAAAACTAACTTATCCTCAAACTGATGAAAAAACTGACTTAGTAAGCTTTTTCACTTGTTTTCACGACGTGGTCATTTTATTCATAGAAATATAAGTAAGCCTTCAATTTTCATTTTGCTATTCAGTGAATTTGAAGTCCTTTTCATTCAAGGCATATTCGGATTACTTTTTACCGTCTTTCCAAGGGTCGTAAACGCAATTCCGTGAATAGAAGTCAGAATTAGACCTTACAGTCTGACTGACGGATAGATCACATCATGATTTTGGCACGACCTTCCTTGAACGTTTTTAGAGCATAACAACCAATAAATTATCCTTGCTGGAACTTTTAGTGTAAAATTACGTTTTAAAATCGAGCCCTATGCAACCATTAGATCACTTAGTGGGCCTGCCTGCATAAGCCCAATACTGTAAATGATAATGACATTTGATTCTCGGCCTTACAATACACATGGAAGCCCAATAGTAGGGTTGATTTATCAATTCTGGATTTATTTACAATGGACCCCACATTGATGAAGATAGGTACATAGAAAAGACAGGGCTTCTATACAATATTTCTTTTAGGATTTGGATTCTATACAATCGATAAATGAAATAGTTGTTGTAAATTCGCAATACAATTTTATCGTGAGGATCCAAATATATATTTATATGTCTTCAAGAAAATTTAACAAAAAATCTTTTTTTTTTTTTTGAGAGTGATTTGTTTACAGAACTATTCAAGATTTTTATTTTTGGTCAATTTGATAGAAGAACCTATTTTTATCCCAACCGTATTAAGTACTTCTACACAATTACTAGGCCAACTGTTAGCCCGGGTTTAGAACTCTTCAAGATGAACCTCAGTGATAATTGATGTGAGACTCTTTATGGGCCAAGGCCCACAAAAGAAAACCATACCTTACAAATGGAAGATCCAAGTGCAGAGGAAGCCCTAACCTTGTAAATTTCCTTAAACAAAATTAATACATGCAATTCGCAATTCACAATTCACACTCTATTAATTTCCTTTTCCATAGGTAAACCTCTGCGAAGCTCTTTCACTAATAAAAAAACAATTGAATAAGAAAAGATAAGAAATATTTTGGAGTGAACTAATTTCCTTTTCGAAAAAAATCGGAATAAAAAATTATAGAAATATTGAGAGAGTTTCACATATTCCCCAAAAGCATGGTCTCAATCAACAATTTCATATCGGAATGCATGTGATGGTCTAGAGGCGGCTCCACTAGGTTTCAGGGGTTCAAGCGAACCTCTTGAGTTCAAAAAATATAGTAAAATTTTGTATATATTTTTATTATAATTTCATATATATTATTCGCACATTATTTACATTAGCAAGCCCCTAAATTTAAAATGCACTAAAATTTTGTATATTACGTAGAATTTGATATTTCTTTCATATTGTTTAGACTGAATTAATCATAAAAAGCCACATGGAATGTAATCCACTCGAATTTGTAAGTAGAACATATAGCTCAACATAATATAGTAAACTAGGCCGACAAATTTCCAACCGAAATAAATACCTTTATTTTATATATATATATATAGTGTTTTTGTATACAAATAATTTTTTTGTTTTACACTGCTCAGTTAAAATCTGCAACCGCCCCTAGATGGTCTCGATAGAGAAATTTTCAAGCACTCAAAATGAGAATCTTACATTTCCTCAATTTTCAAAGTAAATGTATTGTGATTCATGAAATTCATCCGAACTTTTTGCTTTCGTGTTAAGAACTACAACATTCCAATTGTAGTTGACCAAACATTACATTGTCTCGCATATACTTATCTATCTTATATTCTTTTGTAGTTCCATTGTAATTAACGAGCTTTTTTCCTATCTTCATCCTATGTAACTAAAATCCTGCTGGTATTTTCGAAATTCCATACATAATGCTTATCCATGTCAAAACAAGGGTTTACATGTTAAAACAATCCTAGTATTTTCATAAGAAGGATTTTTTGGACTATGAAAGCTAGGGTGCACCCGTTATGGGCCTACCCTGGATGCGTTACCTAATATGTACCATTCATTTTGTTCGTCTCCTCAACTATGTAGCTCATGTCAAATTCACGTTGATCTAACATCGGTAACTCGATCATCAGAATGGCGTCCACCCTAGATGCCCTTACTTGATCTGTACCTTTCATTTTGCTCGTCTCGTCAACTACGTAGTGCACTTCAAATTCAGGTTGATCTAATATCGGTAACTTGATCATCATAGTTCATTTTTCTTGGAAAAGAAACAATTAAAGCAACAATTAATGCTCATAGATCAAATAGTTACCGATGTCCGATCAACCTAAATTTTTACGTGGACTAAGTACTTGACGAGACAAACAAAATGAACGATTTAGATCAAATAACGGGACTTGGGGTGAGTCTCATGACTGATGCACAAGTAGCACAACACGTGTTATGTGCATTGTTGCACAACACACACCCTTGACCTAAGTTTCACTAAAACCCATAGATTTTCCTTAAAGACAAATACCACATTCGAGTGTGTGAGAAAAATAACCGTAAACCCTTTGTGATTTTAATGTTCATTTCACTAACGCAAGGCAAATAACTATTCGACTAAACACATTATAGAATTTGGCTTATATAGACGAAATAAATAAGGGGGCGTTTGGTAACGTTTTTGTTTTCTGTTTTTTGTTTCTAAAAAACTAAAAGCAAAATTATGTTTATTATTTATAAAAACAAAAACAAAAACAAAAAAACATGTTTGGTGATAAAAATTTAAACGACTCTGTTTTAAAAACAAGGCAGATTACTTTTTTTGTGTTTTAAAATTTTTCAGAAATTTTGAAAATGTTTTTTAATAAACACAAAACAAAAGCAAATTACCAAACACATTTTAGTTTTTACTTTTAAAAAAAATAAAAAACAAAAATAAAAAATAAGAAACAAAAACGTTGTCAAATGCTATCTAAATAAGAAGCAATAGAGACTCGAGAAACCCCAGTCCAAAGGCCATTTTATCGCCCAAACCAATTCCCCAAGAAAGGTAGCATACATTAGTCAGGGACTCAGGCGTATATGTCCCACTGGTGTATCACTTTTTGTGAACCATTCAAACCTCTTTCTACGGCCAAAGGGACGTTTCAGATCGAATCAAAAGACCGTAGAACGACAAGCTTATTTTGCAGTGGGTTGGGCTTTTGAGGAGGACACACGTTTTACTTTTGTTTTCAAAAGAAGGTTTCATATCTAGACAAGATCACTGTTCACCACCCTTTTTACTGTTTTCTTGTAGTGCATTTCTGTATCACACTGGACCTGGGATTGCTCATTTGCTTCAACATGATTTTATAGCTTTTTCTTTGGACCTGGGGGGTTGATGTGACTTATTAGGCACTGCAGAATGGCTGTGCCCAAAAAGGAGCATCGTCTCGAGTAAAAAAATGTGATCTAAATCGTTCATAATATAGAGCATCACACAGAGACCAAATTTATAGACAATTCACTCGATCGGATAGTGTAACGCGCTGAAACAAACCACATTTTTCCTCTGTATAACTTTTCAAGCATTTATTACCCAAAAATGTAATTCGTTCACTAAGTTACAGTTATCCAATCAACTTGATTTTTTACACATTTATTCTACGCGTCAAGCTATAGTAAATAGTTGAGATCACATGTTTTAGCTCAGAACCATGCTCATTAGGCACAACAAAGCTCCCCCGTTCCTTTTCCTTTTCCTTTTCTTTATTAGTGTAAAATTTTTACAAACAGCTTACCCTTTTGTAGAAAAAGTCAAATTTGCTCACATTGGTACGATGTGGGAAGGGTAATATGGTCTCCTCCCCACACTATAATACTACGGTTTTAGTTGAGAAGTGTACCAGATAGAGGGCCCAAAGGGCCCAATGAAACTAATACTATCGATGCCAGTAAAATATTGTCTTTCTACCGTAGTAAAATGTGTTTGTCGTTTTCGCTAAATAATATTTTTGTGATCTTTCCATTGTAGTAAAAAGTGTTTGTACTTTATGGTTTCCGCGAAATAATATTTTTGTAATGTATATGAGAAGAAAATACCGTGTTACAGTGGAAATACAAGCAAGAATACCAAAAATAACGTAGCAGAAATTTGGCCTAAATATGAGAAAGGCGACTGAAATTTCAAGTCAAATTCCGACACACCCCAGAACAAATTCGGCGCTCCATCTCTCAATGGTAACACACCCACTTCGGATGGTCAAAGCGTACCCACTTGCAAAATATGGAGATGCACTAAAAATCTTGGAAGTGGTGAATAGGACTATAATTAATAAAGCAAATTTTAATCACCCAAACTCTCTACTAATTAACACAATTCGATATGCTCAATAAAAAGCAATTAAAAAAAAGAGACAAGACACTAGAATTGTAGGTTGGGTTCTTTGTTAAGTAGATAAAATCAACTTGGAGAGGCTAACAATAACTAACAATTGAACATGAATAGGAGAGTGTGTAAAGGGGTGAAGGATTAAGCCAAGTATACAGAAAGAGAAGGCAGCAGTGCATCAACTCATTCCCCTTTGAGTCATCATCGTCCTCGAATCACAGTTCTAGAAGAAAGATGGGCTCGCGAGCACTGGTAAGAACAATGTTCTTGGTTCCAGGGCTCTGAGTCTCTTTCTCTCTCTCTAGAATTTCCGTGCTCCAAGGATGAATCAGAATCTCTTTGTCTCTCTGGAATTCGTGAATGAGTGCCCATATTTATAGGGATCTGCACCCAATCATGGGGCTGCAGACATTTCCCCAATAACATGATGACACGTGCTCTCTCTGTATACCTGGGCGACGTGGGTGATGTCACTGGCCGTTAGGAAGCTTCCATTAGGTCATTCCAGTGCATCATTTCCCTCGCAGCGACCCTTAATCCCTTAAAGCCACCAAGCCACTTGTATCTCCCCTGTTCCCGCTGCGCTGGTGATGGCCGCGAGCCCTTTGGCTCGCGCCAAGACCTAACTCGGGCTCGTATCGACTTCCCTATCCCTGCCTTTTGGTCAGGTGCCGTCGCGAGCCTAATTCACGTATTCGCGTGAGCATTCATTCTTCCCCGTCGCGTCAATCCTCTTCGCTGAGGATCTCGCGAGGGGTGAACTTTCCTTTTAGGTAATGTTTCCCTTATTCAGGGCATCCCTTTGCAAAGGTAATCATAGCTTGGGCACGCAATTTCGCGAGGGTTGTCTGACGTGTCTCTTGCAACTTTTCTTCCCACGTGGCAAGCTGTTATAGGTTGGTCAATGGTCTATTTTCCAGACGCGCTGACCTTTCCTACAAGAATTATGTGGAAACTACTTAGGATCTAATACCCTAAGGATAAAACTTCGGCTATTTCTGCCTGTATTCCATAATTCAAAAGGTTACAAGAAGTTCAAGGATCAGGAATTACCAATAAACCCCTTGCTACATCTAACTCCACAAGAATCGCCACCTCGATCTCCATATCACGACGGTACCGGAACCATCTGGTTCGTGTAGCAATGTAGGCAAACAATTCATGGTAATGAATTATTATGAAGGTTGATCAACATTTTTTTAAAAAGAATTGACTAGATTGACAATCAAAATGATCAAATACGAAGTTTAAATCATCAATAATGCACCAATACACAAGAACATAAGAGGAAATGATGTTTCTCTCTCTAATAGCGGGCTGGTACAAAAAGTGAGACCCTAAAAGAGTAAAAATTACCTTTATATAGTGCCAGGAAAGAAGCCCTAAATAGGACCAATAAGAACGCGACACATATGCAAAAAGGGCTAGAGATGCAAAGCGCTTCAGAGGCGCCATGCATCTGCAGATGCGAAGCGCACTCGAGCTTTGAAGGCACTCTTCAAAAACTAGACATAACTAGAGAGGCACCTCGCGCGCCAAGGAGGCACTCCGAAGAGCACTCGAAGCAAGCAAACAAAAAGGAAGCGCCTAGGAAACTCTATGTACTGGTCAAGCGACGCCAACTAGGAGTGAGCATAATATCCAAAACCTAAAGACCTGACCTGACCTAACCCGACCCGAACCGATGGGGTTTCAGACTTTTTTGAACTTCTCTATTGGGTTGAGTTTTTAGGGGGAAAAAATATGGGTTTCGGGTCAGGTCACGGTTAAAAAAATATGAACTCATCGAAACCGATCCGACCCGAATATATAGGTAATATATGAATATGAAATACAATGGAAAGTATATATACCCCATGTATATAAGTTTTACAACCCAACCTAAAACAAACCCTTCCTCCTCTCTCTCCTCCCACCCTACGGAGTACAGTCCCTACTAAACGATGAGACGACTGATGTGCTCTGCCACGTCGAGTCTTCGACCACCATCCTCCACAACTCTCACTCTCTCTTTTATCTCCCTCTCTTTGTCTCTCTGTTTGCTGTTTGGAACTTTGGATTTCAGATCCGAAGTTTTTTGTATTGGTCGTACTTTGTTGTATGTGTTGGGTTTGCGGAAAGATACTTTTAATCAAAAAAGATTTAGATTCTCAAAATCACCTCTCGAATGCATAATCATAACTACATTCTTCCGAGTGTTTCACCTTGCATAGTAACTGTGTTGCTTCAATTCCTCACGTTGTGATCCAAGCATCACGCTCCAAAGTGATTCACTTTTGTGTACTCTCTTATTTCTATGTGTTTTTCTTTTTGTAGATACTCAAAAATTTGATGGCCAATCTTTTGTGTCTAATGTATTGTAAATAGACTTACATAGATAGAGTTTGTAATTAGGTGGGATCCTTAGGGATCTCTATCTGTCAGTTGTGGGAAGCAGATAAAAGACTTCTCTGTTATTTGTATCTGCAGGATAACAACTTATCCTATGTATTCTTTTCAATTATCTGCTCAAGAGATAATTATATAACTTCCACCAATCACACTAATGTCCATCAACACATAACAACTAAACCAAATGAAAATAAAAAATTACAAGTGAAGCTCTTTCCTACATTTGTTTACAAATTTTGTAAAGGCCCGTGATTTTAGAACTTTATCACTCTTATTTTGTGAATATAATGAAATTTCGACCGAATTATAGTTCTGTTGATTTGGTGGTGCGGATGTATGCATATCTTGGTGTACCGGGGGTTCGGTGGATGGTTAGGATATGTGTTTTGATGATGTGACGTGGTTTTGGGGTGTTGAAAATGTGTTAGGAATGATTAAAGGTTCAATCGATTGAAGAAGAAAATTTTTTGAAATTTTTTCCAGCTACTACCAGTATCAATAGATACTAGTATCCATCGATCAGATGACTTTTCAGGGCGTTTAATACCGATATCAATAGCCCTATTACTACCGGTATCTAGTGACAGATTTTTGAAATATTCATGCGCGAATCAGACATCTATGTAATGGACCCTTATGCCATTTTTCACTCAAAACATGACCTCTAACCCTAAAATCCGCCCCTCCTCCCATCTCTACCAAATCCTACACAAATCCCTTGATTTCTACACAAACCCACCACAAAATTTCAAGATCTACACACTAGAGACATCAATCTCGTGTGGGGTTTGATTTTTATTTCTCAAGGAGGTATGAACTCACGTGTTGGTATTGTTTTCTCTCTCCCCATGTTTTCCTCTCTATCCTCACTTTTTGTGACATGTTCTCGGTTGATCTACACTTTAGATCTCGTAGTGAAGCTTGGAGGAAGGTTGCTTTCGGTTGTTGGAGCTTGGATCGTGACGTGTTGGGTTAGGGTTTTGCTCAAAACCCCTTCTGATAGGGATTTCTTTCTCTCTCTAATTGATCTAGGTGATGTTTAGCAAATATGTACGTGTTGGATCATCGTAGAACGTTGTTAGAACGTGGTAGTGTTTGAGAAGAGATTCGGTATAACCTAGGTGGTACTATTACCGAGTTTTCTGTGGTACCGATACTAGCCTGGAAAATTGGCTTGTTTGGTTATTGCGTGCATGGAATTGGTTGATATGTGGTTTGATATGTGCATGTATATTAAGGAAATGTGAATGAATATGTGAAGGAAGTTGGGTACTAGGTCCACGATTTAGTGTGATGCTAGGCATGGGTCACAAGGTCCCAAATCTCTCTGGAGACAACGTCCCGAACACTTGGATTAAAATACATATGGATGAAATGACATTTTGAAGGAACAATTATTGTAAATGGTGGTGGATTGACATTGAGTGATTAATGGTTAAGAGGTTTTAAACTTTGGAAATTGGGATTGGAATATTTGATGTGGTGTTTATATTCATTTATATGTCGAATGTGATTAGTGATGTTTCACTCGTTTTATGATAATTGTGAAATTTTACTAATTTTCATGAATTGCTGTGTTCTGTAGAATTTGTTCTATTACGTTTTTATATTTGATGATGATTAGTGTTGCTTCACTAGTTTTCTTTGAAAAATGATGCATGAATTGCAATATTAGTGAGATTTCACTAACTTTGGGGGCGCCGGCCAGAGGTGGAGGTCGTCAAAGTTGGCTAGAATAGATAGTTGCTTGGTTTTATTTAACTTTTGGTACTAATTTTTTAAAAAATCAGATATCAATGAAAATTCACTAACTTTTTGGTTCGCCGACTGGAGTTGGTTGCTAGCTAAAGATGGGGTTCACTGGAGTTGGTAGTTGGCTGATTTTTTAAATTTTTATGCTAAAGATGGGGTTCCTTGAGCTAAAAAATGAAAATATGAGGGCATTTTAGCCATGTGTACCAAAAAAACACTATACAATATTTTAGTTTACATATATAAACTAAATTTTCATTAGTATTAGCGACACTGGGTCACTTGTGCAGATTTAAAAACAAAAATTCTAAAGCAGAAACTCATTCACAAAACCTTACATACACTCACATTGTGGGTGGGCACATGTACAGTACTTGTGTTTTTTGTATGTGTGCGCGGTGGTAGCAATTCCGATCATATTTTGGTAACTAAATATTGTAGCCTTAACAAAATAAATCTAGCTCAATAAATTTGGGAACCTAAAAACAGATTGATAAACAAGGAAATATGCATAACAAGAAAATTTAGACTAATTAAGAAACATGAATAATACTCTAGGCTAAACAGGAAACATAATATTAAAACCTTAAAAATAAGGCAACATAAAAGTTCCTTCCGGCCATGGCAACCTAACTCTGAACATAACTCTTCCCGTGTCCCAGATCCTCTGTGCCGAAATCCCCTGTGTCTCTGTGCTGAGGGGTTTTCCGGTCATTGGATCACCCAAACATATTAAAACATAAAAACAAAAATCACAATATAACGGCCAAGAACCCATTGGCACAGAGGGGTATTGGGCACAGAGGATCTGGGACGGTTCAATTACTACTACAATTTCTCTAGTACAGTACGTGCAATATCTTCTGAATAGTACTTTGTGGTTGTTGGGCTTGAGTAACTTTCTTTTGGTCATGTTGTACTAGGAGGTAGTTGTGATGCTTATCAATTATCAGTATGCTCGTGAATTTCTGGAATCCCATGTGAAGAAAGCTATTGTGAGTAACAGTATCCCTTTCTTCTTGTCACCTTATTTCAAGTATAGTTACGAAAATAACAAAATTATGCACTTTTAGGAGTATGTTGGATTTTGTTATGATTTTTTTTGTTCATTTGTTACGAAATTTATAGCGACATGGGGTTGCTGCTGTGCAGCCCCATGCACAGCAGCGTACTGTGCACCCCGTGGCGCAGCCGCGCCGGAATTTTTTCGACGATCGGAGATGTTCACCACATAGATCTCGTCGAGTACTACAAGTCTACCAAAAACCAACTCGATCCGATATCGTTAAGTGTCTCATCAGAACACAAATACCTCGAAAAAAAATGGAACACGCGGTGAACGTCTCCGATCGTTGAAAAAATTCTGGCGCGGCCGTGGCACGGGGTGCACAGTACGCTGCTCTGCAGGGGCTGCACAGCTGCAACCCCAAGTCCATTTTATAGTACGTCTTAGTTTTACGTATTATTCTGATCATTTACAAATAGTTGTATAGAGTAACGTATTCACCGTCATCACCGAAATATTGTGAATGGTTTTTACAAGTTAAAAATTATACTTAGTCCTATTTACAAACTATTTTAAACATAAGCAAATAACACAACATTTGACGCTTATTTTGACACACCCTTTTTTTCTAGTCCCCATTGTGAAGTTCCGAACTGTAGATTTTGATTAGATGAGTAAAATAGGAGGTCCTGCAAAATTTTAGCTCAATCGGATATCGGAAAGTGTTTGATCCAGCTAGTTTTGCAAAAATTGTGACAGGAAATAGTGTTTTTTAAACTGTTTGGATCAAACACTTACCGATATCCGATTGAGCCGAAATTTTGCAAGACCTCTTATTTTACTCATTTAAACAAGATCAACGGTTCAGAACTTCAGAGTGGGGCCCAGAAATGTGAGGTGTCAACTTAAGCGTCAAGATAACCATTAACGGAACCGGACAGTATTATATATGATTAGTTTTTGTCAGATTTGTCTATAAGCTTCTCTATTGAACTTTCTGGGGAGTCCCTGAGTTTAGATGTAATTAAAAGTCAAGTATATTAATATACTTGTGTTCTAGCTACTCAACTTGCTCATACAATAATATAGTATTATTTGAGATATATAGGTTTAGTGACTTGCATATACAATTATGATCAGAACATGGGTTTTTAATACAGATTTGACAAAATGTAATCCAAAGTCAAAGTTTGTCGATTCTGTGATATTGGGATTAGTTAATAAATAGGATTTACAGATTCTAATCAATAGTATTATGTAATAAGTTTAAAATTAATTAATTACTTACTTCCCATGCACATGGCCACCATCTTACTCTTGTCCAAATTTAAAAAAAGACAACCACCCTCTGTTTACTCATTACTGGTCTGTCCTCTTTACAAGGGATAAAACATCAGCACTGCTACATATCCAGAACTCATACCCAGAAAGTGCTCAGAATTTGAAATTCAATGGTCCAGATTCACTTAAAGTAAATCTGGACCATTGAATTTTCAATTCTGAATACCCATTCTGGTTACCTAAACTTTCTGATAAAACGTACGTCAATCTGGTTTTACCTACTTAAAACCCTTTGTTTATTTCAACACATCATTCCTCTGCTAACATCACAGTGAGGATCTATTTTTTTATTTGTTTAACTCAGGATGTTCGGGTCAGTTTAGCCAGTGCCTCGACTAATTTGATGGATTAATTTTTCACCATTCGCTAGTAAGGAGTGAATTTCAAGCCGGAGAAATTTTTGTATGAACTAATCGATCTTTTAGGAATCGATAACAGCTTCAAAGTTCAAAACCTAAAGACGTACTAAAAGAAAGCAGACTCCTAAATTCAAGGGCACCTTAACCATCAAGTAAGTTTCTTGGGCTTGTGAGGTTGTTTTTCTTAATTATTGTATAGCAGGTTCAAAGTTTAGAACCGAAAGACATACCAAAAGAAAGCAGACTCCTAAATTCAAGGGCGCCTTAACCTTCAAAAATAATATTTTTTTAAATAAAGCCGAAAATAAACTAATTTATTGGTTTAATTTTGGCTTTATTAAAAAAAAAATAGTTTCAACCATAATTTTATACGAAAATTTGACGCAAAACTAACAAATGTAAAAAAAAAAATTGAATAAAGACAAAACGAAAAAACTATTTTTTTTTTCTTTTTTGCCCGAGCACCCCCTGCTTGTGAGGTTGTTTTTGTTAGTTATTGGATATGTGAAGACAAGAGGTAAAGAAGGAATCTAACTATGAAGGTCAAAAAATACAAGAAGGAATCGAATAGTACAATTCCCAATATTTACTTATGATGCAGACATGATGGACATTAAAAATTGATGGCATGAATGAAATTTCTCTCACACCAGAGGGCACTTCTGGAAAAAAAGATTCGGTTGAAGTACTTGTTTCCAGGCTCTCCCAATACTTGTTTCCAGCTCTCATAGTTTTTTTTTTTTTTGAACGGAGCTCTCATAGTTATTTCAAACCAAGTAAACATGTTACCACTCATTTGGGTAAAAAACCGGTTTTTCGTTTTTTAGTTTTTCTATTTTGTTCTTATTCAAATTTTTTTTGCATTCGTTAGTTTTGCATCAAGATTTTGTGGTTTCTGAATTCCTCTTGATGAAACGAATCTAACAAGTATAAAATTTTGGTCAAAACTCAATTTTTTTTCAATAAAGCCAAAATAAGTGGATTATTGGCAATAATCCACCTATTTTGGCTTTATTCAAAAAAATATTTCGTTTGACCATAAATTTATACTTGTTAGATTCGTCTCATCGAGAGGAATCCAGAAACCACAAAATCTTGATGCGAAACTAACAAATGCAAAAAAAATTTGAATAAGGACAAACGAATAATCCAATAATCCGGATTATTGGATTATTACCCAATGTTTTGATTTCACATTGCCCCTTAAATTAACCTATGTAAATTTACCCCTTCACTGTCAACTTAAACAACTAGCACCTTGAACTGTGATAACTTGTGCACTTTACCGATTCTTGTCTTGATTCTGACCAACTCTAGTCTGGCCTCTCTGCTCGGAACTTAAGGCTAAACCTGAACCACCTAAACTTGAAGCCATGTGTAGCTTTCAACCATGATTCTCTGTTAGTATCAAGTTAACTCACAAAATCTCAATCAATTTCAACTTCTCATTCTCTGGTGAATTACTAACTACACAGTAACTGTACATTGCTAGGTATTTGACAACTAATTAAGATGGAGTCAATAAGACTTGAACCTCGTTATCAAACTTAATACCAATATATGTACGATCTTATCTACTATCATGTTGAATTTACTTAGATGTGATTTTACCAAACATCCTTTTGATTTATTTAGATTGGAAAGCTTTTTCCTAAGAGGCTAAGATGTACTTATTTGATGCGTCAGGTTTCTCATACATCTCTACGAGAGCAACCACTAGATCGAGTGTTGTCTTCTCATTCAACTCATTCAATATGTTGTGGGCGACAGATTATGCGAGTGATAGTCAAATCAGTCTCTTCGCCTTCCAGTCAAGGATATTCCAATCCCCTTTGCATTCAAGCGGTTTCTTCTTTCCTTGGCGCAACAATGGCGAGTAAAGATCATTTCTACAACAGATAGTCCTCAATATGCGTCTTTCATAAAGAAAAATGTAAACCCTTGAATTTATCTGTCTTCGATTTCCCTTCTCAAAAAATTGTCAAACACCTTCTCCGCAACAAAGGCTTTGATACCACTCGTTGGAATACTTAACAACGAGTTCAATCCAACTCGCACAATAAGATCTTGGAATTTTATGAATTATAGAACCACACAAGAAAAATTAAAAACAAAGAAAACAAAACAAGGAAAATGATAAAGCCACGACACTATTTTTAGTGCCACGACAATTGTTGCGGTTCTTTCTTAGTGACCTATACAAATAAAGTGTATTAAAATACATTCTATTGCTGGAAAAATGAAATCAGAACCTCTTTCTCAACCAATAGAAGAAAAAATTTACAACACAAACCCTTTTTTCCCCATCTGATTTCTTTAATTGAACATTTACTGTATATGATTTTTGCAGCTTGTTCCTAGAGAGAGAAGCGGTAAGAAAGAGGAAAGAAAAGGGCAGATGAGATAGCACATACAGAGAAGTGAGTCCTGTAGGCAAACTAGACCAATCGGAAAGACAAGTTCAATAAAATGAGTAGGGATGGGCATGCGGAGGGTAGGGGGTGGATAACACTACCTCCATCCGCAATCCCCAAACCCATATCAATCTCCATCCCCTCCCCAATTTCTATTGGAGATTTTTTTTAACCTCTATCCCAGCCCCAATGCAGGGAACGGGGATCCCCATGGGGAATCGCGGATCCAAAAGTTAACTCTAACTATTCAAGTGAATACCAAACAAGTTGTATTGAAATCCAAAAACTAATGACAAAAGTGATTTCCAAAGATAATTAAAACGTACAAAGTCACTCAAAAGTGCTACTGTTGTTCTTGTTTTTTTTTTTTTTTTTTGGTTTTGGTTTTGGTTTCTGGGTAGATTAAAATTTCAGTCAAAAGTGCCACATAAAATAGAAGTAAAGGAGAACCTTCCTTATAGAACCAACCAAGAAGTTAAAAGTTATAAACTTATTCAGGGAAAAAAAAACTTATAAACTTATAATATAATACACCTATATATGTGAACGGGGATGCGGGGAGGGGAGGGGAGGGGAACGAGGAGGGGATTGGGGAGGGGACTGACTATACCATCCCCTACCCAATCCCCGATTTTTTTTAAAAAAAATCCCCATACCCTACCCGATCCCTGAAAATCCCTGAATCCCCTACCCATTCGGGGAGGGGACGGATTGGATCGGGAAGGATCGGCCGAGATGACCATCCCTAAAAATGAGGGCAAAATTGTAAGACAAGACAAAAGGTCGTGGCACTAAAAAAAGGGGTCGTGGCATTAGGGGCTCCCCAAAACAAAACATGCAAATATGCGAGGTTCGGCAAAGTTCTTAATCCTCAGGAGCCACATCAATTTACTATGAATCAAATTAGTACAACCAAAAGTGGATGAATCAAATTAGCACAACCGAAAGTTCTCTCTCTCTCTCAAAATACAATGTTAGCCTCACCCTCACAATCAACACTGCTACATACACATAAATGATACCCAAAAAGTAGGAATGAGTGGCTCAGATTCACTTGTTGAGTGGCTCAAATTCACTCAAATGAATCTGAGCCACTCATTCCAATTTCTGGGTAATTTTTTGGTACCATTTTTGGGTACTAAGCATTTCTGCCCTCACAATATGATGTTCTTAACCCTACAATCTTAATTTTTTTGTGAATGATGTTCAATTTATGCTGAATCTGGTGAATTGAAATGTTGGCTATGCCAGCAACACTCAAATTTTATAGCATTCAAAATTAATCTATTAATTTTTCCTCCTTGTCAGTGTAACCATGTGATTCACATAAATGCTTGATATAGTAAATATTTAGACCCCACCTCATATATATCACGCCAAGCATTCATTCTAGATCTGAAATAGCTGGTCCACCTCTGATTTGTTCTCTACATGTACTAATACTTTATAAAAATCCAGTAATATAAATTAAGAACAAATAAACAATGGGTCAGTTCAAAAAGAAATAGTAAAAAACAAAAAATCCATGCTTACACCATTTTGGATACACGTACGTACATTGAATGATTGAATTGTATCATATCCGGTAAAGGCTTAATTGATTGGTAAAAAAATTATTTCATCGAATACCGGTAAAGGCTTAATTGATTCATTTGAGCTAATTTTTTTATAGAGACCCTTAACAATATATTTTAAACAAACTAAACGACTCGAATCAATTGTGTGAAATCCAAAGTAAGTCTCACACAACTCGGGGTACGTTAATAGTGTAATAAAAAATAGTGTACCCACAAGGAGGAAGACTGATGGAAAGAGCTTTTAACATACACTCATGTCTCCCCATATCTTCTTATTGCCTAAAATCTTAGCCTTACTTTTCAGTATTTAGTCAAAAAGATTAGTTTCCCTCTCTTTAAGCCTCTGTTTGGGTTGCTGAGCCTACAAAAAGCAAGAACAAAATATCTTTTCCCATAGTTTGCTATCCTTTACTCAACCCCTCTCTCCTCTTCACTTCATTCTGCAGCTCAGATCTCTTTTCTAGCTCCCATACCTCTCTGTAACACCATAGAAAAGAATGAGTAAACAAGACTTCAGAAAGACTCAGCAGGTACACATTAGCTGTGGATGCTCTCATTAGATGTCCCAAATGTATAATTGTCTTCTACTCTTACCTGAAATCCATTGATTGTTCTGATTTGGGTCTTTTTTTCTTTTTCCTTGTTCTTTCTTTTTTTTTTTTTGCTTTCAGCAGGCTTGTGTACTCAGAGTGAACATCCACTGTGACGGATGTAAGCAGAAAGTGGGGAAAACCTTGAAGAAAATTGCTGGTAAATTATCTCATATTCAAATAACATTTTGGTATTGCCTTCCATTATATATATGTAATTGACTGTATTTGTTTCTGGTTATTTCTGTCTTAGATTTTTCTTTATATAATTGCTTAAACGATCTCCATTCATGAATTTCTGTGCAAATGATAAGAAAATAAGCTACATAAAAGCTTTATGAAATGTCTGACATGGAGGAATCTTGACTGAGATTTGGTAATAAGATTACCATCTATTCACAAATGCTTTGGAGTAGCATTAGGCATAAATAAAAGGATGTAAAACTCATTTTGCTATGAGTTTAAGTCTAACACTTTCATGGGTTTTTGTTTTTTTTGTTGATCAACTACTACTGTGGATGTTTATTTATTTATTTTTGTGTATTTGTTTATTTCTATAGGGGTGGAAAATATCAGAATAGATGGAGAACAAGGGAAGGTGACTGTGATAGGAAATGTGGATCCAGCCACTCTGCTAAACAAGCTTGAGAAGTCAGGGAAACATGCAGAGCTATGGGGAGGCCAAAGGGCTTCAATTAATCAGCTCAACAACCAGTTTCAAAATATGCAGATTGATTTTGGCTCAAAGGGTAAAAAAGACATTATCAAACCTCAAAAGGGTGGTAAGGACCAGAAAAAGGGTGGAAAACAATACCAACAGCTCAAGCCACTAGCAAAAGAGTCTAAAGGTTTCAAGTTTCCCCAGCTTTTCAAGAAGAAGCCCTCCGCTGATAAGAAATCTGTCAAGTTCAATTTGACTCATGGTCATCATGATGAGGACGACGACGACGACGATTCTTGTTGTGATGATTTTGATGAATTTGGTGAAGAGGCTGAGGATTATGGGTTTGATTTCCCACAGAAAACACCCAATAAGAAGATACCAATGATGATGGGTAATGGCCATGGACCACATGGGCCAATTGGGATGATTAATGATGCAATGAGTGGACAAAAGGGTGGGGGTAATCTTGCTGGGAGTGGTAAAAAAAGTGGTAGTTTTGATCTACCTATTCAAGTGAAGGGCATGGCTGTGCATAATGATGGGAAGAATGGCAAAGGAGGAAACAAAGGCGGTGGCGGCGATGGTGGTGGTGGAGGAGGAAATAACAAGGGAGGTAATAAAAATCAGGCTGGTAAAAATGGTGGGGGGTTTACAGGGGAGGGTAAAAATGGTAAGGGAAATAATGACAGTTTGGTTGGTGGTGGACCTAATTGGGGTATTAAAGGAGGAGGAAAAAGTGATGGGGGCCATGTAATGAGCAATATGCAGCATGAGTTCAATAACATTATTGCCAATCAGAAAGGGCTAGGTGGTGGGAATATGGGTCACATGGGTCAGATGGGGCAAATGGGGCAAATGGACAACAGGAGTAACTATCCAATGGGCCACAATATGGGTCAAATGGGAAATTATCCAATGGGTCATATGGGGAATGCTCAGGCGGTGCAGGGACTACCGGCGGCCGCCGCGATGAACGGAGCTTATTATCGACCTATGGGGCCAGGAAACCCTGGTCTTAACCAACAACAGTACATGGCAATGATGATGAGTCAGGCCCGGCCCAATGGTAACATGTACCCGCAGATGATGTATGCCCGGCCACAACAGCCAATGGGTTACGGGCCGTACGGTCCTTATGCAGCACCTCCGGCGGCCAATGATAATTTCACTCACATCTTCAGTGATGAGAATACTGAAAGTTGCAGTATAATGTGAGTTGTAGTCTAGTTTGATTTTGTTTTTGTTGGGTTTGTGCCTTTTCTAGTGGTGCTTCATTTGTTGCTACACAATGAGCTTATAGTTGAGAATGCCACAGGCCCATTTGCTTTACTCCTTTCCTTTGCAAAGAAAATGCTAGTTTTCCTCAGTAGACTATGGGATTCAGTTAACGGTATTTTAGAATTGATTGTAATTTGTTCTACCCCAGAATATGTGATGGTAAGTAGGTAATCCGATTGATTTAATCCGTTGGATAGTGGGTTTATTAGCAAACACGTGACTAAGGTTCGATTTTTGGGGTCAAGTTGCAAGAAAGTAATTTCTTGCAAATTTCTAGTTTTGGCGTGGATGGCTTGCCATTGACAATACCAAGGAGGAGCGTAGTCAAGTTACGCATAAGCTAACTTGGACACCTTGACTGTCGAATCCAGAAAAGAAAAAGGGTTGTTTGTGTTGTTTCATTAACCTAGGGGGCTTTCAAAAACTATTGTAAATATGAGGAAGGGCATAATTTAATTTAATTGGGGAAAAAGTGCAGATGAATCAAAGACTGACATTTGGGGAATTGTAATTGTTGAATCTTGGGATTGCCAATTCATTTGTTTGAACTGGACTACTTACAAAAAATTGCCATTGGGCCCCTCAATCCTCCTTCAAAGAATTTTTCACTTTATTCTAAGCTCTGTAATTGAAGATTGGTAAGGATTCCTATGTTACATAAAGTAATCCATAAAAAATTACTTTAATCATGGTGTTCTGAAATAGAATAACTTTAAAGAGCACATACCTATAACAAGACAAGGTTTCCCGGACTTCGGCACAACAGGGTGGCTGTGCTCAAAACACTCGCACCGTCTCGAGCTCAAAATGTGATCTGAATCGTTCACGGTATAAAAATGTCATTGAGCCAATGAGCTTCCCAATGGTAGAAATTTTCACTTTAGTCTAAGCTCTGTAATTGAAGATTGGGGAAGATTCCTATATATGTACAAAGTAATCGAAAGAAATTCACTTTAATCATGGTGTTAAGATTTAAAATTACTTTCAGGAGTATTTCCCCAAGATTACAACGGGCAAATATAACTTTTTTAGCTTTTGGATATTTTCTTTTTCCCTTTTTGCAGAAGATTGAAGAAGAAATAAGGAATATTAAAGCTATGCATCCTTAACTGATGTTAAGAGTGCAACTGGTGGCTAGCTCATACGGTATAATTCTTGGATATCTCATACTGCATTCCGGGATCGAATCTCATTCCCCTCTCCAAGATTAACCATTTTCCTTGACCACGAAAACATTGGACAGAATAAGGGTGCCTTCGGAAAATTTTAGAAGTTTTTTTTCTTATTAATTTGAAAAAGTTGTCTTCAAGTTGAAGAGAAGGTGCTTGGGTTAAAAGGGTACTTTGGATTCAAACAGTGCATATTTTGAACTCCTTAAAACACCGAAAGAATCTTAAAAATTTAGTCCAAAGGATCTGTATTTTTTATCTCCCAAAAAATACGAAAATAGTCTTGTCAAAAAAAATTTGACAAAACACCAAAGATGCCTTACTTTCTCATCACGATTTCATACCCAAAAGAAATATACTAGTGCCTCCGTCCCTAAATAAGTGTCATCTACGAAAAGAAGTGGTAATTTTCAAATAAAAAATATAAGCAATTGCGGGTATAATTTTCAATTTAAAGATTTCTTTAATTTGGTGTGAATAAATTGAATTTTTTTGCACGGAAGTATTTTATTTTTCGATTTGAAAATTGCACATCTTTCCGTATAAACTTCATCACTAAAGCTTTTATTGAAGCACCAAGTGCAAACAGTACCAGAGAGTGTGAATAATTAGCCTCGGCCTGACACTTACTTGAGTGTGTAAAATAGGTGTATAGGTGGAAAGATTGTTTATTTACCATACTATTAAGAATATTAATTACGGGAAAGGATCCAATTTTACACATATTATCCCCTATTGCCCAAAAAAAAAAAAAAGAAAACATTAGCGCTACCGTGCAAACATTAACCACAGTTTCCTCCACAAACTGTGGTTAATTGTGTATCCACTTGCGAGGATGAATATGGCGTGTTAATAGTGTGAAAAATTATATAGGTGTTCTTGGAGCACTGTCATGTGATGTTTTAAGTTTGTTTTTCACTACGTATTTGTACGGGATCCAATACAAAGTGTGTAGTTCCTCCACAAATATGCGTATTGGGAAAAGACTCCGGGAGTACTAAATAGTCACAGTGTTTGTGGTACGAAGAAAATAATTTTGTGATATATTAGTAAATTCGGAGTAACTCATTTTTTTATTTTTTTTGAAAATGTCAAGTTCTCATTCAAAGCCCGAAGGCAGAAAGATTACATCACTTAATATAGGAATGAACCAAAACAACTAGCATATGACATGAGCACGGCTACAAAGCACTACAGGCTGACTGACTCAAGACACACCTGCCGAGGCAGACCGACACTGTCACGCCCTCGATTTTTAAATAGTAAACGTAAGCATTTTTAAATAAAAACAACTATGCGACTTCCTCATATTCACTCGCAACCTGTCTCAATTCAACATTCTCAATTCATTGACCAACTAAAATTTAAATGGGCACCCATGCCCAACAAAAAAAAAGAAGAAGAGATTTATAAGTTAAGTCATTACATTCATCCGAAATAAAATGAGAGCTTTGTTGTTACAAACTTATCTACCAAAAATATAAAGAGTTCGTGAGATGATTAAACTGGTCATTTCTTAGATGCTTTCAAAGATGCAGCACACTCCATGCACACCGACTCATGCTCCGTTGTAAGTACCTGAAAATAAAAGGGGTGAGCATTCACTTCGCCCAGTAGAGGTTCCCTTTTTATTCTCAATATATATATACATGTTCATGGAATGACAAAATACTTAGGAAATAACTTAAAGAAATTACCTACACCTAGACACTAAAGTCAAGTACACAACTCTATCATGAACTCCGAATTAACGATTTCCCACACGGACGTACCCTTGCACTCTGAACGATATTGACTTCAAACCATTAACTTCAAGTTTTCCTCTCATGGAAATAGCATGCCTAACACATCCACTATTCTCGTTTCTCGAATATTCATTTGAAGTTTTACCCATTGGATACAATATTGCTCACTAAACCGCATCGACTACATCGCAAGTTCTTATTATAATACCAACGCACTTTGAAAGTTCTCCATAAGATTTCAAATAATTTAACTTGGTTACATTCCGGGTATTCATCACCCCGTGCATTATTCCCCAAACTTCCCGGTTAAGTGTGACCCCGTACATTTTCTCAATCAACATTCCGGGCATGGGTGACCCGTACCCCCTTTTTATTATAAAGCAATATTCCTCTAGCAATCGATCAACATTTCGGATACCACTCACTTCATAGATTTCTCAAAAGATATTCCGGGTATATAGTACCCCGTTCCTTTATCGACCAACATCCCGGGTATAAGAGACCCTGTCCATCGCTATTCAATACTGTATATATATGTTCAACACATTTTTCATGTATTCGGATACCCAACGAGTGCTCATGTATCCCATGGATACTCACGTGTCCCACAAGTACCCAATCGTGTCTCGCGTGTCCCACAAGTACACCTAATCATAACACGTGTAAATAATTTAACAAATGATTCGAAGTTAAGGGTCCTCCGACATAATACTCATAATGTCCCTTTTTCATTTATAACCTTTGCTCTCGTCGAGTCCGATGTTCACACAATATACCCATTTTCCTATTGTGTCAAATTTTGTATCCAGCGCGTCTCATATTTACTTTGATTACATTACATTAAGGAATAACTTTCACGTCTCACCCAAAAGAGGGCCTAGCACCATTTCGGGCTGTTTGGACCCCGATATCACCCGTTTTTAATTACCAAAACCTTTCGTCAAGTTGTCTCACTCACTCGATTCCTTAACCCATTTCATCGCACAAGTTCATGAGTAAAAAGAAATTATCACGACAAACAAGCAAGTGGGCCAAGCAATTGTATAGTACTGACTACTAATCTCTCAAGTAAGTATCTAATCACATTCTCAAAATTAATTAAGTCTAAGATAAATCCTCAAGTGCATCACACAAGTTCTTCAAAGAAGAAGCATAACGAATGATCGACGAGAACCAAATGAAGGACACAAACGAAGCCGAAACTATGGACAGAAACTGGAAAATTTGTCCGGACGGTCATGACCTCGTCCGGACGGAAATCACAGCAGTAGCAGTCTGAAAAACAATGAGCAATAGATGCACAGATTTCTAAGAAATGCTCAACTGAGCCGCAAATAACTAAACAAAGTTCTAAGTTCAACCAAATCATGTACAATGTAATAATCTACCAAGTAATTTAAGACGGAAAGCTATGAGGAGTATAAGTCAAGGTAAACATCATATTAAAATTACTAAGTAATGGGATTTCAAGTGGGTTTCTTCAAACTCAAAAAGATTTGCTTCAAACCAGAGATATACACATACACACAATTCACAAGCATCAAGCAAGTGTAGCAAATCCCCCTCCCTCAGTTATAGAACTCCAATTTTTTTAGCTCCAAGAGAACCCTAGCCCTTCCAAATTTTCGGATTCCATCATACCCAAAGCTTGAATACGCAATTCCCGGGTCTTGTGGCCGAATACGTAACAAATGTGTAGTGGATCTATGGTTCTTTCATGATTTTGGAACGAAATTTGGAGAGAGAGGGAGAGAGAGAGAGGGAAACCGAGAGAGGTGGAGAGAGAAGGGGCGTAGGCTGGAGAGAGGAAGAGGGGAGGGATTTGAAATTTTTTTTCTATGTTCTCTGTCTTTCCCGACCACCCACATACAAATATAAGTGATAATGACACTTACACCCCCCTCTACAAGTTAATGTGTCACCCTCAAGTCCAACTAAAGTCACAATTACACATTCACCCCATTTTATTTTCGAAATTCCCCCTTTTTTTTTGTTTAAATTTTACGAGTCCTTACAGACACTACGTGCAGGCATAGAGTCCTGTCAAGATCTAGTTGTAGAGAATCCCAACGGAAAACCCAGCTCAATCCTAAGCATAAAGCACTGATGCAATTTGAAAAAACACTCCACGCGGGGAGGTAAAACAGCACCCAAGCGGGGCAAACAACCACCAAAACGGGGCAACGCCTAAAACTGAACCCCGGCGGAAAAGGTGTTGCCGGACGCCGCCGCGCCGGATCTAGCAACTTATTCGCCGGAGGATCTCAACCAGCCTTTTCGATCTTCAAATCTTCGCTCTAGTGAACCCGATGGAGGTGTACCGAGAGAGGAGGACGAACGGATCTGTGGAGGAAGGAGATGAGGACGGACGGATGGATCTGTGGAGGGGCTGGGGCGGAGAGAGGAGGAGGAGGGGGAGGTGGGTGAGGGCGGAGAGAGGAGGAGGAGATGGAGATGGTGGAGAACAATGGAGGAAGGAGAGGGATTCAAAGAGAGGAAGAATAGAGGAAGAAAGGGCAGTCGAAGAAGAGCAGAGGAGGGTGGGGGAGTGGAGGAAGGGAGGCGCAGCCCCATCCCCCACCCCAGAAAACCCTAGCTGGTAGAAAGTTTAGAGAGAAGGCAAAAGAAAAAACTATAGAGAGAGAAAGTTGCAATGTCTTGGAGTAATTCATTAGAGTAACATGGTTTGACTCATTTGACCCACCCGTTTAGAACTTTTGTGATGTGGGACAAATTGAGTTATCTCATTTCATAGGTTAGTTGGGCTTGGATGAATTTACAAACAAAAGACAACGCCCAGCCCGTTTCATACAGAACGGAGTGGTCCATATAACAGAGGTGGGCCTATTGGTTGGCCCAACAAGGCCGTTCGGTTTGCTATTCAACAAGAACTAAACTAATCACGTAACAAACCATCCATGAAATCAGGTCATGCGTGAAAACAAATGTGATCTCTCTCTCTCTCTCTCTCTCTCTCTCTCTCTGTGTATACATTGTGACCATTTTTGCAAGAAAAAGCTCATTGTGATCTCTCTCTCTCTCTCTCTCTCTCTCTCTCTGTGTGTGTGTGTGTGTGTGCATTGTGACCATTTTTGCAAGAAAAAGCTGTGGGTGGAATGAATGGGTTCTGCAAAGAAATGGGCAGGCATCATATCCTACATTGCTGGTCGCTTGTATTTCTATCTAATTATTTTCGGAATCCCTCTTTTCAGGTAATTACAATTGCAAATTTTGCATTGCATTCAAAAAAATATGATCTAATTCAATTAGTTTTGTCGTAAAAAGGACAAAAACATTGATATCGGAAACAACGTAACCTTGCTTTCTTTTACGTTGTGTTTGGATCCCAGTTAATTACGTACGAAATTTGATTCTTGATAAAATCATTCAAAAAATTATTTCCAATCAATCTGAGATACCTTGATTCTTGAATTGTTTCAGCGTACCGTGTAAACGTGGAACGTGCAGCACGCCAATCCAAGTAACAGCAGGCCACCTTATAGGTTCTAAAAAATGGCCTGCTGTTGTGGTGAAGCCATTTCTGTATCCGGGAGCTATTTTCCAATCCTTACTCTTTAGAACTGAAGTCCCGGCCTTCAATGACCTGCTTCGCGCCTACAATATGACGGATCTTGATGAAAAAGTCGATGTCGAACGCATCGAGGTTCGTACGTTCAAACTTTAGTCGTATCAAGACAACAATCGTGTCAAGAACAGTCTGATGCTCACATGAGCACTTGCATCGGATGGTGTCAGAGACATTTGTGTTCAAATTCGTGTCTACAATCCATGGTTTTTTTTCATAACTGGATGTCCGGGTCAGTTTACGCGCACCTAACTAATTCCGGGGCCCTAGAGGTAACGATCGGGCACAACCCCCAGTCGCCCCAAGAATATGCAGGCAAGGAGAATCGAACATGAGACCTTAGCGTAGTTTTGAATATCAGCCGATACAAACCGTACCAGTTGGTTCGTCTCGGGATTTGGAGGCTCCGATACCGATACGTACCGTACTATATCGGCCTATATACCCAAAATGTTAAAACATTTATGACCGCTACACCCGATTCCAGTGATGTATCGTTCGATATGCCGATTCCCGATACACCGATACATACACCGATACCGTGACCAATACCGCTATTTAAAACTATGGATTTTATGTGAGAGTAAACCCCTAAGTTCTACAATCCATGTTTATAGACTTTTCTTTTACTATAAATCTGAGCGTTACTGTTTTTTGGGTTTTGTTGTTTTTGACAAAGACAGATTCTTGTGGGAAGCATGTTGTCTGTGTTTGGGGCATTAACTTCTATAAGGCCTGGAAGAACAAGCCTGGTGGGATCGTCCCTCATTTCATGCGGCATTTTAAGAGAAACTATGCAGGGAATTTATGAGCAGAAAAATGTTGAAGTCTTTCCGTTCCCGACGTTATTCATGGCTAATGTGCTTGCCTTCCTCTCCATTAAATCTGACGTGAAGTATCTGATACGCAGTTTCCGACCTAATCGCAAAGCAAAAGAGAAAAAAGCCTGATTGCACTTTAGTCCACAAACCACATGGTGGTAATTATGTGTAGATATCGGAATGTGAGGGGGTGTAATCGCACCTGTCCCAAACCATAAGGGGTCAAAGTGAATTTTTCCCTTTTTAATTGCGTTTGTTTTTAATTTTCACCATTCCAATCTTATATACAGATCAAAAGTGATAGGTGTACCTTTACCATTTTTGTATACAGATTTTATGACAATCTGATATATGTAGAAAGAGCATTATTTACGGCTTGTTTGGCTTTGTTAAGTCTTTTGGGTGTCAAGTTCTGTAAGGCTGAGCTAGAACTTGATTTTTTATAACTTGGGTGCTCAAGTCAGCTTTCACGCGCGTTATAAAGATCCAATCCTACAACCCATTTGCAGGACCCTAATTAAAGTAGGAGTAAAGTTTCGCATGGACTATTCCCAAAGGAAATTATAACACTTAAGAGATTTCGTGGAGGGGGATGATGTCCTCAGGTGGCAAAATGTGGGAAACCCATTTATCCTCTTGATCGACTCCAAGGTTGGCATGCTTGTCTACAACTTGGTTCCCCTCACTGAGAATGTGCTTTAGTGTGCAACCGGTGCTTGCCATCAGCGCTTTGCATTCTTGAATTTGTTGAATCACCTTCATTTATGAGGGTGATGGCTGTTGTAGAGTCTGAATCCACCTCCAGAGCTTCCATATTTTGGCTTTGGTCCAGCTCCAATCCTCTGAAAATGCCCCAGAGTTCAGCCGCAAGGTTGGACAGTCCTCCAATCTTCCATAAAAGCCTAGAATCTAGCAGCCAAGGTCATCTCTGATCACACCTCGGTAGCCCGCTTTCCGAGATTTATTTTGGTACATTTAGCATAGAGGACAAGTTACATGATCTCTCCTTCCTCATAGGACTACTTTGATTAAGGTCCCTAGCTATTATGTGAGGCCGTGCGGGTTCAAAACAACCATTTCTAATCGTTTTCCATAACCTAACATACAAAGTATAAAGTTTTTGTTTTGTACGCACTTTTAATCACATCTATTATACTGTCGCAACACTTGGCCACAAACTAGTCTAATAGGGTTGAAAATTCTAGCAATATGTCGATTCCCTATACACTGATACCGTGAGCAATATCGGCCTATTCTGAATGCAAAGAAGGTTTTAGTTTTTTGATGAATAATTCTGCTCTGCCTCGACACAAATTCAAACAACAATCATGTCAAGAACAGGCCGATGTTTACATGAGCCCTTGCATCAGACGGTGTCAGACACATTTGCGTCCAAATCCGTGTCTACAATCCATGTTTTTTTTAATAACCGGATGTCCAGGCCAGTTTGCGCGCACCTGATTAATTTCGGGGCCTTAGAGGTAACGATCGGACATAACCTCTATTGGCCCCAAGAATTTGCAGGCAAAGGGAATCGAACATGAGACTTTAAATGAGAGCAAACCCCCAAGTTCCAAGACAATACCACTTTGCCGACTCTTTGGGTTCTACAATCCATGCTTAAAGGCTTTTCTTTTACTATAAATCTCAGCGTTACTGTTTTTTGGGTTTTGTGTTTTTTTTATTTTAACAAAGACAGATTCTTGTGGGAAGCATTTTGTCTGTATTTGGGGCATTAACTTCTATAAGGCCTGGACGAACAAGCCTTGTGGGGTCGTCCCTCATTTCATGGGGCATTTTAAGAGAAACTATGCAGGGAATTTATGCGCAGAAGAAAATAGAAGTCTTTCCGTTCCCGACGTTGGTCATGGCTACGGCACTTGCCTTCCTCCCCATTAAATCCGACATGAAGTATCTGATACGCAGTTTCCGACCTAATCGCAAAGCAAAAGAGAAAAAAGCATGAATGCACATTGGTCCACAAACCACATGGTGGTAATTTTGTCAAGATATTAGAATGTGACGGGGTGTAACCGTAGCTGTCCCAAACCACATGGAGTCAAAGTGAATTTTTCCCTTTTTGTTTGCGTTTGTTTCTAATTTTCCCCATTCCAATCTTATATACCTTTATCATTTTTGTATACAGATTTTATGACGATCTGGTATATGTAGAAAGAGCATTATTTACGGCTTGTTTGGCTTTGTTAACTCTTTTGTGTGTCAAGTTCTGTAAGGCTGAGCTAGAATTTGGTTTTTTATGATTCGGGTGTTCAGGTCAGTTTTCACATTATAAAGATCCAATCTTACCGCCCACTTACAGGACCCTAATTAAAGTCGGAGTAAAGTTTCCCATGGAGTCATGGACTATTCCCAAAGGAAATTATAACACTTGAGATTTTGAACTTTAAACCTTTGGAAAGAGGAAACTCGGTTCTAAGTCTCTCATCTTGACCACCAAGCCAACCCCATGGGCTGAGCTAGAATTGTCCTTTTATTTTGGTACATTTAGAGCCTAGAGGACAAGTTACATGACCTCTCCTTCCTCATAGGACTACTTTGATTAAGGTCCCTAGCTATTATGTCAGGCCGTGCGGCTTCAAAACAACCATTTCTAATCGTTTTCCATAACCAAACAAAGCATAAAGTTTTTGTTTTGTACGCACTTTTAATCTCGTCTATTATACCGTCACATTACTTGTCCACAAACTAGCCTAATAGGGGAGAAAATTTTTGAAGCAAACAACTTACTAGATTGCGATCGCGACTCACATGGTTTGTTCTCCTTTTCCCTCCTTTTCCGAGAATCAAACATGCCATTACGAGTTTGAGCCAAAATTTGAGTTTGTCCTTATTGATGGAAGTGTGTTTTATGTGACAATATTGTTGATGGAATTGTCCTTATGTAGGATAAGCATGGAACCCACATAAATTCCAAAACTTGCCACCCTATATATAGCCTCAAACGTTCTACCTAAACCATCCTTTTCTCCAAAACCTTCACCTCCCTAATGGCTTTTACTCTCCATCACAATCTAATTCTCATCTTCTTCTACCTCTTCTCCCTCATTGCCGTATCCGTGTCCCAAACCCGATTCAAGCCCGATGCGTTAGTTTTACCCATCCAAAAAGACACGGCCACGGGACTTCACGTGGCCCAAATCAACACGCGAACCCCTTTCATTTCGGTCCCCTTTCTCGTCGATCTGAATGGGCTATTCCTATGGGTTAACTGCGACCAACCCTACTTTTCATCTACTTACAAAGCCCCCTTTTGTGGCTCAACCCAGTGCACCCAGGCCATGACCCACTACTGCAACAAATGCCCTGGACCATCCCGGCCCGGATGCCACAACAACACGTGCGGCGTCGTTGCATTGAACCCAGTTACCCACCGGACCGCCATCGCTGAACTAGCCCAAGATGTCCTCTCAATCCAATCAACTCGGGCCGGATCAAACCCCGGCCCGAGTGTCTACTTTCAACAATTCCTCTTTGCTTGTGCTCCTTCCTCCTTGTTACAAGGACCTTTACCGAAAAACGTCCAAGGAATAGCTGGATTTGGACACACCCCAATTTCTCTACCAACTCAACTAGCAGCACACTTTGGGCTTAGCCCGAAATTCGCCTTGTGCCTCACTTCCTCTCCCGTTTCTAAGGGTGTCATTTTCTTCGGAAATGGGCCGTACAAAATGCTACCGGACGTCGATATATCGGCCCGGGCATCTTATACTCCCATGACAGTTAGCCCACAAGCAGAGTATTTCATACAAGTAAGCTCCATAAAAATAAACGGAAAACCACTTCCACTCAACTTATCAGCAACAACCAAACAAGGCGTAGGAGGTACAACAATGATCAGCACAACCACGCCGTACACATCCCTGGAGCACTCCATTTTCACAACATTCACTCAATTCTTTGCCAACCAACTCTCCGCGGTGCCTCAGGTGAGGCCTGCGGTACAGTCGTTCGGAGTGTGTTTCGACTCAACAAAGCTGTCCAGCACGCGTGTGGGGCTCGGTGTACCGACGATTGACTTCGTTATGCGTAACGGGAACGTGGCGTGGAGTTTTTACGGTGCTAACTCGATGGTGCAGGCGAGGTCTGGAGTGGCGTGCTTGGCGTTCGTGGATGGTGGGGTGAACACGAAGGCTTCGGTTGTGATTGGGGCCTATCAGTTGGAGGATAATTTGATAGAGTTTGATTTGGGGAGGTCGAGCTTGGGGTTTAGCTCTTCGCTTTTGTTTAGACGAACTAGTTGTGGAAACTTCAACTTCACAGCCACAACATAAGAGAGACCGTCCAAGTGCGCGTAAATTGGCCCGAACATCTGCGCTTAGGAGAGCTTAGGAGAGAAAAGGTTTGTATATGCCTTAGAGTAGGAGAGAGATCAGTGAGCTTTCAACTTTTGTTTGTTGTACATATAAGTAGTGTCGATAACAATAAGTTGCTACTGTATTTGTTTGCTTGTGGTATAAGCGAAGTTTACCCAATTTAGTAAATATGGAACCGTTTATCTTAGAATCTAAAAGCAAACAGAAATACCACAGAAAATTGGCTGCTGTTTCTGGGTTGAACCGCAGACTAGGTCGCTCTCTTTAAGACATTTCGTGATTCCGCCTTCTTTGTGCAAGCAGTACCAGCCACACCGTCTCCAGGATAAAACAACCTAGAATACAGCCTCTGTCTCGCAATCGACCTTCTTCTTGTAAGAGACAGAAAATCATTTCCAATTCGGGTGTGCGAGGATCCAAATTCGGGGATTTGCACCCCCCTGCGCGCGAGGTTCACAACACGCACCCGGTTAACTAGTTTCCGGATCGGTTTTCACAAATTGGCTTAGACCTTGGCCCAACCCTTGTGCGCGCGAGGCCTCTCTTGGGCCTAACTCATCAATGGTTCATGGAGCCTCCACACTTATAAAGAACACAAATATTCTCTAGTTAGCCAATGTGGGACAAATGTTCTTTGAAGAGTTTTTTTTGAAAAATACATAATCCCAACAAGTACATAACTACACACGCGATCAAACTCATATAAAATTTGATCGCAAAACAATAATCGAAACTATCCATTATTTTTAGTCTCCACAATAACATATGCTCAAACTGGACCGGATTGAGAGTAGACTTTTGTTAGTCTCCTCAATTGTTGAGTCCCGAAATGAAGACTCTCAATGGGCAATGGAACATTCACCAAAAAAAAAAATGGAACATTGGAAATCGGAAACTCAGGGCTGTGGTACATTTCGGAATTGGGGCTGGAGTCAAGAAGGAATTGAAATGACTTTTTTGTACCGGCCCGTTAATGTCCCTCGAGGAAAAATCCAATTATTCATAAAAAAATTTGTATACAAATCAGTTTAAAAAATTTAGAGACGTAGTTGAAAGAAAGTCAACCAAAAATACTAAGACAGAGAAAAAATTTCCCCAAAAACGTTTAAGAAAGATAAATGAACGGTTCAAATTCTCTCTTTCTTGAACATTTTCGGGAAAACTTTTGATGTACCATATCATCCATCTAAGTCAACAAGACAACAACTGCTGGAGTGTGGTTACCGAGGTTAATTTTTTTGTTTTGTTTTGTTTTGTTTTGTTTTTGTTTTTTTTTTCCTTTTCTATGTGCGATAAAAGGAAGCAACAGAGGACTAGAAACAGAGTACTAAAACTAGAGAAACAAACAAAAAAACAAGAGCACCAAAACTAAGGCCTAGCAGAAGCCTCGATCCATGCCAATAAGAGCAAGCAATCCTTCCCAACAAGTTATAAAGTCAGAATGGATATGTACAATATGTACGAAAGAATTACAAACTGCTGGCCGTCCCCCGATACCGAGGTTATAGCATAGCTACGATGTTCTTAGTTGTACAAATTAGCCCGGACGCTTGAGTTATGAAAAAACCTACGATGTCGTTGTAGCACAGGGAAAGAAGACTCGGAGAATACAACAAATCCCTTCTAGCGGCCTTATTAAAGCAGTTGTCACATGTTGCAACACTTCCCCTTGTTTTCTTGCGAAAGTACTCATCACAGCTGCCCTCACATGAAACTTGTTTCCCCCACACCACACACTCTGCCAGCCAATTTTTTTTGTTTAGTTTGGTTTCCAAGGGAGGTTTCAGAGATAATGAGTGGCGAGAGGTAAAAGTAGAAATAAAAGTACTCTCTTCGTCCCAAAGTTTTTGCCCGGTCCGCAAAATGAACTTAAAAATAATACAAAATTTTAAAGAAAAATTCAATATTTTTTTGACAATTTACTAGATATCAACGAGTACTTTTAATTTATGAAAGAAATCTGAAAATTTTCTTTTAGAAGATTCATTATTTTAAGATGCTTGTTTTGTAGACCCGACAAAAATCTTGGGATGGAGGGAATAATAATTAGAGAGAAAATTTATTGAGAGCCGTGCTAAGAGAGAGGGTTTGGATCTTGAGAACCAAAATGAACAGTCAACCTAAAACAAATACCGAAAGACGAGAGTAATTGAAATTAAAGTAGCCAAAATAGCTCTTTTTTTTTTTGTTTAACTTAGGTGGCAGGGCAAGTATACGTGCACTTCGACTAATTTTGAGAGACCAATCTCACTGTTCACTGGCGGAACAAACTACCCCTCTTTATGTGTCTGTGTCAAAAATGGTTTGCACAGGGCTATAGAATTGAGCCCAAATCAGATTCTTCTCTACCTTTCCAACATAGGTCTTCAAATTTTCTTCCATGGCTCACTCCAAAACCCTTGTTTTCTCTCTCTACCTCTCCTTCTTTCTAATCTCTCACACCTTCTCTCAACAGCCCACACCCACTGCTCTTGTTCTTCCAATCTCAAAACACCCCTCAACTCTCCAATACACCACAAAACTCACCCAAAGCACCCCTCCCTTCCCCCTCACTCTTGTCATTGACCTAACTGCCCCCTTCTTGTGGCTTAGCTGTGACTCAACTCACAAATCTTCCACATTCAAATCTGTCCAATGCCACTCTCCCCATTGCTCCTTGCCCCATTCCAACAATAATTGCCACAATAACAAAACATGCATTGTCCTTTCCAAAAATGGGTTCACCAAAACTATCTCAGCTGGTGAGCTAAATGAGGGCATCTTGTCTCTACAATCTACTAATGGGTTACACCCTACTTCCATCGTCTCGGTCCCTCGATTTCTCTTCCTGTGTCTTGCACAGGATTTTCTCTCGCTCGGTCTGGCTACCGGGGCAAAAGGGGTAGCCGGGCTTGGCCACGACCGGCTAGGGTTGCCAGCTCAGCTAGCCGCCGCGTTTAACTTCAGTCAGAAATTCGCCATGTGTCTTTCTCCCTCCACTGAGGCCACCGGTGTATTGTTTTTCGGTGATGGGCCTTATGCTTTTTCTCCTGGAATTGACATTTCCAAGTTACTTGTTTTCACCCCCCTTATCCTCAGAAGTAGTACTTATTCATTTGAGTACTTTATCAAAGTTAAATCCGTAAGGGTAAATGGGAAAAATTTACCATTGAATTCGACTTTGTTAACAAAGATTAGCACGGTTGATCCTTACAGTATCTTGGAATCCTCTGTATACAAAAATCTTGCTCGGGCTATTATTGAGGCCGCGAATGCTACTAGAGTTGCACCGGTCTCGCCATTTGATGTCTGTTTTAGCACGAAGAACGGGAACGGAGATCCAACGTGGCCGGCCATCCCGGTTTTAGACCTTGTTTTGCAAGATGAGAAAGTGTTTTGGAGGATTTTTGAGAGTAACTCAATGGTGCCCGTGGGGAATGATACAACTTGCCTAGGCTTCTTGGACGGAGGTTCGGATCCGGGGGCTTCTATCATCATTGGAGGGTACCAGTTGGAGGATAATTTGATACAATTTGATTTGGTTTCGTCCCGGTTAGGGTTCACTTCTTCACTGTTCTTGTCGCAGACAGATTGTGCTAGTTTTAACTGGCATTAATTGAAAACTCTAGCCTTTGTTTTTTTTTCCGTCATTCCTAATCTATTACATAGGGGGAGAGGGAATGCGACTCAATCCCGGGATGTAATGTGAGGCATTGAAGAGCTCTATTGCATGAGCTAGCCACTACTTGCACTCTAGCCTTTGTTTAATGTGCCAGTATTATTTTGAATTTCCTAAATTAATTCGTGGGGCTAATTGTGTTTTGGGACTGGATTTTTTTGTCCTCGTTTTCCCTCGCCGAAAGTCAATAGTGTTAGTTGGTGTGTGTTAGATTTATTGAACTCTATCAAATGCGTACTTACCATTGGGTTACCACTTGCATCTTCCGTCCTTCGTGTTTTTGTCGACTTTTTGATCAAACACTATTTTATATTTGGTTGAGATGATTTTCACGTAATGTGAGCAATTTGGATTAATTAAATAATCATCCCAAGTAAACATACTTCATCCCTGTCAATTTGAATGAATATTTTTGAAATTATGCAAAGGTGAAACAAGTCCTAGAGGGGGGTGAATAGGACTATCAATTAAAAAATTCAATAGCACCAAGTGTATCACATTCACCCCAATTCCATTGCTATTTAATCAACTTAACAATATCAATGCAAAGTAAATAAAACAAAGAGACAAAGCACGCGATATACGTGGAAACTACGTAGAGTCTAATACCCTGAGCATAAAACCACGGCCTTACTTCTACTCATATTTCACAATTCAAAAGGTACAAGGAGTTCAAAGTCAAGGAATTTATCCACAAGCAACTTTCAATTCCTAGCTCCAACCCTTGAACTAGCACCTGATGCTCCTTCTTGAATTCGTGAAATCCACGAGCATCATCATCTCGATCTCCGTAACTCCGCGGCTCTGGTTCACCCGGCCATGTAGACTCCAAGGCATGCAATCATGATAAAAGAAAAAGATTTGATTTTTGAAAAAGTTTTTGTCTAACCAACTCAATCTAGAGGCGATCCATTAAGAGGAAAGCACTAGAATGAGAAAAGATGATTGAGGAAGTCTCAAATCATCTCAAGGAGAAGCCTAGCACACCAAGAACAAGAGAGATAGAGGGGGCCTTTTCTCTCTCTAAAAGTGCTGAAAAATCTCTCAAGAGTCTATAGAAAAATTGCAGAAAAATGGCTTTTATATGTGTGTATTTCGTGAGCACAAAGACAGCCAATGAGAAGAGGACACGCGAGCGTCAACTGACGCGTGCTAACGCTTATCCAACCCTCCTCAAAGGTTGGACGGTCAAGATTCGTACACTTGTACAAAAATGACTTAATCTCAGGAGCGTCAACTGACGCGTGCTAACGCTAGTCCAACACTCCTTGAAAAACATGAACGGTCAAGATCTAGACACATGTCCAATGAAACCAATCACACAAATACACCAACAGACGCTAGGAAACGATTGACTGCTGCCACTACAATGCCTTAACCAAAAATGTGAATTTTCATGCAAGAATCAATGCACTCTCCTAAGGTATGAAATGAAAGCATGAACCATGAAGAATGAGTGCCAAATATGTGAAACTATATGCAAATGATCGATGCATGAATATACCTTTCCGGAAGAGCTTCACGATGCTTGGTGCGACAAAGGCTTGAGAGCAAATCTTGTGACTTCAAGTGAGGAGCATTTAGACACAACCACTAAAACTCTACCATCCGAAAAACCCAAAAACAGATACAGACTCCGAAAGGTTCGATACATCCCGGAAAATGTCAATACAACTAACAAATTTTCCATCCCAATATATGAATAAACTCAAATTTACTCAAATTATAATAATGTGATACTATACATATGCAGAAAAGATTTTTTGAGTATATAGAAATGAAGGTCGTATGCGTGATTATAGAGATACGGATACCATTTTTGAAATTCACCTTCTCCCTATTAAGCTTTCTGCCTAAATTTGATCTCACCCACTATTGCAATTGACGCCCCTCACCCCACCCACGTACCGTGGTTGGCCATCTCACCATTGCCGACCCCTCATCCCGCCGTTTTCGATTCTTTATCTGGGTTTGCCTCTTCAAATTAAGCAATAGTAAAAGCTGGTACTGTTTACCACAAAAAGATCAAAATTCAGCTAATAAAACTTAAAAACTAAAATCAATCCGAAACGCTCCAAAAGCTATCCATACCTAGCTTTGAGATTTTCATAATTTCTTTCATCTTTTAGCTTTTTAAAATCTGTAAAATCTGCGAATGTGCTACAGATTTTAAAAAGTTGAAATCTCAAATTTTTCTTAAATTCCAGCATAGTCGGAGCAATGGAGAACGACAAAAACTGTTTCTATATATGGCCGAGAAATGGTTCGAAACAGGAAAGGAAACCCATAAAATGAATCCGACGGGTGAGATTCATCCGGTATACTAGAATGAATCTCACCTGTCGGATAAACTTTATGGCTTATTTTCTGGGTTTGCTTTCATATTTCCTACCAGATCTCATATATGGTCTCCATCAGAGGTGGCAAATGGGTGGGTTGAGTTGGGTTTGAGTGGGTTGGCATGGGTTATAGGTTGAATATGAGTGGGTTGAATATGGGTTGAATATGATTGGGTTGAATATGGGCAGACTGAATATAGGTCAAGCAAAACCCAACCCAACCCGACCCAACCCAAACATATTTTTTCCCCAATTAACAGATTTAGTAAGTAATTAATTCGAGGTATTTCAATTAAGTTCGGAACTATGTGAACTCGAATTTGCCAAATACGTTTTGAATTAATTACTAAGTTGTTTTTGTAATCAATTTTCCCTTTCGTGTTTTAATACTCTCACTCTAGAAACCAAAGAGATAGTATTGAAATTTTCTCTATTTCTCAAAAAAAAAAAAAAAAATTATAGGAGTAACATTGAAATTCTCTCACTCTAGAAAACCCACTTTTTGGATATGAGAGAGAGAGATAGAAAACAGAGTAGCGGATTAAAAGAAGAAACAACAATCTTGTTCAATTAAAAAATTGATCCACGTGATACCAGGCGTTGGTTTTGTGCTGATCACTCTGTATTTCCCATTGGGTTATACACCTCAATCATAGTAGTAGTAGTACGTAGCAGCAAATGAAACAGACAAAGTGAGTTTTGTTTTTGTTTTTTGTTTTAGGTGCAACCCATTTTGGACCCAATTTAACCCCATGTAAATTATCTAAGACGACAAAAAGAATCAAAATGTTAAAAAAAGAACTCAAATCTCCATATTCTCTCTCTCTACAATTCAAGAACTAATTAGCCAAGAGAAGTGAAGAACGTGACTTTTTTTTCTTTCTTTTTTGACTCCAACCCATTTTGAACTCATTTTCAACCCAACCCAACCCATGTAAATATGGGTTGATATAAGTTCAACCCATATCAACCCACATTATAATATGGGTAGGTTGAGTTGGGTTTTAGGTGGGTGGATTTGGGTGGGTTCATGGGTTGGGTTCAAAATTGCCACCTCTAGTCTCCATTTCCTCCCCTTTTACCCCATCTTTGATCAGTGGAGAATGAAAAACCTAATTGGAGGCGTGTTTTGTTGTTTGAAATGAAATCATGCAATCAAAAAAGCACACCATCACCATTGGGACCCAATTTACTCTTGTACTTCATCATAATACACCTCACCACTCCAATGTCATCTGCATACACCTTTGCATCATCATCCAGTATCCACCTGTATCTTCAGATTTCAGCAGCGGTTGTCCCCATAATCCACTGCGAAACTATGTGCAATTTTCAAACTAAAAAATAATGAACCTACAAAAATAAATTTTTTGTCAATGTAGATCTTAATTGTTTGATAGATCTCATTGAAAACTTTAATACGGTACAAAAAAGTTCAAAATTTATTTTAGTAAATACATTATTTTTTAGTTTGAAAATTGCACATAGTTTCGTAATAGACTATCAAATTGTGATGGAAGGCTATAGATCCATATGTATCGTCAAACCTATAGCACGATTATCGAATGTACATATGAAAATATTATCATCCTCGTTTGTTGGTTTGATAAATTTTCCCTTACGGGGAATTCAACATCCTTTTGGGTGTAGGTTGCTTATTTTGTAGTAATTCCAAAGCATTTATCATAGTAGATTATATCTTCATCCCTTATAAGTTTTTAGATTTTGAACGAAATTTTATTAGAATTGATAAATTTATGCTTGCTTAAAAAATTCACCATGCATTTGACTTGTCCTTTTAATTTTGAACATATCATTTCGATGAGGGTGTAATTTTGATAACTTGGTCATTATTAAATTTCATCACGTATCCTTCTATTTTCATTCTTCAATGAGTCCAAGAAGTTTTTGTTGAAGTTTGGTCTTATAGCTCTGAAAAAATATACGGAGTTACCCTATAGTACGTATTTGTAATGACCTATCCATCATAATGGTAAATCGGACACGGGGAGGCTACTGTGCAACTTGTGCTGTGTAGAATTCGGGCCATCCGTTACTTGGATAGACGGCCCAGATTTCAAACAAACTATTCGCACAAATAGTTTGTTTTGAATCCAAACCATTGAAAACACTTGTGAACGGCTGTGATTCTGCACAACACCTGTTGTACATAGGCTGCACAGCAGCTTCCCCGCATCAAGTAAAGTCAGTAAATGCTATTGATAATAGGAATGATTGAGATAATCTTAATTTGATATGTGGGACCAACATATGAGTGCTAGGTCCCACATCTCATGTGATAAAGTTTGTGCAATTGTTGGAATAAGTATTAGTGCCTAAGTAAACCTAAAAGAAGAATGACATAATAGGTATAATATTAAATTTAAATAGAATGTTTATGATATGATATATTTGTAGTAATTTTTTTTCTAATTATATGGCCTCTCACCGAATCCCCCATAAATACATTGTCAAATTAAGGTGATTTTCTACCATATCCGATGTAAATTCGTGAGATCTTAATGTGATTTTATTTTTATTAACAAAATCTTCCACAAATTACCAACAATAAATGCTTACATATTGGTTTATAAAGATAGGGTTATTTTGGAAATAAAATTATGAATCCTCTCCACCCTACAAATACCCCTATAAATAAACTGTATCTAGCAAGATTAAAAGATATCACTGAGTTAGGAGACCAAGTGCTCAATGTGTGCATTTAGAAGTGCTGAAATTGACAAGAAATTGGTGATTGAGAACTCAAATGAATTGATTTATTCCTGATTGGATAATACATGGGGTGAAGCTGTTGTTTAAGTTGGAATTATGACTGTTGCATACTAGAAATCAATAGTGCTTTTCAAGATTTGTGGTCCTTTCTCCATTGGTTTCCATGACTGGATTCTCAATAGAATTTAGGAATCGGTAAATTATTTGTTCTTTATTTGTTTGTTCCAGTTAACCAAGTCAATTAATTTGCTTGAGCAATCACTACTACAAAAACCTTAAACCATGGCAGTTAAAAGGTGTCATGAATCACAAAAGATGACAGTTTTAAAACTGTCATCTTTGGAGGTGACATTAAAAGTCTAGATTTGTTATGACAGTAAAAAAAGGTCATTGAAACATATAAGATGACGGTTTAAACCTGTCATCTTTGCAATAAGATGACAGTGTAAACCTGTCATCTTTACAATCAACGATGATTGTTTTAAACGGAACCGGGGGAAGTGCTGCGCAGCCCCGTGCTGCGCAGCGTGCTGTGCGGCCCATTTCGGTGCCGTTCTGACACTGTTTCGACGATCGGAGACGTCCACAGTGTAGAGCTCGTCGAGTACTACAAATGTACCAAAAATCAAGTTGATCGGATATTGTTAAGTGCCTCATTGGAATACAAATAAGTTGAAAAAATTTGGAACACACATGTCTTGAAACATTAAATGAAAACCATTGAAACCATTTTTTTCAACATATTTGTTTTCTGATGAGGCCCTTAACGGTATCGGATTGAGTTGATTTTTGGAACACCTATAGTACTCGATGAGCTCTACGCGGTGGACGTCTCCGATCGTTGGAACGGTACCGGCGCGGCCCCGAAATAAGCCCGCACAACACGCTGCGCAGCACCCCCTGTTTCCGTTTTAAACTGTCATCTTATCTATTCTCCAATCTAAATAAAAAAAATTCCAATTCTAGTTCGAACACGTGGCTCTCGTGTGGCCGCCCTCGCATGACCGCCTAGTGGAGTTCACATGGCACCCTCGTGGCTCTTGTGTGGCGCCTACGTAGCACTTGTGTGGTTAGCTAATATTTGCTTGCCCCAGGACTCGAACTCAAGACCTTGACTTCCTCACGCGCGCGCATGTTACCAACTGAGCTAGCACGCTTGTTGTTGACAAAAGACCAACAAAAATATTTATACTATATTTTCGAAAAATTTTAAGCTGAGTACTTTCTATGTCAGTTTTAAATTTAATATAAGATGACAGTTTTAAACTATCATCTTATATGTTTAATGACACTTTTTGACAGTCATCTTTTATGATCAACTTCAATGTCAGTTCTAATTAAAACTGACATTAAAAGGGCTTAGTTTCAATGTCACTTTTAAGGAAAACTGACATTCAAAGGTTATCCATATGGGCTTCTGGAAGCGACTTGTTTTAATGTCAGTTCTAAGCAAAAACTGACATTAAAGAAATAGATAATAATGTCACTTTTATTATAAACTGTCATCTTATATCGCAAAGATGACAGTTTTTAGGTTAGACTGACATCAAAACTCTACCCTCATATTTTCGATGACAATTTTACAAAATCTGTCATTGTTTTAATTTTTGGTGTGTCATCTTTAACCATTATTGTAGTAGTGAATTGATTCGCGTGCCTCGATTGTTCGAGCCGTGCCTTCAAGCACGGGCATGCACTATATCAAAACAAGGAAGGACCGGAATATATTAGGTTGTCCGAAAGATGGCTAAGGATTCTTGTTCTCGATTTTACCTCCTTGCGATTGTTATCTGTTTTTTTGATCAATGCGATTGTTATCTTCCGTATGTTCATTTTCTCATGTGAGTGAGAAAATATTATTCTTATTAATGACATGTGAGTATTACTCTGAATGGAGTGAGTGAGAGGAATTGCAGGGGGCTATGCACCCCTCGGCCGTCCGATTGTGTTTTGGACAGTCTGGATATGTTTTGATTTGTGACCGGAAAAAATAATCGTCCAAAATTATTTTGCCTTTGTTAGCTCCGCATCAATTTTTTATGAACTATTGGTTTGTTTTGACAAGAGAAATCTAAAAAGTAAAAAAAAAATTATGATCAAGATATTTAAAAAGTTCACTCAAGAGAGAGGAAAAAAATCCAAGATTTTGAATTTTAGTAAGAAGCAAATAAATATTTTTAGTATAGCTGTTAAATTGTGATTACTACAAAAAAATTGAAAAAATCAGCTTTATAAATCTTAATACCTAAAATCTGATCCAAAAAGCTCCAAAAGCTACCAAAACTCAGGCTTTGGGATTTTTCAGGATTACATTCCTTTTTGAGATTTTCAAAATTAAAAGAATTCAAAAATCTGTTATCTAGAATTTTTGGTAAACACTCTTACAAACTGATTTTGAAAAGTTAGAATCTCAAAATCCACAAAAGTAATTTCTCGTAAACACCTAATAATCTTTTCGTAAACCTGCAACTTTCTTTTTTTCTCTTGGCAACACTAATTTCCGTTTCCTTTTCCTTTTCCCTCTCCCTTTTGCAGTTATGATGGTGGGGGCTCCGGCTAATAAACTGTGCAAAGTCGTACTGAATCACAGGAATTGTGATCTGCCATCATGTGGTTATGAGTGCAAAGTTGTTTACAATGGGACTGCAATTTGTTCTCCCCCAACCAGTTTTCAATGTGGCTTTGAGGGTACCGTGTATCCCTTACTAGTCAACTCACATTTATGTTTTGTTCTATTATGAATAATCAATCTGTTACCAACTTATGTACTCATATCTTTTCGGATTGTCCGTGAGGTGATTTTCCACCATATCCGATGTAAACAAATATTTTTGAGATCTTAATGTGATTTTAGTTTTATTAACAAAATCTTCCAAAAATTGCCAACTATAAATGCTTATATATTGGTTTTCAAAGATGGGCTATTTTGTAAATAAAATTATGAGTCCTCTCCACCCTACAAATACCCCTATAAATAAACGGTGTCTAGCTACGATTGTGGGATGTATCACTTACAATATCAAAACAAGAAAGGACCGGCATATATTAGGTTGTACGCAAGATGGCTAAGGATTCTTGTTCTCGATTTTACCTCCTTGCGATTGTTATCTTCGGTACGTTCATTTTCTCATGTTTACCCGTACTTTGATAAATATGATGCTTATTTATGACATGTGAGTATTTCTAGGATTTGGGGTTGCTACTGTGCACCATCCGGGCAAACATGAGAGAATGATCTTCTTTGGCTTTTAATTCAAATTATATTGCATTTGTTAGTTTCGAATAATTTTTTTCGTGAAATATTGGTTTGTTTTGACAAAACAAAATCTAAAAAGTAAAAAATTATGATAAAGATATTTAAAAAGTTCACTCAAGAGAAAGAAAAAAAATCCAAGATTTTGAACTTTAGTAAGAAGCAAATAAATATTTTTAGTATAGCTGTTAAATTGTGATTACTACAAAAAAAATTGAAAAAATCAGCTTTATAAATCTTAAAACCTAAAATCTGATCCGAAAAGCTTCAAAAGCTACCAAACTCAGACTTTGGGATTTTTCAGGATTTCATTCCTTTTAGATTATCAAAATCAGTAGAATTCAAAAATCTATTATCCAGAATTTTTGGCGAACACTCTTAGAAAATGATTTTGAAAAGCTAGAATCTCAAAATCCACGAAGGTAATTTCTCGTAAACACGTAATTCCTTTTCGTAAACATGCAACTTTCTTTTCTCTTGGGCCTTGGTAACACTAATTTCCATTTCTTTTTTCCTCTCCCCATGGCAGTTATGATGGTGGTGGCTCAAGGGGCTCCGGCTAATAAACTGTGCAAAGTCGTACTGAATCACAGGGATTGTGATCTACCATCATGTGGCTATGAGTGCAAAGTTGTTTACAATGGGACTGCAATTTGTTCTCCCCCAACCAGTTGTCTTTGTATTTACCCCTTCAATGTGGCTTTGAGGGTTCCGTGTATCCCTTACTAGTCAACTCACATTTATGTTTTGTTCTATTATGAATAATCAATCTGTTACCAACTTACCTTTGACAGTTTCTCTAAAATTATGGCAAGTTCTTTTTACACTCCCCTTTTATTCACATGAAGTTACAAGATACCCCCTTCATGAGTGAAAAAAACTTAATTAGAATGTAAGGGTAGCATTGAAATTTAACATGAATATAGATAAAGAACACATCTAGAACATTAATTATGTATAAAAATTTAATGTGATTATTAAGATATACAGACACAATTTGTCTGAATAAAACACTCATGTAACATCTTTGATGATTTTTTTTTTTTTAAGTGGAAGGGGAAGAAGCATCTCCCCTTTTTCCTATCAAGCTTGGATCGGATTGTGACAACTTAGAGCATCCTCATCAGTCTCACAAAAAAAAAAACACCAAATTTAACCACAAAAACACATTTTACAATTTAGCAAGCAACTTTATCAAAAACTCAAAAAATCAGGCTCTCTATCCAAACTTTACTATATTAAACTATGAGCCCACTTCCTATCCAAACTCCCTTAACTTAGTTAAGTTACGGACCTCCACTTTCCGGACCAAATTTCGACGATCCGAACCGTTAGATGTGTTTAAAAGGTGTTTTCAAGGTCCAACGCGAAGATTTTTCAAAAAAAATTTGGGAAGGTGGAGGTCCGTAACTTAACAAGGTCCGGGAGTTTGGACCGGAAGTTTTGTGATTAAACTATTCCCCTCAAGTCTACAAAAAAAAAAAAAAAAATTTCCATAAAAAACTAATCTCCCCGCCTGGGGAGTTGTGGTCCGTGTGCTGCAAAGTACTCCCTCTGTCCCTTTTTAAGTGTTGACATTTCCATTTTGGGCTGTCCCTTAATAAGTGTGTGTTTTGAAAAGTTAATGGGTAAAAGTTTGTAGAATTATCATTTTGCCCTTTTGAAAAGTTAGTGGGTAAAAAGTTAATGGGTAAGGGTGAAGGATAATTTTGGAAAGTGGAGGTAAAAGTTGATGTGGAAAGTGAAAAAGTTGATGTGAAAAGTGTAATGATGATGTTTTTTTAATAAGTTGGATTTACGAAGCAACACATTTAAAAGGGACGGAGGGAGTAATAAAGTAGTCCCTTTTGTACTTAGCCCCCCCCCCCCCCCCCACGCTCTCTCTTACTTTCCCATGGGATTAAACAGAAATGGCATTAAAAATACATTAGGTGCGTGAACAGTGCCTACTCAAATTTGAGTAAGCACTGTAGCATAAGAAATTTGGTGAGGGAAGATAGAAAGGCTGATTTGTTGAGGTTTTTAGGGGTTTGACTCTTTATTTTAGCCAAAAAGCTATTTTAACAAAGCTGATGAGGAATGCTCTTAGGAAAGAATGACAGATCGCTAACAAGTCTTACGATTAGAAAGCCATGGCTTCTTGTCAAACTGGATCTCTTTTTCATTTGTACTCCGTTGATTAACAAAACATTTATAGGAATAAGCAACATAACAGAAATAAAGTTACACTGGAAATGGATCTTCTTCTTCACTAGCTCTATACAAAAGATGTTGTTCACCTGTAACTAGAGAGTAGAGACAGAATAAAAGATGTCAGAGCCCTTTAGCAAGACAATGGGTTTGATGAATGTCTTTGCACTCAACTTTGGAAATCCAACAAAAAGATCGTTTTGAGATCTCTTTTTTCATGGCTGCGCAACAAAATAAATCTGCATAGTGGCGCTCATTATGTCATCCTATCTGCTTTACAGAGTTTAAACAATCTGTAAATATATAAGCACAAGTATAATTGTGATGAATAGACAATTTTATAACATCATGGAGGATTGCTCAGAATTTTGTTTGCAGAGGACTCAAGCTATAGCAAGAACTTGAATAATTATGGGACATAGAATCATCAGGATGCATGGCTAGCAAAAACACCAAACCACTCCAAGGTTTCCCTCCTTCCAAGTACCATTCACATGAAGATTGGTCATTCTCGAATGGTATAAAAGTTAGCTGAATATGGCTTGACAATAAAAAGATTAGAATTTTGAACAAGGAATCCCTTGATTTATGGGCACTCGAGAAGACAAAGTTGACGCCTTTTTAAATCCGGCGGCATTGTCATTTCTCATTTTATATGCAGGACAAGCAACAAAGCTGATATTGGAGAAAACTTCCTGATTTCTGTGTTTTCATATTGCCCAGAACCAGAAGGCAATGAACTCATAGAAATGCTCTTTATCAGTCGCAGAAATATTCAGACCGATAATCCAATCCCTTAGCTAGTCCTTGTCCCCACAAAATTATTAGGGATGGCCAAAGAATGTAACGAGAATGGACTAATATCCCGCACAACTCTGGTTTGTTCACATTTCAGAAAAGATGCTAACCTATCTCTTCCTCAGAATCACAGAGCGGAATAAAGAGGAGAGATATGACAAAGCCGGGTTGCAAGACCCTGTCTGACCAACAGGACCCCGTTTGCACATTTTCCAAACAAAGACTCTGATACTTTCAGGCATGTCCAAGCTCCAGATGGTATTCCAGACAAGGGAGGGCCTTGATCAGGAGTGTATGTAGTGCTGTTTTTTTCATCGTAGTTAGATTGGTATCGTGATTTTGTGGAATAATATCCTGACGATTTATGCCATATGTATTGATCAGAAATGTCCCATTGAGATCTATCAAGGGTCTGAAGAATGAGGCTGGATATTTTAGTAGTGGTCAGACCAACGAAATGAATCCGATGACCAAGCGTCTTAGTACAGCAGGGAATCCACCGATCATGCTACTGATTAATAGAATCTCCATTCCCCGATCTCCAAGAGAGATGGCTAGCAATGAGATTCCGATCGCGTAGAGGAGACTCTTCCACGTCCAAGAAGATTTAGGACCCCGTTTGACACTACGAATATGAACCTTGGAGCAATACATAGCGAGGAGAATTCTTCATCTAAGAAGACATTTGTATATGAACCTTGGAGCAATACTTAGCGAGGAGAATTCTTCATCTAAGAAGAGATTTGTTATTGATAATTCTCCAACATTGATTTTACGGAAGGGCTTGGTATAGGAGCTGCAAGTCTTTTATACCAAGGACCCCTTCTGATTTGAAATCTAAACTTTTCACCCAGGATAACTGTTGGTATTCACCCATATGGGTGATGTGCGTGAAGGAGGGGATTATTTCCCCTTGGTATGTCGGTAGACCTACCCACATTGATTGAGACGGTGAGGTCATGCATGACTTTTTTTTATTACTCCCTCCCGTTTATATTGTGTTGTGCTTTATGTGAGAGCGTGAGGTAGCAATGTAGAGCGTGAGGTAGCAATGTAGAGTGGGTGAGGTTGAGTGGGGGAGCCGGTCTGTGGCTCCCCGGCGGTGATTCGGGTTGTGTATCCCAGAGAGTTTTTAGGTAGCTCGTTTTGTATATGTGTGATTTATATAATAGAGTGAAAATTTTCTCTGATTTGTGTGTGTAAATGGTGTGTGAGTGTGGGCAAACCTGTGGGGTTGGGCACAACAATGGTTTCAGAGCTCTGGGGGAGCGAAAATGGTGTCGGTGAGAATTTGCCTGGAAATGAAGTTGGTCGGATCCAACTTTTGTTCACACCAGTGAGAAGCTCTCATCGATAGGAGTTTAACGGCGCAGATAGTGCAAAAAAAAGGGACCACCAAGGTGCATACACTGGTTGCCGAAAGCGGAGCAGACTGCTCTACCTTTTTTTCCCAAATCTATTCCAGACAGCAAGTAGCGTGGAAAGATAAGGAAAAAAACGAAGGAATGATCTAGTCTGGCAGGTACCTTAAGAGGGTGGTGCAAACGGGTCAAATCGAACCCGGTGGGATGTGATGGACTCGATCTGAACCGGTCGATCGTCTCGGCACAGTGCCTTGTTAACTCAGTATGACAATTGACTGGTCAAAGGTCAACTATTGACTTTGACTAGAGGGTGCTAATCGCAGTTTACCCCTAGAGTTTTTGTTCAATGCAATTTGGTCACTGAAAGTTTCAGGAAATTACAGTTCAGCCCCTGGATAAGTTTTGGACCATTTCGAATTCAATGGCAGACTCGGGTTTAGCGGATTCAAATCAGATTTTGTTGTCCTAAACACATCTGGAGAGATCGAGGAGGATCAGACGCGGTCAAGGTCGATCAGATGAGATGTGGTTCAGTCGGAGGCAAACCATGGTGATCCGATGAGGTCAAGAGTTGTGGGGGTAAACAAACAGGAACAACTACATGATATTAATCCTATACCGGCATTTTAAAAATGCCAGGAAAAGCCCGACAAACGCCGGCAAAGCTACAACAACGTTTTAAAGCTGCCGCTGGCGACGTGGTCGTCGGCAGAAGTGGAAGGCGCTTGGAAAGCGTCGGTGTTGGGTTTTGTAGCCGTTAGCTCTGTCGCTTCTTTTTTCCTTTTGATGATGTCATGCTGACATCCTTACCCAACGTTTAACAATAGAAACGCCATTTTCGTTTCTTTTTTTTTATTTTTAAATTGAATACTTTTTGTTAAATTTCTTGGAGGGTTCCAACCTAAAACCAATTGGCAATAGGTGGAGTAACCTCAAGAATTTATTAACCAGATTTGGGTGGCTTAGATGAGCAATGTGGGATAATTTAACACTCCCCTTCACGTACAACCCAGATGCACGTGGAGGTACGAATTGAGAAGAATATGAGATTTTTTAATGATGGAGGATTATAGAGATTGGGGTCCAAAGCCATTCAAATTCTTTAATGCTTGGTTGGAGAATAAGGAGTGTTTATTGGTCATGGAAAAGGCTTGGAAGGAGTATCCAGAGGCATCAAATTTAAGCAACAACCAAAAACTAATGAAGGAAGCCATTACTGCAAGCAAGAAACTAAAAGCAGTGAAGGAGACTTTAAAGACTTGGGCAGAAGAAGTTTTTGGCAATATTCATAGCAATTTGGAAATGGTTGAATTTGAATTACATTCCTTGGACTTGCAAGCGGAAGATGGCAGTATCACTTTTGAGGGGAGGCCAAAAAGAAGAATTCTCAAGGTTGAAATGTGGAGATTACGCAGACTTGTGGAGAGAATGTGGCTGCAGAAATCTAGAGTAAATTGGCATCTTAAGGGTGACAAAAACACAAGATTCTTTCATGCAATGACATTATCTAGGAAAAGAAGGAATAACATCAACTCCATCTCGGTGGGTGAGGAAATTTTTGAGGAACCAGAGGATGTAAAAGGGCAATGCATAACCACTTCAAAAATTTGTATAAAGAGGACATAGTGGTCAGACCTAGATGTAGCGTAATGTTGGGAAAGACTCTTGATGCAGATAAAGGATCACACCAAATTGCAGATTTCTCAGAGGAAGAAGTGTGGAGCGTCATATAGTCATGTGATGGCAACAAAGCTCCCGGACCAGACGGCTTCAACATGCTGAGCATTAAGAAGAGTTGGAGATTCATGAAAGGGTTGTTACTCACAAGGATGAAATGTTAAATCATGCTTTGGCTAGATGAGCAGATCAAAACAGATGGGATTTACAATTCAGAAAGAGATTGTATGATTGGGAAGAAGTTGTAGTGACAGAATTGCATCAACTCTTGGATGATTCTGGGATATGCGCAAACTCTGGAACCAAAGATGCTCTAATCTGGAAGGGTTGTAGCTCCGACAAATTTTCAATAAAGTCAATTTACGAATTGGCCAAGCCCCAAACAATTATTACTAATGCAACTTATGATTTTATCTGGAGGAACGTAGCGCCCTATAGAGTTCAATGCTTTGGATGGCTTGCCCACTTAGGAAGAGTTAAAACTTCTGGGTATTTGCTAAACATCGGAGTAATTCATGACGCTCAAGATGCCATTTGCAAGTTCTATGGTTTAGAGCAGGAATCCATGGATCATCTACTGCTACAATGTGAAAAGGTATGGGTAGTCTGGAAAAATTTCTTACATTGGTGGGGAGTTCAATGGGTTACCCCAAAATCTGTTGTTAGTTTGCTAATCTGGTGGAACAACTAGAGTCAAAAAAAGATCATTTGGGACTGTATTCCTCTTGCAGTGATGTGGTCTATCTGGAACAAAATAAATTCTCTTGTTTTTTAGGGTTCTACTCCTGATTGGGACGAGATCACTGAAGCAATAAAAATCAGGATCGCTCTTTGGGTAAAAACAAAGGAAGGAGGGTGTGGTGTGCATGGTCTTCCTATTGGATAGAATGATGGATATTTGGCTCTGTTTGTTACTATTGCTGTTGTCCATAACTGAATGGTTTTCCTCCCATTTCGACCCTTCTCTTTATTGCATGGGGCACTATTCTTTATGATAATAAGCTATGGGATGTCATTTTACCTCATATCCCCATCGCATGGTTACTCTCAGAATTTTGCGACAGGATCCATCTATTGCGCGTCTCTGGTTTATTTCTCTAGATCTGTCTCGTTTCTATGTGTCTTGGAGGATGCTATAGTTGATATCATCAGTTTAATTTACGGGGGTGGATGCTACTGGGTTTTGGAGGATAACCTGATGGTACTTGGGAAGAGGATATTCTGTTGGAAGATTGATACTTCGGAAGAGAATATTCTGTTGGAACATTTGATTGATCTTTTTTTGTAGTTGTAACATTGGTTCTGTTTTTTTTTTTTTTCCAATTGACCTCTTGTCAACATTTTGTTGCTTTCCCTTTTGGTCCTCGGTGGCATATGATTGTCACAGGGTGGGGTGCTAACCTAGTTAGGATGCCTCCTTGCGTTGTGATGTCTTTTGCCTTGGCCCTTTTAATCTTTGTAATGTGTTTTCAAAGATTAATAAAATTTCCACTTTTTGGCTATTCAAAAAAAAAAAAAAGTGATGGAAAGGCCCAGCCTGTAGAGACTCGTAAGTTAAATTCCTAAATTTCTTTATTTCAATATGTGAATAAGATTTTTCTTAAGAAACCAAGCCTTTTTTTTCTTTTTCGTTTTTTCGTGTGTTCATATGGGTATGGGTGCATCTTAAAATTTATTGTGTTAAGAGTATATGACCCATGGGACGAGAGTGCTTGGAGATCCGTGTTGGATGACTTTTAACTTTGTTACTAATTCGTTTTATGGCAAATGGGTAAATCGAACTACCTATTAAAGGTTGGGACTTATGGAAGGTCCAAGTTACTTGAAGGGGGTGTAGTGTAATTATCCACCTTAAATCCCAAATTGGGATCCGATTATCAGAAATGTAAACACCCATTTTTCCTTTCATTTTTGCCGTGTCCTCTCTCAGCTTCTCTCTCTTTCTCTCGTCTCACACTCTCTCATGAAACCGCACAAAAATCTCAAACCCATGAAGACCCACCTCGATTTCATCATATTTTCGCGATGTAGATGCTGGAAATCAGGTGGATAAGCTCGGAGGAGGAGTATTTGTGCGGCTTTCAAGGAAAACAACTTAGGGTTTGTTCGGGATTTTAGGGGTTTTGCTCAAAACCCATGAGGTATGGATCTCTCTCTATTTATGCTTAAGTGTTGATTAAGTGTCCGATCTTTATATTTCTTCAGTATTTGAATTTAGGTTTAAACCTAGATTTAGTTTGGGTTTTGTGTTAGGTGTATAGATCTTATATTACGGGGTGAATGCGAGATTTTGAGTATGTGTAGTTACAGCAGAAGTCGAGTCTTTAACGAACCGTACCCATGAAGTTGTGAGATCCATCGAAAAATTATTTATAAAATGTGCAGTTTCTGTTCTGTAAATTTCGGATTTTTCTGGTCTGTAGAAGTAATCTCGATCCGAGGTCGGTGGAATTAGTTATGACATTTCAAACATTCTGATGGAAAGTGGTTTCGGGGCAGATTCATGAGATGTTTTAAAACCCGTTTTGACTCTCCTTAATGAAGGAGGTAGACTATGTGTAAAACACATGAGTGATAGATAATTGAATTCTAAGCAACGCTTATGAGGAACTTGAATTGATTTGACGTAGGGAGATCTCTACAAATACTAGTGTATTTGGATGTTTGTTGCATGTATTGCCCTTAAATTGGATTAATTTCTCTTTCCATGTTAAAAGCCCTTTTGAAAATCCACTTTTCTAGTCATTTTGATTTGATAATGTCTTGATCTATGCCTATTGTTGATCTCATACGTAAACTAGTTGTTATACCATCACCTTATTACTTTATGAGTGGATATTTGACCTTGGTTTCCTTGAAATGAAGTTCCATTGAATCACCTTGAAAATCTGCAAGGTTGCTGTTGTTGCTTGTGCTATCTGGAAAATCCACCCAGACGGGTCCCCAAAACTGGCCTAGCGGTTTTCATAGATTGGTTCCCCGACTTTGTTTCTCTTTCGTGATCATCCCTTTGTTTTTGTTTGGTCCTTGAACACATGTTTCACATGTGTAACACAATTCTCTATTCCGGAAACACCTAGAAACTAAAATGAGGTTGTGGAATGCGCTGCTATACTCTTGTTTGTTTGTTAGCTAAACTAGTGTGGATGTTATACTCAAAACGAGTGTTCATTATGATCTTATGTCAACTAGTGGGAACGAGACACCATTTGGAAGACGATGTGAGGCATGGGTTATGCTGTGGCACTAAAGTGGAGTTGATGAACATTAATCGAATTTAAGAAATTGAAATGATGTACACGGGGTCATAAGATGTCTGGAATGCTACTGGGGCCGTCCTATGGACGTGCCACTAGGAGTGATACTAGGGCCGTTCTATGATACTAGGGCCACTTCCAAGTGTGTCGCTAGGAACCTCTAAAATTTATAAATAATTGAGAAGTGATTACACGACGAATTGAGTACGTTCGACACGAATGGGACACATATGGGATACGTCGGACACTTATGGGATATGTTGGGTACTTATGGAACACATAGAATCCTATCGGAGACATTGGATACACCCCGGATATATGGTTTGCACATGGAAATGTCTTGTCCTTAACTTATGAATGTGTATTGTGGTTTGCTCATTGTTATCTTCCTGTATTTTTTTTTTTGGCTTTCAAAATGTTCATATCTCATGCATATTTAGAAGATTTTCCTATTGGGCGAAGTGAATCCTCACCCCTTTATTTGTCAGGTACAAAACAAGGTGCATAGCATGGAATGCTTGACATGTTTGCATGAAAAAACTTATAAACTTTATGGAGAAGTCACTTAGGCATTTTAATTAGTCCACTATTGGTAGATGAAAATGTGATCTCATTTATTCATTTATTCAACTTTGTAGCTATTTCAAGAAATATCATTTTGTAATCCGAAGAATATAATATTTATTTGAAGGTATAATGGAATTTTAATGGGAGGCATAACTTTCAGCTTACGATACTTGCAATACAAAATATTGATCATATATTTTTGGAAAAAGGCACTTTTATTTATGTTTAAAAATTGAAGGTGTGACACAGCCCATATGTTCGGACACGACCAGGCCACTCAGGGCCCATTACTTGTGCGATGATCTCGTCAACTATGCATGTGGATTCGGTAGAAGATCCCTCTCTTTGCGTTGAGAGCTCCGTCATTTGTGTTTAGAAATGTATCATAACCAAAGAAGTCAAAAAAAAAAGAATGACATAGCTCATCCATGTCGGTAGCTCCCAAATTTATTTCATCTACAGTTATTCCCGGTACATCCTACCTAACCCAATTCACATCTTCATCTGACTCATTCAAGTTTTAGGTGCAAAATCCCTCAATACTTGTTGCTTGTCCAGTCAGTTGTTCACCTACCTCATACAAGTCTCTAGGTTTCATCTTCAAGACAACATTCCAATCATCTTCAACAGGATCTTGGACATGAAAGACTTGTTGCGCTTGAGATGCTAGGATATGGTTCATCACTCTCTTGGGGCATCATATAAAGCAAATGCTTGAAATGAACAAGGGTGAAACCACAATCATCCTTCTTGAGTCCCTTGTTGTTATCAATCCAATTGCACATAAATAACAATTACCTACAGTCTTACGCATAATACAATTCAATAATATCAGTCACATAGCGGTAGTATGTCACATCACCTTCCAAGGGATTCGTGTCCTTAGCACTCGCATAGCTACAAGTCTTTCCATCAATCATAATAACATTGTTTTGGTTTTCCTTCTCAACTCACGACTCTTTGTATGATATCTACAACCATTGATAATATAGCCACTAAATCTAATAGCCTTTTCCCTATGGCCCACAACCAAAGTTTTAACTTCATCTGCCAACTCCACATTCCCAGCAGCCAGCAGTTGCTCAACCTGATATTGATATTAATGAATTAGAAATTTTTTGATCGATAAGGTAACCTGAACCATCTAGCATAATACTTATGTAGAACTTACACGAGATTTGAACCATATAGAAAATTCAGCATTATGACAGCGATCGACATCATAATCTCTTAGCCGACGAATTCGACATCTTAACATATTTCCGATGTTTTCTACACAAGTGGAGCAATTATAAGGAAATTAGAATAACATTTGGATGAGTAAGAGAAATATTTGCGTGATAGGTATGCTTACTCTCGATACGGGGCAATCGAAGCAGTGTTAAACAATACATATCGATGAGCTTGTGCCCTAGATGTGCTACTAAGCACAAATCCTTTGCCTTTTCCTAATGCCCGACCCGTTAATATCTCAGGATTGTCGCCAACATCATAATTCCTCATAGGTCGTCGCAACTTTGTTTCCACATCATGCAAGTATCTAGAGCAAAATGTCATAGATTCTTCAACCAAGTATCCTTGTGTAATGGAACCTTCATGGTAACTTCGACTACGCACATATGATTTAAGTGTCATAATGTACCTATGGGAAAATATATGAATGCGTGAAACTAAAAACAAAACTAAAAATGACAGATTAAACCACATGAAATTAAAAATGAAACACCACCTCTCAATGAAGTACATCCATCGATAGTGTACTGGACCATTAATCTTGGCCTCTTCTGCTAGGTGAATGGGTAAATGCTCCATTACATCAAAAAAGGCTGTGAGGAAAAACTTTCTGAAGGTGGCAAAGTGCAAGTGCAATTTGGGATTGAAGACGGTATAGGTCATCTACCTCCAATGTTTTCGAGCGCAACTCCCTTAAAAAATTGCTCAACTCAATCAAAGCTTTCGCCACTTTCTTAGGCAACAAATTTCGCACCGCAATAGGAAGTATTTGTTGCATTATTATATGATTGTTATGACGTTTCAATCCGGATAGGCTATGTTGTGTGATGTTAACACAACGTGCTATATTGGATGCATAACCATCTGGAACTTTGATATTCTTAAGAAGCGTACAAAACGAAGTAATCTCCTTATTGTCCATGGTATAGCATACATGTGGCAAAATCATTGATTGTCCATAGTAATGCTGCATGCATTTGAAACATTTGACCACTCGCTGCATCATACGTTTGCACACCAACTTCCCACAATTCCTTCAACTCATCGATGACAAGGCGTAAGTACACATCTATATTGTTCCCAGGAGAAGGACCATCAATAAGCAAAGATAACATCATATAGGGTTGTTTTATGCACAACCAAGGTGGCAAGTTGTATGGAATCAAAATTACTGGCCAAGTGTTGTGAGAGACATTCATTGACTTAAATGGATTGAATCCGTCCACTGCTAAACTACGTCTAACATTGCGAGGGTCACCCCCAAAGTCAGGATACAGATTATCTTAAGTTTTCCAAACAGGTGTGTCAACAGGATGCCTCATTTTACTGTCTTTTGTTCGTCCATCTGCATGCCATTTCATGTGTGAATCTGTTTCATGTGTCCGGTACAAGCTTTGAAGCCTTGCTATCGACGGAAAGTACCTCACAATCTTCTGTGGAACTTTATGGCGCTTCTTGTTTGCATCACATTCCTCACCCTCAAATTCCTTGTACCTGGGCGTATGACACACTATGCAATCGGTCCTTTTAGTTGTCTCCTCCCAATATAGAGAGCAATCCTTTGGACATGCATGGACCTTATAGTAGTCAAGGCCTAAGCCCCTAAGGAGTGCCCGAGTTGCATAGAAGGACTGTGGTAATGTTTCACCCTTAGGAAATGCGTCCTTCAAAAGCTTAAGTAGCACCGTGAAAGACTTGTCGCTCCATCCAAAGAGACACTTTACATGAAGTAAACGAACAATAAAGGACAATGTCGAATACCTCTCACACCCTAGGTACAACTCTTTTTCATACTCCTTCAATAACTTGAAAAAGTTTTTTGTTTTCTCATCCATGCTCTCTGTTGTATTGAAGTTTGAGCTATCTTCACCCACAAATGGTATCAAGCTTGGTGAAGGAACTCCAAATGCGTCATATAACATTCCCAGCATATCGTCATTCTCACTGGAATCACTCTCAGGCATAGAGGATGATAAACTTTACCCATGAAAAATCCATTTCGTGTTGTTCAGTAGGAACCCATAAGTGTTCCCCTAATAAGCCGTTTTCCACTAACTTCACATTTCGGCAAAGCTTGCAAGGACAAGTAACTTGATTGGACTTTCGATCTCTTTCACATCCTAGGTTAACAAATTCCTTAACACCATTTATGTAGTCCGGATGCAACCTATGTTGATTTATCGAACTTTTATCCATTATAATGTCTGTTGAATAAATGCTGCGCTAAACAAAACCCATACAAATACAAGGCCAAAAAATATATATATATAGTTCGTTAGTGATCTTCTCCAACCAAAAAAAAATTGATCTCTTCCATTTTCTGATCTATAAGAAATCAAAAGTAAAAAAAGGCCTAAGAGTATAAACAGTTAATTATTTTTCTAGTAAATTACGACTACTATTTAAGAGAATGTAATTAAGCAAATAAAAATTAGAAGACAAGTCTATCTCTAATCATCATCATCAACATCCATATCAGTCGATCTAGAATACAAAAACATGCATAAGCTCTCTAATCATCAACATGCATAAGCTCTCTAATCATCAACATGCATAAGCTCCCATAGTTGTTTCATCAACCAAAACAAAAAGCCCTTACCAAATCAGTCGATCTAGAATACAAGTAACCCATAAGTGTTCCCCTAATAAGCCGTTTTCCACTAACTTCACATTTCGGCAAAGCTTGCAAGGACAAGTAACTTGATTGGACTTTCGATCTCTTTCACATCCTAGGTTAACAAATTCCTTAACACCATTTATGTAGTCCGGATGCAACCTATGTTGATTTATCGAACTTTTATCCATTATAATGTCTGTTGAATAAATGCTGCGCTAAACAAAACCCATACAAATACAAGGCCAAAAAATATATATATATAGTTCGTTAGTGATCTTCTCCAACCAAAAAAAAATGATCTCTTCCATTTTCTGATCTATAAGAAATCAAAAGTAAAAAAAGGCCTAAGAGTATAAACAGTTAATTATTTTTCTAGTAAATTACGACTACTATTTAAGAGAATGTAATTAAGCAAATAAAAATTAGAAGACAAGTCTATCTCTAATCATCATCATCAACATCCATATCAGTCGATCTAGAATACAAAAACATGCATAAGCTCTCTAATCATCAACATGCATAAGCTCTCTAATCATCAACATGCATAAGCTCCCATAGTTGTTTCATCAACCAAAACAAAAAGCCCTTACCAAATCAGTCGATCTAGAATACAAAAACCATCCTCTTTCAAAGAAACGAGACTCGTAAACTGAGAGCTTATGCATTAACAAAAAAAATTATGAAATGAGACTTTCTGTACAGAGAGATGGAGAAATTTTTGCAAGCTGTGAGTTTCGATTCTTCGACAAGCGTGCTCGAGAGCTGCTGATTTCAACCCGCTGGAATCAAATAGGTCTAGATTCACTTACTAAACACTGATGAAGAGCATTTCAAAAGTAGATTGTTGCCGTCTTCGAGATCTGCATTTGCGTACTCAATGGTGAGATTTGGATAACATTCTGATAAAAAAAATCTAACGATGGAAGGAGGAACAAGATGCAGGTGATTGATTGAGTGAGTTTTTCCTTGAAGTTACCTGAAATCGATTGAGTGAGTTCATCGAAGAAAGTGACGGAGAATTTGATATGTAAGAGAGAGAGAGAGAGAGAGAGGAGCCGTCCAAATGAGACTAGGGTTAGAAATAAACAGAATAAGTGGATGTTTGCCGTTTAGAATGGCGGAATGTTATGTTTTTTCCGTTAATTGTATTTCCTTTCTTGGTTTGTGCCGTTAAGTAGACGCCGACGCTTAGAAATGCCGGGATAGGCCTATCAGAGACTGCGCTTTAACAAATGCCTATGAAAAGGCGCCAGTTTACCCCTTTTTCCCTGTAGTGGACAAATGGGGTCATATTGGAGAGCATACACAGAGAAAGAAAAAAGTTGGTGATTTGCACATCTATTCGATGTTACAGCGGAGACACAGACACAAGGAGGATTGCTACCTACCAATGAGGATTGGACAAACTTGGCAGAGATCGGAGGTTGGTCATAAGCCAATCGAATATCGGTAAAGGCTCCATCCATTTATTCAATTTTTTGTTTTGATCCAAAAACTAGACGAACGGATGGAGCATTTGCTAGCATCTGATTGAGCTGATTTTTTACGGGGTATAAGCAAATATTATTTTAAAAACATGAACGGCTCCGATCATCCACATGGGACCTAGAGTGGGCCCAAATACAAACATTTGTTCATTTTATGTGCAAAACTTATGTACTCATATCTTTTCTGATTGTCCGTGAGGTGATTTTCTACCATATCCGATGTCAACAAATATTTTTGAGATCTTAATGTGATTTTAGTTTTATTAACAAAATCTTCCAAAAATTGCCAACTATAAATGCTTACATATCGGTTTTCAAAGATGGGTTATTTTGTAAATAAAATTATGAATCCTCTCCACCCTACAAATACCCCTATAAATAAACGGTGTCTAGCTACGATTGTGGGATGTATCACTTACAATATCAAAACAAGAAAGGACCGGCATATATTAGGTTGTCCGCAAGATGGCTAAGGATTCTTGTTCTCGATTTTACCTCCTTGCGATTGTTATCTTCGGTAAATTCATTTTCTCATGTTTACCCGTACTTTGATAAATATGAATTGGAGGATGGTGCTGTCCCTAAAGGGACAGCATCCATGTTGTCCCCAATCTGGGCCGTCCGTGCTCGACAATGGACGGCTTGGATTTGTTTGGTAGCGGACGGTACGGATGTGTTTGGACAAGATGTGATCCGAGCCGTCCATCGCCGAGCACGGACGGCCCAGATCGGACAACATGCATGTTGTCCCTAAAGGGACAACCCGCACCCCGGATCCGATAAATATGATGCTTATTTATGACATGTGAGTATTTCTAGGATTTGGGGTTGCTGTTGTGCACCATCCGGGCAAACATGAGAGAATGATCTTTTTTGGCTTTTAATTCAAATTATTTTGCATTTGTTAGTTTCGCATAATTTGTTTCGTGAAATATTGGTTTGTTTTGACAAAAGAAATCTAAAAAGTAAAAAATTATGATCAAGATATTTAAAAAGTTCACTTGAGAAAAAAAAAATCCAAGATTTTAAATTTTATATAGAAACAAATAAATATGTTTACTATAGCTGTGAAATTGTAATTACTACAAAAAGCTGAAAATCAGCTTTATAAATCTTAAAATCGAAAATCTGATCCGAAAAGCTTCAAAAGCTACCAAACTCAGGCTTTGGAATTTTTCAAGATTTCATTCCTTTTAGATTATCAAAATCAGTAGAATTCAAAAATCTATTATCCAAAATTTTTGGCGAACACTCTTACAAAATGATTTTGAAAAGCTAGAATCTCAAAATCCACGAAGGTAATTTCTCGTAAACACGTAATTCCTTTTCGTAAACATGTAACTTTCTTTTCTCTTGGGGCTTGGTAACACTAATTTCCATCTCTTTTTTCCTCTCCCTATGACAGTTATGATGGTGGTGGCTCAAGGGGCTCCGGTTAAGCTGTGCAAAGTCGTACTGAATCACAGGGATTGTGATCTACCATCATGTGGCTATTAGTGCAAAGTTGTTTACCATGGGATTGCAATTTGTTCTCCCCCAACCAGTTGTCTTTGTATTTACCGCTTTAATGCGGCTTTGAGGGTTCCGTGTATCCCTCTCTAGTCTGCATAGCGGCACTCATTTTGTCATCCTATCTGCTTTACAGAATTTAAACAATCAGTAAAGATATAAGCACAAGTATAATTGTGATGAATAGACCATTTTATAACATCATGGAAGATTGCTAAGAATTTTATTTGCAGAGGACTCAAGCTACAGCAAGAACTTGAATAATTATCGGCTATAGAACCATCAGGATGGCTAGAAAAAAACAACAAACCACTCCAAGGTTTCCCTCCTTCCAAGTACCATTCACATGAAGATTAGTCATTCTCGAAGGGTATATAAAACTTACTCGAATGAATTTAAATTATTTCCACCGCCGGTGGCAACAAAAGTTTCCTCCAAATCAATTGCATTAATGCGCCACATGTCTATGTTCTACTATTTGGGACCACTATTTGGACACAACGCAATTCAATTGATTTGGAAGAAATTTTTGTTTTCACTGGCAGTGGAAATAACTTAATCTCTAGTTGAATATGGCTTGATTTATGGGCACTCGAGAAGAAAAAGTTGACGCCTTTTTAAATCAGGCAGCATTGTCTTCTCTCATTTTATATGCAGGACGGGCAGCAAAGCTAGTATCAGAGAAAACTTCCTGATTTCTGTGTTTTCATATTGCTCAGAAGAAAGGGCGGAGCCAAACAAAATTTTACTTTTGTGGTGGCGAAAATATATATACTTAAAAAATTTAGTGGTGGAGGAATCTATATGATTCAAGAATAAATTTTTATTTTCTATATAATAATTGCATTTTTTGAAAACTTTGTGGTCGTGACCGCCATCACTTGTCCCCCTCTGGCTCCGTTCTTGACCAGAAGTGATGCATGGCAAGATATACAACCCTACCACTTATGGAAACATTATTTTTGTAATAATTTTTATTTACGACTATTCTTAAAAAAATTTATTTGTGCTGCCTGTTTCACACATTCCTAATTTAGTTTTGGTTTGATTTTATTTTATTTCTTTTTAGCTAATAGTCTAGGTTTCCAAGTAATGTTTTGCTTGGTCGCCACTCTAAATAATTTTATTTTAGTTAAGATCTTACTACTATAAATAAGTGTGTAAACCTACAGCATAATTCATCTTCCAATTAATAAACAACTTTGAGATTTTCTTTATTTTCCTTGTGGATTCAGGAACATTTCATGGATTCGAGAACCTATCTCGTTTGGACTAGCACGTTAACTAGTCTCTCGTGAATTCCGCTACGTTTTAAACACATCTAACGGTTCGAATCAGCGAAATTCGATCCCGAACAAAAAATTCCACACCATAGCCTATATAAGGGAGCCCTTACTAGAAATGCCTCTTACACACACACACACACACACATACATATACATAAAAGGCTCCCTTATATAGGCTATGGTGCGGAATTTTTTGTTCTAGTCAGGACCTCACATTTTCCGATTGAATTTTGATGATCTGAACCGTCCAATGTGTTAAGAATATGTTTTTAAGGGTTCCCACGAGGAATCATCAAGAAAAATGACCGGAAAGGGCTTCATCCGAGCAGATTTTCATAAAATATTTATCTGCGGTTTGTATGAAAAGTTGCTCAGATAAAGCCTTTCCCAGTCATTTTTTTTTATGATTCCTCGCGGAGACCCTTAAAAAATGTTCTAAACACATTGAACGACTCCGATCATTAAAATTCAATAGGGAAAGGTGAGGTCCTGACTTTAAGCAAAGTCAGGGATCCCTAACTAGAGGTGGAATATATATATATATATATATATATATATATATATATATATATATATATATATATAGGCCAAACTTCTTATCCACACTCCCGGATTTAAGGAAAAAATGGGGTTTTTTTGTGTTGCAAATTTTTTTTGGAAAATCCGATCCGTCCAATGTGTTCAGAAGGTGTTTCCAAGGGTCAATGCGAAAAATCTTCAAAAAAAAATACCGGGAAGGGCTTGATCAAGCAGTTTTTCGCAAAAACTGTATTTATATATTTTTGCGAAAACTGCTTGGATCAAGCCTTTCCCGGTGTTTTTTTTTGAAGATTTTTCGCCAGGACCCTTGAAAACACCTTCTGAACACATTGGACGGATCGGATCGTCAAAATTTTTTTTGGATAAAAAGTCCGGAAATGAAAAGTCCGGATAGGAAGTGGAACATATATATATATATATAGGAAGCCGATCTACTAAGGACTCCCTCAAACAAAAATTCCGTGTGGACCTCACCATTTTTCGACTTTCCGGATCAAATTTTGACGATCCGAACCGCTCAATGTATATAGCGTTTTTAACAAAAACTGATCCGATCAAGCCCTTCCGGGTATTTTTTTTTGAAGATTTTCCGCTTGGACCTTGGAAAATGCATTTTAAAAACATTGAGCGGTTGGATCGTCAAAATTTGATCCGGAATGGTGAGGTCCGCACGGAATTATCCTAAGGGAGTCCTTAGTAGATCATTATCCTATATATATATATATATAAGAAGTTTCCTATGAGGTTTCCCTCACAAAAAAAGTGCCGGAAAACGGTTGTGAGCCGTTGGATTTGTGAGCCGTTGGATCCTATGCCCTTCACGCGATCCAACGGCTCACAACTGTTTTCCCGCACTTTTTTTTGTGAGGGAATCCTCATAGAAAACTTCTTGTGTGTTTGTATACAGTTTTTGTGAAAACTGTATATATACAGTTTTTGTGAAAAACTGCTTGGATCAAGCCTTTTCCGGTATTTTTTTTTGAAGATTTCCTGCGTGGACCTTGGAAAACACCTTTTGAACACATTGGACGGTTCGGATTATGCAAAAACAATTTTTAAAACCTCGAAAACACCATTTTTTCTTCAATCCGGGACAATCATATATATGTATGTATCATAGGAACCATTGGACCTATCCACGTAATGTAAACCAATGAGGGAAGTAACAAAGCAACCCATTGCCACAGCTCCCAATTAAATTTTGAGTGCAACCCAAGGGTGGGTCAGATGAGAGTAGAATGTTAGTGGTTAGAAGCTAGTGTTAGGGAGAGAGTGGGACTTGAACCCCGCAGCTCATGCACAATGGTATATGGTGCCCACCAACTTGGCTACCACTCCACTTGGAATTGGTATGTATTACTACTATACTAGCATGAACCTGTGCAATACACGAAGACATTAAATAAATGATGTGTTTTTCCTTTTTTAAATCAGTTAAAAAAATTGTATTTTCAACAACAAAGTGTATTGAATTATTGTAACAGTTAAATTAAAAGAGTATTACAATTCTATTCATATCTGCTCATCTTGACTCCAGTTTCTCATTGTGATTAAATCGGCTATAAAATCAAAATCCATGTATGTGACTTTTCAACAAAATAATTGAAGTCAACACCCCTAGAAGCTACTTAAATATAAACATTTTTATGCTCGCAAATTATGCATCAACTTTCATAGAATAGTTAATAGCCCAGTGTTTTGGTTCCACAAACTAAAAGTGGAAGTGACAACTATGCCAAAGCACATTTTGATGCAAGAAAAATTATTATAAAACTCCATCTAAGCCATAAATGGTGCTATATATACGAAGTAAAGAAGAGAATGAAAAAAGACTTATCGGATCTCTCATTTTGCCTTTGTATTGATAATGTGCATAAATTAGTGGCACTTAATTTTAAGCTATTCATGCAATCAATTTTTCTCTTCATTCATCCATTCATTATCATTTCCTACATACTAATCATTTTTTGTTAGAAATCCTGGAGCAACAGAGTTTGAAAATGTATAACACATCTTAAAAGAGATAATTAGTCATTTCTTACATACCAACCATTTTGTTAGAAACCTTGGAGCAACAGAGTTTCAGAACGTGTGATATACATCTTGAAAAGATAATTAGTGACAATGAAGATTAATAATAAAAAAAGAGGCAAATCTCATTTCAGTGGACTAGATGTCCATCAAATAAGATTAATCTCAAGTTTTGAAAAATAAATTGGATTTGAAAAATAAATTGGATTTCATGCCAGTTACTGAAGAAGGAGATGGTGAGCCGTGCTATCAGAATGAAGATTTGGTTGCAAATCCGGAATCTAACCGAAGATTGAGACCTAAACCTACATTAGGAGAAAGCTCTGTTAACCACTTCACTTTTGTATTGGGTTTATTTAATTTAAACCAGTGTCAACTATCTTCTTATGTTGTACCAAACTAAATTTCTTTTATGTTACTTTATTCTGCGGTTTGTTAAGATAAATCTTTGATTCAAATGAATATTTTTATATGAAATGATTTAAATAATGTGTCCGAAAAACCAAGAGTTACAAGTTTTGGTACGGAGTCCTGTTTTTCTCACTGAATCTTTAGCTGAAAAGGGAAATTTGAAGCCAAGGAAAAAAAATGTGATTATGATTCACGAAAATTTTAACCTTTTTTAATTATGAAAAGAGTAAAGGTAGAAGAAAAATAAAATGTTTCCTATTTGTTTCAAACCCTCGCTCCATATGATCATTGAATAGGACATTCTTCTTATGCAAAACTGGTCCTGGTCCCTTTCAAGTTTCATCAATTTGTCCTAGGGAACCAATATTGAGTATTTGCCAACAAAAGAAAAAGCTTTTTATTTACTTTACGTGCCTGGAAAACGACCAGGGCCATGTTTAGGGTAATCAAAATTGACATTGGCCCATCCTTCAGGTGGTCCCACTGAAACCAACGGCTGAGAGGTATATCATATGAGGCTGGCCAAGTGAGCCCCACACAAGATAGTAGTCCCCATTGTTTTTTACTGGTACATGTGGGAAACAAGTTTTTACTGGTCCAATAATCCGATAGATGTCTAAAAATACTGACTTTTGTTTTGTGAAATAAAAAACAAAAAATAATCACATGAAAGAATGAAAAACTAACCTCCAACAAATAGGTGGAGAATAATAAATAGAAAGTAAACATATATTTGAGAAAAGTATATTAATATCCGTAAAAGTATATTAATATCTACGAATATACATTGATATCAGAACTAATTTGTCATTATATGCATATTAAGTACAAAGTGCATAAATAACCGAGAAAAGTATATTAATGTCCATGAAAGTATATATATTATATATTGATATCTGTGAAATTTGTATTAATATCCGAATTAATTTGTCATTAATTATATGTATATTATTCTCCACCTATTAGGTGAAAGTTAGCAAGACCTTAAAACAAATTATCCAAAGATTTTTGTGGATTGTTTGGAGCAGGGATGGAGCCAAAAAATTTACTACGGGGGTTGAATTTTTTTTCTAAAATACTTTACAGGGGCGAGCCTATATAATTCATAGGAAAATTTAATTTTTTCCTATATAATACTAGAGTTTTTTTTTTCCATCCAAGGGTGATCGCCCCTATTGGCCCCCCTCTGACTCCATCCCTGGTTTGGAGGTTTAGACAATGTGAGAACAGTCGTCCAATTAAGCATTGCTATAAAGTATGATCATCTTGAAAAGGATTAGTCCAAATTAGAGTTCAAAATCATAGCAACATGTCCACCTTTCATTCTTTGCCATTCTCAAATATGGCGACTGTTTAAAGGTACAAAACTCATAGATGTTAAGGAACAGATAACCACTGGCAAACAACAAACACTCATCTATGTAACTCGGAACCAGAAATTTTATTGAGGGGTAAAATTTTTTTTCAAAATACTTTGCAAGGACGAGTCTATAAAATTTATTGGAAATCCTTTGCCGTCCAGATTTTGATAGATCACTACTCCCGAGATATTGCCGTATAATTTTTTTCCCTACATAATACGAGAAGTTTTTTATTTTGTTCAAGGGCGGCCGTTTCTACTGGCCCCTCTAGCTCCATGTAAGAGTATGATGCTTAGAATCGTTTTGGAAAACCAGAAAAAGGTACTAACATTAATGGGAAATAAAGAAGAAGAATATAGTGGATATATCAAAAGAAAAAAAAAAAAAAGAGCTATACAAGCATGAAAAGCACAAGAAGAACAATTTTTTGCATTTGCAATACCCTTCTTTTTTAAACAGCCGAAAAAGAAGCCAGGAGAATAATTTACTTAAAAAGAATTAGTTTTTTCAAAAAAAAAAAAAGAACTGATGATCAGATTGGTTTAGATCAGTTTAAACTAATTGGATTAGGGTAGGTAATGGTATCCTTTTTTAGCCGAAGTTAATATATATCTAATACTATCAAGTTCACATAAGTTATATATCTAATAGGAGTATAATCCTTATATATGCTCTAATATTATGTATATTCTATTTTATAATCCTTATATAAGATAAGATAGAAGGAGAGAAAGGAAAGAAGGACGTGTGATTTGTAGGGAAAATTCGGCAGAAATTTCGCACAAAACTTAACTGATTTTTGACTAATTTTCCTGAAAATTATTGGGTGCCGAATGGGTATATCTGTCCATGCCGAGCACAATCTCGGCCGTCCAAAAGTGTTTTGTACCGCCCCGATTGATTCACTCTCTCTCCTCTCACCTGATCACTCTCTCTTCTCTTTTTCTCTATCTTTTTCCGGATCGTCGAATCACGTTTTTGACGGCTGAGAGGTACGACATAGGCATTACCCACTCCCCACTGAAAAATTTCTCCATTTTCCTCCTACCATCACCATGGACGCACCAGTAGAGCAGGTTATATAAACTCTATCCACCAGGAAAGCTCGCAACGCAGGTTATACAAACTCTCTCTCTCTCTCTCTCTCTCTCTCTCTCTCTCTCTCTCTCTCTCTCTCCATGGATCCATTAGAAGATCATGAATTACCAGAAGAACTCAGGGAATTCCTAACCCAAACAAACACCATCCTGGACGAATCAACTTCAGTCCCAAGACGATCCCAGAAAACCACCTACATGTGCAGGAACCTCCTAGCGTTCTCTCTCGTCTGCGGAATGCTCGCCTACTATGTCTTAGACCCCGTCTTCTCCCGAATCGACCCCATTCTTTTCCCATTCTTCCGACCCGATACTTCTTCCTCCCAATCGACTAAACTCATCACCTTCCTGTCCTGGTACCTCTCGGTCGCCCTCTCTTTCCCTCTCCTCTCCGCCGCAGCCATCTCTTTCTCACCATCGAGGCCCACGCCCACCCGCGTCACAGTCATAGTTTCCAGCACCGTCTTCGACCGCCTGGCGGTCACCTACACCTGGGTTTATATCATTATGGTCCTTTACAATGCCGTATTCCTCGGGTTAATTTTCGTCCTCCTCTCGGTCCCACTCCGTACCCATTACTCGGCTCTGCCGGTTCTCGCCTCGGTCGCGATGTTCCGTCTGATTCTTGTCGACGATGGGTCGCTTTGCTACCTGGCTAGCAAGGTTACGTCGCTTCAACCAGTGTACGCCTTTGCCGCGATCGACAAGTGCCACTTGTTGTTGATTAGTAGGAACCGATTGAAGTCGTCGTCGATTGTGCACAGGAATGTGGTGAGTTTTGGGTTCATTAATGGGGTTGTCGGGTTTTTCTTGGTTCAGGGGCGATTTGAATATCAAGTGCTTATTGGGACGATGGCGGCAATGGTGACGGAATTTGTGGTTTACCTCAATGCACCAAATTAGACTTCAAACCACCTAGGTTTGTGTTAAGGTGAAATGGAAGTATGGTTTTTAATAATTATGGTTTCGACAGTTAATATGTTGGTGAAGTTTATTTTCTTGGTAATTTCTGTTAAGCTGATAATATTGAACGATCTTTCTAATTTAGTTTGGTGCCTACTGAAGTTTTTGTTAGCGACTAGTTGAATCAATGATATTATTATGTTTTATGTTCCCCGAAAATTTTTGGACCAATTTATGATTTGCGTTTTGAGTGTTCAGTTTCTTCATTTGGACATCCAGTCGCTACGAAAAACTTGCACAAACTATTTTACTTCTATAACATTGGTTTGTTTTCCAGTTGATCGACCATCGTGCTCGTTTTGACATTCATGCTGTTGTTTTAATTTAATATTTTACAATTATATTTTTTTGAGTAATTACCAAGTAAATAGTTATGTTGGAGAGATTTATGGAATTAGTTTTTTACATTGACTTGGGTCTTGTTTGATAACCCAGATTCAGCACTTAAAACTGAATGAATTAAGTAATAAGTAATTAAGTAGGTTTGATAACCGTATTTTACATTACTTAAAAAATTAAGTGGCTCTTAAAACGTAAGGTAAAATGTTGACAAAAATTAAGTAGTTTCGAACTACTTAATTTTTACTGAATTTCTGAATAGTTTCATTCAACTATTTTTTCCTCCACCAGACCATCTCCACCACTCTGCCACTCCTACCACCACTGCCGCCACTACACCACCACCACCCCCTGCCACTCTCACCACCACCACTCACACCACCATAACCGCCACTTTGCCACTTCCACCACCACTGCCGCCGCCACCCCACCATTACACCACCACCACCACTCCCACCATTACCACCACCACTGACAACACCATAACCACCACCACTGACAACACCATAACCATCACTCCACCACTATACCACCACTTCGCCGCCACCACCATCACCACCACTATTGCCGCCACCCCACCACCACCACCACCACCACCACTGACAACACCATAACCATCACTCCACCACTACACCACCACCACCACTTCGTCGCCACCACTATTGCTGCCACCCCACCACCACCACCGCCACCACTCACACCACCGCCACTATCGCCACCACGCGACCACCACCACCACCACTCTGCCACTCCCATCACTAATACCACAAACCACCGACACCACCATCCCAACCACTGCCGCCACTACACCACCACGACACCAACACTACTCCCATCATCGCTCTCCTACCACCAAGAGGCCACCACTCCACAATTGCAAACACCACCCCACAATCACAACCACCACCGCCGCTATACCACCATCTTACCAATATTCTGTATATTTTTATTATTTTTTATAAATGTACTTTTTGTCATTTATTAATTTCATTTTTGTAGTTCAGTATGAATATATGAAATGACAGACAAAGTAAGATAATTAGTGAATTTAACACCAACACCGCTATACAACCATCTTGCCAATATTCTACATATTTTTATTATTTTCATAAATGTACTTTTTTTTTCATTTATGCATTTCAGTATGAATATATGAAAGGCAAATTTAGAAAATTAGTAAATTTAATACTTCAGTTCTTTATACAGATCAAACAACTTATTTATTCAGTGCTCAAGATTCAGGACATATCAAACAGCTTATTAGCTTAATAAATTCAGCATTCAGTTTTCAGTACTTAACTTCCAGCTTTCAACTTTATCAAACAGCCCCTTGGTCTCCTTATTATTCTCTAACAAAACAACCATTTTTGTAGACACCCCAATTTTGAACCCGAGATGCGCTCGAGCATCCCCGATGATGAAACGGACCAATCATGATTACCTGGAACTTGTGAGAATGACTTGAATTTGATCAAAATCAACCAAACACTACCCAAACAACCAAAATAGCCCAAACCAACCCAAGCATTGTTGAACCAAAGCCAAACCATCAATCTGCCACCAAGAACCTTGAGCGCTCAAGCTTGAGGCCTTGAGCGCTCAAACCCCTGAGAAACACCTTGAGCGCTCAAGCCCACGGCTTTGAGCGCTCAACTCTGATCCAGTCAGCAACTTGCAGAGTATCTCATCATGAGATTTTCTGCATGGGAGCGTCTGAGATGATCTTATACGATCTCTATATGTATAATACACTCCACTAACTCCAAAAATACACAAAAAATACTCCCAACCCACTTCCAAATACAAACCCACTCTCTCTCTCTCCTCTCCTCTCTTCCCTCCCACTCACTCTATAAAACCACCTAGCACCCCTGGTTTGGAAAAGGACGAACCACTCTCATACACCAGCTCTCAATCCACCCAGAATTCGTTGCTCTCTCTCTCTCTCTCTCTACAAAACCATACATCCATTACAAAACCAGTGGCAAAAATCACCTTTCAAGTCCAAAATTGAGTCCTTGATCATCAACCAATCACCTACATTGTTCAATTCGTCTAGAGTATAAGCCAAAAACATCCACAATCGTCATCCCAAAAGCCCAGAATCAAGTTCAAATTACAAGCATTTTCCAAAAGGTAGTGAAACATGTGATGTATTCACTGTTTTGGCCCATCTGAGGAAGACCAGTGAGTTCAAACAGGTTCTTTATACTTGTATTGAACTCACAAAGGTCTAAAAGTTGTTCAAAATCATTTTCAAAATCTGCAGTTTTAGCAGGGGTTGAGCGCTCAAGCCTCTGACCTTGAGCGCTCAAACCCAGCTCTGGGTCAGTCACTGTTTTGCTGATTTTTGTGCTTTCTCTTGGTTTTTAAATGGTTAAATATGTTCACATCATTCTCAAAACAGCTTATTTCTACTTCAAAATCATATGCATGAGTACAAGTTAACCATTTTATGATGATCCAACATCAAAACCTTTGAAAATCTCATAGTTAAGAGTAAAACAGTGACTGTTCCACTTCAAACATCTTTAACCTGTATATTTGTGATCTTGAAGAGGTGTTAAAAACTTGTTTAAAGGTCAAAAATCAAAGAGTCAGATTATGGCTTGAGCGCTCAAGGTCATGCACCTGAGCGCTCAAGCTGTTCTTGAGCAGTTTGATGTTTATGTCTTATTCTGGAAGAGTATCGCTGAATATTAACTAGAAAGTGTGTGTGAGTTGTTATCACTGTGTTCAGAATCTGGACCTCTCTCTCATTTCTATATTTTCAAACATTTCTTTGTTAATTTGTGATGATTATACTCTTTTCATCATTCTTTAAGAGATCAATCAGTATGTTCTTACTTGTTTCTAATAGGAAAGTGTTTGATAAATGTTTGATCTCATAAAGAAGCTGCAAAAAGGTGTAATTTCGCAGAAGCCAGGAACTGGTTTGAGCGCTCAATCCATGAGCCTTGAGCGCTCAAACTGGTTTGAAGAGGTTGAGCGCTCAAGCCCTTGTCTTTGAGCGCTCAACCCCTATTCTGGGATCCAGTTTGTGAAACAGTGTTAGTTATGTCTCATGTTAATAATTTCTGAAATTGTTGTACAGTCTCTGTAAATCTCCCATTTCCTGTGGATAATTGTGGTAATTTCATTTGTTATCGTCGTCATCATTCATGTAAGTCATCAAGCACAAGCATCCACTTTAGATTCACGTTTTACATTTTTACTGCTTATGTGATTCCCATTCCCCATTCCCTATTTTTGTGAATAAACTGAATTTCAAATATTTCTAAAATCCCACAAAACATTGAGTAGAGACCGGTTCATGGACCGGGCGAGAGGGGTGCCGTAAAACCCTTCCCCTCTCGTAACCGAACCCCCGAATCCGAGAAATCTTTGGTTTCACAAGGACTAGTAAAATCTTTTTCAATGGGCAAACGAGTCATGTTTTTATCGGTTTCTCGGGTTCGGACCTCAAATCCGGGTGGCGACTCTAACAATCACAATCTTTTTCATACAATCTCGGTGGGCCGTCCACACTTTTCTAATCCTTACTATATTTATCTAATTTCCTTAATTTGATTGATAAATATTATTTAGAATTATTCCCTCCGTCCCATTTTAAATGTCTCCTACGTAAAGTTGTGTTATTTTGACTTTAAAAGAAAATGTATTTCTAAATATATTTTTTCAAAAATTTTTACACCATTCAAAAGTACTCGTTGAGATCTTTTGAACGGTGCAAAAAAAATTAAAAAAGTAATTTCGAAAGCATTTTATTTTTTAAAGTCAAACTAGCCCGGTCTCCCGTAGGGGACATTTAAATTGGGACGGAGGAAGTATTATTCTAACAGAAATTCCTATTTCATATAATTTCCCCAACAATCTTAGGAAAGATCTTTTTTGGATTTTCTGTAAGAATAATTTCTTGAAGGGTGGTTGTTGTGATTACTTGTTTTGTTAAAAGAAAAAGAAAAAAGCATATAAGCTGTCACAGTTGACAGGAAACTTCGATCACCGTAGAGATGAAAATTTATATGTTCATGTAAATTCCAATTTCTAGGAGCCCAAGAGAGATTTCATTAGCATGCATATGTTTAATGAGGATATAAGTGATTAATTTTGTGCTCTTGCATATTTGACACAAGAATTGGATTTGTAGGTTGCCGAGTACTCTTTATATACTTTTCTTGACCAATGGGTATGTTGTTTGACTCTGATTGATTAAAATACTTGTTTTAGATCCTCGCGTTATTAAAGAGTATACTTCATATCTTTGAATTTGTGTATAGACTGTCGAGTATTTCTGTAGCATACCAGAAACTCCATATACTTTATTTTCATACTTATTTAAAAATACTATTGTGCTTTCAAGATGAAGGTGAAATTGTTAATATTGAGAATATTACATAATCAGAGTTGAAAGATATACTGGTAGTGTGGTGGCTTTATATCAAGATTATTAACTTACATGTAAATGATGGTCTTCGGGGAAAAAAAAAATTGGTGTGCATTGAGGTGGTGATTTTTGCAAAAACCCTCACTGGAAAGTTAAAGAGTATAAATGAAGAGTAGATTCAGTTGTGTTCATTAGTTCTGGACAATTTCAATAACTATAGTGGTGTTACCTTTTGTAGAAAGAAATTTTATATTGCAATTGTGTCCTTAATTTTACTTCTCATGTTCACTAAGAGATGGCAAGAGCTTCTTTTTTGAAATTCTCAGTTCTTAAATGTGTTAGGAAAAATTGATACCGTAGTCTTTCTTAAAATCATGTTTGTGATGACTGAATTTATTATGGATTGTGTACGATTGAAGTGACTTTCAACAATTTTGGGTGTTTAATTATTTCATAGTAAATTAAAAAGTCACTGACTTTGCTTATTGTTAATTATTTCATAGTAAATTAAAAAGTCACTGACTTTGCTTATTGTGGACCTCGTAAGAACTCTTAGTTTTTCACCTCTACTGATTGCAATAATTAAAAAGACAATATAAGGTGCAAAATTTTGTGTACATTATCTTTAAGGGATTTATTTTATTTTCTGCCACAAGGTCTAGTGTTTGACTTATGGGGAATATATTTGAGCACTTGATATGCTTTGTTTGTCATTAAGGGTTAAAAACTTTGAGTCCACATCTAGTAAGCATTATTTTTATTGGATTTTCAAGCCCTTTGCAGTAGTGTGAATATACTGTAAGAATTGATGAAGTTTTCTGGATGCTACATGTTGTAATTGGAAAAAAAAAAAAAAAAAAGGAGAAAACTATGGGTTGCATTGTTATCCGGAATTGATTTGATTTGGCAATTTGGGTGCTCAATCTATTTTGAGTGAATGTTGTTAATTGTTGAGCCTGATATGCATAAACAACTGTAGAGATCGCTTTTTCTGCATAGATTAACATGTCTATTTGCAGTTAGAGAAAATTATACGCAAATGTGGGGGTTTATTACCATGATCATCGGTAGATGGTAATTTCATTACCTTCAAAGATTTATTCTAATTATATTATATTAACTTTGTATCCTGGTGTTCGTTTGAAAGTTTCAGGAGAACATTGGCCAATTTACGACGACTTCAATAATAAAGTCTTTCAGTAGATTGATATGAACAAGTTGGCTAACTTGAAATGAAACAACACTGGAGCTCTAATAAATATCTAGAAAATGTGGGGGCCTGATCAGCCCAAAGAGAATTCTCATAAGAAAAGATTAGCGCGCAGGCCAATTCTTGAATTATCTTCAACGTCATTGAAAAAAAAAATTCGATGAGAAATGTTTGTATCTTTAAAAAAAAAAAAAACAAAACATATTCTCTAATTAGCACGAAGGCTAATTCTTTAATCATCGAGGGGAGTAGGACTGATGCCCATAAGTTAGTCACCTCGGTGGACACCTAACCTTTGTGATTGGAGATCCCATGAATAAGGTTCAATAGGTAACAACGAAACTAAACGGTGACTAGAAAGAGCACTAAAATATAAGAGGGGAATCCCTGGTCTTATTCCTATGGTGATAGTGCTCATGCTATGTGCATGTTATGTGACGATAGGAAGAGCTTAGCTCTGAATGTGTCCAAGGTAGGATTTCTACAGGGTGTTGGTCACAAACTACCCTTGGAGGACACACCTATATGAGTGTGGCAGTGGGGTCGCTGCTGTAAGAAATTGGGCTATTTTCTAAAGACACTCATAGAAACGAGATACGTGCACATGACTGGCTAACGCGCAAAACAGTTACAGAACCATAAAATGTTTCCCGTACTATGTGTGTGGTAGGCGTAAGTTTGATATCAAGGGCCTAGTTCAAGATTCGTTCACTATGGTTCTTCAAACTCAAACTTGCTAACACTAAGTATAGGTTCAAGTCCGGAAGACACCTATACCTATTGCGCAGTAAAAGCACTGTTGTAAAAATTTTAAATTATGTGGGGGATTGTTGTTTAATTTAATATTTTACAATTATATTTTATTGAGTAATTACCAAGTAAATAGTTATGTTGGAGAGATTTATGGAATTAGTTTTTTACATTGACTTGGTCTCCTTATTATTCTCTAACAAAACAACCATTATCCTACTTCAACTATAACAACTCCTATATAATAGGATTAGTTGGTTTTGTTAAACAAATTATATTTTATATTGATGTTGCTTATAACATTAATTGGTTGTTTCCTATTATCTCTCCACAAAATCAGAACTCCTAGCAACTAACGTAAACTTAAGCCTATAAATGTTGCTTTGTTGTTTCTTTAGATATACAACTATTGGCATATCATATTTTATAAACTAATGCAACAGAATGTACACACGAGAGCCTCTGATTCCTTTCTTCTAACTTTAGAAATATATAGTTGATCCATTACATATTAACTTGTTTATTGGCTACTATTTTCACACGGTTTCAAGTGTCGAGAAACAATTGGTTCGTGAGTTTAATTCGCTGCACAGAAGAAAACTCGAAGGTCGTTGTATCTTGGGGAATGAGCGCCATTCAACCCTGTACAGAAGGGGATGTATCTTTGCTAAGGAGAACGCGATTTCGCGTGCCTCGACCACCCCACAGGCTTTTCTAATCCTTACTCTATTTATCTAATTTCCTTAATTTGATTGATAAATATTATTTAGAATTATTATTCTACCAGAAATTCCTATTTCATATAATTTCCCCAACACATGCATCACACTTTTTCTATGGGTCCGATTGACATTTGAATCAATATTCTCACGATCTATTAAAAATATTTATGTAGTAAACCACAATAACGAAACAGTCAGTTTAAAATATGGACTGAAATTAGATACTAGTAATTTTATTTTCCAGTAGCTATGAAAACTTTTTCTTTTTTGATCGATGACAAAATTTATTAAAAAACTCAACAAAAGAATACATTAAGGGTAGAAAAAGCCAATACCAAACACATGAAGGCAATGGCAAAGGCAGAAGATAAAATTCCAACGGAATACTGGAAAGAAAGGGAAAAAAAAAAAGGTTCAGCTAAAACAATGCAGCCAAAATATCACCGAAGGTCATCACGCCCATCAGTATACCGATCCACAGCAAGAGGGTCACTATAGTGGACATGGGGTAGTTGTTGTGCAGGGGATGAAAAGGGAGCTAACAGGGACCAGTTGTTGAAATGGGTGCTAACAGGGGCCTGATTGTTGAAATGGGTGCTAACGGGGGCCAGTGTCTCATATGTATTGGTGCTAACAAGGGCCTCGGTTGTTGAAATGGGGACTAACAGGGCCCGCTCGTTCAAATGGGTGCTAAGAGGGCCCCACAATTACGTCGCGAGATGGAACAAAGAGAGTAGTTATGGGAGAGAAGAACCTTGAGTATAAATTTTGAAAAGTCATGCAAGTTAAAGGCTAGATAAAGAAACCAAATACTCGTTATTTATCTATGCACTTCTTGATATGAGCTATTGATTATTTGTAACGTAAGGGTTAGTGGATATATAGGAGATGTGTGTTCCACTAACAAAAAATTATTTTTCCAAACACTGAGACAGATCATTTTCTCACAGCACATCACATAAAAAATCGTGAAAAACCAATTTTTTTCAAAAAACTGAGTTAGTGAAACACCCCTCAATATCAAAACTCATGGTGCTGTGGGCCTTAGTGTTTCATGCCAGGCACGAAGAAGGAGATGGCAAGCTGTACTATCAGAATGCAGATTTGGCCGCAAATCCGGAATCAACTAAAAGATTGAGACCTAAACGAACGTACAATATTAGGAGAAGGCTTTGTTAACCACTTCACTTTTGTATTGGATTTATGTAATATAAATAGCGTCAACTATCTTTTTATGTTCTACCAAACTAAATTTCTTTTATGTTACTTTATTCAGCTGTTTATTAAGATAAGTCTTTGATTCAAAGGAATATTTTTTATATCAAATGATTTAAATAACTTATCCGAAAATCGAAGCGTTACAGGGTCCTGATATTGATATGGAGTCCTGTTTTTCTCACTTAATCTTTAGCTAAAAAGGGGAATTTGAAGCCAGGAAAATAAATGTGATTCCCCATTCAAGAAAATTTTAACCGTTTTTAATTATGAAAAGAGTAAAGCTAGAAGAAGATAAAATGTTCCCTATTGGTTTCAGACCCTCGCTCCACATGATCATTGAATAATAGAAGACTCTTCTTATGCAAAACTGGTTGGGTACCTTTCAGGTTTCATCAATTTGTCCTAGCCTAGAACTCCTAGGGAACCAATACTAGTATTTGCCAACAGAAAACGATAATTATATGACCAGGAAAATGACCAGGGCCATATTCAGGGTAATCAAAATTGACATTGGCCCATCCTACAGGTGGTCCCACTAAAATCAACGGCTGAGACAGAAGGTAGGTGGTAGATCATACGAGGCTGGCCAGGTGGGCCCCACACAAGATAGTAGTCCCATTGTTTTTTACTGGTACTTGTGGAAAACAAGTTTGGCCTTATTCGTTTTGGGTTCCAAAGCCCAATTTTCTTAATTATTATTTTTATTATTTTTTTATTTTTTCTAATCATTAATCATTATTTGTAGTTATTATCTCTATTTCTCCCCCTAATTATTACCAAAACTCAAAACCCAAAATCCAAACCAAACGCAACCGTCCCATATCTTATAGAGTAGTTGATATGGTAGGTAATGTGAGAACTAAACTTACTGGTCCAATAATCCGATAGATGTCTAAAAATACTGACTTTTGTTTTGTGAAGTAAAAAACAAAAAATAAATAAATGAAAGACGAAAAAGGCTAACCTCCGACCAATAGATGAAGGATAATAAATAGAAAATGCATATATATTTGAGAAAAATATATTAATATCCATAAAAATATATTAATATGTGCAAAATATGCATTAATATCACAACTAATTTTTCATTATATACATATTAAGTAGAAAGTGATAGAAATTCGAGAAAAGTATATTAATATCCATGAAAGTATATATATTATATATTAATATCTGTGAAATGTGCATTAATATCCGAATTAGTTTGTCATTAATTATATGTATATTATCATCCATCTATTGGGTGAAAGTTAGCAAGACGTTAAAAGAAATAATCGAAAGATTTTTGTGGATTGTTTGGAGGTTTAGAAAATGTGAAGACAGCCGTCCAATTAAGCATTGCTATAAAGTATGATCATCTTGAAAATGGATTAGTCCAAATTAGAGTTCAAAATCATAGCTAACATGTCCACCTTTCATTCTTTGTCATTCTCAAATATGGCGATTGTTTAAAGGTACAAAACTCATTGATGTTCAGGAACTTATAACCACAGGCAAACAACGAACACATCACATGTAACTCGATCGGAACTAGGAATTTTATTATGCAGGGATGAATTTTTTTCTCAAAATACTTTGTAAGAGTGAGCCAATAAATTTTATAGGAAATTTTTTTTTTTTTTTTGGTACTTCGGAAAAGATAGGAAAAGTTCTCTGTCCCCACATAATATGAGAATTTTTTTTTTTTTTTTGCAAAGGCAATTGTCTCTATTGGCCTCCTTTGGCTCCATTTAAGAGTATGATGCTTAGAATCATTTTGGAAAACCAGAAAAAGGTAACATTAATGGAAAATAAAGAAGAAGAATTGTGGATATATCAAAAGGAAAAAAAAAAAAAAAAAGGAGCTACAAGCATGAAAAGCACAAGAAGAACAAATTTTTGCATTTGGAATACCTTTTCTTGAAACAGCCAAACAAGAAGCCAGAAGAATAATTTACTTAGAAGAATTAGTTTTACCAAAAAAAAAAAAAAGAGAATTGATGATTAGATTGGTTTAGATCAGTTTAAATCTAATTGGATTAGGGTAGGTAATGATATCCTTTTTGAGCCGAAGTTAATATATATCTAATACACTACTATCAAGTTCATATATGTTATACATCTAATAGGAGTATAATCCTTATATAAGCTCTAATATTATGTATATTCTAGTTTTAAAAAGATTAATATTTTATATTTTATTGCTTTTTATGTATTAAATAGGGAGTCAAAATAGGGGACATTTGTTACGGTGTAGTGAGTAAGCTCATTACACCTCTATAGTGAGCAATCACGACCATTCGTTCGTCAATCAACGGTCCTAATTATCTTTCATAAAAGATAGGTGTCTTACACGTAAAATAATTACATTTAATCGGGACCGTTAATTGCTGAATGGATGACTGTAATTGGTCACTACAGAAAGGTAGTAAACTTACTCACTACAAACCCCCGAATCCCATTTGTTACACCCACGGCCCTCTTCACAAAACGTAGTTCGAAATATATAAGATAAGATAGAATTATAGAAGGAGAGATAAAGGAAAGGACGGGAAAATTCGGCAGAAATTTCGCACAAAACACAACTGATTTTTTACTCATTTTCATCCTACCATCATGAAATTTTTATTACCCATGTGGTTCTTGCTCGGCAAGTTTAGTCGTCCAAAACGCAATCCGACAATTTAGAAGAGGAGAGAGAAAAAGAGGAGACAGAATGGTTGGGCGAGAGGAGAGAGAGAGAATCAATCTCAACCATCCAAAACACTTTTGCACTGCCGAGATCGTGCTAAGCATATTCACGTGGTACCCATTCGGTACCCAAATTTTTTTCCCTACCATCACCATTGATCGATGCACCGGTACAGCAGGTTATATAAACTCTACCCACCAGAAGAGCTCGCAACGCAGGTTATACGAAGTCTCTCTCTCTCTCTCTCTCTCTCTCTCTCTCTCTCTCTCTCTCTCTCTCTCCCTCCATGGATCCACCAGGTCCAGAAATACCAGAAGAACTCAGGGAATTCCTAACCCAAACAAACACCATCCTGGACGAATCAACTTCAATCCCAAGACGATCCCAAAAAACCACCTACATGTGCAGAAACCTCCTAGCGTTCTCTCTCGTCTGCGGAATGCTCGCCTACTATATCTTAGACCCCGTCTTCTCCCTTATCAACCCCATTCTTTTCCCAGGCTTCCGACCCGATTCTTCTTCCTCCCAATGGACTAAACTCGTCGACTTCCTATCCTGGTACCTCTTGGTCGCCATCTCTTTCGCTCTCCTCTCCGCCACAGCCATCTCTTTCTCCCAATCGTGGCCCACGCAGGCCCAAGTTGCAGTCATAGTTTCCAGCAACGTCTTCAACCGCCTCGCCGTCACCTACCTCTGGGTTTATATCATTATGGTCCTTTACAATGCCGTATTCCTCGGGTTAATTTTCGTTCTCCTCTCGGTCCCACTCCGTACCCATTACTCGGCTCTCCCGGTTCTCGCCTCCGTTGCGATGTTCCGTCTGATTCTTGTCGACGATGGGTCGTTGTGCTACCTGGCTAGCAAGGTTACGTTGCTTGAACCCGTTTACGCCTTCGCCGCTATCGACAAGTGCCACTCGTTGTTGATTGGTAGGAACCGATTGAAGTCGTCGACGCTTGTGCTCATGAATCTGGCTAGTTTTGCGTTCCTTAATGGGGTTGTCGGGCTTTTCTTGGTTCAGGGGCGATTTGAATGTCAACTGCTTAGGTATATCAGTTTGATATTGATTAGTTTTAATATGGAACCGAAGTTAGAATCGGATTGGCTTCGATTAGGATAGGTATGGGTTTGCTCTTTGGACTCCCAGATTTTGGAAATAGCTATAGTGATGACGATTGGAAACAACATATCACTATATATCCTTATCAAGTTCATACATATCTAATATCTGGTTAAAAAAAAAAATATTTTCAAATTTTTAAAGAGTTAAATACGGTGCCACTTGTGGCGTTCACGGTCCTTCTTACGAAATGTAATTTTGTAATACTATAAAAGATAACGTACGTTTCTTTGTTCCAAATTTTAGCACATCAACTAAAACTATATATACTAGTAATATGTAAAAATTCTGGCTACATAGTTCTTTCAAAGACAATAATAATTAGGTGTTTTGGCAAAAATAATCCAAGAAAATTTTCTGGTTCTTGTTCAAAAAAGTTCCGGCTTTGTTAGTTTTGTGTCCATTTTTTGTAAAATTATTGGTTCAAGGAATCTAATGAGTAAAAAATTATGATAATAATTTTTACAAAAAAGTTTCCTAAAAACAAAAATCATCCAAATTTTGGTGGACTATTGGATTTCTTTTTTCTTTATTCACAAATTTTTTTTAGTTTGGTTCATTGTATTTTTTTACTCATTAGATTGCTCTCATAGAGATGAAGCAATAATCCAAAAAAAATAAATGCAAAATTAGCGAATGCGACTTTTTTTAGAATAAGGACAATAAAAACACGGGAATATAGATGATCATCTCCTTGTTCCCCGTTCAGGGCCATCCTACTGAGTGAATCAGAATAGGAGTTCTAATGCCTCTGTTTCTTTTGGGCAGAAAACTTTTTTCTAAAACGTCTTCCGTGAATTTTTTTATTATTTTAAATAAAACGTTTTTTTGGTGTTTGGTTGTAATATGAAAATATTTTCTAGAAAAATATTTTTCTATTGTTTGGTTGACATGGAAAATCACTAATTAACAAACTAACCAAAATATGTCATGTTGTAAAAATGAAAATGGTACAATGTCAAAGGTTTTATATTACGGTTTCGAGATACATAATGGGATGCGATACGTCGAACACTGGTCTTGCTTGAAAGTCTACTACTATTTGCCCTACCAGCCAACATCTACCTACACAAACTCACGCTTTCAGCTCTCTTTCCTTCCTCGACTTCAGTTCGGCTCTTTATCTTCAATCAATGCGGAATTTTCTTCTTTCTTCTGGTATACCGCTCCACAAAGAAGGTGAATTTCCGTGTAGCATTCATGGATTTTGAAAGATTATTTTTGAGAAAAAATAATTTTAAATTACTTAAATAACCCGTAATGGTCAAGTATTGACCGTAACGGCGTGGATCGGACATGGATATATATACAAAATTCGAGTATAACGATTCTACATAATAATAAAAAAATAATAATGATCAAGTACAAACCAAGACCTGAAAATTCATGATCCAAGTTAGTGAATTGAAATCAGAAGCCTTAATTCAATCAAACTTGTTAACTTTCAATAACAAAAGCGGAAACGGGTGATTTAGATTACCTTTAGCGATCTTTTACCGAACCGGATTTTTGGTGTATGGATTACATACTCCAGATCACGTACTAGAATAGCAACAATCTCCTACGATGGAGTGATAGATATTATGAGATTCGAGTATCACCCTCTATTCCATGGTGTAAAAGTTTCGAATCGCTCTTTAATGGTATAGAGAGAAAACTAGGGAGAGAGTTCGTAGAACTCAATGCATGACTGATAATCTTGTATGCATAAATTATGAATATGTTGTAGGAATTATATAAAGGAAGCATTCTAGATGCTTTAGAAGTCCTACAATCTTAAAATAATTAGATCACACGGGCGACCCGATTTGGTCTCGAACCCGGCCCCATATTCCAACATCTACCACTTGTCCATGCATGGGCATGACAAATTTCTTCTGTCTCTCTTCCATCTACCCATGTTATAACTGTCCACTTTTCCTCACAGAGCACCTTATATTGCTCATATAGATACTCGCATCTGCGGCTAGGTCTAAGAGCCTTAATGTTTTGTTTAATTGATTATCAACCTCATAAAAATAGAGTCTAAAGCAATCCAATCCTTCTGACTTGTGAGAAAAGAATTAGACGTGACCATAGCGCGTGAAGTAATCTATTAATGTGATAAAATAGGATACACAATACCTTACTCTTACATTCATTGAGCCACAAATGTCTTGAACGGATGAGCTTGCATTGGAACAAATGACCTGATGGCTTTTCTGAATGGTTTTCTAAATGCTTTTCCTTTAAGGCAATGGTCACCAACGTGTGAACACCCCTCCAAGGAATTCGATTCGGACTCACCACCCGGGTTTTGGCAGAATATTGTTCCCAAGGATCCGAACTCGAATGACTCATGCCTCATTTCTAGGATAAGGTTTTAAAACCAGTCCGTCTCACCATAATATCTTAGGTTTATGAGCTTGGTTATGAGAAGGCAATAATCACTAAAACATGATATTATTCGGCTTAAACTAACAATAGACATGAATTACTTTATGAGATATATAACCAATGGATGGATTCTACATGATGACCTCTGCAAGAACAAGTTGGGATATAATGAAATGACTATAAACAGAAAGTATATTGGATAGGATAAATCAAATGAAGACTATTTTCATCAAAAGGAATATGCACACTGTTTCTAACTTGAGTGCTCAGGTTGTCAACGACTTGAGCTCTCAAGCCATCAACCTTTTTTGCTTCTGATTTTGATCCTTCTTTAAAAAATGTTCCTTTTCTCTTCTGATTATCATGGTTTGAGACTTAAAAAACCTTTTTAGGAAGCTAACGAGTATCAAAATCTCCATGTAAATGGTGAATAAGCCTCCAAAATGTATTTTAACCATGAAATGAGTTTATCAGGTTGTGAACATATCATCTTTAAGCAGTTGATATAAAAGACTAGAAAAAAAGTTCTCATTGATTAAACATTGAAAAAGCAGCCTATAGGGGAAAGGACTTGAGCGCTCAAATTGTGGACTTAAGCGCTCAAGTTGTTCTCTGAGCATGCTTGATTTCTCCCTTAATGACCTCCTTTTTGCCTTGGTTTAGTGAGAATTAGGTTTGGTTGCTTCCTTTTATCATGTTTTTAAGCAAGATCAACAACTTTCAAGACCAATAAAGGGGTTTAAATGCAACTTTTTGGTATTTTTATGCTTCAAAAGCATCATAAACCCTTTTATTTGGACTGATCAGACCATGAACATGTTTACTATGATGAATATAACCATTAAGGGAGAGAACAAACATGATCAGAATATATAAATAATAGTAATGAAGAGATATGCTAAACAGCACTTGACCACTCAAATTGCTGACTCAAGCACTCAAGTGGTAGAATTGAGCCCTCAAGCCATTAACTAATCTGGCAACTCAAAACTTGTTTTCTTAATAAGATAAATATGCAAATGGTATGAGGAACCAATATGAGTTTGTTAATTCCCTCAGGAGTGCAAAAAATAACTTGATCTCAAGGTATTTTTTTACCTTTTATGGCTTGAAATAAGGACTTTTTGACTAGCTTTTTGAAGGATAAGGCTTGGGTTAGGATTTAGGGGCTGATTTAGGATTGACTTTGGACTAGGTAAGTGGGATCTTGGCATGTTTCTGAGGTTTGAGCACGTTTGATGGATTATCTAAGAAAAACCAAAGTCTAGCTAGGGTTTTTGGAATAATTTTTACATAATATAGCCTGGGGTATGAGCTTTGATGATGGTATAATACTTGGGAAGGGCTGATCAAGCTAAACCATCGCTAGACCATATGTTTTGATGGTGTTGTGCTTTTTATGGGAAAAACGAGTTTTTTGAAGTGTTTTGGTGAAGATGATTAGAATTCTTCCATTTTAAAATGTGTGAATTATCCATTTGAAGGTGTGAATTGTGTATTTTAGGAAGTAAGTTGGGACGTGTGAATTCTGCATTTAAAGGTTGTGAATTCTTTTGTTTGTAGGGTGTGAATTCTGCATTTTGGGGGTGTGAATTTTCTTGGGGTGTGAATTGTGTATTTTGTATTTTTGTATTTTTGTATTCTGGAGAGTGAGTTGTGAGATGTGAATTCTTTCATTTTGGAGGGTGTGAATTATTTAGAATGATTGTGAATTTTAATTAATGGGTATAAAATAACTTTTTTTACATGTACAAAATTTCATATTTAAAATGGATCTTCTTTCAAAGATCTCATCGAGTAGATTTCAAATATGTAATTTTTATAAAAAATGAATTTATACAACAAAAGTTATTTTATTTAAAAGTCTAAAATAAAAAAAGTGGTTTCAAATAATTGATGAGAACAGCTGCATGCAGGAGTATATATATATATAGAGTCCCGATCTAATCCGGGATTCCCGGATCCGGGACTCCACCTTCCCGATATTTTTTTGAAAATCCGAGCAGTCCAATGTGTTCAAAAGGTGTTTTCAAGGGTCCACACGGGAAATCTTAAAAAAAAAATACCGGGAAGGGCTTGATCCGAGCAGTTTTTCGCAAAATTGTAAATATACAGTTTTTGCGAAAAATTGCTTGGATCAAGCCCTTCCCGGTATTTTTTTTTGAAGATTTTTCGCATGAACCCTTGAAAACACCTTTTGAACACATTGGACGGCTCGGATTTCCCAAAAACAATTTTTAAAAGCATCAAAACACCAAAAAACCTCCCATCCGGGATCCTTGATTGGATAATTGCCGTATATATATAATGAAAGCAAGGTGGAGATTGGATGACGTGATGATGCAGGAATAGGTCGGTCAAATATGTATTGCATGCACGTGATGATGATGACGCGGTCAGTAGAGAGAGAGAGTGATAATGACGAGGGTCAGTAGAGAGAGAATGTTGATGCGCGTGTGGAAAGGACTTTAATGAACAGATATTGACATGCGGTGGGGTTGGATGGAAACACCAAGACAAATTGGGACCGGCCAGTAAGAACCCCATGTTTTAATTGGACTTTATTTTGGGCTTTTGATCCATTGATTTGCCTTGTCTGGAAATTCCGAGCCGCCCCCACTTTTTGTGGGGGCTTTCATCCAAACCCCATTTTGTCTTTTACTCCTAAATAAATCCAAACCCCATTTTGTCTTTTACTCCTAAATAAACCCTGTACGCTCGTGGGAGGGGTTTTCCATTCAATAAGGCATGTCACATCAATCCTTTTTCCTTACATCACATGCTTTTTCCTTTTTCCTAAGAGAATCACGCATGGTCCTCTCTTTCTTCCCGCCCTTTTCTCTCTCTCTTCATCCTTCTCTCTCTCTTTTTTTTTTTAGTTTTAAATTAAAATAACTTTTGATTATACACATTTATTTTTTATAAAAATTATATATTTGAAATCTACTCAATGAATGACATTTTATACATGTTAATTTTTTTTTTTTGGAGGGTGTGAATTCTTTTATTTCGGGAAATGCGTGAAATCTATATTTGAGGTGTGTGAATTCTTTCATTTTTAGAGGGTGCGAATTGTTCGAAAATGCAGTGAATTCTTTTCTTTTGGAGGGCGTGAATTATGCATTTGACAGGTGTGAATTTTTTCATTTTGGAAGGTGTGAATTCTACATTTGAGAGTGTGAATTCTTTCATTTTGGGGTGTGAATTGTGTTTTTTTTAGGGTGTAAATTGTGTAGAGGAAGTGTGAATTCTGCATTTGATGTGGGTGAATTTTTTTTTTTTTTTAATTTTGGAGGTGTGAATTCTGTATTTTGCGGGGTGTGAATTCCTTCATTTTTGGATTGTGAATTGTGTATTTGTCTAAATTAGGCCTGTGAATTCTTTGTTATGGAGGGTGTGAATTGTGTGAGAAAGAGTGTAAATAACGTTTTTTTTTATTGGGTACATATTTTCATATTCAATGTGGGTCTTAACTTTGCTTGTACGGCTAACTAAAGGGAGAGGAGAGAGAGAGAGAAGAAGAAGAAGAAAAAGAAAAAGGCGTTGGCTGTCAGGTGAGAGGAGAGAGAAAGGGACCCACTTTTTATATCTTAATAACACTTTAACAAAACCACTGTAACGCTTCTTACCTTAATAACACATTTTGTCATAACAACACAAAAATGGGACCCACTTTTTACACTTTTATGTCATATAACAACACATTTTTAACTCCACGACTGCGGATGCCCTAAGTTTCTAGCCCCAAAAGCAATTGCAAAACCTGCAAAACGTCATAATGGAGGGACTGTTGCCTGTTGGTTTTGTCAGTACAAAGCCTACACTAGTCACTATAGGTGCATGTGATTAGGTGGATGCATAGAGGAGAGAGGGAGAATAGAGAAAAGCACGGGAAAAAAAACCGTAAAAAGCGGAAAAGTTATAGTACATCTCCTCTGACGCGCGTGTGTAAAAAAGGGCCTACATAGAAGAATGTGACGCAGAGCCTAAATGGAAACACCCTCCCAAATGAGGGCCGGCCTGGAAGAACTTAACCCCTTCATTTGTTACCTGGATTTAAAGAAGGCTTGAGCCCAGGTGGTTAGTATCGCACCCATGTGATACACTAATGTGATACTCTTTAGTGATACACACATGTGTAACACATAAGTCTTACACGGCTGTGTGTAACAAGTGTTTCAAGGATCTCAGAGCACTCTTTTCTTCTTTCTCTCTCTAGATTGATTTATGGGACTACGCTGTATACTTGGGAATTTCTTCAATTAATTTATGCAAAATATATTTTCTTTCTCGTATATATGTTTTGCCTCTTTTAATTTGAATTTTGGAGGCTCAATTTGAAATAACTGTTTTCCTAATTTGGAAATCTATACAAAGAGGATTTGCAATAAATGCAAATACACATTGTGGGTTATTCAAATGTTTTCTTAATTATGATGATTGTGTACTGATATATATATATTTTCCTTCACATATATGTTTTATGCTTTATTGACTTTGTAGCACAAAATATATCAAAGCATTCATCCTATTGATCGTTGAGTTGTAAAGGAGAAAAGATGGTTATTAATGAGTTGAACATTGGACAGCTAAAAGGAAGACTTCTGGATTCTCTCATGGATATTTAAAGAGAAAACTTTTTCATGCAGAGATCATAATCAAGCTTCAAGAAGATCATTAGCGTCCAAATACAAAAAAGAGTACAAGTCTGAGATATACACTGTATATTATCTTCTCAAGAGAGTTTTTCACTATAGATTTCTATACTCTGTGTGTGTGAGCCTACACTTATAAAATTACCCTTACTTAGAGGGATTGAATCACACTACATATAAACCCACCTTGTGTGAGAGAGAACCCAATCCACTGCATTGTCAGTTAAACTCTCTTGAGAAGATAATATACAATGTATATCTCAGACTTGTACTAGGTAGAGTTTGAATTACGCAATATATTTGGGAGGTTGTAAACTGGTCTGCGTGTACCAGTATTGAACCGGTCTGCCTGTATCGGTGTTGTGAGTTTTGTGAACTGGTCTACATTTACTAGTGTGAGAAGTTTATTTCTGGTATACATGTATGAGAGGAGTTGTTGTAAAGGGGTGTTGGCTCTTGTGAAATCCAACCCAGGTGTAAGTACTTAGAACATAGTGGATACCGGTGAGTATTAGGGTGAACATACTGACGAGTGGATTAAACAGCTAGCTGAACCACTATAAAAATCCTTTGTCTCATCTCTTGATTATTTTCAGTACTTCATTGTTTTAATTATTCGTTTAATTTGCTAATCCTTCTACTTGCAAAAGAAAAATTGAGTATTGTAGGATTCAAATCTATTCAGGCCCCTCTAGGTTGGAATATCAAGATTCAATATCGAAGTATAGACATTATTGCATTACAGGATAGTTGCTTCTTGACAGAAGCCTTGCCATGCACGTCGGTGACTATAACCGCCTCAGTCATCTTCATCCCAATCGCAATGGGCACTAAAACCCAACAAATTATCAAAATGAGAACCAACAAAAAAGAAGAATCAAAGTTAAAAACTTTGGTCATCATTGTAATTAGGAACTAATTGAGAAAAATATTTTGCAACCTTTCGTCATCAGACCCATGGCTGAAATGAAGGAGTGCTTGTTGGTGGTTTGAGAGAAGAGAGTGGGAATGAGAGTGGGTGGCTCCTCCAATTTTCATCTCTGTCGCTTTTGGAAAATGCTATCTTGTTGACAACAAATATGTTGAGGGAAATTCACGGTGAAATGGTGATGTGAAGGGTAACATGGTAATATAGAGAGAAGTTAATCCTTGGACGTAAATAAGTATTTAATTGACCCTTAGGCTGTGTTTGGATGACCGAAATCTTGAGTAGGAATAAGAATATGATTACCGAGAATCAAATCCCTGAGAATTTTCTTGGCTAGGAATAGGAACATGATTACTGGAAATCGAATTCTTAGGAATTTAATACCTGGAGAAATTGCATTCGGTGTTTGGATTAATTCAGTAATCTTAAGCGAGAAACAATTATTTTAGAAATTTTAGAAGTCAACATTTCCTTTTTCTTAATGAATGAGCCATGAATCTAGGATTCCAATAGGGTAAGGGAGGGATCAGATTCCCACTCAGTCTGGGAATGTGAATCCTAGTTGAATATGTCATCAGGAATCACATTCCTACTACTGTCTCTGTCAAACGTCGGAATCAGAAAAGACTGGCATCACATTCTCGTTTTTGTCTCTTCCAAACATTGGAATCATGGGTAGAAACCGTAGAATTATGGGTGCACATATCTCGGGCCGGGTCGGGTTCGGGTCGGGCATATACTAGATACTAACGAGATTTATGCTTGCCCAAGCCCGACTTATTAAAAATCGGGTTTCATTTTATATTCCCGAACCCAGTCCAATTAAAATTTTATTTCCCATACCCGCCCAAAAAGCCCATTTATTTTTCTAAAGCGTGATATCACAAAAATAAATAAATCAACTACAACGATCACAAATTAGAATTCACAACTGGGAATACTTAAAATTTTACCTTATTGCAATACTATTAAAAACAAACACATAACACATTATAGTTCTAATAATTAAATTGTCACTCAAATGGCAATAAAAATGTTCAAAAAGTGGAACTCTCTAACATTCATAAAGCTTGCATGCAAAAAATTTATATTCGGGTCGGGCCAGGCTTGGACTGGGCCTTCAGAATTTTTCCAAACCATCCCATTAAATAATCAGGCTTAAAATATCAACCTGGACCAACTATATAGGCCTAAGTATATATCCCAAACCCTAAAAAAATTAGGCTGGGTTGGGCTGGTCATCGGGCCAGTGTGCACCTTTAAGTAGAATGAATCACATTCGCTGTGTTTGGTTGAGAGTTTTGAGAAGAATATTTAGAGAAATATTTTTGAGATAGTGTTTGGATGAGTTTTTGGAAAAAATAATAATTATATAGATGTGTAATAATTGGAGAGAGAGAAAAAAAATGAGAATAATAATTGGATAAAGAGGTATGAGTGGAGAGAGAAATATGATTAATGATTAGAGAGATTAGAGATGGGGAAAGATCTTTTTAAAATTTTTTTTAGAAATGTGAAATGAATAGAGTGATTTTCATTCTCCCTTAAAATTACTGTCATCCTCTTATATGGGAATAATTGTTCATAACTTGTACTGGGCTGTAATTTTCCCAATTTAAAACGGCGAAACGACCTCCTTTTGGGGCCACACGGGCAGTTGCGCTACTGAACCCCTCAAATTAGTCGCAGCAGTCGACGCACTGTAAAACCCAAAGGAGGAGGAGGAGGAGAAGAAGTAGAGGAGGGAAAAATGCATTCGTTCGGGTACAGAGCAAACGCCTTGCTAACTTTCGCCTTGACGATCCTTGCCCTAATATGCGCCATGGCTTCTTTCTCCGACAACCTTAATTCTCCTTCTCCATCCGCTCATGTCCAGGTTCCCTTTCTCTCTCTAAACTCTCTATCCTCTTCCAGATCTGTATAAACCCATATAAATAAACACCCCATCTGTCTGATCGTTCCCTCATGGATCATTCATTGACTGACTGCTTCTATTTTGTGCCTTTGATTGTAGGTTTTGAACATTAATTGGTTCCAAAAGTCTTCCCAAGGAAACGACGAGGTATTTCCTATTCTTATTCTGTTTACATGTCTGTGTATTTTAATCGGTTTGTGTTTTATGGCTGGAGTTCTTTTGTTGGGGTTGCCATCTAACTTACTCTCTCTTTTTACACAAACACTACTCAATACTTTAGTATATGTACTGGAATGCGATACGTCTGCAAACTGTGATACGTAAAAGAGGGAAATAGGTAAAATCTGGGATATGAATGGAGAGAATTGGAAATAAGAAATTTGGGATGCAGGTTTTTTATTTATTTTCTTGGCTGTTTATTTAGGGAATTCGGGTAGTTTGGGAACAAGAAGTGTGAACCAGGCTTATAAGTGACGTTTATCTCATAAAAGGGTGTTCCTTTTATAGTACTAGTAGATAATAATTAATAGATATGCCTCAAAGAAATTTCAGAAGGGCTATGCGCAAGGAAGCTTACACCAACCATACACAGAATGTGAGTGTTTTTTTTTAAAACGTGTTTGCAAAAAACGACTTCATGTTCTCACATTACTCACATTCTATATATGGTTCGGTGTAAGCTTCCTTGCGCATAGCATTTCTGAAGAAATTTATGGCCATGGCAGGCCCTCTTTGAGACATCTCACGATATCAGATAACCCCAATTCAGATTTTTGTGACCAAATTCATGCAATGACATAGAACATGGTGATGCGTAAGGTTATTGTGTCTAAGTCAATTCCTCTTGTCGGCCGGCTGTCCCAAGTTTCTGTTTCGATCATCCGAGTCTCGAGTTTCAGATGTGTTCGAAAAGATGTTAACTCCTTTTCTGAGCTAGTTAACTGGCTGACTGCTCGAAGAAATGTGTTGGAAAAGACTGCAACTCCTTTCCCTGTTTCTGTGGCTAGGATTTTTGCTCCCTTTTTAGTAAATATATTGAAGGTTTGGAGTTGGTTGAGGTTTCAAAGGCTGCGGAGGATTTTCAAAGTTTACGGTGTGGGTGATTGGAGGTTTGGGGTTGGCTGGGTGGTGGGGGTGAGGTAGAGGGGAAGGTGATATATCGGAAGAAAAAATATGGAGACTAAACATAGTTAACAAACATGTGTTTATTTTTTCTATTTCAAATTCTTTCTAAAAACTTTTTTTTTTGATAAGTAAATAATTATATTAAAGAGAGCATAAAGGGATGCTACCCATATACAATAGAAAGGCCACCGACAAAAAGGCCCTATACACCATCATGAGAAAATAAAAGATCAAACCAGTCAAAAAATTGGTCAAGAGAAGGGTAATAATCTCCATTCATCCATTGTCCCAACTATACAAGCTATTCACCAAAATTTTTTTGATTCTGAATAAAGGCTTTTCTACTCCTTCGAAACATCTCTGATTTCTCTCTTGCCAAATCATCCATATTACGCAAAGAGGAATCATGGTCCAAACACGCTTCCTCCTCATTCCCACTCTTGTACCTCTCCAAGCAATTAGAAGTTCCGTGACATTTCTAGACATAGCCCATTGAAGTTCCTTGACATTTCTAAAAACTTTTTTAGACACGGTTTCAGTTTTTACAGTTGAAAAGATTACTAATATCATTTGTTTAGATTTTTAAACAAAAACAAGAAACTCGAAACTCGAACCATTTACAAATGTGTTCTTCTACTGTAAAGTTTCCAGTCCACTATAAATGGGAGACTAGTTCATTCAATGTCATCGTTAACGTGTACTGGAGTCACATAGTTTGACTCAGTGTTCTAAAAGAAGGTCGAGAAGGCCGAGTACTCGCCGCCTAGGTGCTAGAAGGACCCTCACCGACTTGCCCGACTAGACTGACTATCCCGACTAATTGCCTGACTAGGCGCCGAGTACTCGGCCCTGGAAGCTAGAAGGTGCCCGGCCGCCCTGGGAGCGCCTAGCGAGTTTGAGAACCTTGGTTTGACTTTTGATGGTTATTGGACCTAGTTCGGGAGACTTAAAATCTTGAACAAGCACATAGTTGTCAAAGGCGCGCCTAGGCGAGAGGCGCAGCGAGGCGCACCCTTTGCGCCTTGGGCACACCCAGGCGAGGCGACTTGAAAAAGGCGACGCAAAGGCGCAAAAGGCGCAAATGCAAGAGGCGCAAAAAAAGCGCGCTTCTTTCAACCAAGTTTTTTTGTTGCAATTTCAGTCTTCAAATGGGTCGAAACCCACCCAGAAACACTCGACAGTGTTTATTGCAAGGCTATTTCAATAATCGATACCTGATTTCATCATCTAGGCTAGGATTTCATCGTTCGGTGATGCTCTGTTCTGGGTTTCGAGTCTTTCGACTGAACTTTGCTAGTTCTGCCATTGAAAGAGAGCTCCGACTAGACTGATTTCTATCGGTGATGATCTTTCGCACTTCGCAAGCTTGGTGCTTCAACAGTCCAACGTTGCCTCCAGTTGCAGTACTCTCTCTCTCTCTCTCTCTCTCTCTCGATCTCTCGAACGATGGCTGTCATCTCTACAAACGAAGGCTGTGTGGGTATAAATCAAGTTGAGAGATCATACGTAAACTGCAGTATCCCAACTGTGAAAGGTATTCTCTTCCAATATAAACAAATTCCCCATGGAAGTTTTTCTACAGTTTTACAACTTGGGTCATCATAGCATTTTGATTACATGACTGATTCTTTTAATTAGTTCTACTCTATGCGAGAGCCGTAAACTATGTGTGATTTGGTAGATGTTTTTATGTATCTTTTGGATGGTAAGCTATCTAAAACTCATTGGCTTAGTGTTATTAGTTAAAGTATTGCTATATGCTATTTTTTCTAATTTTTTTTACATAGCTGCGCCTCGCTTCAAAAAGGCGCGCGCCTCGCCTCTCGCCTTAGTCCCCACAGGATTTTGCGCCTCGGTGCGCCTTTCGCCTTTGACAACTATGAACAAGCATGTAACTGACTTGGAAATTATGGTAAGGATCTGTAATAATCCTGGTCAAAAGCAAGCTAGTTAAGACCTCATGATTGGTGCTTATTTTTAAGTTACCAATTGTCCCAAAAGCTTAAGTTGTTAGGAAATAGGCTACCAATGAACCGAGTTGTTCGTAAACTATTTGGGGCTCGACTCGGTAAAGGCTCGTTCAAGTTCGATTCAGGTACTAAACGAACCGAACCAGAGCCTCACTTTTAGGCACATTTAAGAAATGAGTCGAACCAACCGGACAATATTCAGCTTGATTTGGCTCGCAAACTTGGATTATATATGTATTTCATAAAAATTTCACATATAACCTTGTTTATGTATAAACTTTTACATATACATAATGAAAATTTAATAACTTGTACATTTATAAAATTTTTAGAAGTACTATGAACTTAAATTTTAATATGTTTTGATAATTTTGCACATGTATGAACTTATTTATGTACGGAAATTTTATTTGAAGTTCTAGACCTGTATGAAAGCATAAATATCTTATATTCTTTAGTTGGTAAGGTTCTTGAAGAAATTTGAGTTCGACTCAAACCTAAGCAAGCTCGGCTCGACCTTGGCTAGTCAAATTTTTATTGGGCTTGACTTGAGTTCGCTTAAAAACTTAACGAACCTGAATATTCTAAAGCTCGGCTCGGTTGCAGCTATAGGCTCAACAATGTATATTAAGCTATCTAACACCCTCAATCACATGCAACCCTGTCTTGCACATGGAGATGCAAATTGTCATAGATTGAGCAAAACAAAATACTAAGAGAGGAAACAGAAGGCAAACAGGGAACAAATGCAATCAAAGAAACTTGAACCCAAGACTCTTGCAGCCTGAACTCTGTTTGCAACTTGAGCTTTGATACCATGTTACACAGTCTTGGGTAGCACTCAGCCCCAAAAGCAAGCTATTGAAGTGAGGGTCCTCTCATGCTTATATATGTTATATTACTCTGGTACCTATGTGATGTGAGGCTTCCTTCACACCATACCTCATGCATAGCGCGCTCACTTGCCAGTGTGTGTTGGTTAGAGACATGCACCCTACCCATCTTTGGTACTCAGCTTTGATACCAAGTGAAGTTATTAATTGATTCAAAAGCTTAAGCTTTTAGAATATTGGCCCAACAATGTATATCAAGCTATCTAACCCTTATAAGTAATAACTAACAAACCTTATGGCTAGAACGCCATGTTTTGGACAATTTCTTAGAGCCTTGTTGGCATTGTCATTCAGTTTTTTATTCAAGTATCAGTTAGCAATCATGTCTAGCGCCATCTAAGGTGGTTTTGATTGACGCACGAGATTTATTGGGTTCCCATTAGCAAACTGGGATTTCGGTTTGCATCTTGGTTCCTGTCCCTTGATACCAGATGAATCATGATTAATGATGGGGCATACTTGGACACAACATAACTTTGAACAAAAAAAAGGACAAAAATATACAGAAAGGAAAACCATAACCTGCAAAAAGGGACTTGTCAAAATGTAAGCCTCATGTTAGCTTTTGTTTTACGTTCTTATCTCTTTGCCCCGCTTATGCTGGTTATCCTATGTTGTTGTATCTGCCCAAAACGTTGTAAAATCATTTGCCCACCCTAGAACTGGCATTGCCATGTTGGAAAACATGTAAAACAAAAGAAAGCCCTCGTCTTCCATCTTCTGGTTTAAGTTTGGCTGACATTCCCTTTTTTTGTGTGTAGGTCAGCATGACATTGAATATATCAGCGAACTTACAGTCCTTGTTTACGTGGAATACAAAGCAGGTTTTGTACTTGACAAATCCTTATCTTCTAGCATAGTGCATATTTACTTGTCTGTGACTCTGTTGCTATTGTTAGTGGATTAGAAGTTAAAGAATTCAAGAGAGAGAAAGGAATGACAAGGAAGAGGAATAATCAAGTGGCAGTTTGTCCGACTTGTTACTTCTGTGACAGAACCTCATATTATTGCTGTGCTTTGACCTATGCACAGGGAAAAGTATATTCACTGAAGCACAAGAAATTAACTAGGGTACAGTTCCAAAGCATTCACTTGAGAGAGGCAACTCTTCAACAGTCTTCCTAATTTTAGTGACCTTAGACTTTAGGTTGTGTTGAGCCTAGGACGGTTCGCTATTTGTATTGCAGAGTGATGTTACAGAAACTCTCCTAATCATAAGGCAACAATTTTCTGGTCACAAGCAAATATTTTAGAACAGAATCACGCAAGTTGTGAGCCACTACAAACACGAGAAAGTAATATCTGAGAGACTGATGTAAACATGCGGATGAGCTGAAATAATTCTAGCTCATTAGGATGTGAGACACCGCAAACTCTTTATGATAGATGCTTTCCTTTCCATAGTCCATGCCATGATGTTGATTTAGCCTCCTATTGGTTGACCTGGGGTTTGAGTAGTAATAAATCGAGAGATATTAATACATAGGGAATGTATTTATGTAATGCTATCGATTGCGAGATTCACCATTTTTTGTGCTAGTGGCATGTATGATGTAACAATTCTGCGAAGATAAGGGCCATAATATATTTGCTGCACTAGCTTGCTATCATTTTTTTTTATTTCCTGAAAAGCCGCTTGCTATCCTTCGAAGTATTTGAAGCTTGTTTAGAGTTTCATTTACATCTAATTTTTTGTTTTCAGGTTTTTGTATTTTTAGCTGCGGAGTATGAAACTCCAAAAAATTCCCTGAATCAGGTAATGATAATTTTCCCATGGACAACATATGCCTTAGCTTTGTCGGAGTTCATTTCTAATTAAGTCAATATGGAAGCAAGAGAAGAATTTTGATGCTTAGTAATCACAAGAAAGAAGCAAAGATTGAAAAGAAGCAAAGATTCTATCTGACAAGGAACATGCACACAACACCTGGATATCTCTCCTTGCATCCTACTTTAGTGCATGACCATGTAACTTTACCTGCTGTTAATTCTTGCGTGTATTAGTTTGTACTTTGAGCCTATTGTTAGTGTTCGTCGTTGATGAACTGCAAGTCTACATTCTGTGGTTGCTACAATGTCTCGCATACATCAAAGCCTGATTACAAAAGGTCCTTACAATACAAATGTCTAGAATCTTGCGGTTCTTACAAAAGTTATCATGGCATTTGGCTTTAGTTCCTTAATGTTAGTCCCCTTTTGGGATTTTCAACTTTTTAAGAAGACGTGTAGTTATCACACTTTATGTCAAACTCAAGTATTCTAAGGGTGACTAACATTTTGGAACATCCCAAAATGGTATAGCGGACTAACAACTAGAACTGAGGGAGTAATAGATAAGGATGAGGAATCATTTTGCAGGTCAAGTGCTCTTGTTGGTCCTGGGTAGAAATTTTAGTGTCATTGACAGCAGCTGAGACTTGATCGTTGGGCTAGAGTGGCATTGGCGAGGACTGACGCTAAAAGTTTGTTAGGGAAAAGGGGGAAAAGGGACGGTCATTTGGCCCCAGTATAGCTCCCAGACTCCGACACTGGGTCAACTGATTAGAATGTATTCTTAGCTAGATTTTGGTGTGTCAGTGTGGCTGATTAACATTTGATCTTTGATCAAGGGATATTTTCATTAGCAGCATTCGTAAAATTTTGTGGATTAGACTTGTTACGTAGTTTGTAATCTATGTTATGTGTTTTAGGTGTTGGTTATTCGTTCTCGAGATTCTATTTCCACTTCTTTGAATAGTATAGTAGTCGTTTAAGTGGCAACCTTAAGCTCCTAATTGTGTAAGTGTCCGTGCAAAAGCGCTAATGCTTCTACGTCAGTTAGCTTTTGTATGTGAGACTCCTCTAACTTTTGTAATTGACTTGATCATTCTCCTCCTTTTATGAAGTTTCTAGCAACTCTTTAAATCACAACCAGCTAAAACCCTACCCACCTGGTTTTAAGTTGTATCCCTAGTTACAGTCCAGAAAACTTCGCAAGTTCCTTCCCTTCGATTTCCTATCGACAATAGCTAACAACCCTGATCTGATCTAACCTTTGGTCCATCCTTGAAACTTGATCGTCTCTCTAACCTTCCTAACTTGGTCAAAAGCTGTAGCTCACTTTACCTGATCTTAGAGCAGCTTTCAGGCTGCTGTCTAAACCTCTAAATGAGCTTTTCCGCACAATGAAATGGTCTACAACAAATAGCTGCTTAAAGACACTGGGTGGGATCTATAGATCCAGTGAATTGTTTAATTATTTTGCTCCTTTGCGTGTCCTAATATTTTGGGGAAGCAGAAATGCTCTTCCATGTATGTTGATATTGGAACTCAAGACCAAGTTATCATGCTGGAAATACTGTTTAAACAAAACTTTTACTGAAACAAAGTATGAAATCATGGATCCTAGGCAAAAAACATCATGGTCTGAAATACCTGTTACTAGATCTCATTATCTCTTTTAGTTCCAGTCCTATTAGAAATTTGCTATTCTATGTGTGCCGGTGTAGTTATTACAAGTAGGGCTGTAAATAAGCCGAGTTGCTCGAGCTTGTTCAAGCTCGACTTGAGAGTTAAGTGAACGAGCTCGAGCTAAGATTTTTGACTCATTTAATAAACGAGCCAAGCCCGAGCTACTCAGTGCTCGGCTCAAGTGAGCTCGCAAGCCGAAGTACATGTATACGTTTATATCTATACCTACATACAACATACATGTGTTCATTGTAATCTGCCAAGTGGCAGCTTACAAGTGCAAGCACGCTAAGGCTGAGATGGAGAGGTGTATTTCTACAGAGGAATGATAGTTGAGAAGCCTAACTAGGCGATGTGGGATTAGAGAAAGTCAGAAGAAAATGCAAAAGAGTGAAGTAAGAATCTCTCTCTCTCCTTCATAAAGATGCCGACCCTTCTCTTTTGCTTCCACCTCTTCTCTCTCTGCTCACTTCAAAACCTCAATGGCTGAAATCTCCTCACTCAAATCAAAGAGCAAAACCTACCTCTCTCTCACTTTTTCATGGGTCGTTGAAAAATGTTACGAGAAATAAAAAATCTCCCACCATATGCCAAAAGGATTGTGGTTCCTCCGTCTATGGGTGGGAAAGAAATTTTCTGTTTCGTTCGAATAATCTAGTTTGGGTTTCCTGTACGTAAATGTGAATTTAGTAGCACATCGGAGAATCAGAGCTATAATGATGATTTTTTGTATAAGAGTGGAGGATGATGTTAATTTTCCCAGCAAATGTCAAGTTAGAGGTTGGGTTTTTTCTTTCCCAGCTTCCCACATCGGAAGTTTAGAAAATTTTCTTCTGAAGGGACTGCTATAACTAGAGAACTACGTACACCTCCAGCTGCCCTTGGGCATACAATGCCAATTTCGAGCCTACGCGAGCCGAGCTCGAGCCAAGAAAAAAAGTGGCGAGCCGAGCTCGAACCTATAATTTGGAGCTCGAAACGAGCCGAACCCGAGCCAATATATTTTAGGTCGAGCCGAGCCTGAACACATTGAAGCTCGACTCTGGTCGGCTCGACTACACCGCTAATTACAATGCATGGATGTCTTCTGCATTTTTGTTCTTCTAGAATTTTTTTAGTAGGGGATTGTTTCAAATAATTGAAGAATCTTGCAATAGTAATGGGACATTTTTGGAATTGTTGGAGAATTTTAACGGTTGCCTTATTTTTTTCCTCCGTTTTTTTTTTTTTTTTTGAAATTTCTTAAGACTCAAGTCACTGAAAAGTCAATGTGCTATTTTGCTAAATTTTGGGAGCTGATAAGAGTTACCTAAATATCACGCACATTTCCAACAAGGATATCCTTAGATGACACATCCAGCTATCACTTGTCGGATACTGCCCAAACACGTGTCTGACACTTGTCTACATATGTCCAATTATCTGCACTAGTTTTTTTTTGTTTTTTTTATTTTTAATTTTTTTTAACTGGGCCCACTCCAGACATTTGGAGGACGTGTGTCCATCAGTGGGACGCATGGAAAACATTACAAAAGTTTGAAAAAAATAACTTGCACTGCACATGGTAACACAAATAAGTATTTTAATACCTCTAACCCTTCTCCTTTAGATTTTTGATCCTAGGAATCCTACATCTCATATCTTCTTGTGAATAAGTTGCAAAAGAGAGATTAGGTCTATTGCACGTACTACCTTTCTTTGTAGATTGTGATAAACTTCCCTGTATTTATGTAATGCAAGGTACGCTTGCATTACTGAATACTTAATCTGTGCTGTAACAATGTTTTAGCATAAATGTCAAAGAGATACTGGTGGACGGTGTTGTTTTTCTATTAACAGGTTTTATTTGATGAAGCCATAAGTGCCCATACTCCTACTAACATCTGGTACTACACATAAGCGGTGATCCAACTTCACCTCTGGAAAAGGTCCCCATGTATTGGTATTAGTCTACGGACTGCTACATGTGGGATAAAATACCTATGCATAGGCTACTGCTTGGAGGGTTACTGACATTCTATTTTCGTTGTTTATTAAATCTCTAGTAAATTGTTAACTTTGAAGAATTGGTTATTTGAAGAATTGGTTACTATAACTTAAAGGGAGCGGATCCGGGGACACAACTTTAAACACAAATTTAGACACTCTATCTCAGCCCTTAAAATCGAGGGCTGAGATTAAAACTTAAAAAGCCCCACCCTTTCTCACGTGCTCACACTCTCACAAAACATCCATGTTCTTCCTCCATAAAATTGCAAAATAAATGCTAAGGAGAAACCCAGAGATGATAGCTCGTGTAATCCATAAAATTGCACCTTGTGCTTTTCTTTTTCATCAAATCAACCCTTTATCTTTCATTGAAGCACTGCAATCAACGAATTCCATGGTTCACAAAATTTATGCTAAGAAACATGCTATATCTCTATTGTCGATTCAGGTAAGGATTTTTCCTGGGAAAAAAAATCAAGTGAAAGTTGAAACTGCAAACAAATGAGGAAGAGAGAACTATTTTCAACTCATATTGTGCACAAATCTAAAATATTTCCATTTTGAGGCCTTGAGTTTAGATCTCACAACTTTGCGCACCCAGTTGAGCCCGAGTGGTGCGCGAGAGGGTAGAAGAGGCGTAAAGGGAAAAGAGGAGGGAGAAGAGGGAGGAGAAGAGAGAACGATGTGGGCGGTGCTTGCAGCCGCCGACCATGGCTACCACTGGAGTGGGAGGAAAAACACTGGGTGTGATTGAGGGAGAGAGAATACGTGGGAGGAGAGAGAGGGCACAAGTGAGAAAGGAGAGGTCCTTTTAAGTTTTAATCTCAGCCCTTGCTTTTAAGGGCAGAGATGAAGTGTCTACATTTGTGTCTAAAGTTGTGTTCCCGGATCCACTCCCCAACTTAAATTGTATATATATATACTCTGAATTGTAAAAAGAATTGCATTCATTGCTCAGATTTCTTCTTCAGACGGGACTTTCGTGATTAACATCAAATATTTGTCTTATGGCAGGTGTCCCTGTGGGATGGCATTATACCTGCCAAAGAATATGCAAAATTCGGGATCCATACTACAAACAAGTATCATTTTGATGATCAGGCAAGTTTCTCTGTCCGAGGTATACTTTGTTCGTTTTGTTTCTCTCTAGCCTTTTGGGTTTTATATCCTCCTATACCCTTGTGCACTGTGCAGGGAAGCAATCTTAGGGGTAAAGAATACAACTTGACTTTGCACTGGCATGTCATGCCCAAAACTGGCAAGATGTTTGCTGATAAATTAGTGATGACCGGTTTCCGTTTCCCAGAGGAATATAGATGAGGATGTTTTCGTCCCGTAAGCACTTCTCTAACTTATTTATTCGAGTTGTAACTCATTATGAGCTCTATCAGGAAAAGAAAATTCAGTCACATTTTAGAATATAAATCGCTGTTCGAACACTTGACAAAATGACTGCAAAACTTTTTACCCCCCTTGGTTAAAACAAGGAAAGATGCTTGGTATTCCTGCTTTTTTAAAAAGTCTCTCTCTCTCTCTCTCTCTCGGTGGTATGTTATCTATTCTTTCTACCCCTTATGGTTTCTATCTGACAACCTTCCACTCTATTGGTGAGTACATGAAGATGCAATAGCAGTTCTCAATCGCCGTCTGGAGTTATCTTTAATTCCAGACGGCTCGACAGTGGTTGTACCAACAGACTTGGGGAAGGGTTTAATGAAATTTGTCCCCTGGAGATGAGGTGCGATTGGGGAAAATGGAGGATTTGGGGTTTGCTCATTTGCAGATGAGTGTTTGTGAAGGTGGAAAGATATTTGGTTCTCTTGGAGCAATGCTCCAAGGGTCTCCCACACCTTAATGTGTGGAATTCATCCAAAAAGTGTTTAGATTTTACACAAAGTGTGGTGGGAGAGGCTCTGGAGCATCGGTTCAATAGAAGCAAATAATATCTACTCCCTCCATCCCTTTTTAAGTGATCCATTTGGGAAACGTGTATTTTTGCAGACGTTTAAAAATGTACTTTCGTATATCGTTTATAATTTTTTTTTGCACCAACTTAAAGTACTCAATGAGCACTTTAATTTGGTATAAAACAAATTAAAAAGTTATATAGAGAAATATGTTTTTTAAGGGTTTGAAATTGCACGTATTTCCGTATAGCTCAGTTTTTTAATCTAACTTGTAATGTCCAACCCTCCATTCGCTCATTCCTATTGTTATGGTGGCTTAAAGTTTCCATAAATATGACGGTCCATTTTTTTTTTTTTAACTTTGCCAAATCCTAAGGAGATGAGTTTCCAGAAAAATTGTGAAAAATTGTGTGGTTTTCCTCCTAATGTCCCTCAATGGGCTTTTATTGAATGGATTACTTTTGTTGATAGATTGGCAACTAAGGATAGGCTCCTTAGACGCAGACACGTGGTGAGCACTAAGCGAGCTATTCTTTCACCTTTTACTAAAGGGTAGACTCCTTAGTTGGGTTTTGGGGTGGATCCTACATGTTTCTCGGTGATAATGATTATTAGGGGTGCTTTAGCAAAAATAATCCACTGTTCTTATCAAAAAAAAATTTGCATTTGTTAGTTTTGCATCGATTTTTGTGGATTACTGATTTATCTTGACAAGTGAAACCTAGAAAGTTAAAAATTATTAACGGAGCTTAAATTTTTGTGAATAAAAATAATTCAATAATCCAAAAAATTTGGATTATTCTAGTCTCACGAGTGTCTAGGTTTCGCTTGCGTCTACTCTACATGTGTTTGGGAGTTGCTGTTTGCAACGAATAGTAATGCTAGACATTGTTTTGGGCTGTCAAGGGAGAGAGATTGATCTTCACAGTTTTTGTTTTAAAGTATATGCTCTCTACTTTATTGTTATTCATGTAAATTATTGCATTATCTTTTTCCAATGTGTAAACAAATATATGAAAGAGTCCTGTAATATTCTAAATCAATAAAGAAAAAAAGAGGTGAATTTGGATAATAGTAATGCTAAGCACACAACTGCAAAACCCGACTCCAAATGCAATTGTGTCCGCAACCGTTCGATGTAAATGGGTCTACGTATTGTTTCTGCATTCGTGTTATTAATGTGTGCGTAGAGCATTAAACTGTTATAGAGGCAATTGTTTCTGCATTCGTGTTATTAATGTGTGCATAGACTTTTTGTTAGTGCTTAAAATCAATGCCAAACAAAATAGGAAAAATTTCAAAATAGCCCCTGAACTTTTAGTCAATTCTCAAAAAAACACCTGAACTTCAGCTGTCAACAAAACCACACCCCGAACGTTATATTCCGTCAACAAAAAAACCCTTGTCGTCCCATTCCGTCACATTTTTAACTGACATATCAACCTATTCTTCACCATCCAATCCATGCCTACCCCCATCGTTAACTCTCTCCTTGTTACCAGTCCCCTCACCTCCACTCCTATACCCCTTTCTCACACTCCTCTCCGTTTGAAAATTCACACTACTTGTTGAGTTCACCAGTCGACTCAGTACCTCCTCTGGTAACTTTGTCGTAAACCTCTCGCAATGCTCTCCCTTTCTCTTCCCCCTGGTTTTCATTCGCTCCTTTCTAGGCATCGATTGAACGGTCCTGATCATGTCCGGAGGATGGACGCGTACGATCAAATTATTTCCCCTGCCCGAATAAGCCTCCGGTTCCTGCCCGGGTTTGGGGCGGACGTTGGAACGGCAAACGGGGCACGTGTCGTGGGCGGATAGCCACGGTTGGATGCAATCGGGGTGGAACACGTGGCAGCAATTCGGGAGCAGCCGAAGCCAGTCAGTGCTCCCGAATTCATTTAGGCACACGGCGCATTCTAGCGAGACGCCGTGCGTCATGAGCAACCTGACCTCGGAGTAGACAAAGGTTGGGAACGTGTCGATCAGGGATTGGTCGAGGCTCTGGGGGGGACAGATTGAGGCGCAGGAATAGATGATGAAAGAGACTATGAGGCAGATCATTATGAATTCAACAGCTACGCTCATTGTGGACGGCGTTTCGGACGGCGGTAATGGCGGTGACGGCAGCTGTGAGTCGTATAGTTCGCCGTCATACCCGTCATCGTCGTACCATGCGTCAAAACCCGATGCCGATACGACGATGACATGATGGATGGATAAGAATAGAAGGATCCAAAGGTGGAGATTTTCAATCATTATTTCTGGTTGTCCCCTGGCGCAGACATGGGCAAGAGAAGCCAATCGTCCCGTAAACTTTTGTTGAAGGTATAAAGGGAAGGGAGGGCGGTAGCCCGCACGCCCAAGAAAGTGGTCGTGTATAGAATGAGTCTTGCGATTGTAGAGAACAGTAATTTGCGAGTAGTTATTGGGTAGTCCCGGACAACGGATACATGATGCTCCGGGACATTCAAGCACCGTACATTTATATGGAGTTTATACACTTGGACGTGGAGCAACGAGAACGTGTCGTGTTGGAGTGTCTTGGAGCACCACGTAACTGTTTTTGGAGCACTGAATAATTAGACTAATTTAGGAGTCTTTTTTGTTGGAGAGAGCAGTAATTTAGGACCCAAAAACATGGACAACCTTTGTCGAGAATAATTATCCAATGCTCAATGGCAGGTCGAAGGATTTGTTGCAGGTGTTCAAAAATTATCTAAACTCTATTACACTATCATGATCTAAAACACGCACATAACATCTCCAGTTTTTGTACGAATATTACAATAACAAAACATTATATATGTTTGTTATTTTTTGAATTGTTTTATACAACATTAAAGTACTTTTTAAGTTCTATGTGGTGCATTAAAACTCAGAAAATTTGGTTTTGGAATTTTTTTGATCTCAAAATTACACGACTTTTCAGAGTAATCAAGCAATTTAGTACAGAGGGAGTAACTATTTTACTTTTGACTCCTAGCTTGTTGGTATTTCTTTTGTTTTAATTTTTTTTTCTTTTAGGGTGCGAATATGTTGAGTCTTCCTCTGGGTAAGCATTTAAGTGAAAGAGCATGATTTAAAGTCATTTGAGTGAATTTTTTTCTGAGAAAGGTTTTTTTTATGTTGGTTGATCGGTGAAATTGCTCCTCTTGAAATAATGAAGTAAGCGTATGCTGGCCTGAACAACTAAGTTAGTAAATATGATTTTTCTTTATCATTTTGTGTGGTAAAGGTTGAAGGAGGGGCGATTAGCTACAATAACTTCTTCTCGAGTCTCGATATGATTTTGAAAATTTTAGAATGGCAATAGTTCTGTGAGAGCAACTGCAATAGAGATGGAGAACCCCCTCTATACATCAGGGGGACTAGAAATCATCGCCTGAAAATCACCCAAAACAACGTCGTTTAGGGTGCCAAAAGGGGCAACAGAAAAAATCACTCAAGAAGAAGACCAAAACAAGCAGATTCAAATATACTTCAAGCAAATATGTTGTACTCCTTTTAATTGTCTCTTCGATTACCTATCACGATTTTATTTGATCAAAAAAATTTATAGAGTCGAGATCAACATAACCAGCCTAAAATATAGTGCTGGTTATGTTTGAAGTATATTTAATTTTAAGTGATCAGGAAGAGTCCGGATTAATTTTTTTGATCAATTAAAAGGCGTACAACATCAATTTTTTGGTTATTTGATTAAACATAACCAGCAACTATGAGTTTTTTTTTTTCCTTTTCGAGTTCATGGTTGTTAGGTGAATTTATGTAGCTTCAAGTACTAGTTATGAACAGGCGATTTGTGAATTTACATAGCTTCAAGGACTCAAAATGACATAGTTTTGAGTGATTTTTTTTTGTTGCCCCTTTTGGTGCCCAAAACGACGTCGGTTTGGGCGATTTTCAAGGTGATTTCTAGGAGCTGATTTCTAGCACCCACAATTATGTAACTTCAGGCTCCAATGACGATGGAAATTAGATTGTAAAATGGCAAAGTTCTAAATTTGCTTCTATATTTGGAACTAGCTATCCTTGCCACCTCAGCCATACCAATGAAAATAACCACCAATTGAGAATAGAAATGGACGGGAAGTAGTATTACCGACACAGGTATTAGGAAACATATGTCTGGAGCTGTTCGATGCGCGTGAGCCCCAAACAATGTACTTGTGTTCGGACATCTATGTCTAAAGCATTTCTAACTACTATTACGTTGACAAAATCAAATTTACTACAAATTGATCAAACTAGTGTAAACAATAACTAACCAGAGCAACTGCTGGATTGGCTGGAAAGTTGCTGAAATTATTTGGACTCGTACTGCTGCCCAAGCTTTGTGCGACATCAAGAAACACATGACTGAGGCCCCGATCAAGCGACTGCCTAACTTCTTCAAACCTTTTCAAGTTTACTGTGATGCGGCTGATGCCTCAGGGATTGATATCGAGGGCGTTCTCAGCTATGAACGTGCCTGAAAAAAGTATTACCAGCATTTGTTGAGTATCACCGGCATTTATTACAAATGCCGTCTACACAGGTGTCGGTGCTACAAATGTCAGGAAAAGTCTTCACAAATGCCGGCAATACTTGACACTATTTGCAGCCTATTGTATTAGAAACAAAATGCCATGTGGCAACCACGTGGCGAGCAAATTTGAGGAGAAATGCTTCTCCTAAGATTCGAACTCGTGACCTTTGCCGCCCCTCGCACGCGCGTGTTTACTAACTAAGCTAGCCCACATGATGTAACAATGCACAATGAAAAATATTTACATGATGTGTAACAATGCACAATGAAAAAAATTAGACTGGTAAAAGTACTTTTGCCGGCATTAACAAAAATGCCGGTAATATTTTGGTGGGAAATTAGACTTTTTCTGGTATTATTTTAAATAAATGCCGGTAAAAATTACTTTTTTTTGCATTTCTTAAAATGCGTAATAGTGGCTTTTTGTGGCAATAATTATAATGCCGGGAATGCCCCTGTTTAGGATGTCTAGTAGAGTCAAGAAATCCAAATATTTCTCAGGATACAATATTGTGCCTGCATTCATGTTTTAATGTGTGCGCGTAGACTTTTTGTTCAGATAAAGGTGTTTAATTAAGATCAATGCCAAACAAAATAAGGACATATCAGCCTATACTTCACCATCCAATATATGCGGTGCCGGCTCATTTGTTTTAGAGACTTGAAACAAATTTTTTAGATGAGGCCCTCCATGTATTATGCATAATAAATATTTTTCAACACATATATTGTTGTGCCGAAACCCAAAGTAGAGAATATAAACACAACCAACAAGAAAACAAGGGACAAGGATTTACGTGGTTCCCCCCAAGCACGGAGCTCTAGAGGTACGTCCACGGGGAAAGAGCAAGAGGATTCACTAACAACGGGGAGAAATACACAGAGCCGGCTATACCCGTAACTCTCACTTGAAGCATCCACACAATATCTTGGGACAAATTTCTGAGGCGCGACCTATAGAGCATCACACGTCTCACACACACGAAAGAGACACACACACACACACCCTAGATATCTCACATCCCAACTTCAAGTGAGAGTTACGGGTATAGCCGGCTCTGTGTATTTCTCCCCGTTGTTAGTGAATCCTCTTTTGCTCTTTCCCCGTGGACGTACCTCTAGAGCTCCGTGCTTGGGGGGAACCACGTAAATCCTTGTCTCTTGTTTTCTTGTTGGTTGTGTTTATATTCTGCACAACAAATTGGTATTAGCGTTTCGGGTTCAAACTGAGGTTTGTGTTTTCCGCTGCGTTTGTGTATTTGGGGTCGTTGTCAATGGCGGCTCGCTTTGAAGTTGAGAAGTTGGTGCAACAAGAAACAAGCAAGGTATTGTTGGGCGAGAGTTGAGAAGCCTGCTGGTACGTAGGATGGTGTTTTTCGAGGATCTCCGTGCGACAAGAAACAAGCAAGGTTTTCTTGGGAGAATGTTGGCTTTGAAGCAGCGTCTTTATGCGATTCGTATGAAGGAGGTACGCCCAAGAAAGACTATTGATGAGTTGTTTCGGATTAATTTGGTTATGCTCCTTTTGGATATCGTTGTGGAGGCCGTTTGGGGTGCTTCATGTTGGGTATCGCCGTGGAGATTCGGGTCCATTATTATTCCGGTTTCAACTATTGGGAGTATGCATGAGGGCATACGAGGCTCCGTGGTGGGGTCATGGGGCTCTGCGGTAGATTCGGTAACTCCGTGAGGAGTTTGAGCACATCTTCTTTGGCATCAGTAATGGGTGCATGTGGTCGACGTCGACATTCGGTGGAAAATGGTTGCTCGTTGGTGATTAACTCCGGGAGGGGAGTTGTGATGTTTAGCTCCGGGTGGAGCTTGAGCGAATCTTCGTTGGCATCAGTCATGGGTGCATTGGGTGGGAGGTGCCAGTTTGAAGAGAAGATGGAAGGTTCGATTTGGTGATCGTTCCGTGAGGGGGGGAAGAGCGAGTGTTGAGGGGATTGCACTATGTTGTTGGCTTGGAAGGGAATTCAAGTCAAGGTGGAGATTGTTGGAGATATGCCTTGAATTCAAGACGGTCGAAGAAAAGTGCGAAATTTGGTGCGAAAAGCCGTTTTCTAGACCTATGGTCCGGACCAAGGAAAGTCTGGTCCGGACTAATGGGTTTTGGGACGTTTTTGGACATTCTGCCTCGGTAGTCCGGACCACCGAAATCCCCGTCCGGACTACCGATGCGCGTTTTAAAGAGGTTTTGACCTAATTTTTTGTACTTTCTTATAAATAGAGGCCTTGGGGGCTATTAGGGTTTGGACTTCTTGAGTGAATCCCTTTGAGGGAGCCCTCATGGGATTCCCCGTAGTGTGTTAAGGTTTCTTTGGCTGTTCCATTGGTGTAGTCTTGAGTTGGGATTTGAGATATCTAGGGTTTGTGTGTCTCTCTTTCGTGTGTGTGAGACGTTATATGCTCTGTAGGTCGCGCCTCAGAGATTTGTCCCTAGATATTGTGTGGATGCTTCAAGTGAGAGTTACGGGTATAGCCGGCTCTGTGTATTTCTCCCCATTGTTAGTGAATCCTCTTGCTCTTTCCCCGTGGACGTACCTCTAGAGCTCCGTGCTTGGGGGGGAACCACGTAAATCCTTGTCTCTTGTTGGTTATGTTTATATTCTCTACTTCAGGTTTCGGCACAACAAATATTAATAGAAAATCATTACAAAATGTTTATCGTTGCACAAATTTGAATATATAGTCATCCAAAAATAAACAACCATTACAATATATAGGAGGTATACATGTTTAGGGCCTCTATATATATATATATATATATTTTTTTTTTTTTTGGGGGACCTGAAGTGATGGATTCATTGGTTTATGCCATAAGCCGGCCCTGAATATATGCCTACCAAGCGACCGCTCCCCATGTTACTAGTCCCCTCACATACACTCCTATACCCCTTTCTCACGCTCCTCTCCCTTTGAAAATTCACACAACTCGTTGAGTTCACCAACCGACTCAGTACCTCCTCCGGTAACTTTGTCGTAAACCTCTCGCGATGCTCTCCCTTTTGCTTCCCCTCGATTCTCGTTTGCTCCTTTCTAGGCATCAATTGAACAGGCTTGATCGTGTCCAGAGGTTGGAGGTGTATGATCAAATCATTTCCCCCGCCCGAGCCAGCCTTTTCCGGTTCCTGGTCGGGTTTGGGGCGGACGTTGGAACGACAAAGGGGACACGTGTCGTGAGCGGATAGCCACGGTTGGATGCAATCCGGGTGGAACACATGGCAACAATTCGGGAGCACCCGAAGCCTGTCGATGCTCCCGAATTCGTTTAGGCACACGGCGCATTCTAGCGAGACGCCGCGTGTCATGAGCAACCTGACCTCGGAGTAGACGAAAGTTGCGAACGTGTCGATCAACGATTGGTCGAGGTCGCCGGTTTTGATGTAAAAGGTGACCACGAACAGATATGGGTGGTGGTCAACGAAGCTTTGGGGGAGACAGAGCACGGCGCAGCAATAGATGATGAAAGAGAATATGAGGCAAATCATTATGATTGAAACAACTCGGCTCTTTGTGTCTGCCCTCTCGGGCAGTGGTGCCGGTGGCGGTGGCCGCGAGACGTAAAATCCACTGTTGTACAACCTATCGTACCACGAGTCGAAACCCATCGCCGGAACAACAACGACGTGATGGATGGATACGAGTGCAAGGATACAAATGGGGAGATTTTCCATTCTTGTTTCTGGTTTCCCTTGGGTGCATGCATGGGCAAGGGAAGGCAATCGTCCCTGTAAACTTTTGTTGAAGGTATAAAGGGAAGGGAGGGCGGTAGCCCTAACGCCCAAGAAAGTGGTCGTGGGGTTTGATGAGTCTTAGGATTGAAGAGAACAGTAACTTAGGGAGTAGTTATTCAGTAGTCTTCCGTGATCCTGGACGCTTACGCACCATACATATATACAGGGCTTATACAATTAGTCATAGACCCGAGATAATAGGTGGTGTTCGAGTGTCACAGAGCACCATATAACCCTGTTTTAAGAGCACTGAATAATTAGACTAATTAGGAGTCTTTATTGAATAGAGCAGTAATTTAGGCCCGGAAAACATGGACAACCTTTGTCCAGAAAAATTATCCAATGCCCAATGGTGGCTTGAAGGATTTGTTTCTAGGTGCTCAAAATTCATTTTACCTCCATTACTCTATAAATCACAAAAATGCACATAACATCTCAAATTCTTGTACGAATAGTACAATAAAAAAAAACAGTACGTTTGTTATCTTTTGGATTATTTTATACCAAATTAAAGTACTTCATGAGTTCTTTAATATGGTGCATTAAAATTCAGAAAAATATGTTATGTTTTTTTTTTTAATCTCAACATTGCGCAGCATTTCGGAGGAATCAAGCAATTTAGTAAGGAGGGAGTAACTATTTTACTTTTGACTCCTAGCTTGTTGGTATTTCTTTTGTTTTAATTTGTTTTTCTTTTAGAGCGCGAATATGTTGAGTCTTCCTCAGGGTAAGCATTTCAGAGGAAAAGCATGATTTAAAATAATTTGAGTGAATTATTTTTTTTTTCGCCAATGATTACTGAGATTGGTCCTCCAGAAATAATTAAAGTAAGCATATGTTGAACTGAACATCTAAGTTATCAAAAATAATCTTTCTTTCCATTTTTGTTTGGTAAAAGTTGGAGGAGGGGCGATTAGCTACCACAACTTCTTGACATGATTCCAAAATTTTTGGAGTTGCGATCAACTGCAATGGAGATACAAAACTGGTTCTGAAGGAAAATAGAGAGAGAGAGAGATTCACAACATCAACAATGAAGTTTAATTTCAGTACGATTGAATAGATTCATTTTCTCCATTTTGAATCATTTACATTTTCACATGGTATCAGAGCGGGGCCTATTCCACTCCACATTTAAAAAAAAAAAAAATCGCAATCTCACACCCATGAAGACAAACCAGCAAAAAGACTGCACGATGATAGAATCCAAAAAGTGGTCACACGTGACAGACCTCAAATGCGGCTGCACGTGAGGGGGGATGTTAAGAAATATTGTCCCACATTGCCTAGGAGTGGAATGGGTGATCACTTAATATATACTGGGATCTCTCCACTTATTGCCAATTGATTTTGAGATGGATATAAAGTTTCCACAATACGTATAATTTGGCACCTATTATATAACTTCATGCTCCAATGATGATGGAAACTTAGTTGTAAAATGGCAAAGTTCTAAAGTTGGTTTTACATTTAGAACTAGCTATCCTTGCCACCTCATCCATACCAACTAAAAATAACCACCAATTAATTGAGCAAAGAAATGGATGGGAAGTACTGGATTGGCTGGAAAATTGCCGTAATAGAAGTCCCACAATCACTCCTAGTTTGGCTCGCCAGAATCGAGCGTGACTTTATTTGGACTGGTGCTGCTGCCCGAGCATTGTGCTGCTGCTCGAGCTTTCTGCGACATAAAGAAAATTAACACATGACTGAGGGACCGGTCAACCGACTGCCTAATTTCCTCAAAGCTTTTGAAGTTGACTGCGACGCCTCAGAGATTGGTATCGGCTGCGTTCTCAGTTAGGAACGTCATCCGATGGCCTTTTTTAGTGAGTTCGAACCGTATCTATATGTGATAAGATCTTTTACATATTTTTTATAGGTAGTGTTGATTTTGAGAACTTTCCAAAGTGGTCACAGCCGATAGCAAAACCTGGACATTTTTCAATGAAAATAAAACAAGGTTTCCAACCTCTCCAACTATAGCAAAAGACAAATGAATAAGGTGAATGATCCAAGAACAAATGTTGACAATGGAGTTGACTCGATTTGCAAAGGAGGCAGCTCTATTCAATACCAAAACATAATACTTACATCCTTGTCTCAAAATGTTTGTTACATGTCCGAGATATAAAAGATGAACTTGATTCATACTAAAAAATAAGTTGCACATCCTCAAAAACTTGCAATTTTTACGATCTCTACAAAATAAGTTAAAATGTCATACACGTAATGGCCCCAAATTACTCATAAAGTGTAGAGACATCATATGCTTTCTCAACCGTTGTACTTCTCATTATTACTTGAAAAAAGTTAGATTATACAACATGAGTCCAAACTCAATAGGAACGTGATAAATACGGAGATAAGAGAACGCAAGTAAAATACACACATAAGATAATTTATTCTTCTTCTCTATTTCAATATTGAACAAGTCGAACTGTAGGTGCGTATACGCAATAGTCTAAGAAAACTTACGTTTCAATAAGCCCAAAACAGAAAAATTTAAATATTGAATGCATAGTAATTTCTACCACTCAAGCATTAAACCAAAATAAAATAAAAGAAACAAAACAATCCGATACGAAAATAAAACTCTAAATCTTCAAATACCGAGTCATAATCAAACAAAACTTAAACTTATCTCATATAATCCAAAATCACAAGATATAGTTGTATACTATAACACCCAGGAACCATCCTAAGACGTATTTCAAATCTCATAACCCGTTTCTCGGGCTACTAACTCAAAGGCATAAGGACACCTACCCCATGCGGATTTCCAGACTTTCACCATCTGTGATCTCTATTGACCACCACCATGCTCACAATAGTACTGCAACTCTAAAATTAATCAATCACTCGTATCAAACTCATAAACTGAGTTTCCAAAACAAATGGACTCATTCAAAACTTTCGAGAAGAAACATGTACTTTAATCATAATGTCAACAAACTCATAATCTAGATTTCGCTTAAAATAATAAAATTATCATCAAGTCATAAGACATTACAAAACAGGAAGTAAAAATAAGTTCAATCATTGTAACGTGTGGTCTCCAATTATAAGAACACATTTTTCTCCTTGACATGATATCTAATACCTTATAGACATGTAAAATGAACCACATATTAAGTTATCATTTATTCAATTACATTATCCTTGAAACGAGTCCGGTAACTAAGGACACCTAATGAGGTCCATATCCATCAAATACCTGTAATTAATCATGAAAAAAAAAATATATACTCATGTACAATAAGTAACATACATAAATCACATACACGTAGGACATGTTAGGGTCTACTTAAAATTTTAAGTGTATCTCATTGTACTTTTCCATATTTAAGCATTTAGCAAGAACCTTACCTCAAATAAAAAAACCCAAGTGAGAGGGAAACATCCAAGGTTCTCCAATATGGTGATTTTGTTCGGATGAATTTGAAGCTCTCGCTGCGTAGAACAACTTTTCTTATTGGCTTTTACATCGAATCTCAGGTGAAAGATTTTGATTTTGGGCTTGAAGTACAAAGGTTAATTTGGTGGAGTGGAGAGAAAGAGAGAGGGAGAACAACGAAGAAATAAAAAAAAATGAAGTCATATAGGGGAAAGTGCTAACCTCCACCCAACAGGTGGGGATAATATGTAAAAGGTGTATTTGAGAAAAGTATATTAATAACCGTGAAATATATATTGAAATTTGAACTCATTTGTCTTTTATGTACCTATTTGGTAGAGATTAACGAGACCCTTTTAAACATGTAGATGCAAAAACTGTACTAGGCCCTTCTCAGTATATGTTATTACTCCCCCTCATGATTTGTCATAAGCCATCACATTAAGACCTCGAGGCTACCAATTAAAAAACAAAAAACTATCTAGTAATTAGACTCTAAAGATTCGTCCATAATACGTCCCGCTAGGGGTGCAAACGAGCCGAGCCGAGCCAAGCTTTGTAGTGTTCGAGCTCGGCTCGTTAAGTAAACGAGCCAAAAAATTGAGCTCGAGCTCGGCTCGGTCATAAACGAGCCGAGCCCTTAACGAGTCGAGGCAGGGTAATTTACTTAACGAGCCTCCTTAAACAAGCCGAGCCTATACAATTGAGCCAAGCTTTTGCGAACCGAACCGAGCCTTAACGAGCTCGTTAACTAAACGAGCCAGAAAATCGAGCTCGAGCTCGGCTCGATTACTTAACGAGCCGAGCATTAACGAGCTGCTCGCGAGCAGCTCGGTTCGTTTGTAGCCCTACGTCCCGCCCACTCAGTCCATGATACACAATCTTGGATCCGATCAATCTTACATAATTATACATGTACATGCAAGTATGGACATGAAAAAATTCATGGCTCGCCAAAACTGTATTTTTGAATTTTACATGTAACCGCATTATTTAAAGAAAATAAATTAAAATAGATACGGGTCTCTACAGTTCGGCGTTGCACCATTGGCGTCGCTATCTTCTCCCAAACGAACTTAGGGTCTATTCTAATCATGAGGTCCTTCGTTATCTCAACTACCAGAAGAATCTTAATAATCACCATAGCCGATTGGTGGCCGAAATTAGTCCGTTCGGTTGAGAGAGTGAGATCGATAATGAGAGTGGGTAGGGAAATGGCCGGAATCAACTGGTGAAATCAAAATGTGGGTTTTCAAGAGAGGGAGATAGATTACACTGGAAACAGAGAGAGATTGCTGTAATGAATGGGTGGATGTGATTTTGAGAGAAAAAAGAGGAAATAGTCCAGTGTGGACGTGCCATCTAAAAGTTGACTTTTTTTACCTTTTTTTTGTCATTCGTTATTCCTAATCTATTTTTTTACCTTTTTTTTGTCATTCGTTATTCTTAATCTATTACATGGGGGAGGGGAGAATGGGACTCAATTCCAAGATGCAGTGTGGGCATTGAAGAGCTCTACCGCATAAGCTAGCCACCACTTGTAACATTTTAGACCCTTTGATCATGTAAATCATTGACCGGCCTCTTGGGAAGTTATGATCATATTATGGTGACAAGAGTGATTTAATTTTTTTTTTAAGGCATTAAGCCTTTTGGGGGATTTGGCAAGAAAATAGTTATAGAAAAAAAAAAGTTTCAGTTTTTATCTAAGTCAATAGTTTGAATTTAGTGTTTAGATGTGAAATGACGAGAAAAATATAAAAATAAAGTATTTTGTTTGACTCACCCCTCTCTTACTCAATCTCAACAAAAACCATTAGAAATTGACGAGAAACAACTCCCCTTAGCCTTTTATATCTCACAATTTCTCACCATCCAAAAAAGCCGCAAGTGCGCGAATTAATCAGGGCTCTCCAACTACCAAAAAAGAAAACAAACAAACAAATCTAACCAAAAAAAGAGGACCATATCTCACTATTCCTCCCATTTTGGTGTCATCTCTCCTCACCCCTGCAATAAACTCCCTCTCGCTTTCTATCCAGAGCTTTTCAAAATGGTCGCAGGGGGTTCGCATGGAGCCTCTGGAGCATCCTCAGCAGCTGCCAATAAGCATTCCAAGCAACCCACATGTACGTTTCCCTTTAACTTAATCGCTTTCTTTTTCTTCCCCCCTCACCAAATTGTTGCAATTGTATCATCCTTCATGGCCCTTTTTTTTTTTTTATAATACTTTACTAATATTGCGATTACCATTTCGTTGCACAAAACACCATGAATCTTTTATTTGGGCATCCACTAATCCCGCATTGCATGTATAATTGATAGAATCCCTCCTCGCCAATATGGGAACAACGATACTGGGTCATCACAGTTTGTTTTCTTTTGTGAAAATTCTTGATGTGCCTAATTTGGGCGTTATTATCTTCAGTAATCTGAATGGTAATCCAGGAATTGTTGAAATACACATGAAGAAAACATGAATGGGATTAGCACTTAATGGCTGTGATCCGAGATGCATGCTTATAGGATCCTAAAATAGCAACATGGTAAATGATTAGGTACTTTTTGATCAGCTGGATTAGATATAGGTTTGGATAACAAATCCCAAGGTACGAATCTGGGGGAGTTGTTGTGCGGTACATGTTGTGCGCCGTGTTGTGCGGCAAAACGACGTAGTTTTGTTCATTTTCTTGGCATACTTCAATAGGCCCTGTTTGAAGAGTTAATTTTGAGGTTCAATTTTGAGGTTCAATTTTAGGCTCTTTGGGGTAGGATATAGTGGTTTTAGGTACTTGGATTTAGGCGCTTTGGATTTAGGCACTTTGGGTTTAGGCACTTTGTAGTGACTTTTTCCTTCTTCCAAACAAGATCTTTGGAAGCTTTAGAGGTGTGCCAAAAACTACGTCGTTTTACCGCACGACACCTACCGCACAACACCCACCCCGGATCGCCCAAGGTACGGCATTTTGGGAGTAGTGTTGTGATATTTGGATAAGGGATTGCAAATCTACCGAACAATCAGCATGAATGTGAGATATGCAATACATTAAGTATGTCAAATTGGTAAATCCCATCAATATTAGTTCGGTGGGCCACTCATCCTCTGAGATTACACATCCCATCATTAGTTGTCTGACCAATTAAACATGGCTTTAGTAGAGGATTATAAAGTGCTAGAAGCCACATCAAAGTTGTGTAGCGATTTCCCTAAATCAAAAGATCCTTAGTTTTTTTTTTTTTTATTGGGCGAAAGAGAGAATTTCAATGCATAAGCAAGATAATTCAACCTATCGGTATACATGAAGAGCATGAAAACAACATAATATAGATGTAGAACATAAGACATAACCTAAACAAATGAAGGATACACACAATGATAAATTGCATTGGCAGTTAGATGTCCTTAATCAATATATGATGTCCAGTCCCCGCTGTCACGGTAGTTCCACGTATGACAATTCTTCGGTCCTCAGTGTTTTGAAGTTCAACTTATTTATCTTAGCTAGCAAATTGGTCAAGTCATGAAAATGGAGGTATGACAAAAAGACCTAACTGCCATGCAATGATCAGGCTGGAATTCCCCGTTTTCAAGTACATAAGTTCTGTATGACGAGGCGGCAGTAGCTTGAACTGGGTTAGCAGAGCTATAGTTTGGGGATATAAAATAAATTCTAGCATTATACTATCATATTTGAAATTCATAAGGGTACGATCACCCACCACTTTTCCCCATGGCTCCATTCTACCTTGCATCATATTTCCTTTACACCAAGTACCTCGAGGCAAGTTTTCCACAATTCTAATGAACTGCTTATGCCTTCAATAATTTTTTTTCTGTGTTATGGTCACGAATAAACTTTTTGTGCTGATATTTGTCATTTATTCCAGATTCTAGGTTTACACAACAAGAGCTTCCTGCTTGCAAACCAATTGTGACTCCTGGTTTGGTACGGTTGATCGCACATTTAACTCAATCTAGCTTACGAAATTGATATTGTCTCTAAATGTTTTTGTATATAATTCTCTCTCCTCGTCTCTCCTGCCATTCAGGTCATTGCAACATTCTTCCTAGTAGGAGTCATCTTTATCCCTATTGGCCTTTCTTCCTTGTTTGCATCAGAGAATGTAATATGCCAAATAACATGTGCTATTGCATTAGCGATGTTTTGTAGTTAGCCTCTTGAAAATTATATATAAATCTCCTTGTTTGATGTGCAGGTGGTGGAAATTGTGGACCATTATGATAAGGATTGCATTCCTTCAACTTATAACACAACTAATGATGACATGGTTACATATATTCAAAGCCCCAAAACCAACAAGACTTGTATCAGAACGTTGACTGTCAGTGCAATACCCTTATACAAATAGCTTCATATCATTTTGTGTGTGATCTTTTTCTTTACCTTGTTTTCTGGGAGTCATAGCGTTTAGATGAACCCCTTTAATGTTTTTTTAGGTTCCAAAGAAGATGAAACAGCCGATTTTTATTTATTATCAGCTTGACAACTTTTACCAGAATCATCGCCGGTACGTTGTGCAGTTTCTTCGATTCAATGGAACTGATTCATGTGGCCTTATTCTTATATATTAAAAGGTTTTCTTTTCTAATGGACACAGCTTCGTCATTATTTTGGTAACACATGGGCTTCAAAGTGTATACAAAGTAGCTTGATGATTTGGGACCATGTTACCCACTACACATGCATAGTACTTTCTTGTAAAATCAAACTGTAACAGAAATATGGACCCTTCCATTCTTCTTACATTTTCACGTGTTCCGTTGTTTTTGTTAGACCTGTAAAAGTTTTCCGTGTCATTCTTCCAAGTGTGGAAGCCTTCTCACAGCTGTATCCTCTGTTTCCATAACCTTAGAAGTTACATTGAAAATGCATATGGAATTTGTAACGAACTATTTGCTGCTGAAGTATCTATGTCAAAAGTACGTTATCCAATACTCATTCCAAACTCTCCTTCTGATAAAAGGTTGTTCTTTTTCTATCTGATTTGTGGTTATCTCGTTGTAGATATGTCAAAAATAGAAGTGACAAGCAGTTGCGGAGTGGCAAGATTACCGACGAAGAATTAGAAGATAATTGTCTACCTGAAGCCTGGCACGATGGTGAGCATATTGTTCCTTGTGGCCTCGTTGCTTGGAGTTTGTTCAATGACACGTACAGTTTTACTATCAACAACAAAACTATACAAGTCAATAAAAAGGGTATCGCATGGAAAAGTGATAGACAATACAAATTTGGGTCTGATGTGTATCCTAAGAACTTCCAGAGTGGTGTGATTGGGGGTGCGAAACTCAATGAAAAGATACCGGTATGTATATATTTTACTTATTTCTCCTTCTAGTGTCTTTCTAGTTTTTAGCTTGGCTTTGCATATTTCCCTTGCTTATTTCCATTTTTTCATCTTTATTCTATATCTTATAGTTAAGTGAGCAAGAAGATCTTATTGTTTGGATGAGAACTGCCGCATTACCAAACTTTCGAAAGCTATATGGAAAGATAGAGGAGGATCTTGATGCTAACCAGAAAATAACAGTTGCAATTCAGAACAACTACAACACCTACAGTTTCGATGGAAACAAGAAGCTGGTCCTTTCGACTGCAAGTTGGATTGGGGGCAAGAACGATTTTATTGGTGTAGCATACGTTACTGTTGGTGGACTGTGCATAGTTCTTGCAATAAGCTTCATTATTTTGTACATCATTAGACCAAGGTAAGTGATGCTTCTTATAACTTCTTTTCAATTACGTCGTCAAATTGATTGAGGTTCATTTTCCATATGATTGCATATGCATGTCTCTCTTGGGATTTAGGGTGTCTACTGTTTTTGAAGTCCTAATGTGTACTGTAAAATTCATGATTTATACTCTAATAGACTGAATCCGTTTATTTCTTTTCATAACATTTCTGGTTCGGAAAGAGAGAATAAGTTTTTAGAGTACTTCAACATTTAGTTGGATGAAGCGAGAGTGCGAACAAGAGTGGGAGCGGGGGCGAGGGCGGGGGTGGGGGATTGGATGATCAAAGCATATATAGTTGCATAAAGCGGGAGCGGGGATGGGAGCGGGAGTGGATGCTGGGGAGAGGAGGCACCTAGAAGTTCCCAAGGTTTGTAGCGTTTAAGGAGCGCATATAGATCATATTTAAATATGCATATAAAATATCTTTAAATACTTAACCATTGAATGAAAAGTGACATTAAGAATCTCCCCTATCTTAAAGGGTAAATATTTTGGAAGTTAGATATTTTCAATTTGCAAAACTTCTTGACTCATATGATTTTCATATTCTTATTTCCACACCCTTAAAAGTATGAGAATAATTGCTTTAATGGCCCAATAAGCTCCGGTCTTTGTTAGGAGTGAGCTCCCATCTTTGGAGCGCCGATTCGAGCTCCCATCTTGGGAGCGAACCCATTTTAGAAGGATCCTGCAACTAAGGATCGAAGAAATGTTGGAGCATCGTCGGGAGCATGCAGGAATAATTATTAAAATTATAATTTTGCAATATTTTTTATATAGTTAAATGTCAAAAAAAAAATTATTATGAGCTCTCAACTACAACCAAAAAGAAAAATAATTAGGAATGAGATAATTAAACCCTATTCCCAGATACATAACATAGATAGTAACAATACAGCTGGTCATCTCCCCTCTGGTCTTCGTTTTCCACCTCTCTTTCACACCCCAACACGTCGGTAAAATCAAAGATGAAATTGGTGACTTAAAAGAGACGACGCCTGGGACCAAGGGCGGAGCCAAAACTTAATGTTAGTGGGGTCACATTCTTAAAGTATAATAATTAGAAAGAAAAAAAAAACACCAAAATGAAAAATAGAAAAGAGTTAATTTAAATATTTATTAATAACATATAAATTCATTTGCAATTGATCCCCTAAAAGATACACTGAAATGCCAAACAAAAAGTAGCTAATTAGATATACAACCTATGACCACGTCTACAACCAACCACAAAAAGCTACACTTGAATGCCAACAAAAAAAAAAAAAATGGAAGTAGCTAAGTAGATAAAACCTATAACAACGTTTACAAATGACCCCGACGATTTTTCATATTTTGAAATAATAGCATAATTAGCCTCGTTGATATATTATCAAAAATCTCCCTCTCAATATACACAATCATAGTATCATGCAACCATTGATCACCCATTCGGTTACAGAGTCAATTCTTCACAATCTTCATGGAGAAAAAAAAAAACCATATTTGCTGCCTTTGCACTCTGGTTCTTTTTTTCGTGGTGGAGACTGAAGAGAGTCAGAGAGTTAGAAGAAAAATGATTTTGTGCGATAAGGAGGGCAAGTAGCTAGGGCAAAGAAATACCATACACAAGGGGCAAAATTACAAAATTCTAAAAAATATTTTACCTATCCTATTAATGGATAGGAATGGCGGCGAAGACATTTATGGAAGGGTGACAACGACTCCGACTGGAACAAACTGACGATGGCAACTGCAAGGAACGACGATGTGACCAGAAAGAAACAGTAAGCTCCCATCTTCCTTTGGAGCGCGATCCAATCTCATGGGTACGCGCGATCCAGTCTCGGGGATGAGCGTCTTCAAGGTTGGCATTTCCTGCAACTAAGCTTCAACACTTTCATTTTGAAGTTGTTGGCACCAAGTGGAGAGATATTACCAATGCCTATATAAAGGCACTGAATGGCCCAAAATTCTGTATTGTTTTAGTTAGGCCATATGTGAGACTACGAAGTTGCAGTTGATTTTATTTGAATTGAGGAGTTTTTGTTTCGAAGGCAAAAGCCTAAGTACTGTTCTTGGTACTTTGCTTTCCAGGCTATCAGTTCATTAAGAGAATTTATCATCCATAGGGAAGTTTTACTTCTGAATGCAAATTCAAATGATATTATGAGTTTCTTACCAACCATGCTTCTTTAGGGCTTGAGTGGCATATGATTGTCGAGAGCGTAGGGTTCCAACCTCATTGGGATTCTTTGCTCTTGTTATGATGTCGTTTCTATTGTCCATTTAATCTTTTGTATCAATTACATTTGATTAAAAAAATTCCTTTTTCGCTGTTCAAAAAAAATTTAAGATCAAATAGGTTTCAAAATTGTACGTGGCATTGTGGCAATGCTTTTATCATTCAAAACTTTTTGTTAGGTTTCAATGTAAGCTTAGCTTTGATCTAGTTATTGAGTTGATTATTTATCTCTCTCTTCATTTAGGCATATTGGGGATCCGTCTTACTTGTCATGGAACAAAAATCCTGCTGGGACTTTCACCTAAGATTCTTCATAGACGCACAACTGTAGGCGCTGATCTACCTCATCAATGGATAGAAACTGTTTGGATGTTCGCGTTAAAAACAGGTTGCTGAATATGAAAGCTTCTCTTTGAATTTCACTTCGGAAATTCTCTTTGCCATGGAAGGGTTTTGACCTTGTGTTGAGCTAGTACCTTCATCTTTGAAGGCTGTCGTTATGAGTGTATAGAGCACAGTTGTTATCGAAATGGTGGTTTGCATTTACTATTTAATTTGCAAAAAATAAAATTGTTGGTGACTAACATTGATTAATGGTTGTTATTCCATTTCTATCTGAATGCTATATGCCTGGAATGATTTGTTCTGTACATTATCAGATTTGTTAAGCGACATCGTCGGCTATTTTAGTTCACAATCTGGAATCATATTTTTGGGCTTGTTGGGAACTATAATTGTTCATGTAAATGCGCTGCTGCTCTTTTCCAGTTGAAGTAAATTTTGGTATCACCAATTTGGACCTGTAATTGTGCATGTTGATGGTACTTAGTTTTGTTTATTTTATCATTTTATTTTAATTTTTACTTCGGTAAGAAAGGTGCATTATGAAGTTATACAAAAACATCTGTAGGGTATTGAACACTATTTAAGTTGAGTTTGTTATTGGCATATCTATCTTAAATTATTTAACAAACTGTCTTTTGTTGTCCGTTCATGATCTACGAGATAGGTCATAAATAGTTGTTCGTATAGGAATTTTTTCATAAAAATTATTGGTGCAACCGCATGCAATGAACTTTTGCCGTATGAGAATTTGAAACTTTATATGGGTCCAAATTTTTACGTGTGCTTGATAGGTGCCATTTATAAGGATGAAAATTGAAGTTGAAAGCTAAAAAATTAGATACTGAAAACGGGATGCTAAAGTTATTAAACTGAAAGGTGGTTAAAACGAATGTTAAGAACTCAATTAAAACAAATATTTTGCTGTAAAACACACGCAAAGAAAAAGTAAATGTGTTATTTCTATTTGTTCTGTATAGTTTATGTGGTGGTGGGGAAGGTTGACTGCATCGCTGCATATGGTGGTACAAGGTTTTTAGGATTCAATTTATGAGCTATTTTTAGGGAGTTCACTGTGGATGTAGCCAAATTTGGTATCTTATATAAAGACATGTTAGGGTTATATTCTACTGGACTTGGGGTTCCCGGAGTGAGCCAAGTCAGTACATCCTCGTAGTGACTTCAATTGTGGGCCCTCTAAAATCTTTATTGGGGATTGGAACCGTTCATTTTTTATGGAATGTTGAGCACATTATGCGTAAAAAAATTATAATCTAAAAATGGTAGACACACGATTGAGATAAATTTGTCTTACACTATATTCTCCAAATGATATTAGTCATCCATATAAATGGTATCCGAACATATGGCTACCAATATTCAATTAATTTTTTACATGAATGATTTACTCAACATTCCCAACAAATAGTAGGGTTCCAATCCCAAATATAGATTATAGAGGGCCACAGTTGAGGTCAATATAGGGATGTAGTGACTTTGATCACTACATATACCCCAAATCCATATTATTCACATCAATGAAAACAAGCTTCTAAATGTCTATGGACGTTATTACCATGGTATCAGAGCCATGAGATATAGGAACCCGAGGGCTCTGTTGTCCCTTAGGACAGTAGGCCCAGTCAACCCATCCAATCGTCAATCTCGACAATCATCGGTTTAGATTCGTAGATACATTCTTACCGGTAATAATGCAGTTTGACCGATAAGACTACATCTGCTAATGTGGAACGTTGATTGTCGAGATGGATGGCTGAGATTAGAGGTGTCAAACAGGTTGTGTTGTGCCAGCATGGCCCAGTTAGCTTCATGTTAACCATGCTTCGTGTCGTGCCAGCCATTTACTTAATTGTGTCGTGTCGTGCCGTGCCGGCACATCTCCCAATTTCATCAATTTGTTTTGTGTAATTTAGCTGAGTTTTGAACCCAAAAAAATATATATATATGTCGTCGAAATTTTTTTTGTGAAACTATAGCTATATTTTTGAACAAACATCAAGAAGAATTACCTTTAAAATAGTACAAAAATGTCACGCCCTCGAAATTTAAAGGATAATTCATAAAGAAGTTCCACGTGGACAGTCAACAAGTCCACGAGCCACGTCAAAGTCCAATGTTTAATAGTCAAAGTCAACCTCAACCTCAAGATACACAAGGGTCTGTGGATAACCGAACCTCAAGTCAAAAAATATAAGTGTAAAGTTATTACAATCCCAAGTCAGAAATATAATATCAAATGTAGTTACAAAATCATCTAATTTCAAAGTAATAAGTCTAAAGATGATGATATAACTCCTCCTTTCAGCTTTTCAAAACATGCATGCAGTCACTCCAAACACATCCAAGTCAATGCTCCGTGCTGGGTGAGAACCTGAAATTTGTAAGGTTGAGCTTACTAGCCCATTAGGAAAACATCTATCGATTCTAAATGAAAATGAGATGCTCATGACGTGCTGACGAGAGGATAAATCATATGATAAAACCAAAAGATTTCTAGATGTGCACTAAGAATGGCACGAGGTTCAATGTAGCCCACTTAAATCAACGAGGGAGGAAATCATACAATAAGATTGATAGAATCATGTAAAAGGGTCACAAAAGTCGATAATCACCTATATAGACCAAGTACCGCCCAAAACATTTTAAAAATTCCTAGCGACACCCCCAAAGGACGGCCCTAGTATCATTCCGGGCTGTCTTGCGACCCCGTATAATATTCCCCTCAGCCAAGGCATAATTCCTCGCGACACGTTCATAGGACGGCCCGAGTATCATTCTGGGCTACCTTTCGGCCCCGTATCACATGTTTCAAATACAAATTTCATTCTTGTGTCCCAACTTAACTCGTATTTCACGTCATCTCTCAAAGGCGTCACGTATCCATTACCCGACATAAGAATTGTCAAGTAATCATCACTCCAAATTAGAGTTTAAGTCTCTAGGTATCAATACTAGAAAGCTGGGTATCAATACCCAATTTCCAAAAAAAAAAAAAAAACAGAACCTCTGGGTATCAATACCCCAAATCCAGATATCAATACCCAGCCCACTAATAAAACAAAACTACGGGGTATCAATACCTATCCCCCTTATAGGCCAAAAACCACAGACTTGTTGGGTATCAATACCCCAGAATCCGGGTATCAATATCCAACCCACAACAAGCAAACTTTTGGGAAATTTTTGAGTATGAAACCCAAGATTAAACCAATCATGGAGTGCATAAATCAACCCATAACCATCCAATGGAGGAATATATCAACTAATTCAAGGGATAATCAAATAGGAGCATAGATTAAGGCCCATACCACTTGAAGATGAGTAGAAAATGGAAGCAAAGTGGGTTTTTGTCAAAGAAATCAATCAAGACAAAAAAAAACTTAGCAATCAAGTGACTACACACACATATACATCAAATTTGCATTGAGAATTGAAGGATGATCCCCTACCTCTCGTGATTTAGCTTGAAAAACCTCCAAGAAGCAATACCCAAACTCTAACTTCAAGATCCAAGGAAAGTTCTACAAACACCGGAGTGAAATAAACACATCAACGTGTAGAGCACGGGATTTTATGAAGGTTTTGTGAAGGGAGTAAGCTTGGAGCTTGAGATTTGGCTAGGTTGGTGAAGAGAGAAGTTGGAGAAGCTATGGAGGAGAGAGAGAGGGAGTCAGCTGGGGTTGGGGGAGGAAGATGAACATTTCCTCTCTCTTCTCTCACCACACACACATATAACACATGATATAATTACACCCCAAGTCCAAATGTGGCTTGTGTAATTCAAATATACACAAATCAACTTATACATCACCCATAATCCAATTAACACTTTACACAATTCCTCACATTAACCCATTGTTATTTTCAAAAAATTATTTAAAAACACGGGTCCTTACATTCTACCCTCCTTAGAAAAATTTTGTCCTCAAAATTTCATACAACCAAGCTATTCAATGAACTACACACTAAATCATGATATGCAATATGTATTCAATATCACAAACTCGTAGACACGAAAATTAACACCACACTCTCATAGACCAAACCGAAAATGAACCCGAATACCTTTCTTTTATCTCATCCTCCATTTCCATGTCAGCTCCTCGCTACCAAGGTTATTTCACAACAACCGTTCTAACCCTACAGACTTTTCCCCGCAATACCTACTCCCTCACATCTAGGATACGTATCGGCTTCTAATTTAATTTCGAATCCTTCCAAGGTATGAAACAACTAGGCTTAAACTATCTCCAAGTGCAACATTATAACTCCAAAATTTAATCTATTACCAATCATACATCCTCTAGACTCAATAATAGTTGCCTACATGTGTCTCCGATATTGCCTTCTATAAAAACAATCCAATCAATCCATAATTCCCAAACACTCCACTCCACATCCATATCATGATTCCAAGCTCTTAACTGTAATCTTACTTACAGAAGCCGAATTTTCAACCATATATAACCCTTCAAAACTAACCAGGAAATCAACATTGCGCACTTTGAGCTGGATTCTTTAGACTACAACCGCTCTAACAATACTGAGATAAATCAATCTCAAATTATGACAGTAAGCTAAGTTCCCCAAAAAAATTCGGTACCAAACACATTCTATTTGCATCCAAATACTCTAACATACCCAAACATTCGAGTGCTCCTCCACCCTAGGTTATGACACTAACAATTTCTCTTGATCACATAAGTTACTAGTACTTCCACAATCATTGCCATGTAAATCGTTCTTGTCACTAGAAAGAAACTCAAACTCCTCAAAACCCGTAATCCTCCATCGAAAAGCTTATTTTTCCCAATTTCTTAAAGTATATCTCCAAGAACAAGTCTAAAGAACGATATACCCAACTTCGCTCATCTTATCTCAACAAATATTTATGAATACTACCCAAAGGTTTGAATATTCTTAGCAATCCCATTTAACTCTAGTCCCAACCAATTTCCATGTACTTATCTCTCCAACAAACAATACCAAGCACTTACAAGTTCTACCACACAGGTACTTCAAATTCTTTCTCCAAATCCTCGTGTATCATCACGACCAACCCAAACCGAACAACTTCCCCATATCCCACAACGGTCTTCACCAAGATTCAACGCTCAACTTAATCATCATCTAGGCTTATTTTGACTCATACGCTCATTACACTCTATAAGGTACTGAGAAACCCATCCACAGTAGCTACCAGTTAAGGAACTTCGATACTAAAAACAATCATGACCCATAACCACGATAGTCGGCATAAGGGCTTTCCAAGTCTATTCATCTAAATCTTCACAACCCTTGCTTTCGGCTTCACCCCAAACTAACTTCCAGAACTGGATTCACACCCTAGTTAACCCCATACATCCATTGCTCTAAGTGTCTCATTCATTCCTCTAGCTTCTCGAATTCAAAAAAACCGGATCTCGACTCCATTAATGGCATGTAATCTCACATACGCCTCCCAACATTATGATCAAATTTGAAACACATAATCGCTTGCCGCTTGACACTCTATCTTACTACATTAACATAGAAGAAGATAACTCATCTCAGCTTTCTAACAAAAACCGCATAGGTACAACTTCATTTCATCCCACATTCCCCACTTGAGTCTTAAAAGAAATCTTCTAGTCATACACCATGTTATAACCGATAAAGTGATCTTAAACTACATACGCACCCTCAATGATTAGTAATCTCATCACCGCAATCATCTAAAAAGAAGGACAAGTAAACCTTGAAGTGCACACACCCATTCTAGTTACCGTCTCACACCTCTGTATACTGGGCACCCATACAATCTAGTTTCCGTACAGTTCCAATCTCGTTTATGCCTCACACTAGAAAATTGAACTTCAACCTGATTAATGCATCCCGCGGCACTAAAGTCTTATAGTGGACAACCCGAGCTCTAACTAAATTTTTTTGGGTGATCGGAACCGTATATCTTTTGCACATAACGGAATCCATCATGCGTACAACAAATTAAGTGGATCACATATCCGTAGCCATTAAATAAAAAGAAAAGTATAATTAAAAAAAACAAACAAGTAGGGTCTAGATCGATGAGCATTCTAAATCCGATCGAGCCAAAATTTCAAGAGAATGATTTAATCAATAAGCGTAACAAAATGAACGGCCTCGATTATTAAAGTAGTTTGCTTTATTAAGATCCGCTTCATATTTATACCAAAGATTATTACGAAATACTTAACATATGATTAGAAAATACATTTTCGTCACTATAAATCTTACCCAAGGTTAACTTGGGTTATAAAAAAAGTTTTTGTTGACCATGCCTCGTGCCATGCTATGGCAACCCACTCCCATTTCGTGCCCGTCTAAAACCGTGCTAGTGCCGTGTTCATACCAGCCCGGCCTTTTTGACACCTCTAGCTTAAATCAAAAGTTAGCAAGTTTTTGCTGTCCGAAATCATCATAGATTTCCACTTTCTAGCAAGGGGCCTAATTCTCTAGGCCGTCCTTTGGGCACTAAAAGTATTGTTGACACCAGATTTTGCTCCAATCCTATTTATCAAAATAAATCGATGACGTTGACGTTCGCAGGAAAGAGACGTCTTGTAAAGACCCGTAAATTCCTATAAGACTTTTAGGCCTCGTTTGATTCGTGGATTAACTATCTGGGATAGGACTAAGTGTACCACTTCTTCGTTTATCCCATGTTTGGTTCCCAATGATGCTCAAGATTGTTAATCCCGGCATTATTTTTATCTCTATATGCGGGGTACTAAATAATCCCAGGGGGGAGGTGGGATTGAGTGGGATTGACAAAGATGGGATTGTTTACGAAAATATTCGGATGATATTCGAATTGTTCTAAAAAAGAATTTTCAAAACTAAAAAGAAAAATGATTTACAAAAAAAATTAAAAAATTTATAAATGCATTTTCAAAATTTGAAATAATATTTTCTATAAAAAATTTATTTTTAAAAAATATATTAAAAAAATGTTTTCCATAAAAAAAAATCTAATTTTTTTTGGAAATAATTATTTATCTAAAAAAAACTCTATTTATACAAAAAAAAATTCCAAAAAAATAAATATATCTAAAAAAATTATTTGGAAATAATATTTTATAAAAAACAATTTAATAAATTATTTTGAAAATAATAATTTTTTAAAATAAATTATTCGTTTTAAAAAATGATTTTTTAATTTTTTTTTCAAAATAAATGTTTTTCAAAAACTGTTTTCCACAAATATTTTTTTTTAAAAAGATTTTTTTCATTTTTTTAAAAAATAATAATTTAAAAAAAAAACTTTTTAAACTCTTTTTTTTCAAAAAAAAAAAAAATTTTGATTAAAAAAATTTATCCCATAAATAATCTCACGCAAATCAAACATGAGATTGGGTAGCTTAGGGATGAAATTAATACCAAGATAAATAATCCGGGACTATCAACCGCAGGATTATTAATCCCACCTATTTCAATCCGCGAATCAAACGAGGCATTTTTGTAGAACTACTTAAACAACGAATGCCACATGAACCGTATGCAATCTTCAGGGTTCACCAAGAAAACAAATGGACTCCGAATGCCCAATGCTCGATCCAAACTTTCATTTTTTTCTTTTTTCATCCGAGCCATTCAAAAATGAAAGTTTGGATCAAACATCCACACATATCGGATGGAGCTAATTTCTTGCAATTTCACTCGAAATGTGTTTCTAAAATTTTTGAGCGGCTCGGATCAGCCGTTTGGGATCCGAACTCGGTCCCGTAGGGCCTTCCTTGCGTGATTCCTTGCAAATCTTCCTTACACATATCATTTTTTATTCAAGAATTGCCAGAAGGATTTTTTACGCCCCTGTGATACAGGGCGCCTTATGAACTACAGAAAAGACGTGCAACAATCGAACACAAACAAGAAAGTTTAGAGAAAATGCTCTCTAGACTCTTTTATCATTCAATAATACTCAGAAAAACTCCCCCGCCCTTAAGGCTTACAACTTATTATATAGGAAACCGGAAACCCTAATTCGAAAAGGAAATCAAATCAGTGAAAAACGCAAAATTACCAAAAATGGAAAATTCGAAAATAACAGCAAAATAACGTGGCAAGTCAACCGGTTGAATTTAGGCCCCTCGGTATCGATACAGGGAATACTTGTATCGATACAGGATGCTTCTGCTCGCCCACTAGCGCCTCGGTATCGATACAGGGAATACCTGTATCGATACAGCTACGCCAAGGCGTAACCCAACGCAAAATTCCACAGTAGCATAATTACGATTTAGCCACCCGAGGCTTAAAATGCCGAAAATACTCTTCCTCCATGGCTACTGCATCATCTGCCCCTTCTAAAAAGAAATTTGCCCTCGAATTTGCATCATCATCATCGGTCGAGCTATCACCCCGGAATGGAATTAGATGCTTGACATTAAACACATCGGCAGTACGAACATGGCTTGGAAGCTTCAAACGATAGGCATTGGGATTGATCTTCTCAACAATCTCAACGGGGCCAATTTTACGAGCAACAAGTTTGTTATACTCGTGCGATGTATAACGGTCTTTAGTGAGGATCGCATAAACGAAATCACCAACCTCAAACTCCACCAGTCGGCGCTTCTTGTCTGCCGCTGCCTTGTACTTAGCTGTACTACTCTCCAAACGCAACTTAGTCTCGGCATGGACCTGCTGTAAACTCGTCATGAAATCTTCAGCCTTGCCACTGGAATGCTTCAAGCTTGGAACAGGAGCTAAGTCGACTGGTGTGCGCGGGTTAAATCCATACACAACCTGAAAAGGAGAGAAACCCGTGCTCCGATTGACGGAATGGTTGAAAGCAAACTCTGCTTGACACAGCTTTTGATCCCAACTTTTGAGATGATCCTCCACCAAACTACGTAGTAAGTTGCCCAAAGACCGATTCACCACTTCAGTCTGGCCATCGGTCTGGGGATGATAAGCCGTACTAAAATCCAATTGAGTGTTGGCCAGCCTCCACAAACAACGCCAAAAATAACTCAAAAACCTGGTATCCCGATCAGAAACGATAGACATAGGCAGCCCATGCAAGCGATAAACCTCCAAAAAATATAACTGTGCCACCTTAACAACATCTGTGGTTTTCTTGCATGCGATAAAGTGTGCCATCTTTGAAAATCGATCGACCACCACGAAGACAGAATCATGACCACGTTGTGTACGTGGCAGCCCCAATACAAAATCCATGCTGACATCGGCCCAAGGTTGGGAAGGAATTGGCAATGGCATGTATAACCCGGCGTTAGTGGCTGTACCCTTGGAAATTTGGCAAATATGACACCCTGCCACGAACTTATAAACCTCATGCCGCATGGTCGGCCAAAAATAGGAAGCAGAAACCAATGCATAGGTTTTATCCCGGCCCACATGCCCCCTCATCATGCAACTCCTTAATGATTTTCAACCGCAGGCTGGACTCCGGAACACACAACAAATTTCCTTTGAATAAGAACCCATTGTGCATATGGAATTCTGATTGGGCTCCACCTGCGATATCGTTAATGACAGTAGAAAAATATGGATCCGCTGCCAATAACTCACGAAAAGCATCAAAACCTGTTACTTTAGTGCGCATCAAAACAAGAAAACTGGAACGCCGACTGAGGGCATCAGCCACTCGGTTCAAAGCACCAGACTTGTGCTTGATAGAGAAAGAGAATTGCTGAATATAAGCTGCCCATTTAGCATGCCGACTGGACAATTTATCTTGAGCATTGAGGTGCTTCAATGCCTCGTGATCGGAGTATAGAACGAAATCACTATGAATAAGATAGTGATACCAGTGCTTCAATGCTTGGATCAAGGCATATAATTCCACATCATAGGTGCCGTAATTCATCTTTGCTCCATTTAGTTTCTCACTAAAATAAGTAACAGGTTTAGAATTTTGGCTAAGGACAGCCCCAATTCCAACCTTTGATGCATCGCAATGCAGCTCAAAAGGCTGTGAAAAATCCGGCAAGATCAACACAGGAGCCGAAGTTAATTTTTGCTTGATCAATTGAAACGCAGCAGTTGCTGCACCATTCCACGCAAACCTGCCACCCTTCATACAATCTGTTATAGGAGCCATGATAGTGCTAAAGTGCGGAATAAAACGACGGTAGAACACCGCAAGCCCATGGAAACTGCGAACATCGAATAAAGTCCGCGGTTGTGGCCAGCTACGAATAGCCTCAACCTTAGACTCATCCACTGAAATCCCATCCTTGGATACAACATATCCAAGAAAAAGCACTGTATCAGTAAAGAACACACACTTCTTGATTGCCCCAAATAATTTTTCAATACGCAAAACTGTAAGAACTTCCCTTAAGTGCTGTAAGTGTTGATCGGGCGTGGCACTATATATTAAAATATCATCGAAATAAACGACAACAGATTTACCGATAAAAGGGCGAAGGGCCTGGTTCATCATCCTCATGAAGGTGTTGGGCACATTGGACAGACCGAACGACATCACCATCCACTCATAAAGACCCTCCCGAATTTTGAACGCAGTTTTCCATTCATCCCCTGGCCTAATTCGAAGTTGATGGTACCCACTCTTCAAGTCCAGCTTTGAGAACACCCTTGCATTACCCAACTGGTCTAGCAGATCATCCAGCCTTGGAATTGGAAAGCGATACTTCACTGTGATCTTGTTAATGGCCCTGCTGTCAACGCACATCCTCCACGTTCCATCTTTTTTTGGAGTTAACAAGGCTGGAACTGCACACGGGCTAAGGCTTTCGCGGATAAAGCCCTTAGACAATAGCTCCTCCACTTGTCTCCGCAGCTCTTCATGCTCTTTCGGACTCATACGATAATGAGGCCGATTGGGCAAACTCGAATTGGGCACCAAATCAATCTGGTGCTGAATATCCCGTAGAGGGGGCAATCCATCTGGTAAGTCTGCTGGAAACACATCCAAAAATTCCTGCGGAAGAGGTTGAACCACTGCTGGAACATCTCCTTCACCCAAGGCCAAGGCCTTAGATCCCTCTTTCGCCATCAACACAAAAACCACCTTGCTTGTTGACAACTCCTCTTCAAACTGTACCCTCGTCAGAAGGGTGGTACCCTCCCCAGTTTGTGGTTTGAGTACAACCGCCTTGGAAGGTAGCAACACAATCTTCACACCTTTGAATGATAGTGCATATGTATTAGCGCCCCCGTCATGCACCACCTTACGATCATACTGCATGGTCTCTCCAATAGAAGGTGGCACGCATCCATGGCCACAACATCACACCAGATTTCATCCCTATACTTGGAACCAATAGAGAAAGCAACTAAACATCTTTTGGAAACTTTAACTTCGTTACCTTTCTTTAACCATGTAAGCTTATAGGGACTGGGATGAGCCTCCGTCTTTAGACCAAGTTTTTGGACTGCCTCTTCTGCCACCACGTTCTCGCAACTCCCAGAATCAATCACAAATCGACACACCTTCCCTCCAATGGTACAAGTAGACTGAAACACATTACCACGGAGCCACGAATCGCCTTCTGCCTCACGCGGAGCATAGCACAGTCGCCGAACAACCCATAACGGACCGTTATGCCCAACTACCTCTTCCACAACCTCCTCATCATATGCTGCCTCTTGCTCGTATGACTCGCATTGCTCGTTCACAATCCCATCAGAATCCACAAACAAAGCTTTTCCTGGTCGTTCGCCCTTTCTACACTCAAAGGCGCGATGACCAGGCTCACTGCACTTAAAACACTTCGACCCAGAACCAGAACTAGCACCTGCCTTAATTGCTGGCGGATTAGTGGGGGGCAGGCTAGCAATTGGCTTGGTGGAAGCATTGCCGATCGCGGGCCGAGCCGTAGCACTCCACGGGGTCGAGGAAGGCCTGCGATTAGCTTGTTTTTCTATCTGCAACGCCTTCTGATAGGCATCGGAGACAGAGAATAATTCAAACATATTTAATGTAAACTGAAACTGTTCACGCAATCCTCCCACATACCTCGATACCAACTGCTCCTCCGTTTCTGCAAGATCATTCCGGGCTACCAATTGATGGAACTCTGTGGTGTAATCATCCACAGAACGCGAATTCTGACGAAGATTCTGCAACCGCTGATACATCAGACGCGAGTAGTTGTGGGGAAGAAAAGCCACCCGCATCTTTTTCTTTAATTTTTCCCATGAACTAATCTTGTCTTTCCCTTGCCGCAACCGAGTCTGCTTCAATTGCTGCCACCATGCCGCGGCTCTACCCCTGAATCTGGTAGCCACCAGCGACACCCGTTTATCCTCTGGAACTTGTTTGAACTCCAAGACTTCATCCATAGCTGCAACCCAATCAAGGAACTCCTCAGGCGTCAAACCCCCCTGGAACTCAGGCAGGTCGATTCTCAAACCAGACTCCCATGGACGGAAATCACGGTTATCAGCCATGATATCCCGGCCTCTGCCCCTTTGTTGATGAAAGCCACCGCCGCCAGCTCTGCCAACGCCGAATGCCCCCGTAACAAAAGGGTTTTCAGCCGCTTCACCATCCGTACTTTCGTCCTCCTCTCGAGGCCGCCGATCGTACGGTTGATGGCGAGGTGGATTCCCCCCAACAGCTAGGGCAGCAACTTGGTCGGTTAATGCAGCTATTGCAGCCGAAAGTTGTTGGAATCGCTCCTCCGTTCGCGCTTCCTGCACTACGTCATCTCTTTCATAGATGTCCTCCAGATTAGCGGTACGATCACCTCGTCCCCCTCGACCTCCAGCACGTCCTCCGACCATAGTCAGGATTGGAACTCAATGCTCTGATACCAACTAATGCAGGGCGCCTTATGAACTACAGAAAAGACGTGCAACAAACGAACACAAACAAGAAAGTTTAGAGAAAACGCTCTCTAGACTCTTTTATCATTCAATAATACTCAGAAAAACTCCCCCGCCCTTAAGGCTTACAACTTATTATATAGGAAACCGGAAACCCTAATTCGAAAAGGAAATCAAATCAGTGAAAAACGCAAAATTACCAAAAATGAAAAATTCGAAAATAACAGCAAAATAACGTGGCAAGTCAACCGGCCGAATTTAGGCCACTCGGTATCGATACAGGGAATACCTGTATCGATACAGGATGCTTCTGTTCGCCCACTAGCGCCTCGGTATCGATACAGGGAATACCTGTATCGATACAGCTACGCCAAGGCGTAACCCAACGCAAAATTCCACAGTAGCATAATTATGATTTAGCCACCCGAGGCTTAAAATGCCGAAAATACTCTTCCTCCATGGCTACTGCATCACCATGCATACCCATCTGAGCACATAATTGTTTTACGTTACGAGGCCAGTATGAACAAAGATATTCATAGTTATACCATATAAGTGCAAGGCAACATTCCTTATTCACATACCTAGAGAGATCGGCTTCCTTATTATCGAAAGGCACATTTTTACACATTTCATTCCGTGTAGGATGCTCCATACCACAAGCGACGGGGGCAATTAAATCGCGGGCACCGTAGTAACTATTTTTGATAGCATCGAATAGGAAGAAGGCCTGACTGGGTGAGACAAATAAGCATAAGCAAAGAAGAACAAGAAGAGAAAATCTCTGCTCTACTTGACGCATCATTGGTTTTAGTATCTTAGCTCCAAGCTGTAGGATTGCTAAAAATTTTGTGAAGAGAAACAATGTGGGAGATATAGCTCGTGTTCTACTAAAATGCAAAATGATGTAACACCACTGAAACGGTCGTAGTTATATCGCTTGCATTTTTTCAGTTTCTCCAAGTAATAATTGACTCCTGGGGTTACAACTTAACAAATTTTGAAGCCAAATCACAATGCTTAAAGTTATCAAACATAAGTATGCGGATTCAGCAAGAGAATGACTTAATTTCTTCCAGCATCTGGAACATCAGGCTTTGCTCCAGGAGGTGGTGGCACCGCTTAATTTCCTAGTCGTATTACTAGGAGCATTGATGCCCCCATCTCCGGCCTGTTTCATCAAGTTCAAGATGTAAACTACAAGATCAAGAGTAACAGAAGTCTAATTAAAATGTCAGAAGCAAAGGAATGCAAAAATGATATCAAAATTCTCAGCAGTTCAACCAGCCATTATGTTCACCAGATCTTTCTCAATGCGCTGCACTTACTCAGGCCGCAAAATATCACGATTCATAAGCAGAAAAACACATGCTTACGATGAAACTCGAAAGAAAAGGAAGACAAAGAAGAAAGTGTTTTGGGGGGGGGGGAAAGCCGTGAAATTTGGTCAGTGGGGCATACTCCACCGAAAATCTTGCCCAGAATTGGATCCAATTTTCTCTCTTATTACTTAAAAACTATAGAAAGTGAAAAAATGTTCAGTAAAAGTACAGACCTACACAAAGCAACATAGAGAGATTACCTGTGAAGCATAACTACTTCTAAAACCCGTACCGGGTACCAGTACTTCATGGGTACTTGAAAATGCGTACCTGGTACTCCAAAAACGTACCGAGTATGGGAACTTCAAGAGACAAAAACTCAAACTGATGGCCTTAATATGCAAGAACTCAATGCGATAAAGTCATACCACGACTCAGATTTAGAGCTTGATTTTGCAAAAACAAGAGCAGGGTTGACTAATTTTTTTCTCAAACCTTTCTCTAGCAACTGCGACTCCTCTCTCTCTCTCTCTCTCCCACTATTTGTGTTGCCCCTTCTCTCTCGTTATTATGTCAAAAACTATTCCTTATCTCTTCTTATTTATACAAGAGATGAATTTATATGTTCTTATTTACAATGTACATTAGTCTTAAATTTCAACAGAAGAACTTATCTCTTCTTATTTACATAAGAGATGTGCTTATTTGTTCTAATTTATAATAAACAATAGTCTTAAATTTTAACAGATGAACTTATATTTTTTTATTTACACAACAAATGAATTTATCTGTTCTTACAAGTAATTTTTGTCACGCCCTCATTTTTAATAACCGAAATTCATATAAAATCCATGTAGGATAGATCAAGGTCATAGTTGAAAAGTCAAGTCAATAGTACATATCCAAATCAAATTCCGCGTCTCTCACCAAGGGTACCCATATCCAATTACATAAGTACCAAAAGAGTTAAAATATTTACATATTTTGAATATTGTCAAAAGATTGAAGAAAACAGCCCAGTAGGAAACCATTCTACAAACGCTAGATGTATAAAGTGTGATATGTGCATATGAACTTGGATACCAAGAATGATTTGAGCAAAGTATGAAAATGAGGACTATAGCAAGAGAATAATGATCACAAAGTACCCATGTGTCCAAAGAAATACCAAAGTGTCCAATAATAACTCAAGTGTCTGTTAATTTCCTCAAAACCGTTACAATTAGTGTCGTGTGTTCGATTTCTTCAAAACATCATGTTTTTCATAAACTTTTCATTTGTCACCTCTTCACAAATAACCACTTGTTTTCAATAGGGAATGAATCCCTCTTCCGGATTTTGTGGGCTCCGTGCACCCCTGCCGGATTTCGTGGGCTCCGAACACCCTTGCCGGATTTCGTGGGCTCCGAACACCCATGGCTAGGGACGCACCAAATGGTGGCCCTAGTATTAGATCACCATCATTTTTCCAAAAGTTCGTTAAACCATCAAGTGTCCAAAACTCCATTTAAGTTTGTTTAGTACCATTCATTCACCAAAAATATTTCGAAGGATCATATTTCGTTCCAACTTTATCAAAAATATCAAAACCGACTCAATGAGGCATATGTCCCTTACATTACACCATCATGTGTCTAGGGCCTAAGAATATACTCAAATATCACGGAATTTAAGAAAAAAATTCAACGGTACGAGGTTTTAGTTAGAACAAGGCTTCCAACAAGTATTGGAGTGTAGTTGATGAATATGGCAAATGCACGGTCAAACCACCGGGCTGGGGTCAAAGGAGAGCTAAACAAACAACTCAATCATCAAGGTGTTCGATAAAAAGTATGATTTTAAGTTAACAAGTCATTTGAAGATAATCCAAGAGCCCAAGAGTCAAGGAGAAGCCTAAACAAAAAAAAAAAGTCCAGAGCTGTCTAGTATCAATACCCCAGAATGGGGTATCAATACCAGTCGACAAAAAAAAAAAACAGAACGCGCTGGTATCGATACGAGATCGCAGGGGTATCGATACCAGATGGATTCACACAGATTTTTGACAGCTTTTTCAGATTCAATGGGGGTTTCAACCCAAGCAAGAACCACTTGAAATACATCGAAATATGGATCAAAACATTACCCAAACACTTAGAGGGAGTAGAGGTCAAGATTAAACATGATCAAAACCCATATTCATGGTGATATTCAAGATTAAAACCCTTATCCATGGTGATAAACATGTTTGGCTAGAAATTTGTGGGCAACCCAACAACATATGCAACAAATCAACAAAATACAACTAGAGGGAGTAGAAATTTGTCCCCTACCTCAATGATTTAGCTTGAAAAACCTCCAAGAAGCAAAACCCAAACCCTAGCTTCAAGATCCAAGAAAAGTTCTTCAAACACCAGGGTGAAATAAACACATCAACGCGTAGAGCACGAGATTTTATGAAGGTTTTGTGAAGGGAGTAAGCTTGGAGCTTGAGATTTGGCTAGGTTTGTGAGGAGAGAAGTTGGAGGAGCCATGGAGGAGAGAGGGAGAGGGACGGCTGGGTTTTTGGGGGGAAGAAGATGACTTTGTCTCTCTCTTCTCCCACCACACACACATATACATCTCACATAATTACACCCCAAGTCCAAATGTGACTTGTGTAATTCAAATACACCCAAATCAATCTATACATCACCCATAATCTAACACTTAGTCAATTTTGACACTTAACACAATTTCTCACATTTCCCAATGTTATTTTTGAAAAATTATTTAAAAACACGGGTCCTTACAATTTTAGTCTTATTAATCTCTGGCCTGAATTAGTCTTAATTTTTGACATATGAACTTATCTGTTCATTGTCATGACTTGAATTGCTCATAATTTTTAACGTATGAACTTATATGTTCATATTTAATACCAACTTATCCGTTCATCTTAATTTTTAGCGTATCATCTTATCTGTTCATTGGTATGACTTAAATTGGTCTTAATTTTCAACATATGAACTTATTTGTTCATATCAACTTTCTTGTTCATCTTAATTTTCTACATATCAACTTTTCTATTCATCTTAATTTCCAACATATCGACTTATTTGTTCATTGTCATGGCCTAAATTGGTCCTAATTTTTAACATATGAACTTATCCGTTCATATATATGGCTTGAATTTGGACTTAATTTTGAACATATACACTGTTGATCTAATTCACAAATTTGACAAGGCTACAAATTTGAGTAATATTTTATCAGTTTTACATGTTGTTCGGCTGTTGTTTGTTGTCCCATTGTTTATGCCAACTATTCCTAAATTTTATTGACTTCAAACAGCATATATATATGATGTTCTTCCATGGTTTGAAAAGAAGCTGAGTCTATATAAACGAGCCGAGCTGTGTTGAGCTTTGAGCTCGGCTAGAGCTCGACATAAGGGTGTTCCACTAAAAAAATGCCAGTGTAGTTTTAACCCAAAAACTACTCCATTCCGCTAACAAAAACTCCCCAAAAAAAGAACCAATTCCACTAACCTTAAAAAAAAAAAAAAATGCAAACAAACAATTGGTTTTGGTAACACAACTAAAAACCAAAAAGCAAAAAAAACAAGGTTTAGTGGAACACGTTAGTTTTTTTCTAAAGCCAAAGATCCAAAAAACTGAAAAACCAAAAAAACTATGTTAGTGGAACAAAACTTTGGCTTTAGAGTATGTTGTGTTACTTGTGCTGCTGCCATTGTGAGCAACTTTTGTATGAGGTGTTTGTTTTGGATTAAGCCGAATCTTGGTCTTCTGGTTTGAATATAAATTTCAATGGCTTTGTTTGTTTTGTAGTTTAGCTTAGGGTGATTTGATTATGTATTTCTGTACAATTTAGTCAAATCACTGTAATTCTTGTCATTATAGAATGTAATACAACTGATGAAAACAAAACACAAATTATGAGACACAATACAACAACAAAAATTCAATCCATTTGTTTAAGACCTTCGGCTAATGAGTTTATCTGCTCTTTTTATACTGTAAATTAATCTTAATTATTAACAAATGAACTTATCTCTTCTCATTTACACAACATATAAATTTATCTGCTCTTATTTAAACTGTAAATTTGTCTTAAATTTCAACAGATGAACTTATCTTTTCTTGCTTATACTATAAATTAGTCTTAAATTTAACAGATGAACTTATCTCTTCTTATTTACACAATAGATGAATTTATCTATTCATATTTATACTGTAAATTAATCTTAAATTCAACAGATGAACTTATCTGTTCTTATTTATACTGTAAATTAGTCTTAAATTTTAAATGAATAACTTAGCTATTCTTATCTACGCAACAGATGAACTTATCTCTTCTTACATATAAGCTTATCTCTTTATATTTTGTCACTTAGTATTGTGAGAATAACTAAAATATAAACTTATCTATTTGTTCTTAATTTTCAACATATCAACTAATCTGTACATCTGAATTCTACATATCAACTTAGCTCAATCTTAATTTTCCACATATCAACTTATCTGTTCATTGTCATAGCCTTCTTAATTTTCAACATATCAACTTATCTATTCACTGTCATAGCCTAAATTGGTCATAATTTTTAATATATGAATTTATTTGTTCATATCTATGGCTTGAACTTGGACTTTATGTTGACAATCTGTTCATATTCAATCATATCCATGGCTTGAATTGGTCTTTATTCGTGTAGTTAGATTCGAACAAAAATTTAACTACAACCTTGCACAACAAACTATATATATAAATGTAAAACTTTTATTCACACAAGATTGGACAAATCAAACTGATCCTACTAGCTTAGTCTTCGTACATATGCCTTTCCGTGGCGTGTTCAGCTCGAATATTTAAAAACAAAATGCTTGCTAGCTAAGTAAAGAATGGGGAAATAACTTTTGCTAGAACATTTTTTTGAATCCCAATGTTTCCTTCTTTCCAAAGGTGATAGAGAGTAACTGCACAGGACAATTTATAAAGGATATATACATATTGCACCCCCTTTGTGTTGAGCAATCCATTGCAGTTCTATCATCAAGCTACCCGGATTCCTTTGGACATTATTCCTTCAGAAAAAAGTTCCATCATCAAGCTACCCGGATTCCTTTGCACATTATCTTACCTGGATTCCCATCAGAATAAACAAAGAAGGCAGAGGATTCTTTGACCATGCGAGAGAATGTGGGTGACGTAGATCTGCCACTGACTTTACCTCGCATTTTTCATTCTCTAAATGAAGCTACTTCCTTCAACAAGATCAAAGCATGAAGGAGATGAAAAGGAAGTCAGTAACTCCACATTCACAAAAGGGTAAAACATCTTTCTGAAACTCAATTCAAAAGGTGAATCGGGGGCTTCTAATCCCAGGTTTCCATTAAACTACCAAGGGACTTTACAAAGCACACAAGCTGTTACCATATTTTCAATCTGAATTTTGTTGATGAAAAAACCAAATAGATCAAATTGTTTAGATTTGTCAAGAGAAATTACAAATAAGTGTAATCTAACAACAGAGCACTCGTCTTAGCGAGCCAACAAACTGATCCGAACTGCATATGAATTTAAGTATAGCTAAAACATATAACGTATGTGATAATTTGCTTGAATGTTATTGTGTTGCCTCAATCGAAACAGGGTTTAACAGAATTCATAAAAGACATGGTCCTGGAAGAATTAAAATTGTGAATGAAGTATAGTACTTCACTATATGGTCCCCAATGTACCAATTCAAACATTGTAGAATCCCAATATTGTGATGCACGTAAGTAGAGACTATATGCCTCGTTGTGTAAACGATACATTGTAGAATCCCAATATGCTCACCACACATGTTAAACTGTAGGGATATGCACTAACCCATTTATTTGTCATGCAATAGTCCAGTATGGTCAAATCAAAGGGAAGCTGTACACTGAAGAATGTGATCGTTTCATGGTGAGCTTTCCCAAAGAATCTAAATACTTCCGTGAAATGCTTCTGGACATGGCTTATTGTATAACTTTTTACCATAATGCCTTGCTTTTGGTTTTAAGAAACATTTATTTTTGGGCTTTACTAAAACTGCTGTCGTCAACACCTACTTGCTCCCAGGACATGTTAATTGACCCCGTTGATGAATGTGAACAAGAGAAGTTGTATTCTCCTGCCCCAAATGGCAATGGAGAACCATGGAGGATACTACAAAGAGGGATATAATCCACATTGTTTAACAACAACAAGTTTTGACATCCATAGCTCAGTCAATCAATTTTTCGAACACTTAATATGCACTCAAGCAGACACTTTTGAATTGGCAAAATACCATCAGTTCTTATAGTGAACCCGACAATCACCTAAAAATGAACCTCAAATGGCAGCCATTGGTTCAAAAGGCATTTGTTTAACAAATTCAAAAGCCTTTTCTATTTCACTAGAAAGCCCAAACAAATCTACAACACAACCATTATCCTTACAATCGAGACCAAAATTTTTCTTTTTTTAGCAACAATAAATTTTATTCAAGCTGGCTTAGGTTGAACACACCTTCTCGCTGAAAATAAACCTTAATTTCATTTCTAGTGGGGAATGAACCCATAATCCAAACTCAGTGGTGATAACATTTCAAAGTAGTTATTAGAGAAGAGTTGCTAAGATAAAATTAATCTAGTAAATTCATCCAAGATTGAAGGGATTTCTCGTATTAAGAACACAAAAGAGAAACAAACAAGCAAAGAAAGCTTAGATCTAACCACACTAGAGTTAAGAGTTGAAAATGGAGCAACTGGTAAAAATGTGAGTGAAGAAGAACTACTACTACCTTGATGATGAGCATGGGATACAACAGCCACAACAGATTCCTCCCTAGCGCTGCAATTTCCCATCATTTGTTTGTTTAAAACCTCATATATTGGAATAGCTTCGAGAAAGCTTGAAAAGTCGCCGTCGTCGCCTGCTTCAGGTATGATCAAGAGAAGACCGGCGTATCGTCGAAGATGAAGGCGCTCACCGGCGAGAATTGTTGAAGACTGGAGTTCGCGATCAATCTCTCCCTCTCTCTCTCTCACTCAGTTTCAATCCGTTTTTTATTTTGGAACCAAAAAGAAATGCGATTTTAACGTACAAGGGCAATTTTGTCTTAAAAAAAACACAGTGTGGACCCTTGCTTGGCTAACATTGAAAATGATTTTTTCATTTTTTTTAGATCGCTTGCGCAAATAAGTTTATCAATTAACACAGAAATATGTCTTGTTTGTATTTATTTATTTATTTTATTAGCACAGATACCTTTATCTATTGATTTTTTAAAGGAATGTATAGAAAATTGATTAGCATAAATACTCTTATTAGTTTTTATTGTTGCTATTGGCAAAAAAAAGGGTGTGTAAAATACTTTTTTTGTCCCAAGATGTTGCTTCTTCTTTCTTTTTTTAATTCTTCCAAAATAAATGGTTGTACAAAAAATTAACAAATAAAATTTGATACTTCATATTTTTTATTTTTGAAATGTACAAAATTGAAGTTCTTTTTTTATTCTTTAATTTATTTTAACAAATAACAACAACATATTACCAAATATGTATAAATCTATATACTATATCATGCTAGCAAAACATACATATATGGTAGTCTGTTGCAATCTGGTCTCTGTTTCATGGCAATAATAGCAACAAATTACATTTGTGTGGATCAATATCATGACATCAAAGAAGACATATGGTAGTATATTGCAATCTGGCCTCTGTTTCATGCCAGTAAAAACAAATTACAAAATATATGTAGATTGGTACTCTGTATGATGCCAACAAAACAGACATATATGGTAGCTTATTGCAATCTGACCTCTTTTTCTTGCCAATAACAGCAATAGAGTACCGAATGTGTAGATCTGTATGCTGTATCATACCAGCAAAGCAGACATATATGGTAGTTTGTTGCAATCTAGCCTCTATTTCATGCCAATAAAAATAGATTACCAAATATGTGTAGATCTATACTCTGTAACATGCCAACAAAGTAGACATCTATGGTAGTTTGTTGCAATCTGGCCTTTGATTAACAGCCGTAGATTACCAAATATGTGAACATATGTACTCTGTATCATGCCAGCAAGCAGACATATATGATAGTCTGTTGGAATCTGAACTATGTTTCATGCCAATAACAACAACAGATTACCATATATTCTGTTTTTCATATCAACTTCTCATTTCGGTTTAGAATTTCCTAAGAAATATCTATGATCTCTTATTTAGGGGGGCCAAGCATTAGGTCATTAAGGCTAGAGACATAGGCCTCAAATATTGAGAGAACTCACTTTCATACATTTGTAATCTATGTATAGAGCAAGTTTTGAGTTTCCAACAATTATTGCAATTTATAGAAAATGCTTATGTATGTAAAAGACCTTCTAAAAAGGAGTTTTTTTTTTTTGTGTTCCAGTTGATCATTCCATCAAATTAATTTATCTCATACATGACATTTCACAAAAATTTAAGAATTGTATATGCTAGAGGCTTCATAATTTTCAAATCAAAACCAGAATATCTAAGGTTAAAATGTTTAACATTATGCACCCAAAGAGATTGGGCCACCCCTGCACCTGTTTTACAAAATTGAACTATTTCCAGATCAGAAAAGAATAAAAGCTAACATGAAAATGGAAGAACTAACAAAATGATATTCACCTCTCTCTGGGTTATTGTAGACACCCCAATTTGAGCCCATGAAAGTCCTTAGCAATCCCAATGTTGAATTTGGACCAACAAAAAGAACTTGGAAGCTTGAAAAGTGCATGGAAATCATCAAACCACCAAAAACCAAAATCCCCCCAGACGACCCTTTGAGCGCTCAAACCCACCTTTGCGCGCTCAAATCTTTTACACACCAGAAAAATTTCAGAGCATTTTCCAGCTGGTTTTCTGACTAAACTAGGGGCTCCCATGGCTTCCAAACCATGTTTTCACTTCAAAAACTTGCCCCCCATTATTTTCCTGTCCATTTTGAATTTCAAAACTCATTTTTCCTCTCTCAAACTCTTTATTTAAACCCCTCCCTTCACTCTTTTTGGAGCTCTTGGCTGATTCTCTCTCTCTCTCTCTCTCTCTCTCTCTCTCTCTCCATAAGACCCAAAGTACTCTCTCTCATCCTTCTAATCACGTTTCACACTCTCTCTCATCCATTTCCATCATCTTCAACCTCCAAAACACCAAAAAAATTCAGTTTCTAAGCCCTAGATCAAATGAGTTAGAAAAACCACCTCTCACCAAGCCTACTGCCCTCAAACCTTCCTCAAATCTATAAAGACACCTCAATCAATCCTTGTTCTTCATTGATAATCTCATTTTAAGCACTTAAGAATTATGAGAGGAGTGTTTTATATTTATAGCCAACTTGGGCCAACAAATACTTGACACATGTCCCTTCCCTATTGCAAGGCCACAAGGGTAGCAGTCCGCGACACTCTCGTGCCGCGTCCCTACCACTGAGCCACTAAATCCCCCTCCATTCCCGCATGGACTAGGTCACGACTTAGTTAGTCATGCCTGTATTGTAGACCGAGCCTCAAAAGACCCCTCAAGTCCTGCCTTGCGACTTGAGCAAACGCGAATGTCTAGGTTATATTAATATTACTGTTTAATCGTGATAATTACCCGTATAGTCTACGAGTCGCGCCAGTCCATTAAGCTGTTTCGGGCCTTTATAAAAGAGGCCCATAGCCAAGATCCAAATGTTCTGTGGGTCAGCAAGATGATGCAAGTCTTTCTCTTATAGTGCTAACGTGTAGCGTACTTATTCGTACATTACGTGATATGTGTATTGCAAGACTTTCTTGCCACGCGTCACCTCCGGATAGGTTAGTCAACTGTTGACTCTGGTCAACTTTCCTTTAGACAAAGACCTCACCTACACTATCTTTAATCATCCATTGCCAACTCAAAAGATCCATTTCAAGCTATTTTTCAAGCAAAAAGGTAGAAACACCATAAAATGTGTGGTGTTTGGTTTCTATGAGGGTGACCATGAAGTCCATACAAGTTCTATATACCTGTTATGGCCTTACAAGGTCCTAGAAATCAAGAAAAACGTTTGAAAAATTTATAAGCCAAAAAGGATTTGTACGCTCAAAGCTTACCCTTTGAGCGCTCAAACTGTTTTGGGGTCTTCTCATAAGCTTTGTGGTTCTCATCTATTTTCATGGTATAATCATCTTTAATGGCTTTTTGATGGTTATTATGTTCCAAAAACAGTTTGTATCTCTCTTGACCATTGATGAATGAACTCAAAAGGCCATAAAGATGATGTTTTACCATAAACAAGGGTAAAATGGACTTGTTTTGAAGAGTAAAAGTGTGTGTCTCACTTCTGATTGTGAGGAACAGTAGTTCAAGACTCCAGAAAACATCAACAAAGGGTTGTACAATCGCAAAAGCTCATGAGTCAGAAAAGAGTTTGAGCGCTCAAACACTATTCTGCCTTGTTTCTTATTCTTGCTCATTCTGCTTTTGAATCATGGATTAAAGCTTATAAGGGAGTGTGTGTGCTGGTACAAAATCAATATCAGTCTGATCATCCTCTGTTCATCTCTCAAATATCATCAAAAGTTGGTCTCAAGTTCATTTTTTACTCGTAAAAACTGATCAAAGTTCATGTTTTTGGTCAAACAAACGCATATATGATATCATACATGGTTTTGAGGTTGTTAATAGTCCAAAGAAAAGAGGGAGGGTTCAAGAGCCCATAAACCAAGAATATGGTTTGAGCGCTCACAAACTCTATACTTTGAGTGCTCAAACTGTCTTCTAGTCCACCATATATTTTCATTTCTCTAGTCCACTAATCATGTTTAAAGTGCTCTGAATAGCTCTCTGTGTTCATATTTTTCACTCATCAGTACTGATTATCTCCTTTGGCTCATTAATAAGTCTCAAATCCATAATTGAATGGTCATTTTGCCTTGGATAAGTCACAAAAGTTCAATTTTCAAAAGAGCAAATGTGCCTTGATCATGTTTCTCATAAATTTGAATCAACAGAAATATTGCAGGTTGAGGGAGTTTGAGCGCTCAAACTCTACCCTTTGAGCGCTCAAACCCTAAACAAAGGATCAGACTAGTTTTGGTTCAAAGCAGTTTACAGCATCATTTCTGGTATGTTAGTTCATATTCACATATCATCATCATCCATATAGATCACGAGGCACAAGCATCCACTGTAGTCTTTACGTGGTGTTTATCATTGTTTAGTTGGGTCTCATTTCCCATTTCCTTCTTATTTGCTGAAAGTTGAACCGTAAATATTATATAAAATCCCACAAATACCAAGTAGAGACCGGTCTGAGAACCGGGCGAGGGGGGTGCCGTAAAACCCTTCCCTTCTCGTAACCAAGCTCCCAAACCTAAGATAATATGGTGAAGATGGACTAGTTTAAAAACTTATTCTACAAATGAGGCATGAGGCATGAGTCATTCGAGTTCGGATCCTTGGGGACAATTCGCTAAAACCTGGGTGGCAACTCTGAATCAAATTCCTTGGAGGCGTGTCCACAGTTATCTAAAACAATAATGCTAGGGATACATTAACCGGCCACAACACCAATCACAACAGCCTAATTGTATCTAAAAACTTATTGAATCCTCCTAATTGTCAAATCCACACTTGTACTTCATGGAAAAACTATAGAAAGAACAAGTTTATGCAGTAATACCATAACAAGAAACCACGAAAGAAGTGACAATAACTTCGATTGCAATCTATATCCTAATACAAATCCCCCATAGGAACAATGATCTATGAGCTACTCTTTTGCTCGTCTACAAGTTCCAGACCACACAAACAGAAACAAACAAGAAAATTGAAGAAAACAAGATGGGAATCGGGGGTATTAGCTAATTACTACGAGCTAGCAGGAAATAGGGAAAATTCTTAAAACCTGAAGTATCATCATATATATTGTCTTTTTCAAAATTTAAATTCAATGGACATTAGCCATTCAAAGACCCAATTCGTTGAGTTAGAGATCCCGAATGAGAGAGAGAGAGAGAGAGAGAGAGAGAGAGAGAGAGAGAGAGGAGGGAACAGACTGCGAGGAGAAAACTGATAGCTTTTCTGATAGGGTCTTCATTTGACAAGGACATGTATAGGACTCAATCATGGAAATAGGAAACAAACTAATTCTTTAATGCCAAGAGGATAAATCACTTACACATTCCAAAAATGTCCCCGCTAGCCCATGAAAGTGCCTAAACCCCCCAAACCCTATAAAAGTGTCTAAACCCCCAAACCTAATGAAAGTGCCTAAACTTAAACCCTAAGGTACCCTATGAAAGTGCCTAAAATCCTAGGATACTATGAAAGTGCCTAAACCCTAGGGTATTCTATAAAAGTGCCTAAAATCCTTGGGTACCCTATGAAAATGCCTAAACTACTAAAACCCTATAATTAGAAAGTGCACCTTAAGTGCCTAAACCCACTATACCCTACCCTAAAGAGCCTAAACCCCCTTAAATTGAACTCACCCCCAAAATTGAAGAGAGAGATTAATTTTGTCCCACCCATTAAACTTGTCCCACGCGCGCGCGTGTGTGTGTGTGTGTGAGAGAGAGAGAGAGAGAGAGAGAGAGAGAGAGAGAGAGAGAGAGGTTCTAACACGATGGGTCAACAAGCACTAAAGGTACTGTGGTCACTTGTGAGAAAAGACGGGTCAATTTCTTTTTAGTGTGAAATGGAGTTTGTAATTTTTTTTATCATTAAGGGTATTTTTGTCTAGTGTTGTCCTTGAGCCCTCAAATATTTCTCATCAATGTAAAGACTTAAAATAAGTTAAGTTGGACTAAACACCCTTTAAGGCTCAAAATTTGTCCTTTTGGACAATTATCTATTTCTGAAAATAGCAGTTTGTTCGTATAAAGGCAAATTTGTCCAATGTTGGACCTAAGCCCTAAAAAACTTCCAACTCCTATATTAGAGGCTTGCAATAAGTTAGACCGGGCTAATAGCCCATTAAACCAATTGTCCGCTTTTTTATCAGTGCAGATACAAAGAAGTTAGTCTCTGTATCGTTCCATCTTGCGTGTATATTATATTCACCTGAATCCTGCACCTACCTGGCCTAGAAAAAAACAAAAAGAAAAAAGGAAAAAACGAGAAAAATAATTCCACGTACATGACATTTTATCATTACACTGCCCAAAATATCCCTGAGTATATATTTTTTTTCCCAAATCATACAAAACCCCAAGTGCAATGATTTTGATAGAAGGTGCAATGTTAGTTCATACAAGGTGCAAACCTAATTCAATTACAGTGCAATTTTGAGATTACCCGTCCAAAAAGATTTGATTTGATCTCACACTGACAGGGCAAGTTGGACTATTTTGAGATTGCCTGTCCAAAAAGATTTGATTTGATCTCACACTGGCAGGGCAAGTTGGACTAACGTGAGTGCAGTGCTTTTATTGCACGGTGATTTTGAGATTGTCCATCCAAAAAGATTTGATTTGATCTCACATTGGCAAGGCAAGTTGGACTAACATGAGTCCAATTCTTTTGCTGCAAGGTGGAAGAGTTTTCATTTACAGTGCAAAGTTGTTGCATGCAAGGTGCAATTTGGAGATCGCCCATCCAAAAATGATTTGATTTGATATCACACTGGCCTGGAAAGGCAAGTTGGACTAACATGAGTGCAATTCTTTTATTGGAAGGTGCAAAAGTTCTTCATTCACAGTGCAATGTTGCTGCATTCACAGTACAATGTTGCTGCATGCACGGTGCAACTCTGGTAGCTAATACTTCCAAGAACAATGGGAAGGGGGTGTGCGTGTTAGGCTTCAAAAATGAGAAGGGTATTTTGGACCTGTAATTTGTTGGTACCATGTATGTGGAATTATTTTTTTCCTTGTCATGTTTTTGGTAATTTCCAAAAACCTTGTCATGAAATCGGAATATTTACTTTTAAAAACCATGTTTTGGTCATTTCCCCAACGTAAAACGGGTAGAGAGAGAGAGAGAGAGAGAGAGAGAGAGAGAGAGAGAGAGAGAGAGAGAGAGAGTCCAGGGGAGAAGGTCGTTGGTTCTGTGCGAAGATGAACGGCGGTGGACCATCTAGGTTTAGTACGTATTTCGATTTTGATGTTAATTATTTGCAATACTTGTTTAATTTGCTAGATATGCTGCTTTTTTTTTTTTTCTCTTTGTTTTCCTTTGTGCCACTGACAATGCCCTAGTTGCAAGAACGTTAGTTATTGCCTGTGGCCTCTTTCACCATCTTATTTGGGGAACTAAAAGTATACTCACATCCATCGTTGTCAACTAATCTCAACTTACACTACATCACTTTTGACGAACCTCCAATTAATCTCCATTGTTGTCGTCATCACCATCGTCGTAGTTCTTCCTACGTCTCTTCACTCATTTAAGTCTCTCCTAACTCATCTCCAGTGGTTCTTCTCTACTGAGATCTCAACTCTGGTATTCATTCTAGCATTGTCTCAACAACAATAGCATTGCCGCAATTTTCTCTGTCTTGATTTTGATCTTTCTTCCTGGTTTTGCTTGGCTCCTAACTTCTCTTAGCTCCTAGCTTCTCGTCTTGTTTTTAAATTCAAAGTGGTAGACCTACTTGAGTTTAAAAGGGATGTTAGAATAATATTAGGAAATATAAGTTACCATCACTTTGTTCACTTTACATTTCCAAAAAATTCTCTCCCCATCTCTCATCTCTCCAATCATTAATCATATTTTTCTCTCTACTCATACTCCTTTCTCCAATCATTATTCTCATTTCTCTCTCTATCTCTCTCAAATTATTATACCTCTCTCTAATTATTACTTTTTCCAAAACCCACCCAAACACTATCTCAAAAATATTTCTCAAAATATTTTTCTCAAAACTCTCAACCAAACACAGTGCATATTTTTTTGGTTCTATATTGTGTTTCCTATTTAACCTATGCTATTACTCATGTTTTCTTATTGTACATGTTTTTCTCAGTTATTTAGGTTTCACCAACTCTTGTAGTCTATTCCTTTATTAACAAGATAGAAACTAATATGCTTTGGGTAGTCCTGGTTTTGTTTCCGTCGGCGGTGAAAATAATGTTTTCTCTTAATTTAATGCATAATTAAGTTTGGTACACCACAAGGGCAAAAGAGTCATTTGACAGCTTTTTCCATCATCTACCCCCTCTTATTTACTATAAAACATCCAAACCAAGTCAAAAGTTATCCCCCTATTTAATCTCTCATCCAAACTATCTACTTTTTTATCCCCCTCCTTAAACATCACATCAATGTGGGCCAACCCTCTAAAAATAATACCCCTCTTATCTTATCCCCCTCTATAACTTATCCTCTCAAATTTTAGCACCATCTAATCGGGGCCTAAGAGATAAGATTTCACCTCATCTAAAGTTACCCCTCTGTCAAAGCTTAAGGGGATAACTTTTGGGCATCTTTTGGCCTCCGCAAAAGTTATCTGGCTATAGAGTGGCCATTTTTTTGACAATTTCACCCCCCCTTTTTTTTTTTTTTCTCTTTACCCCCTATTTTATCATCCGCCCCCTCTTATCTCCCTATTTTATTAAACTTCCAAACCAAGTCATATTTTGTCTTCCTAAATCCAAACCATCTACTTTTTTATCCCCTCCATAACCATCACATCAATGTTGGCTAACCCTAAAAAAATAATGCCCTCTCTATAACTTATCCTGTGAAATTAATCCTCCATCCAATCAACCCTAAAGGATGATGACTCATAGACAAAGAGGAGACAGTGACCAAATAGCGACCCTATTTTGATTCTCTCACTAACCGTGCATTTTCCAAATGCTGGTAGTTGTAACACCCCCAAAATGGGACTTGGTATGCGGCATTTGAGTCGTCGGATGCGTTTTTAACTTTCTTAATTTTGTCTCGACATGTATGTAGACTTAGTGTGCTGTATTTGAGTCGTCGGATGCATTTTTAACTTTTTTAATTTTGTCTCAACACTTTGTAGATCCAAACCGTCCATTGCCAAGATGAAACTCTAAGCCGTTGATTGTCGACAACGACTCGGATGTGCACAATCAATGGCTCAGATGTGCACTCCAACATCCCACGTCTGATACCCCCATTGTATGTCATTTGTTTACACGATGATATGGATCGAATAACTAGAAGTTCGAAAAGAAAGCGAGTTTGTGATCCTCGCATTTTAGAATTGTGATTTGCCATTTTATAAAAGGGAGAACATTCTTTACACCGGTGGTATAAATCAAAATTTCTTCCAAATCTATGACATTGCGTCATGTGTCCAAATAGTGGTCCTAAAAGGTAGAACATGGACACATGTCATAATGTAATCAATTTGGAGGAAACTGTGAGTTACACCGCCGATTCTTTGTAAAGAATGTTCTCTCTTTCATAAATAAATAATTGACTTGTATGACTCGTTCACGAATTTGATGTACTTTAATTGGAAAATCCGGGATCTCTTTTGTCATCTGATCCTCGCATTCTTCAATTGGTAGTATATTCATAAAGTAATTTGAGAAGTATCGGTTAGTATATTCATAAAGTAATTTGAGAAGTATCGGTTAGTATATTCATAAAGTAATTTGAGAAGTATCGGTTAGTATATTCATAAAGTAATTTGAGAAGTATCGGTTAGTTCACGATTTTTCTGTATTTTATTTAAAAAAACTGGGAATTGGCTCTGAATAAATTAAAAAATATCTCCTCGTCCTTTCAAGGTGCATAGAGAAAAATTATTCAATGTTTCTGGTCTCAATCCCTTTTTATGCACATATGTAGCGCTTGATAAAGCTCAATAAAAAAACAAGATTCATGTAATCGACCCAATTGATTGTTTTGGCTAAATTAGCTACTTGACTCTTTTTCTTTTTTATTTGTCTTTTAACGTATTTGTTTGTATTGCATCAAATTTTTGTAGGTAATTGAGAAAAATTAGAAAAAGTAAAAAATTATGATCCAAACTTATATATTTATTTATTTTACCAAAAGCCAAAACACTCTCTGTATCGTTTCATCTTGCGTGTATCTTCTTCACCTGAATCCTCCTGCACCTAAAGGAAGGAGAGAGAGAGAGAGAGAGAGAGAGAGAGAGGGAGCGAAAAGTAAAAAGGAAGGAGAGAGAGAGAGAGAGAGAGGAAACCGGAGTCCAGGGGAGAAGGTCGTTGGTTCTGTGCGAAGATGAACGGCGGTGGACCATCTGGGTTTAGTACGTATTTCAATTTTGATGTTGATTATTTGCGGTACTTGTTTAATTTGCTAGATATGCTGCTAATTTTTTTCTTTCCTTTCCTTTGTTTGTGTCACAGACAATGCCCCAGTTGCAAGAACATTAGTTATTGCCTGTGGCCTCTTCACCATCTTATTTGGGATCCAAGGTCGTTCAAACAAGCTTGGTTTATCGTATCAGGTGTTTTCCCTATCTAAATTCTACCTTTTTGGTGTTTCGCATGTAATTCTTGACGATTTATTTGCTATGCAAATCGTTAAAATTGTGAACTAGAATGCGTAGATGTGGTAGATTTCTCTTCGCTGCATTGATTGTACATAGTTTGACTTCTGTTTTGGTAAATTCTGAGGGTGGGCGAATTCTTTATTTATGCAATTCCTTTTTTGTCTTGATATTTTGGAGGGCACCTGAGTTGAGTAATTTTGTCCTCGGATGTCATGGGGTTTTCAATTTTTCGCTGAATGACAGCGGAAACCCTAGTTCGTTATTTGAATTATAACACTCCACATGATGGGTTTTGTGATAATTATAGGCTTTAAGATGAACTTAAAAGTGGGGTTGGCAGGTATTTGAGAAAGAATTTGGAACTCTACCCTCTTTTTTGTGTATGTGTGTGAGTATCTTTTTATTGAAGATTGTTCACATGAATGCCTACATGGTTCTTCTGCACCTCTTTTTAGCTTAGTGGATGCTCTTGATGTCTCCAGCTTAATTTTTTGTCAATTCATTGTACGCTTAGGAGTTAGAAACCATCTATTTTGACTCCCAAATGCATGATTTACTTTATGTCAGCGTTTTGTTGTCTGGTCTAGTTTATATACTTCCCACTAACGATGTTGAACTTAGTTTTGGGTTATGAGTCCATTTTATGATCATTTCTCTTTTTGACATTCCTTTGGAGAAGAACTCGGTGCACACATAAACTTTGGATAATTGGATCCAACCCAACAGCTTTAGCTATTAAATCAGAAGTCCCAGGAGTCTATCAAGTGATCATCTATTCCATACTAAATCAATATGGGACTTGCATCATCTAATACCCCTCATGTGTAGCTAGTTTTCAAGGTCGGTCACATGTAGCCTTTTTGTTCGGTCAGTTATGGTGGAGTGACAATTTTTTTTTTTTTTTTAAACATGGGAGGGAATGAACCCCACTCATTCAACCCAAAATCTTAAGCTATTAGGTGGAAGAGGTCCAGCATTATATTCAGTGATCGCACTGTTCATACTGTGAAGCGAAGTCCCACATCGCCTGGACACCAAAGTAATATAAAATATATAAGCGTGAGGGCATCCTCACTTCACGAGCTAGCTTTTGGAGTTGAGTTCTACCCAAGACCGTGTAACATGGTATCAGAGCTGGGTACCAGAGATGGGTAGGGTGCGTGTCTCTCGCCTACACGCGGCAGGTGCTGCAGAGTGAGCATGTTGCGCGTGAGGGAGGGTGTGAAGCGAATTCCCACATCACCTAGACACCAAAGTAATATGAAATATATAAGCGTGAGGGCATCCTCACTTCACGAGCTAGCTTTTGGAGTGGAGTTCTACCCAAGACCATGTAACACATTCCAACCACCAACCAATGTGAGGCTTGTATTATCAAACATCCTCCTCATTTGGAACCTCAATATCACCTATCAAAGGACTAGAATCATTAGCATAGAACACCTCTATCATACCAGGCAAGGTTTCCCTGCTTCAGCTTCAATTCAAATCCTAGGCAAGACTGTCAATGAATCCGCTTGTAAGGGCATGCCCATAGCACTAGCAGTGTAACTTAGTCCTTGCTCTTCCTGAATTCGAAAGCAACACTGGAGACCTGTGCCCAAATAGAATTTTTTCATAACTGCTCCTTTTCCAGCTTCATCTGATGCTACTCTACTGCTTTAGAATCATCAACTTCCCAGATATGTGCCAAGGGCCAGCTTCTATCACCTTTCTATAGGCAAAACCTTGGTCATTTGACAAAACCTCCTATGCTCCGAATATCAGCCAGATTTTCACAACTATACTTGTAAACACTGGAAATGGAAGCTTCTCATCCACTTCAATCCTAAAGTTTCGCGATCGCAGTGCTAAGAGTGTGAAAATCCTTATACAAATTCATTAAATCAATCCAAGACATTAGCAAAATAAAGTAGAACCAAAAGAATTTGGATCAAGATTGACCACAATCATTGAGAAAATTAAAGTACTGACCTTTCCTGCCAAATAGCCTCATGCCACCCCAATCTACTTTTTTTTTTCCCCCTGCGGAGACAGACAGAGTTTATGTTGCATTATAGAAGTTTATCCAGAAAATAACAGTATGTCACAAAATTCTATGAAATAGGTGGAGGATGAAACTTGGACTGAATATGAGCTCAAGGATTTAAGATGCTTACTGACTAATAGAAAAAAGAAGCTACGCTGATTTGCCCTATTTTTTGGAATTAGACTGAACTCAGTTACTTTTTCTAGCAATATGCACAAGCTTCCCTTCTATTTTTTGTTTTTGATTCAATACTTCCCTTGTATTAGCCGACCAGTAAAGGGCACAATAGAAAAATGGCGAAATGGAGAATGAAACAATCTAAATATTGCTACATTCTCTTGTCATTCTTTCCTCTTTCCACCTACATCCATGCATACCTCTCTTGTTACTGGTTACTGGTTACTGGTTACTGGTTATTGACCTTCACCACTTTAATCACAATAAGCACCGCTTCCTCTACCGCTTTCATCCAACTTACTTAACTACTGTCCACCCACATCCCGGCCCCACCATATTCTATGTTGTCTTCCTTTCTTTCTTGCTTCTCTTTCGAAAATGTTGTTGATAGATGCCTCCCTCAAACTTAGTTGTTGTTCAAAGAAACAGGAAATAGAATGAGTAGAAGACAAACAAAACCGCAAAAGTTGAAGCTAAAAGGGTCTTTCTTTTACCTCAACAGTCCTCCCTCTTTCATCTAGCAATGTCCTAATATGAAAATCTTACTATTTCGCTTGTAGCTCTCTGCAAGGAAACGTATTTTTGAATAAGACATGGACATTCAATTTCTATTAAAACATTTCCGACGGAAAATGGAAAATATGCGGTGGGTTGCATCCTTTTTCTATGTAAATGGCGATCAACTTTACCATTCTGTTAAAAAACGATGTGAAAGAGCCACATTTATAGTACAATCAGAGGCCAAGATGATACGCCTGTTTTTGCTGACCAAAAGATGGAAAAGAAAAGAAGAGACAGAAGATAGTTCCGCAGCTCCGTTTTTGGGGTTTGCACTCAAGTGTCATGTTTAAAGTATCCTACTCAAGTTTAGTTAGTTAATTGTGAAATCTAATTTCACTAGGATTGCATTTCATTCTTGACTCTTAATTTTTATGAAGCATGGATGTGACACAACAACGATATACTAGTGTGACAAATTAGGAAAATCATCAATACTATATGTATCGGTTATTACTCTTGTATTTATCTTTAAAAGTCTACTCATCCAAGAACTGGCTTAATTTCTACTCAATAGAAGTTCAGATTAATGACCTGCTGTATCTGTTTCTTCTTCAGAATTAAAGAAAAAGCAATTTAGAACCTGGATACATCTTGGAAGTGAACTGTAAACTTAACATGAAAATCTTCAGGGTAGTGGGGTTCTTCAAGAAAGGGCTGTGGTATACTCCCTCGATCCCTGAAAGATGGTCTCCTACGAAACTAGTGCCATATTCAAACTAAAAATAATAATGCATTTACTAAAATAATTTTTAATTTTTTTTGGCACTGTTTAAAAGATCTCTTTGAGATCTATCAAATAAGATCCATATTGCTCAAGAAATTATTTCCGTAACTACATTATTTTATAGGTTGAAAATTGCACGTAGTTTCGTAGGGACTATCTTTGTGGAATGGAGGGAGTCTATGGTACATGGATCCTTCATTTTGGCTGAAGTACCTGTGTCCTGTGTCCGATGCGCGTATCTATTTTGGACACTTAGATCCTTTAATTGTATGATATTTACAGAAAAAGAATACCAAATTAGCTAGAAAAGTGATACTTCTAGACTTTCACGTGGACATGAAATAGAAAAACCACATTTTTCTTAACTCTTCTTGTTTAAATACATTACTAAGTATTACAATATATAACCTGCTCTAGTCATTCCATATATACTACAAATGTTCAGGAGGTCCCCATACCTGTACCCCGTTGTGGGACACATATCCCAGTATCCTAAGATTTAAGTCTAGGAAGGTATGACGCTTGGACATGCACCCGCACTCGATACTTGTACCCGAGTCTATGTACCATAGGAGGGAGTAGAATAGAAAGGGTTGAAGTGTTGAACCATTTAAATGTTTGTTGATATCTCTAATCTATGTTACATATATGATGTGCAGATTTCTTTCCAATAGTGCTTCTTGGTTTGCTTATCCAGAGTGTAAGAATATCTAGAATTGTAACAATAAACCTACAAAGATGTTGCATGCTGTGTTGTTTGCATTGTATGTTATTTGCTTCTTGGTCACATGATAGAAGGTATGGTATGGTTTCCCATGATGTTACAATCTAGGTTTTTATTTGTATTTTATTTTTTTTATGATTCCTATTGCAGGATATTTTCAAGAATCTTCAACTCTGGAAGTTAGTTGTCTCGAATTTTGCATTTTCATCTACCCCAGAACTGATTTTTGGGGTATATCTGCTGTACTACTTCCGGGTATTTGAGAGACAGATTGGTTCCAATAAATTCTCGGTAAGTATTAACATATCAGTCAAACCATAACTAATCCTTTGCTCTTTGTTCTACTAATTTTTCATTGATTAGAATCATCATTATCTACATTACTCGCTTAGTGGATTGCAGAAGATGATAGTGTTAGTCAACCATTTTCATGTGCATCAGCAATTGGATGCAAAAAAATAGGGATCTGAGAACTCAAAAGAAATTTTTCATTACACCGCGTTGACAATTACTTGTTTTATTATGTTCTATACCAAAGCAGAGTACATTCTTTTTCTTTTAGACGTCTTAGGTTGGTGGATAAGAATGTTGGTAGAAGGTCTTGATTGAAGGAAGGGTTGCTGAGGTGTGTGTTGAAAAATAAATAAGGGATTGATGGAATACCACTTGTGAAAATATATCACCAAAAGGATCGCCTTACTTGATTGCGAGCCTCCCACTTACTTGCAAAGCAACCCGTCAAAATAGTGACTGCAAGAGCCTTCTTTGTTAAGGCTCGTTGATGGTAGCTTAGAGAGAGGTATGAAGCGACGTACACTCTTTCTGACAACCCCTTTTTCATCTACCTTATCACTCCATATTCCTCCTACTGGACTTTTGGCCCTATTATAGTGGCTTAGTGAAGAGAAATGCCCAAGGGAAGTACATGTTGCATGGCATAGAATAGGGTGAGCATAGAGTTGGGTGAGCATTAGAGTGGGGTGAGCCGTAATAATACCACATATTGGTGCATTGAGTGTGTCAAATCTTCCACCCCCACTCATTCATGGGTAGGCCATAAAGTTTGCTTCTCTCAATATTCTGTTTTCATCATCTCATCATCCGGACAAGAGAGAGTGCGACCGGATGTGAAGGTTTGGGGTAGGAGTGCTATATTAAGTCACAATCTAAGTAACATAGCACATCACATATGATATCTGGTACAAATCTCCTACTGGCAGCATAACCGTCCAGACTATGAGCGCCTCTAGTAATCCTAGAAGAGCTCTTTGATGTACATCAATAGAAATGGTCGTCTTGTTCTCATATGCACATGATTATGGTGTATTGTCGAACAATTGTTACTTAAACATTAAAGAGGTATTGACAAACAATCGTCCCTGGCCACTCATGTTTTTCCACTTTGACTAGAACTCTTTCCTAGTCATGCTCTATTGGGCTACATTAATGCTGGCCATTGGATGAAGTCCTTTCCTTGTAAACATAGTGCCAGGTTCAATGGTTACATATCCCATCTAGGATCTGTATATGACCTGATATGAAGCATGGATAGAAGGGATATGCGATACTCCTCCTATACTTGCGGATACGTACTGAGAAGTATCCACGATTTAAAATTATTTTTTGAGTATTAGATTCTTTTCAGGTACTCTAGGACATGTATCCTAGCTTTTACAAAAGTAATACCATGACGCTTCTTGCATAGTCTGGGAGTAAAATTGTTGGGAATAATGAAAAGGATAGATTTGTAGCAGTCAACACACTTTCTATAGAGGAAGACATACTGAGATAATGAAAAGTATCTTCTTTTATGATAGTTTTTGAATATTTTATTATGCCATAATTGTGTTCCACAAAATTGAATTTCAATACTTAAATAGGTAACAAAGTAGAATTATACACAACGATAGTGCACAAGGAAAATATAATAGTCTTACTCTATTCTTGTTATTGTCCGTAATCCATTACCAAAAAACGAAAACAATGTGTTTTAGTATAACGTATTCTGCCATACCCGTATCCTTTCTTTAGATTTCCGGTTTCGTCGTAGTTGTATCATAGATTGCCATATGAGCTCACACAGTGTTGTAGCAGGGATCATGTAGCTGTTCCACCAAATAGTCATAGAATATACATAATACACTATATTCTATAGTAAAGCTCCTTCTAGATTGGGTCTACCCCTCACTGATGCTCTACAAATCTTAGCCTAGTTGCTCATCAAGCATATGTCTAGGGTTTTTGGCTTTATTCAGACTTTTTACAGAGTTGCGGAGTTATACTTCAATGTTTGGGCATTCTTTTCTAATGATGAATGCTTCTTTCTTCCTACAAGTAGAATTTTTTTGAGGAAACTCGCTAATTTGGAGATACTCTAGTCTTTCTTGTTTACCTTTTGAACATTGGCATGGAATCTCATATCTGGTACCTGGTTTATGTGGTGCAGGTTTTTGTCATGTTCTCTATTATTGTATCTTTACTACTTGAGGTCCTTGCGTTAGCCTTTCTAAAAGGTATACACTTTTCATCAAAATCCTTTTGATGCTCTTTATTTTCTGATTATAGGTCCCATAGTTGCCTTGTACTACTCAATTTTTATATCCTATATTGTTTTTGGTTTTGATTTTAGCCTCTGTAAAACATTTTTTTTGTTCGCACTCACCTACGTTTTCATTCTGCCCATTTTGTTCAAAGAAACATATATTTGTTTGAAGGGCAAGTAAATAATCGTATAAAGGTTTTTTGTTGAGGGATTCATTAAGAAATCAGGTTTGCTACAGGCACTAACACTTGTACCAACAATTGCACAACTTGTACCAACAATTGCACAAACTCTCTCACATAGGATATGTGGGATCTCATTCATATGTGGGTCCACACATTTCATGTGAGAGAGTTTGTGCAATTGTTGGTACAAGTATTAGTGCCTCTTATCTTTTCTCTTAAGAAATAGTTAGTTTAATCAATTATGTCTGTTTGGTATTTCTAAAGCACATGAGGAAAACCTGGTTATTTATCTTCCAGTTATACACACCTTTAATATAGATTTTCACTCCCCCTGATGGGAGGAAGTTAAAGGAATAAAATTTATGATTCATTACATTTTAGGTCCGCATGTGTGAGTGGACCCGCAGAATCACGCCGTTATTCTTGTAAATTGAGGGACCCAACTACCTGTACAGAACAAAATGCACAAAAAATTGAAACGGTGGGATTTTGGTTCGAACACTTCTAACCGTCCGATTGAGCTGAAATTTTGTGGGGCCCCTCGGAAAAATGTTCTAAGAATAATGAACGGTTTGGATCACTCGTGTGGGACCCAAAAGTGGGTCCCCGAACACGATCGGTACATTTTCTGGACATTCTTGTCTGTACCCATATGTTTACCATAAATTGAGTTTAACCCGCCCAACAGGCTCACTCTCTCAAAGTGCACGGATGAGGGTTAGAGGATTATCTTGTTCTTTGCAATCCTTAGAAACTAGTGTAAATGGTGAAATGCCTCATATGACCTTTTCGTCTTGTACTTGTGAAGTATAAATTAGGAATTATAATTTAGAGTTTCCGTCTGTTAGGGTTTCAGTTAAATTGTTATTTATCTTTTATGTTTGGGGTAGTTTAGTCCTTTTATGTTATTAGGGCTTTGCTAGGGTTTTTAGGCATAGTGGCCTTAGCCTATATAATCCATTAATTAGTCTTGTAATTATATACAGCTTTCTAATGTAATAATAGCACGTTTGTTTGGTTTGGTAGTATATGTTTGCTTGGTTTCTCTCTAGTACTTTTGTTTGGTTTGGCAATTGCCAATGCAAACAGGAGGAAGTAGAGAGAAACTTTGACGATGAACAATACCCGTAAACAGTGACCTTTGATGAACAGTGCTCCATTGACAAATACGATGAACAGTTGCGATGAGTGCTTGGCGGACGGCTGCGAGGATAGCCGCCCGCCGGGAAGCGAATATCCCACAGGCCTAGATCTTATGGCTCTGATAGCATGATAGCTTTCAAAGGAAAAGAGAGAAACAAACATATACTACCAAACCAAACAAACGTACTATTGTTGCATTAGAAAGCTGTATATAATTACAAGACTAGTGAATGGATTAGATAGGCTAAGCCTAAAAACCCCAGCAAAACCCTAATAACATAAAAGCACTAAACTACCTCAAACATAAAAGATAAATAACAATTTAACTGAAACCCTAACAGACGGAAACCGTAAATTATAAATCCTAATTTATACTTCACAGTAGTCTCTTGTTTTGCCATCACCTGCTACCTGTCACCTTGCTTTTTCCATAGTTCTGCCAGCATCCCACAACCGGAAAGCACTTAGTCCTTCGTCTACCTACCAGCCACTTGATTATACTTTCTTGCTCAATCCATTGCTGATACAGCCCAAAGACCATATCCGCCCATGAAAACTGCCATGCAAGCTCCTCATTCCTTTTTTCCCTCTGTATCATTAACTGGTTCGTCGATCTCTCACTAAAAAGCTGCTAGACCAATCTCTCACCAAAAGTTGCGGAGAGTGATTTGATTAGCTATCAACACCGAGCTAGTATATGAGCTTGGACAACTTCTTCACTAGACGCTTTAACAAACTGCATTACATGCTAGGTTGTCTTTTCCTGTGGCTTGTCTTCTTCAGCCTATTTAATTGAATATTTTGACTGCCTAACATGATTATTTTCAGTGCGTCTATAAACTAACGCTTCTTTGTCTGATAAATTTTCAACTCATTGGCTGTTGTTATATGCCTGCAGATTCCACTTTGAATGTGCTCACCTCTGGTCCCTATGGTGTTATATTTTCTTCATTTGTACCCTTTTATCTCGACATTCCAGTATCAACTCGGTTTCGTGTCTTTGGCCTCCGCTTCACAGACAAGTCTTTCATATATTTAGCTGGTGTTCAGGTAAACAAAATACTAGCTTTGGGTGCTTGGGCTATCTCATAATGTGTAAAGTATTCGTTGTATCCCCTCCCACTTATGTTGCCCGCATCAAACATTAGCTTGTACCTTGCAGCTTCTTCTGTCATCCTGGAAAAGATCTATTTTGCCAGGAATATGTGGCATCCTTGCTGGTTCCTTGTATCGTTTAAATGTTCTTCACATCCGCAGGCTGAAGGTTAGGACTTGCTTTGTATCTTTCATGAATTTATTTACATCATTTTCTATATGCCCAATTTTGTTGACCTAATATACATATTTACCTTGTAAACTGTGTTGGTTAAGAGCATGTTGAATCTATTTGGGGCGTACATTAGTATTGTGTTTGCTGCTCAGATGTTGAATAGATAAAAACGAGTTTTAAAGCTGTCCAAGTGGAAATTTAAAGGCTTCTGATATTGTTGACTGAAGTTTCAATAAGTGGATGTTGTCTTTCAGAAATTCGTTTGCTGTGTTTGCGTCGTTGATTGCTCTAATTTAGATAACGACTCCTGAGTTATCTGCTATGATGGAAAATACAGGAGATGTATGTCTATTTGCTAGTACAACATATATTATCGGCTTTTCCATTCAATTACTTCGTTCCTTTAGCATATTGGGAAAATGCAGCTATGGTATCTCAGAAATGGTCTGGAGGGCACTCTGGCTTTTTAAGTAGGACTGTGGGACTCATTGGGAGCATATCCTGTTAGATGAGGGTTTTGAAGACCAATTTTTTTACATTGCTTATGTCAGAATGTCAAAGACATCTATGACATTGCAACTATTTTTCTTGTTTTCAGTTTCCAGACTTCATTGCCTCATTCTTTTCGCGCCTTTCTTGGCCATCCATGGGCAGCACAGCACCTGCAGCACCAAGTAGAAATGTTCCCAGAAATATACCGTCCTACACAGCTCGCCAAGTGGAGGCAAGTATATATTCCTTTGGCTTATATTATGGATGATTCTCTGTGTTAAAAAAAAAAAAAAAAAAGCAAAATTGATTACTACCTTTTTCCTACACTACCAGACACTCACTAACAGGCACGAACTGGCCGTACTTTTTTGTCACATTCTAATCCGAATTAAATTGGACTGAACTGGATACACACACAGACACATGTTATTTATGTATATTGTTCTATCTCTCTAAGTGTGTACTAACCGTTCGATTGTTCGCTTAATCTCTTCGTGGAATATACCTTACATCTTTTTAGATATACAAATCAACCTTTAATGCCATTGGCTTTCTGATATTTTTAATTTTCTACAATATTTAATGGCTTAATACTTTTTCCCTCTATTGTAGGGTATTGTTTGGACTTTGAATTGTTGTAGATTTTTTATATTTACTTCATATTTAGTGGTTTAAAGTTGTTTAGCCTAGATAAAAATGTTGTCGCTCCGTGATAGTTGATGTTTAGATTCTAAAAATTAATTTTGTTTAGCCTTTAGTCTAAATCACCACAAGTTTTAATTTTTTGTGCAAATTAAATATTTTGTTTGGTTTGGTTTGAAAAATGCCAAAACCGAAAAGCCAGGTTTGACTTGGAAAAATGTGTAAACCCGCACAAAACCGTACCGTTTACGCCCCTAGGGTTAGTTTCTGTATATGAGTCAGAGAGACTAAAGGAGTAAATAAAATCCAGGCAATAATTCTGTTCGTAGATAGAAAAGGTTTTGGTATTATTGTCCGTTTCAGTTTCCATTCCTGAATTCTAATATTTAACTAGGACAAATTCCAGTTCATTAGCTCAACTTGTAAACATTAGCAGTTAATTATGTCTTGATGAAATATAAATTTGCTTTGATGCAAATGAATAATTGCATTTTTTTTAACCTCTGTTTGGTGGATAAGCATAAAATTCATTCAGTAGGAAAGGGACAGGTAGAATTGTTCATTGTATTCTGAGCCAGTTTTGCTTGCCATCTGCTTGAATCCGAAGTTCTAAAGTTTCTTGTTAACAGATCCAAAAAAAAAAAAAATCTTGTTGAAAGGGCAGGCTTGCTCCCTGTTTCATTTAGAGAAAATTCCTTCTTGTGAACTGTGAAGTAAAGATATCAATCGATTAACTTGTCATCGATATGGTATGGTATTTCCTGTGAGTTTAAATTTTCCAATTTAAAAACTTGAAAGTGAATGTGGATATGTTGATGTCACTCCATAATCCCGGTTTTTTCCTATTTTGACATGAAACTTATAATATTTTTTGTATTTTGACATGAAACTATAAAAAAGATAAATATTTTTGTATTTTGACATGAAACTTATAATATTTGATTTGTGTGGTGAATAACGTTATTCTTATGGCTTTGACAAAAAGTAAGAAAACCGGTGCCAGGATTCAAACCTGGATTACACTTTAATTCTACAACAGTTTTGATTGATTTTGGACTATTTAGGATATATTTTAAAATATTTAAACACCAAAAACAACATAGAAGGCACCAGGACTCGAACCTGGGCCACAGATGGGGGGGATGCCACGCGTTTTACCACTGGAAGACTTCACCAGGTTGGTAATATTTCAGACTATTTAATATGTAGTACTTCCTTTGATTTGTGGGCCCTCCTTTGGAAGCCAATTTTCGGAGGGATCACGTGACCCCTCTTTGCCTACACTGGATCCACCCCTGCCTGGACTGTCGCCGCACCTGATTGTGAGGTAAAGAGAGAGAATAGTGTGATTGGAGAGAACAATGATAAGGAAATGTAACTACATTTCTCCGCCATCTGTGTTTTGATCTTTGTTCTGAAATGACTTGGTCCTAGCCCATGTTGTAGTTGCTATGTACTCACAGTTGACTTGCACTTTGTCTTATGTGCCAGGGGATGAATATTTGGCCCCTTCCATATGCTCGTCTGGTTTTTTATCTTTATTCTGGAATAACTTCGTCCCAGCCCATGTTGTAGTTGCTTTGTACTTGCACTGTCTTCTGTGGCATGGCATGAATATTTGGCCCCTTCCATATCCTCAGTGTTAAAAAATGACATAGTCCCACCCAAGTTATAGTTGCTCTGTCCCGACATTTGACTTGCATATCTTCTGTGGCATGACATGAATATTTGGCCCCTTCCATATGCTCCTGTGTTTTGATCTTTGTTCTGGAAGGACTTTGTTCCAGCCCTTTTTTTTTGATAAGTAAATAAATATATTAAAAAAATGCATTAAGGGAATGCTTTATGCCACCCATGTACAAAAAATGGTGATTACAAAAACTGGCCCTATACCCTACTATTAGTATGTAAATGATCAAACCAGTCTATGAATTGGTCAAGAGAAGGATTACAATCCCCTTGTCCCAACTATACAAGCTACTAGTGAAAAAACTCATGATTTTAAACAATGGTTGTTCCACCCCTTAAAAACATCTCCTGTTCCTCTCATGCTGTATTATCTCTGTCCCAGCCCAGGTTATAGTTGCCTTGTACCCGAATTGACTTGCACTTTGTCTTCTGTGGCATGGCATGGATATTTGGCCCATTACATATGCTCGTCTATTTGTTATGTTGGAATGACTCGGTCCTGGCCCAAGTTATAGTTGCTCTGTACCTACACTTGACTACTTTCGTTACAGAATGAGTTGCACCTTGTTTTCTGTGGCATCACTTCAAAATTTGGCCCTTTCAATATGCTCGACTGTGTTTTGATCTGTACCCACAGTTGACTTGCACCTTATCTTTTGCTTCATCATATCAATATTGGGCATTTCTATGTGCTCGTCTATGTTTTGATCTCATTTTGGCCCTTTCCATCTCATTTTGTATTGGTGTCCACATGTATTGAATCGATTGGGTTAACATCATTTTGTTTTGGTGCCCCCACATATCTCATCCATTAATTGGACTTATACCAGTGAAAACACTGTAAACTCACCTAGTAGAAATCTGTGGAACCTTCAATCTTTCTTGAAATCACAATGACAATTGAAATCTGTTTAAATCAACACCAAAAAAGTCGATGGGAATTATCACATTGAATCTGTTTCAAAGTGTTGGGATTAGAGGGGCTAGGGCTTTTACTGATATATATGTAGGGGTAAAATCGTCATCTCATCTTGCTTCACCATGTATTGGTCAATAGTTTTGAAGGAAGCCATGGTTTCAGTAATTTCAGAACTTGGCACTGTTGATGTGGTAAAATAACCAGGTCAATGCCCTGTTTTGGTAATTTTCCCTTTATTTGGTTTTCATTTATGGCTGGGCCTGTCCTTTACGAACTTGGGGGTGTTCATACCTGGTAAGTTATTTTTGTTGAATCACATCCACCTTCCTACTTCCACCACCGTCTGTAATTTGGGACTCAACTAGGTAAGAATGATATATTTTCTTTTTTTCTGTTTGTTTTTTGCCATGAAGAAGGATCTCTCAGGGTCTGTTGAGAATCTCTATATGCTTGGTCAACTGTCAAGTGATTTGTTTTACCTATCCTCAGTTGAGGAGAATGATGTCATCGTGATAACCCTCGAGAAATGGGTGGATACTTTCCACTCGGTCAAGTCACGTGAATCAGCCTCTCCCCTGAAAATGAGGGTCTGTTGTAATTAGTGGTTCCTTGTGCACATTGCACAAGTCATAGTGAAGGAATCATAAATCATTATAGTGCAGATATGGAGGTACTCACGATTATCATTTGGAGCTTCCTTCCTTTCCAGTTGAACTCTGGGGGCATGATTTCATAATGCCTAACCAGCAAGTCTGAGGCAGGTTTAAGTTTGGGTATTTTTCCTTCTGTGTCCCTGACTAATAAACAGTTCACTCTTTCCGGAGTCATTACATGTAGGATCCTGAACAAAGTAATTCCCAATTTGAACTTTGTGAACATATAAATTACTTTCTTGTATGCAAAGTACACATAGTATGCGCAAGAACGTCTCTTCAAATATTCTGCTTTAATATGTTATCATATGAACTTCGCATGAATTTAAATAAAATAAAATAGGTATACAATGTGACTGCTGGTCAGTTTTCAGTCAATTTAGCTGTATGTTTGTGCCCAATTTCAGGGAAATTACCCTGCTGCTGCCCCAGCTTCCACCATAGAACCTCCGGAGGAGTCTATAGCAACATTGGTGTCAATGGGTTTTGATAGGAGCTCTGCGAGGCAAGCGCTTATCCACGCCCGGAATGACCTCAATGCAGCCACTAACATCCTCCTTGAAGCACAATCACATTAAGGCAGCGGCAGCGGTAGCGGTGATCAATAGTTACCTGATCTCACTTATACCCCCAAAGACAGTTGCTAAAGTGAATTTGCCGATTTCGGAGATCAAATTGATCTGGTGCTCTAGGAACCTATTGAGGAACTCGAAAATTATTTTACCTCTTCAATTTTTTCTCTCTTTTCTTTTTGTCCCTGTATTCGTAGTCTTAGCTGTGAATTTTAATTTATCTTCTGCACAGTTATATTAAGCTTAACATCAGAGGGATCTAAGTTACACCTCTTGATCTGCATGCTTTGTTGTGAAACATTAAGATATGCATAGGCACTTCCAAGTTTCAAGAGTCTATCAATGAGATGGTAATGTCAGCGCCTATAGATGAGTTCCGTAATTAAAAAAAAGAAAGTGAAAGCTTGACGCGAGCTTCCAATAATGTGTTACTAAAATTCAGCCTTTGGAAAAAAATAAATAAAATTCAGCCTCTTACTATATGAAAACTTAAATATTTTAAGTTTCTATTGGTTGCGCTCTCTCTCTCTCTCTCTCTCTCGTCTATTTTCAACCGATTCTCTCTTGATACACACGTAGAAGAGTATTATCGTATCAGGTTTCCACACTTTTGTTCTCACATTACTTGGAGAATTTTTTGTTTCGAAATTTCCAATTTTGTTACTTATTTTAGTTGACAGCTTTGCTTTGTGTTAAATGACAAATAATATCAGGCACGCATTGCGCCTTCTATGCTTACAACCTTTATGAAATATAGATAAGATTATCTCCATGGACATCTTATTTCATTTTAGACTTTCAGCAAATTCTTTTATCTATTACAATGTGACAACCAATTTGCTAACATTAATTAATCTTTGAGAACATTCTTTACACCGGCGGTGTAACCCAAAATTTCCTCCAAATCGATCTTTCAATGTGTTCCAGATATGAAGAAGTCAATTTTCCAAAAATCACCTCATTAATTATCATTTGCCCATTTCAAAGGTAGTGATAGACTTCAATGCATAAAGAGTTTGTACTCTACACATGAGTACAAGCATTTCATGTACTTGAGTTTTGGCATAATCAAAAACGGTTTTGGCATTATCCAAAAGTAAAATTCAGGATCAAATCAAAAGCAGCAAACACTTGGAGTAAGAAGCAAATGTTGCGCAACCAAAATTTGATTATCGACTACTTGTTTTATAGACCAATGTGCATGCAGTAATGAAGTTTGGGAATTCCAAATATGCACACCTAAAAAACCAAAGGAATAACCCCATAGTTACATCAGAACTGGAAAGGCATAAAATTACAAACTCAACACATCTTCAAGGGTGCAAGCCAAGGTTGCACCATGCTGAGTGATTATCACAATTGACCGGATAACAAACTCTTTCTTTGTGGATTTGAACTCAGTTTGGCTCTACAATCACACCAGAAAAAAGCAGCTTTTAGGGAATGGAGAAAAAGACAAGCGAGCACACGTTGAAATCACGAAGGAAATACAAAAGGAAGACGAATAATGCAAATCACCTCGAACAATATGCATTTAGCACTAGATTATTGACATTAGCTAAGATCAGCCACCTCATGATGCAAATTTTAGCGGAAAAGACCAATTGATCAGTCAGCCCATTGGGTGTGTGATCAAGAACTCTTTCTCGAGTTAACAAAACGCGCAGCATCTATGTATTGATTCTCGATCTTGCATGGGTGGGAAAAAGAATTGTCTAGTGTCATACAGGTGAAGACCTTGTACCTTTCTAGTATTGGGCATTTACCAGGAAAAGGTGAATAGAACGGGAATGTGCACATGTACATAGGTGGATGCATGTACAGCGTGCAGCAGACACAGCGAACCATGTCGTGTTGGGTGGGGTGGTCTCACAAATTTGGTGCTTGGAGAAAACCCTGGTCCCATAGTGGTCGTCGTGGTGGTATCGTACAGGAAGAAAGGCTCCAAAACCGGGCAGAGCACATGCCCATACTCGAACGGCCCCTTGGCAGAAAGAAACCATATCTCTTGCACTGAAATGTTTGAAGGTGCTAAACTACTATTTCTCTATACTGAGCTTAGAACTCCCCCAAGTGAAAATCAAGTTGCGAGTCTTGTGACTATTGTCCTCGAATGCTAGTCAGTTTTAGCATGGCATAAAGGGTCCCAGTAGTGCGCCAATGCACTACAAGGGTGTAGGAGCCTCGGTGTGCTCAACCTAAATTGTCATTGTGATCTACACCGTTCAGTTTGTATAGAACATTAGCGCACTACGGGGACCTCTTGTCCTTTTAGCATACAGAGAAACTAGAAACCAAATACGGGTTTAAGTTGTCTAGAAAGTTTGATTGATAAACTAATGCAATCACATAATGAGTCCAACTTGATACGGGAGATTTCAGAAGAAAATATACCATCTCTCTCAGACTGCATCCCACAGTCAAGTTAACTGATCTCTCTGTCCGAGAGAAAAAACAAAATGGGGGCTCTTCCAGTAACACCTTTGGACTGGATTCAAGTATCCTTTCTATCTCAACTGATGTCAGGTCAATTGTATTGATATCAAAGGTTTGCAGAGGAATATCTGTTACCATGGCATCCCAGCGGTCGAATGGTGGGTGTTGTCTTGTCACCTACAAGATTGTACGTCACTCAAAGATAACCAAATCTCCTGATATCCAAACTCGGAGAAACCACATAGAACAGAAATTGTAGTCGTGAAGCCACAGAAACAAAATTCAGCAAACAAGATTGACAATTCGGGTACCACATGAAGTTGGATGAGAAAAGGGCCTCCAAAAACATAAATTTATCTATTCAAGCAATTAAAGTTGTGTGAATGGCTACTGAGCTAACAAATCTACAGAAGTTCAGGCTGTTTGTTAAAGTTACAATATGTTAATCATCGTTCCTCTTTTACCTTCGCTTTGTGCCTTTGCCCTACTCAAAAACATATCCAACGTGACTTTACTACTCCACCATTTATTCTCTTTCTTAACGAAATGCAGAATTGATATTACGGAGTGGCCATGTTTTAGGATGCACTATCTACCGGCACATTTCTCTTATGTTTCCCAATGGACATTCGGGAACAAGGTGTGAAGATACTTAATAAACCACCAGTTTTTTTGTGACTTAAAAGTTTATTAGGATATTTCTTGGCAATTCAAGTTTTTTAAATCATATAATGTGTGAAATCATTTAACTTGTTTCCTGGCTGGAAATTCAGTGTGCCTTTTTCCGTCGCAATCTATTATAATTTAATTGTTATATTAATGTACAATGGACTGATGTTTTATTTTCTCTTTACCATGGCGTTGGCATACTTCACCCCTTCTTAGGCTACAAAAGGACTAGCAGTAACATAGTGGGGTGCCATGCATATAGTTACAGTCCACATAATAAACGCGGGGATGCCAGAAAAGCAATTATGTGATGTAAAAGAGAAGATGCCTACCCGATTAAGATAGAGAAGGTCAAGGAGCACCGAATTTGGAACTGTGATAGGGGCAGTGTCAGCCATAAGTATGCAAGTGGTTGCAAGTCCGGAGCTGACAACTTGGCCATCCACATCATCAACCTGCCCAAGTCCAATATAATTTTTCTTTCTTTTGAACAGCCACCCATAATTTTTTCTGACCGGGGGAAATTGAAAAAGGTTCAAGCAGAACTAAGGTTCTCAATAGATGCAAATAAACAAAGAGACATTTACAAGTCCAATGTAGATTGGACAGTCTCATAGACAATGGGACCAGTTATCATGTGAGACCAATAATGACAAGTTAAAAAAGATATAGACCTTTTCAAATTCATCTTAAAGCAATTGCACTCCAATCCCACGAAATATTCCAAAGTTCTGCAGAAATAGCAATTCTAAAGAACGTCGTCTTATTGGAACCTAAACGTTTACTATCAATGATGAACTGTTGCGTACAGCACTACATTTACTATCAAATGATGAATTTCAGTCGTAATCAATTTAACGAGATTCGGCTTCTCTCAAATCCTCTGAATTAGAGGACTAGACTGTGGAGTTTCATCTTTCGTTTATAGGCCTTGATGCAGATTACTCCTGACAAAATCAAATTGATAGGATAATCGTAGCCAGGGAATCTCATAACATTTAGCTTCAAAAGAAAGAATGACAAGCATATTTGGAAAAAAACTGGATCATCATGGTGTGGCCGTGGTGGGTCCAAAAGCGCTAACAACACATGTCCTGTTCAACCATTTGTCGTCATTGCAGTTGGAAATCTGTTCTAATCGTCTTCGTCCCATCTCATCCCAAAATAGTGTTATTCCTTTTTTTTTTTTTTTTTGGGGGGGGGGGGGGGGGGGGGGGGTGGTAATTTAATAGTGTTATTCTTACATCTCAAAACTTTTCAACAGCCGACTAATTAATTGCCGTTATATACATTCTCAAGGAATGTTCTCCATTCAAATATTGACATAGAATGATTGCTTCTGCAAGCGAAGCAGAATCAAAAGACCGAAACATGACAAATCAGTAAACCAGAAAGACCTAACTGAAAGGTGTAACTCGTAGAGTTTGTCAAAAGAAGTCTTCAGTCGTAACTGTCTTCGAAACTCCAAACAAGCAGTAAGTCCCTACTGGTCAAATACAGTCTAAAATGGATTAGAAACAGGTTACCTAGGTTTTCTTAATGAGGCAACTGTTTAGCATGTTTTCTTACTTAAAAGTATGAAAAAAAAAAAATTCACTTGAAATTAGTCTATTGCATTTGAATGAAATAAAAATGGATAAAGAAAAAGGGTAAAAAGGAGGAATTCTCAAAGTGTATATAAACAAAATAAAATACCACTTACTCTTATCATATTTCCAACCTCAAAACGCTGCTGTAACATCAACAACTTCACCCCACTTATAACATTACGAACAACATCTTTAGCAGCAATAGAAGGACCCAAATTCAAGCCTGCATAAAAGATACAACGAAACACGAATTCACTCCTAAAGGAAGAGTAATTAGGAATATACTTTCTTCTGAAAAAATTGGCAACATTGTCAAGGTTATGAGTACAGAGATATTCGTACAAAAGAAAAAAAGAAAAGAAAGATTGAATAAAGCATATATCTCAATAATAACCTACAAGTTTCTACTTGGGGTTAAATAGTAATTACCAGTGCCTCCACAAGATTTAACAATACCAAACCTTTAAGTTCTATTTTGTTCCTTTAAGTTCTATTGTTAGCTTTTATGATGGTTGTTTATGTTCTTGCAATTAAAACAGAAAAACTGTTCCTCTACACACTAATTTTTACAACGCAAACAGGAATCAAATGTTAATTAAAAATTGTAGACTATTACTCAAAGCAACTAGCTCACCGTTTCCTGCAGACGGCATAACTGAGATTCTTGGGCAGTTCCGATAGTACAATACAACAAGACCTAGAAAACCAGTCAAAACATGATTTAGCCTTCTTCTACTAGGGGGAGTTTGCCATTGTATTTGCATGTTTCATTTTGAAAAACAGATTGAGATGAAGAAGCGAAAGTTTTAATTATAGCAGAACTGATCATATGCAACAGATGACCAACTCATGGAGAATCCCACCATAGTACGTGGCTGAGTAAGGGAAGCAACAAATGTGCTTTAATTCTCCACACATTTCCTTAAACAAATTTAGAGTTATTTTTATCACAAAATCACATGCGTCTTGGTTCAAAACATGTTCCTGCCATGAATGCTTGCAAAGGGGAAATCATTTGTACCTTTACTACCAACAGATGTACTTACATCCGTTCAACCATGGTCTTTTAGTTTTGGTGTTGGATTTTTTTTTGGGGATTGAAGCTATCTTTGTCCCTGTTTGGTTGGCTGGCTCCTTGTCAACTACATTGTTTACAGTTGTTTATTTTGTATTTTTGCTTCTTTTTTTTTCTGTGCTTCTCTTTTGTATCTTAACCAAAATTGAGAGGCTGAAGAGTAGGTTGAACAGTAGCACTAGAACAACCTATGTTACTCTTCTAAGCTCCCTCATGCACTTCTTTCCCTTTGTAGCAATATCACCTCCTTTTTTTTATTGATGAATGAAATTATCTTTGTCCATGAAAAGCGGTTGCATTTTAATTTCATATTGCACTACCATGCACAAAAACAAGGTGAAATCATATGTACACAGATCATAAAGCGCTCCATAATAAGATCTCAATCTAAGGGCCCGACATGATAACTGAAATTGACATACTTCCCCAAGAAAACAATCGAGCAAATTACCAAGAAAAGAAGTCTCCTGCCCCAATCAGGATATTCAAATTTTCAAACTATGCATGACATCTATTTCATTCATCTCATCTAGATTTTTGTTGTTCGAGTTTTCATGTCAGCAAATCTAGAAAACAGCAATAAGATTTAGCTTCCAAGTGATCATACATGAAGTGAAAAAATTAGGGTAATATGAAAAACAAAGAATTCTCACTAACAAATACTTTATAGCCAACGGGAAATTTATTTCTTGATTTTATTTTCTGTTTTCTTTTCTTTTCTTTAGGAGTGAAACCTATTAGAGTGGGCGAACTCAAATTCCATGCATGATATAGTGCCAAGGAAGTAAAAGCATGAAAAAAAACAAAATTTAATTCATGTACTAGAGTGACCATTTCTTTGATTGCAACCATTTCCAAAACCTAAGATCGTCTAGTTCATTTAGTCAAAGATTATAGCTTGTCTGCAGTCCACAGTTGGAAACAGAGGGCAATCCAAGTTACCGCAACCGTCCCAAAGTGTTTTTAATGGTCCATATTTGTCAATTGTATCTTATAGGTAAGATACAATCCTTACAGGTAAGATACTGTAACTAATCTGAACCAGTGATTGTCAAGATGAACAACCGAGATTCAACTGCAGAGCTGGGTCCTGAGTCAATCATTTGTTGTTTCATAGTTTCTCTGGAACTGACCTAACACGGCAATAGTCATCGTCATTGATACGACAGCAAACCAAAGTGGCACAACCAGCTTAAATGAATCAGCCAACATCACCAGTCCCTTGAAAAACAAGAATATGGCTGAAGCTTTGTTAAATGTTAATAGATTTTCCCTTTCAGCCACGGAGATGCTCCTCATCTCCAGAGCTCTCGCAAGTACATTCCTCTTCCACCGTTCCAGAAACCATATTACGGAGACAAAATAAGCTCCCACCCAAGACGGTCCAGTGTATCTTGATTTGATTAATGCTGGTTCTACCCTGAATACACTGCATATAGTGATACTTAAAATCTAACACAAACATTAAACCACATGACCACTAGCAAACATAAATAGGAAGAACAGTTCAACTGACATCATTAGAAGAGCAAAGATAGTAATTAGAACCATCACCGGTCTCTCCAGTGCAGCTAAAAAGCTCGTTCTATATGCAACCCTCCCCCATAACTTGGTCCCACATACCAACAAAGCTGGACCTTGCGACCTGTGCAATACTCTAAAGACCACTGCTATCACCAACCAGGTCAGTATAGTCGTAGCCGAGATAAAACCAACTGGGACAATTTCGTCTCTCAGATTCGGATGCAGATCGAGTACCTGTTGAACACAAGGAGTCAAATTCAGCAAATATCCTATTTTTTGGTTGAAGTTTTGGTTTGTGAACGTATACAAGTTGATGCAGTCCATGCACATTAAACCACCTAGAAGTACAATAGTTTCAGAACACGGGACTGTGACAAAGGTGACAAGGTAGAAAAGACTACCACAAAACCACCTATAAAAGGAACTACTACAAGATAAGCAATTTGCTTCAAACTAGGGCATATAGACCTAGGTTCTCGACTGTATAGAATGGACGACGACAACAAACTCTTCAACCATAAGAGCCTAACAACCTCGCCTTTCCTCTCTTCTTACCCACCCCTCCTCCCCGCCTACCAAATAGAAGCCCCACCACAAATCTATGGAAGAACACAATGCATCCGGAAACAAGCTAAGATCAAACTCCACAACTCGCAAGCCACCTCACATCAATCATCACACTTGAAAGGCCAACAAAAATTCAAAACAGTCTTGAAATGGAGCATTTTGTCTGCCACCAATCAAATAGTTGCTGGGAAGTGGCTTCCAAAGTCTCCTTCCCTTGGGACCCAATTAGTGGTTTCAAATAAAGTCCATCTTCCTATTCCGCCGGTTGTCTCTATATTAGATTCCTTAAAACTTAAGTTATTGAATTCTTCACTCTGTTTAATCATGTAAACCAAACTCATCTTGTAACCCCGACCATTTACTCTAAAACCACTCTTCATGCATTCTAAGGAAACCCAGATTCTTTTGACAGCAATAACGGTTTATTCAGTTTGACGTCAGACTGATCTCTATAGATGGCAATCTTCACATAGAAACCATATGGCCAGTGCAGTTGCATTCTTAAAAATGAATTAATCTAAGGACATTGATTTCAAAATTGACAACCTAAATGCAGCTTGGTCTCATTGCAACCTATCTGCTCGTGTTAAAATGTGGAACAATCAAATAAAGTATGTAAATTAGAGAAAATTCTCATACGTCCTTTGTTTCGTCGCCAAGAAAATTAAAGGATAATTATACGTGTCTAATGAGTCCTGTCATTGAATCAATATACACATAGCATCGCGATTTCTGCTTTTGATAGACACGGGAAGAGAGAGAGAGAGAGATGGAATACCCAACCAGCAAAGGAGGAGGTACTGGAGAAAATCATAGCACAAACAGAACCGATTTCCATTAGCATGCCTTTTCGTCTTCAATTGTTACTGTCGGGTAATAATATGCATGCCTTTTCCCCCCCTTTTCCTGCGGTCAAAATGTTATATACATTAGCAATTTATATTTCTTCCACTTTTTCATCACATGTTAATTTGAGGAATGTATGCTAACCAACCCTTACCCAACTCATAAACAAGTGTATCGTTTTTCGACTCTCTCCATAGGAGAGTTGAACCATACCCTCATTGCATAAGTGCAACTCCACAACCATTGGACCAAGTACCCGGTTCAAGCAAATGGAAGGGTAGCCCAGTCGTAGGCACCACGTCCTCCTATGCATTTGGGGTTCAAATCTTACCAAGTACAATTACATACTTTGGGCGATGGTAAAAAAAAAGTGCCCAGTTCAACAATTTTGTCGTACTAACCAATTCCTAATTCCCTACCCAGCTCATCATCAGGCCCTGGCCTCGGGACCTCGGATTTTTGGCCAAAAAAGGGCATCAATCAAGAATATTTATAATGCTCTTCTTGGTCCAATGGTAAGGTGAGTGTATTCCACCCTTTTTGTTTGAAATCGAATTGTGTCCTAGCACTTTCTTTTTTAAGTGTTTTAAGTATTTAGTTGTCTATAAATGATTCTACCACAAGAATTTGGAGCTAACATGTATTGAACATGTGTCAAAGACGACCAAAGGAGACTTCTATGCCGCAGGAACCAAAACATGTTTATTGTTCAACATGAACTAAAACAATTATATAGACAAATAATTCCACAAATTATACCTTGAGCAGGCCCGGCTCATCAAGAAGGTATCCCTTTCAACTCTCTCTCCATAGGAGAGTTGAACCACAACCTTTTAAGAGCCGCTACACAACCATTGGACCAATTGTCCGGTTCAACGATTTATACTTCAAGATAGACAATAATGTGAGCCAAATCTTAGAATAATCATTCCGCATAAGCTTTGCAGAGTAAATTGGGCAATGCCATGATCATCATAAACATAGGTAGAAGATCATTTTTCGTTACTCTGAGAGAGAGAGAGAGAGAGACCTGGTCCGAACGACGGCGAAGCTGGTTTCGGAGGGGAATGATGCGGATAGGAGAGAGAGGCTCAAGAGAAACAGAATTTACAGAAAACAGAGACGTAAAGCTCTGACGTCTTCCCATGGGGCAATGGTTTATGAAGAATTCACGAAGATTTCGCTCAAACAGTTGTAACTAAAAACCACAAACTCCGGACGCAGTCTAGGAGAAGAATTTAGGTGCGTGCATGGTAGGAATAACGTAGTGCCGAGCACGATTTGGACGGCCGAGATGTACAACGGCTATGGCCATTGTACCGATCTGGCACCCAAGTTTTTCTGGGGTATTATTCATCTACATCTATCCCAATGAGCCATCTATCGAATCGTTGCAATTGATATTCGATCTCAAAGATATTCGATCTCGAAGAGAAGGAAGAGATCTTGGGAAAATGGATTTTTGTGATCCGATAAAAAATCAAACTTATGTAAATGTTCATGTTCCTTGAAAAAACTTTATTACTATCAAACAAGTGAAGGCCCATGCATGAATGCATGGATTCAAGCACGGGCGAATGTAATATAGCATAAATTGACATCAAATCCTATTCGATGAATCCAATCTAGCTCCCTTTGATTTCCTCCAGTTAGATTTCCCCTTTCTGTTCCACTAAGCCAATTTTTTAAAATTAATTAGTTTTTCACGGTTTTTTATTGGAAGTATTGTGAAAGAATGACTTACCTTGATTTTTAAAAGAAAAAAAACTATTTTTTTGTTAATGGAACACCCTCTAAATCTATGGAAAAAAAATAAAAGACGTAGAGGTTACATAAGCAATAATTTATAAAATACATGAAAAAAATGTAACGAATGAAACGGTCATACCCTACTTATTTCGTTTCCTCAACATAGAGGTTGCCTTCACTTTTTTCTTACATACCATTTATGTTATTGTCCACCAGATTGAGATTTTGATTTCGAAATCGGAGAGAGAGAGAGAGAGCGCACTTTGAAATTAGAAACATAAGTGATAATTGGAAATAATCTAAACAAAGATTCACTACATTTGTTATATTTTTCCAACCATAATCATAGCCAACGGTTTTATTTATAACTTTGGAAACGATCCATCCGTAGGGATTCTGGGGATAATTCTAGACTGTTAAATTTATGCACAAGTTTGAAAACTGAGCCATTTTATTATATAGAAATAGAAGACTAGTGCATGCCTGTGCCTGAAGACACGATTCGACCAATATGATTTCATCATAGCTTAGATCGTCGTGTTTGGGTGAGCAAAATACTCGGCTCGTAACCACATAATTTGATCGTGACGAAAAACGAAACCCATTGTTATTGTTAACTAGTCCAATAACAACACCATCGACACTCCGCATACTATTGACCCATATTCAATCCACTCATATTCAACTCATAAAACATATCAATCCGTCTAAACCCAGCCCAACTCATTCTTTTGCTACCTCTACTTGCGTCCCTACACGCAAGTACATATAGTCACAGTATATGATGGGTATAATCAAAGACGTGGTTTTAGAAAAAAAAAGAAAAAGAAAAGGGAAGGGGGGGGGGGGGGGGGGGATGCACCAATTTCTTTAGATCCTGAAATTTCAATTTATGCTACGAAAACTTTCGAAAAAAGGGATGCATCAATTTCTTTAGTTCCTAAATTTCAATCTCTCCTACGAAAACTTCGGATATCATGTTAGGCCTATTTCCCCAAAAGATTTTATCAAATGTGGAAGAAATTTGATAAAAATCGCAGCTTTTTTATTTTATCAAATCTCTTGCTCATTTGATAAAATCAATTATCAAATCTTGATTTTATTTTGATAAAATTGTTTGGGAAACTCACCCTCGCAACCATATAATTACCGAGTAAAATTGTTAAAAAAAATTCGACATTGAAATGATATTTACAAGAATGATGCTGAGACCTTCGCTTTCCAGGCCGAAATTCTCTGTGAAGTTTTTCTCTATGTAGGCATTTAAAATACGGTTGTGGTGGCAAAATTACATGTACAAAAGTTCCAAAAAGCATTTCTCTCTCGTATACTAACGTCTCACCTCGCAGGCTCGCACGATTGTTTCAGGAATGCGGATGTGCATATTTGTAATTGAGGGGTGTATTTGAAGTTAGTTAAAAGTACAAGTTATGTAAGTGTAATTTCTGCTATCATCCAAGAACTCCCAGAGGAGACACGAAATAGTGAACGTCTTGTCCAGTCTTCCCCAGTCACTGTTCGACGACCGCTGTTGGAACTCCAGGTAGTAAACCCTAACAGTTATTCATTTTCCCTTCTCTGTCTCTGTCTCTCTCTCTCTCTCTCTGTCTCTCTCTGTATATATAAATGTATGCGATATAACCGTTACTCATGTGCATAAAGTTGCTGGGGGCTTCGTATTTGTCTCCTCTAGATGTGGTTGCAGTAGTTTTGATACAATTTTTCAGTCGATTTAATACGTGATCACAAGTTTTCTCAGCGTCGAGTTTGCGTAAAGCACCCTATTCCTTAATCTAGAATCATCACTCTCATTGGCGACCAACACATCATCTAAGATTTGCGTATAATTAGTGAATGTGCACATTCTACATGGTTGTTAGTGATGGAATTTCTTTGCCTTGGCGCTAGGCAGTGGTCCTCTGTCTTGACTAGGGTTACCTAAGTGTTACATTAGGCAGTGGGACGCGGTTGTTAGTGATGGTTGTTAGTGATAGTCTGATAGAATTTCTAAGCCTAGGTGCTAGGAAGTGGTCCGCTGTCTTGACTAGGGTTACATAACATAGCAGCAGGACAATTACAAGGCCGCTAGGGTAAATGTTTTGTTTGTTTTGAATTGGAGGTTTAAATATGTATATGTAGTTGTATAAACCATGGGTGTCAAGTGTCATTTTACCAAAACTAGATGTAATGTATTTCGAGTTTCTTGACAATCAACGTCCCCAAATCACCGGAAACGCAAACCCAAATTGCAGCAGCGCAAAGCCACAAACCTTTGGTAAACTAAAAATTATGCTAAAATGCAAGGAAATTTGATGAAATTGTTCGATAACGAAGAGTCGAGGACTAAAAAATAGTTTATGGGTGACGAAACTAAATACTAAAGCATTTGGTTTTGATGGATTGATAGATGGATGAATATTTGATGTTTTCATTTTGGATGTTATTTGATGTTTTGTTCTACTTTCTTAAAATTTGGGGAGGGGAGAGTGTTTCTGTGAGAATAAAAAAAACGACTAATTTCTAAGCGACTATCGCCGAATAATTGGCCTAGGTGCCCCTCAGTGCCCGACATTGAGCAACTTTTAGACTCATGGCTAGACCCGTACTTGACATATTGTGAGCCCCATATCTCACTTACAATGATTGGCTCAATTTTCTTTGCAAGGAATGGGTTGCCTAACCACCACCAGCAGTGAACGGTTGAGGACACATTGGACGCCAACAATGGACCACTACTTTATTGATCTTATGCTAGATCATATCCACAAGGGCAACAGAGTTGGTAATACTTTCAACAAACAAGCATGGCAAGATATGCTTACTGTGTTCACTGCAAAATTTGGGTCTCCACATGATAAAGATTTGTTGAAGAGTCGTTACAGTACTTTGTGGACACAATTCAATGACATAAAGAATCTTCTTGACCAAAGTGGATTTTCTTGGGATGATAAGCTACAAATGGTAATAGCTGATGATTATGTTTGGGAGACCTTTATCAAGGTACATTGTCTCTTTGTTATAAGTTTAATATCTTCCCTTATTGGCAGGTAATATAAGTTCAATGGATGCAGGGTCATCCAGATGCTCAATATTACAGGAATAAACGTGTAATGAACTTCAACGATTTATGCTTGATATATGCGTATACAAAGGCAGATGGAAGATATAGTCGTTCAAGTCATGATATAGACTTCGATGATGACATTCAAGGACTAACTAATGGTTTGTTTATTTTCCTACCAAGAGCCATGTAAGGTTGAAATGTCATTGTCATTGAAATATGTTTTATGGGTTGTTATTTGATCAGTTTCTATCATGTCAAAGCATAAACATACATGAACAGTCTCTATTGAACTGGTCGAAAAAAAAAAGCCGAGGAGTCTTCTTATAAAGGGCAAATGTCCATTAGGTTTGGGGCCCCCAACCATGGTAATGGGCACATCTATTTATTCACTATTCTCATTATTTTCATTCTGAATATGCAAAATTCAATTCCCAGTCAGCGTAGTACAGTTTGGGAAAGAAAAATGAGGTCACATTACTTTTCGAAAATCTTATCAGGGAAAATGTACCTAATTTGCAGTTCTGCAATCCATTATTGCATGGTCTTTTCATAGCTGATCGCAAGCTAGACAAAAGCTAGCAAACATACTGTATTCACATCAGGCTCCGCTTTCAATTAGTTACTTTATATATGATATTTTGACTCTACTTGTGACAAGCACTCGTTGTTCCCGTCCGCTTTCCATCTATTAGTAAGATCCGAAGGGGCTTTCTGAACTCCTTATTGAATCACCAGTCTTATATTACAATCACCTACTTGATTTTCATTTCTATTTCCGCAATGGGGTTATACATACCTATGAGGACATTATGCAAGATATTTGGTCACTTTTTCAAATAAGACAACCCAAAGAAAGATCTTATGATCTACAACTATGTGATATATGCCAATTTGTTTAGTGAGTTACAAACTTGCTATTTAATGGGACTGAGGTCTTTCAAGTGCTGATTGCATTGTAATTTGGTACAACGATTTTCTGCCTTTTTGTTTGAACATTGAACCTGTAGGTACTAATTTTCCATGTGTGACCGTCATTCAATTTTACTCGTCTTTGGTTGGAAAACTATCCGAATACCAGTCATTCAAGGGGTTTAGTTTGTTATATTAGGTGATTCTTTTTTAATGCTCTATTCAGGGGACCTGGGGATTGGTTTGAACATGTTATATGAATAGATGTGCACTAGGAACTGAACTAAGAATTGAAGTTGCAAAGCTAGTTTGACTATCCACTATTCCATTATAGATGAATTTCATGTCTGTAAAATAGTTATTTCCAACAAGAGGATGACCAATGAAAAGCTAATCACACGTTGATCTTCTATTTTGTAGGTGAAGTGAAGGAGGACCTGATTCCCACTGTCAGCAACTGTGCTAGGATGTACTGGACACTACCAATGGACCGTTGTCTTATTGACTTGTTATTTGACCAGGTGCTTAAAGGGAATAAAATTGGGCATGCATTAATGACTCATGCTTGGAATGAAATAATCGTGTCATTCAAGTCCAAATTCGGATCACATTATGAAAAAGAGGTGTTGAAGAGTCGGTATAAATATTTGAGGCAACAATATAACAATGTCAACATTCTTCTTGATCAAAGCGGGTTCTATTGGGATGAAACCAAAGAAATGGTTACAGCTAAAGAAAGTGTTTGGGTCTCTTTTGCAAAGGTGCACCAACTTTCACCACCTTCACATTACTAAGTTTTGTTGTGTTTGATAGTTGTTGTTGCTTATGTATTTCCCTGCAGGAATATCCTGATGCTCAATTATACAAATGCAAAACTATCCCTAGCTACCGAAAGTTGTGTGTTGTATATGGCGAGGAAAGTTTAGATGGAAGACCTAACTGGACAGCTCACGAGGAAGACCCCACGAGTGAGAAGTCCTTATTTGTTATTGCTATCTTCTTACAGTAATTTTCACCATGAAAAATAGATAACTTGTTAGTCATACTCATTCTCAAATTATGTAATGACATGGCAGGTGCAAATTGGGTACTGGTGCTTTTTAGAACTGATTAAAATGTTTGTGAAATAAGTTAATGGGATTTGTGATGGTTACATATTTTTTATCATGCCGTACACGTGATTAATTATTTAAGAGATATCTGGAAAAAAGATCGTCCTTAGCTCTGCTTTCACCAATTTTTGAGGGGAAAAAATAGTTTCTGGAAATCCATGGTGTGGTTGTTTGTTTGTTTGGAAATTACTTGTATTCATTGGATGGCAAGCTGGATATTTCTTTTGGCGTGCATGCTCTTTGGGCACACTACAAAAATGGGCTGCGTAGCCTATACAAATTAGCCAATGCATTTTACCTTGAACTGCAGTATCTTCATTAATGGTGATGGATATGTTTTTGTTTGAAAACTTCTGCAACATGTCTTATGCGACATAAAGATAGATTGGTCGTAGTAATTTTTTTTCTAGTTGGAAGAGAAGTTCCGGTTCTCAACGGACACCTATAAAAAAATGAAGAAAACCCAAATTCACTCCAAATTTATTTCTCAGTGAGACAAGCAGAGCCTCTAAGAATCAATAGTGAGATGACAGGGTTCTCCGAACACCCTACCCTAATTCCACACGTGATACAATAATGTGGGGCGTACTACTTGTATTGTTGGAGTGTTTAGGAAAAGAATACCAAAAAGAAAAAAAAGCACGGTGCTTCCAACAACCACAGAAAGTACTTGTCAAACACCGGTTACTCAACCATATTTATATTATAGCTAAGCTGAATTACCAATTTGCTTACCAAGTTAGCTTGTATGATAGGCAGTATGGTTCATGAATGTAATCATTGATTCAAACCAAAATTGTCTTATTGTTGTGTGTTATTGACTGATTCACTTATTTTTTGAAGGAAGGGACATTCAATCTAATGCAGCTGGTGATTATTCAAAGAAAGATTGGACACCTTCAATGGACCGCTATCTCATTGACCTTCTTCTAAAGCAAGTGCATAAAGGGCACAAGATTAATCACATGTTCTTAAAGCAAGCACGGATAGATACTGTGGCGTTGTTTAGAGATAGATTTGGATCAGAACATGGGAAACGTGTTTTTAGAAGGCAATATAAACGTTTGAAGAAGTTATACACTAATACCAAGAATCTCCTTGAACTGGGTAAATTCTGGTGGGACGAATCAAATCAAATGGTTACGGGGCCTAATGATGTATGGGATGCTTTTACCAAGGTGTATATCTCATTCCTCTGAGTCTTATATCTGATTTTCAGTTGCTAGTGGCTTTGATATTGTATTTGCAGGAGCACCCGGAAGGAAAATCTTTCAGATCGAAGGCAATGCCGAATTACAATGATTTATTCTTGGTTTATGGGGACTCAAATTCTGAAGGAAGTTGGAACCAATTAAATCCATACGGGGGCTTCAACAGCGATGGTAAGTTTCATAACGACTAATGAGATCTAACAGTTATCCTTTAGTCATCATTCTGACAAGATACACATGTTATGTGAATTTCAACTTGAATTGCCTCGATTCTCTAAATGGGTTATGCATTTCGTTAACCACCTTGTTTGGTTTACATTTTTGAAAAATTTTCCAAAAACAATTCTCCTACTTTTCTTCTCTCTCCACTCATTACTCCTCTCTCCAATCGTTACTCACATTTCTCTTTCTACTCATTACCTTTCTCTCCAATCATCTCTCTCTCTCTCTCTCTCTCTCTCTCTCTCTCTCTCTCTCTCTCTCCACTTATTACCCCCCTCTCCAATTATTACTCATTTCTCTATCTAATCATTATCCCAAAAATCAATTCTAAAAACCAAACAAAACTCTATCTCAGAAATATATCTCCAAATTTTTTTCTGAAAACTAACAACCAAACACAGTGGTGTTATTTCTCTAAAAGAAATTGTTGGTTTTAATGATATCACATTCTTTTATCTGATATGTATATTTTTTTATTTGTTTGAAGGGAGGGATTTTCAACCGTCCCTAAATGGCAGTTGTGTGAGATCTTGTTGGACACCACCCATGGACCGGTATTTCATTGATTTAATGCTAGAGCATATACGTAAAGGGAATATGATTTACCAGAACTTCAACAATATAGCTTGGGATGATATGGTGGCAAAGTTTGTAACAAAATTTGGGTGTCAGCACCCCGAAGATATTCTTAGAAATAATTTTGAGAATATGAGGAATATATTCCTTGGTATGAGAACTCTTATTGATCATAGTGGGTTTGCATGGGATGAAAAGCAGCAGATGGTAACTGCTAGTGATGATATCTGGGATGCTTATACCAAGGTGCATATTTTCAGTGTATTTTTTTTTTTAATCGGCATATTTTCAGTATAGTTGCATAACATGTAAAATTTTGTTGTGTCATATTTTACACTCGCATAACCAGGACCACCCTGATGCACAATCATATCGAAGTAAAACTCTCCCAAACTATGACGACTTGTTTTTGATATATGGACAAATGAGCACCAATGGAAGGCGTGACCATGCAAGACGTACCAATCTTGATGGTAGAGCTGTCAGAGTGAACATTTGTGAGTTGTCCCCCCCCCCCCCCCCCCCCCCCCCCCCCCCCCCCTCTCCAATCAATCTTGATTCATGTGAATTACTTTTAGTTGTGATTCATGGTGACAATGCGAAAATACTTGTTGACTATATCTGCCTTTTTGCTTCAAGCAAAAATGCTACTGTTGTCCCTTTTTTTTAATTTTCTTCATCTGATTGTTTGTCATGGAACTTGCATCGGATTGCTTAGTCTATTTTGCCAGGGCTACTAGTTTGATTGGTTATGTTAAAATGTATCATTTGGAAGGAGCTACAAAGTAGAGTTAGGGGCATGAGGCTTTTTTGGATTTTTTTTAGAGGATTTGGAATCTTCAGATTTTTAGGCCTTGGAGGTTTCCTTTTGAGAGAATCTGTCCATGCTTTGTTTCACATGTTGGTGGTACTCTTTAGAGTGTGTTTGTATGTGTGTGTGTGTGAGAGAGAGAGAGAGGGAGCATTGACTTGTAAAGAGTTCCATATTATGACTCAAGCAGATGTAGTCTTCATTGTATCCTAGCCTTCGCCCTTTTATAAAGCTTCTCCCTGTTGGGCTATTACTGATTAATTTATCAATGTGTAGGTCAAGAGGATGACCTGTCCTATTCTAGTAGTGATAAACAGAGCTTTGCTTGGACAAAGCCAATGGACAGATATTTCATTGAACTCATGTTAGGGCAGGTGCTTGAAGGGAATCAAGTTGACAATACCTTCAATAACGAAGCTTGGGTCTTCATGATCACGTCATTCAGTGAAAAGTTTGGATGTCAGTTTCACAGATGCATGTTGGAGAGTCGATATCAAAGCTTGATGAGGCAGCACGACGACATCAGCGCTCTTCTCAACCAGAATGGCTTTGAATGGGATGAAATACAACAAAAGCTAAAAGCTGACGATAATGTATGGGAAGCTTACATAGAGGTGTGTTTCTTAAACTTGTATGACTGAACTGGGCAAAAGGCTGTCCCGGCTGTCCCTCATTTTTGCTATTCATATGGTAAATAATCACTTTAGGCCATCTCCTGAGAATGCATTTATAACCTCAGTTAACTTGTTGAGGGCATTTTCTTTCCCACCCAATGCACTACTTGAGTGAGTTGCTAGCTCATTAAATAATGCCAGTCCTCATCTTGATTAGCTGTGGCTATACAATTAGGATGAGAGAGAGAGAGAGAGAGAGAGAGAGAGTATGATGCTTATCGATGGAAGTTTATATTCAATATTTCTACACAAATGTAACTCATATTATTACTTCTCCAGTGGATCCCCCATTCAATCTCTAAATTGCAGCACTGTTTTGTGATATAACATAAACCTTGGTCTCAATTTCATACTCGTTTTGTCCTCTAGCACGCTTTGGCACTTTTTGGCTACTCTTTTGGGATATCTGATGTCCGCTCTGTGAAATTTGGGGTTTCGAAACATCCATTTCATTGGTCAGTTTACCTCAATTGATATCTCGTATGTAATTACAATGATTCGCAGGAGCATCCGGACGCCATAGGATACAAAGATAAGATATTGCAGAGTTATAGTGATTTGAGCATTATTTTTGGTGATGGAAAATCAAGTTATCTGTGTCCAGAAATTGATATTGATGATAATGCCACGGATACGGGTATGGATGGGATATTTGGAGCTCTACAGTCCCTTGTTAGGGATATCGAAGTGTCCAAAGGGAGAAAAAGACGCCAATCCGCAGCAACATTGACTTCAACAAGTGGGAGAAAAGTCCAGAAAACCAATGAGGAGTTGGTAGAAGCAGTTGAAGGCAACACACTGAACCAGAACGATGGCTCAATAGAATGCATTGTTGATGCACTTCAAGCTGTACCTGACATGGATGATGCGCTCTTCTTGGATGCTTGTGATCTTTTGGAAGAAGAGAAAAATGCCAAGGCATTTGTGAAGATGAACATCCGGCATCGAAAGAAGTGGTTATTAAGAAATCTGCATGCATGATATATGTATGCTTTTGGTTAACAGAAGTGTAGATATGATTCGATGATGTACATGTGAAGTTTAAGGAAGAATGTGTAGGCTGAAAAAAACAGCTTTCAATAGGCTTCTTATTCTTTTTTGCCCTGATTGAAATCCTTTGTCTCACTTTGTAAGAAGTTAACAGAGTACCTATTACCTACAGAGACACACAAGTTGATGGGGGAAGGGCCTGGGGAGGAAGGGCGGCATCGGTGGTGGGTGCTACTGTTTTTTTTTTTTCTTTGAAGGTTATTGTACGATAAATAGTTGGCAGAAGATGGAGAGGAGGCCTCGTTTTCTTTTCGTGTTAATATTTGAGTTCGGCTTGAGTTACTTGCCTACTGGTGAAATGGGCACCTGTCGACCGACAATTGGAAGAAGAATAGCTCTGCTAAATACTGAAGGACTAGACTGCTCCATTCGGTGACTTTCGCGTGTAAATATGCACTCCCTCCGTCCCAAATTTTTTGTCCGGTCCACAAAACAAAGACCTAAAAGTAATAGTTCTTTCGAAAGAAAATTTTCGAACTTTTTTTTATAAATTAAAAATACTCGTTGATATCTGGTAAACAGTCAAAAAAATATTGAATTTTTCTTGAAAATTTTGTATTATTTTCAAGTTCTCGTTTTGCGGACCGGACAAAAAAATTGGGACAGAGGGAGTATAATTCAGATGGGATTTTTTTATGGGTAAATTTCAGTTACCTCCCCCGAGGTTTCAGACCAAAACACACCTCATCTCAGGTTTCTGAAATTGCATTGACCACCACAATTCCCATCATCACCGGCAACCACCACAACCGGCAGTGGCTTCCTCTAAACCTCCGGTGACCACCAGTTGGCCCACCATTCAAAAAAAATCTATGGGTTCACCAACAGATAAATCCAACTCCATAACTGAAGCCCTCAAAAAGTATTTGGCATCAAAACATTCTTAACCGGCAAATACATGGTGTATTAAGCTTCCGAATAAATAAAGCAAAATCGAGCTGGAACTTGAGACTCCAAACCTTCTTCCAGTATGGGAACACGCACTGCCACCCTGCAAAGAAGACTGCTCCGCCAAAGAAAGCTTCACAATATGCCAGTCTTAACGGAGAACACCTCAATCCTTATTCAAAGTTCAATACATTGAGCGAGAGATTTTTTATACCATTTCAAATGAGGCTATTATGAATCGGTTTCAAAATATGAAAAACCGTCGAGGCGAGTTGTAAACGATATGATATGTTATGGTAAACTTCTTATCCGGACTTTTTATTTCCGGACCTCATGATCCAAACATTTTTTTGACGATCCGATCCGTCCAATGTGTTCAGAAAGTATTTTTTTTTTTGAAGATTTTCCGCGTGGACCCTTGAAAACACATTCTGAACACATTGGACGGATCGGATTTTCCAAAAAAAAATTGCAACTCAAAAAAAACCATTTTTTTCTATATATATATACGGAAATCTTCTTATCCACACCTCCCGGAAATAAGAAAAAAATGGTTTTTTTTTTAGTTGCAAATTTTTTTTGGAAAATCCGATCCGTCCAATGTGTTCAGAAGGTGTTTTCAAGGGTCCACACGAAAAATCTTCAAAAAAAAATACCGGAAAGGGCTTGATCCAAGCAGTTTTCACAAAAACTGTATTTATATATTTTTGCGAAAACTGTTTGGATCAAGCCCTTCCCGGTATTTTTTTTTGAAGATTTTCTGAGAGGACCCTTGAAAACACCTTCTGAACACATTGGACGGATCGGATCGTCAAAAAAAATTTTGGATCAAAAAATCAAAAGTCCGGATAAGAGGCGGAACTATATATATATATACCCCACGGTTCCAGTCAGGGATCCCTGACTGGAACAAAATGGGTGTTTTTTTTGTGTTGCAAATTATTTTGGGAAAATCCGAGCCGTCTAATGTGTTCAAAAGGTGTTTTCCAAGGTCCAAACGAGAAATCTTCAAAAAAAAATACCAGGAAGAGATGATCCAAGCAGTTTTTCACAAAAACTGTATATTTACAGTTTTGCGAAAAACTGCTTGGATCAAGCCCTTCCGGGTATTTTTTTTTGAAGATTTTCTGCATGGACCCTTGAAAATACCTTCTGAACACATTGGACGGCTCGGATCGTCAAAAAAATGTTCGGGTCATGGAGGTCCGGATCCCGGACTAGAACCGGCTTCTATATATATATCTATATATATATTTTAAATATCTTTTGGTTAAGTATTATATTGGATCTACTGTATACTTGACTCCGCTAATAGTAAATCCTGCTTCCGCCCCTGCCGAGTCGTAAGGCCACTGCTCGAGGGTTCAGGGGTTTTGATAGCATGCACGCCTTGAACCAGCGACCCTGATCCCGCCAAAACTTGGGTCATGTTTGAAATTTCCACCCTAAGTACCAATCTAAATAACATCATCATATTTATTAGAGTAGTTCGGCTCTTGATGATGCCCTCGATTTCCCCGGCAGACTTGGAAGTAAAAGGTTTCAAAGTGAGATTTTAGTAAACAATATAGCGAAGCAATTAAGGTATTAATATTTACCGAACATATTATGTTTATGATCAGAGCAAATCACGCCCACTATTTACGAACAGAATTTTTAATTGAAGAAAAAAGAAAGAAAAATCCAAACAAGGTATACAGAGTTGGCTCTGAAGGATGAATGTTAACTATATGAATTGAAGTATTAAAACTCTGGATGTTTAAAGGTTGACACAGTAAATTAATGAAACAACTATACCTTTGAAAAAATTTCAAGCAAAGAATTACAAAAAGGCAGCATAGAGCATAAACAAAGTGAAAAAGAGAAATAAATAAAGATGGAGGCATATATTATTGGAGTGCTGAGTAAGGAAATTGTTGGTGTAACTTTGGTGTACTTTTTGGGCAGGGGCTACAGAGGATAGTTGATACCTTCAGCAAATTACGAATTCGGGGAGGTGTTGTGCGGTACATGTTGTGCGGCAAAACGACGTAGTTCTGTTCATTTTCTTGTACACTTCAATAGGCCTGTTTGGAGAGTTAATTTTGAGGTTCAATTTTAGGGGATTTAGACTATTTGGAGTAGGATATAGTTGTTTTAGGCACTTTGGGTTTAGACGCTTTGGATTTGGGGTTTAGGCACTTTTTTGGGTTTTGGGTTTAGGCACTTTGTAGTCACTTTTTCCTTCATCCAAACAAGGTCTTTAAAAGCTTCAAAGGTGTGCCAAAAACTACGTCATTTTACCGCACAACACCTACCGCACAACTCCCATCCCAGATCTGCCAATTACAATGTGTGGCAGAGATGTTACAAGCGTCCCCTCGTTGTTACGCCGTGTGAATATCAAAGGTGAAACTCCACTTCATATGGCCGAGATGCAGAATTCGAAATATTCATACGCCAGAAACATTGGTTCTAGAAATGTGCTACGGATTAAGAATTAGACAAACATACTTCATTTCCTTGGATTTTTTTTTTTTTTTCCTTCTCTTGAAATATGAAGATTCTTGGATTGTAAGCTATAGAAACCTACCCCTGCCGTTTCGGATTTTTTGGTGTGTCCCATTCCTCGTATCGGAACGATCCGCATTCCCGGTAACATAGGTATGTAACATTTGCTAGCTAGTACGTGAAGAAACAGAAACATAAATACATCAGCAAACAGGATCGTACTTCTAACCAAACGATCGAACCTATGCCCAATTAACCCACGTAAGAACCGTTCATGTGCTACACCCCTTGGCAAAAAAAGATGGCAACCTCGGAATTTGAAAAAGAATTCGTGAATGTTATGTATGAAAACCATCACACAATTCAAGTAGTTCATCACTGTTGATACTCCTTCCGTCCCATTTTTGATAGTCCAGTTCGGTTTCCAATACAATTTTAAATTGTTAATATATTTCAATCTATAATATTTTTAAAATTTTTGTATAATAGAACTAATTGAGATTTATAATATAAGATCCATATCACACATAAAGTTCATCATAGATGGAAAGATATTAACTATTAAAAAATTGTATTGGAGACCAAAATGAGTTACCAAAATGAGACGGAGGGAGAATACATTTGGTATATATATCGAATATTATGTTCAAGTACTAAATACGAGGATAGGGCTTGATAAATTGAGCCTGCAAAACCCACAGTGGGTCCCCAGGAGGGGACCGAAAACTAAAGGTGCACACTGCCCCACTGGGAGCCAGACCAATCAGTAGAGGGGAGTCAGGGGGCTCCAGTGTTATTTTAATAACAATATGGCGAAGTAATTAAAGTATAATTTACCGAACATATTTTGTTTATGATCAGAGCAAAGCATGCCCACGAGAATTGTTGATTGAAGCTCTTCAAAAAAATGAATTGTTGATTGAAGAAAAAAAGAAAGAAAAGCCCAAACAAGTTATACATATTGAATTTGAAGGATAAATGATTTACGACGTCAAGCGAGTGGTATAATTCGATTTTGTTCACCCACGATGCGTATGTGAATAAGTGATATTCCGCGGGTAAATTAATTAAACAACTATACCTTTGAAAAAAATTCAAGCAAGGAATTACAAAACGGCAACATAGAGCATAAACAAAGTGAAAAAGAAGAAAGATCATTCTGCAGAGAGTGGAATAAAGATGGAGGCATATATTATTAGAGTGCTGAGTAAGGAAATTGTTGGTGTAACTTTGCTACTTTTGGGGCAGGGGCTACAAAGGATGCTTGATACTATAAATATAGAAATAGGGAGGTTACAGAGGGCAAGAACTCAAATTAAACAAACATAACAAGTGTCACCATGGACCGTGCCCTCTACAGAGCCGCTAGTGAAGGCAAAGTTAATGTCCTACGGCAACACATTGACCAACTTGAAATCCGAACCACCGTCAATAAGAACACTGCTCTCCATGTGGCAGCACAATTCGGCCAATCACAGTGTGTGGCCGAGATCTTGCAAGTGTGCCCCTCGTTGTTATGCCGGGAGAATGTTAGAGGTGAAACTCCACTTCATATGGCGGCAAGGGAAGGATATCCCAACATAGTCAAAGCGCTCATAGAGCGTGCCAAAACGATAGAGCAAGAACTTGAAAGCAGCTTGGGTGGGGCAGTTAAGAAGATGTTGAGGGCAACAAATGTGGACGGAGACACGGTTCTACACATGGTAGTGCGGAACTGCCATTTGGAAAAGGACAAGTACTTGGAAGTGGTCAAATTGTTAACAAGAGAAGATCCAGAGTTCCAACATGCCGCCAACAATGCTAACGAAACTCCACTGTACCTGGCCGCTGAGCGAGGTAGTAAAGGAGTGGCCGTTTTGCTTACTATCTTGGAAACTTGCACATCGCCTACTTACGGTGGCCCTGGTGGTAGAACGGCATTGCACGCGGCAACACTTAACGACTTCACAGGTTTGTCCCGACTAGCTTAATTATGTGATGTTGAAATTGTTAGTAAAAGAAGGCTTCAAAACCCCTATTCTTTCTAGTTGCAGTTGCTAGATGTAAAATAACGTGACTTATAAACACATCAAAACTGCAAGAAAATAAAGTTCCATGCTCATAACAGAGTTGAAACGGAAAAATAGGTATGCTAATTGCTAGCATAGACCAAATAAAAAAATTAAAATTTGGTATTATATATATCTCGTGTGTTTGTTTGGGATATAGGTTTACGATGTAACTAACTTAAGTAAGCCGAATATAAAGGCCCATTATTCAATCTTTTGATGGTAACTCCCCTCGATATATCTCGTATGTTTGTTTGGAAATATAGGTTTTTTTTTTTTTTTTTTTTCCCAATATCACCACATCCATAAAAACTAGTACTTGGTTGTAGTTGGGTATTTCGAGGCGCTGCCGAATAAATATTTCTTCAATTACCAGTGTTAACTTTACTCTGATTTACTTCTAGGTCAAAGCATAAGAAGGTTGTTAGAATGGAAGAAAGATCTAATTGAGGAAGTAGATACGTGTGGGTGGACACCACTTCATTGTGCTGCATACAATGGTAATGAAGAGGGAGTTAAACAGCTGCTACAAACAGATGAATCGGTGGCATACATTACTACTACAAAAAAGGACGGTCTAGAAACAGCTCTTCATATGGCCACCGCTCGTGGGCATGTAAGGGTAATGGAAGAGCTTTTGTCCAACAATCCAGATTGTTGGGAGATGGTCAATAGTAAAGGACAAAATGTTCTTCACATTGCTGTTGATATGGGGGATGAAAGCGCAATTCAATTCATCATAAAAATGCCATGGCTACGACATGTTATAAACCAAAAGGACAATGATGGTAACACCCCTCTTCACCTGTTTGTGTCTTCTGACAGTGAAGTTTTTGAGCTATGGAATCACCCTAGAGCAGATCGGCACGGTTTCAACGACAAAAACATGACCCCGGAAGATATAGGATGGTCCACTCTTGAAGATGCAAGGATACCAACCTTTGCAGAAACATTATTTCTTGTAAGTACATTTGTTTTCATTGCATGTCTTGTGATCACGTCACTAGTGACCCTTTTTTTTTTTTGATAAGCAAATTTTTTTTTATTATTAATCTTTAGAAAACGAATTACAAAGATTAAATAGAACCTAAACAAAACATCACCAGTGACCATTGTCAAAGCAACATGATGAATCACCACACTAATTATACATGTAGGCAATATTCACGTACGTGGCCAAGCCATTTCACTTGGCATCTGTAGGTTATGACTTCATCGTAGAATAGAGTTACATTCCACAATCTTTTATTACAATTTCATTCGATTTTATTAATTTACTGAAGTTTCTCTTAAATATGTATTTCAAAATATTAATTCTTGCATAACCACTCTCTCTCTCTCTCTCTCTAAACTGAAATCAGTGTGGTTATATAGAGGCTCTGCACAATATTGATAGTATTTCTTATACCAATTGTTCTCATTGCCAGCAACTCTTGGTCAACTCATGACACTCAGATGTAATAGTGTGTGAAATGGGTGTGAGAGGGATTGTATGAAATAATTTGAAGTACGTGCAAGCTGGCTTTGGAGTCTGAACACCATGTATTGCCCATGCAAAATAGAAAAAAAAATAGTAACAACACTTCTGTTTTAATTACGTCAACAGTTTTTAGAATAGTATGATTTATCAAGTCTTTTGCAAAATATTGGCATTTATAGATAATAGCACTGTTCTACTTTTCTGTTTTTTTTTTCTGGTTACGTCATTTTTTATAACTGATCACCTACCATAAAAATATGTAGGATCGCCTTTTGGATTGGCAAAACCTTGGTAAGAGAAACATAGTGAGCAATGTTCACAATCACGTTGCGATACTCAAAAGGGCTCGTAAACATGTAAAAGAGAGGAGAAAAATCATCGAGGAAGCTGAAGAACATAGAGAGAAAACAGAAAAAGAGGAGTGGAGAGCAAGGAAACAAGATATGGCGGTACAAAATTGCCAAACGATTGTTATAGTTGCTGCACTTATAGCCACCATCACCTTTGCAGCCGCTTTCCAAATTCCAGGTGGCTATGATGGCAACCAAGGTCGACACCAAGGTTTGGCAGTCCTAGCAAAAACAGCAACGTTCAAAGCATTTGTCGTAACTAACACCATAGCAGTGGTATGCTCCGTTACCTCAATATTCCTCTGCTTCACTGCCCTGTTTTGTATTGATGAACCAGACCGTGAAAATCTATGCGCTAATCGTTTTGCATCAGCAGTCGTTCTTATTTTAGTTGCCATGTTCGCCATGATGTTTGCATACATCGCAGCTGCTTTCGCCGTACTGGCACATTCTTTAGCGCTTGCCGTATCCACTTGTATTATTGCTTGCATCACCTTTATTGTTTATTTTTTCGAGATTAAAAATTTATGTTCAAGATTTAGTCAACCACGGGCTGTTTAGGCTTCTGTTTGTGGAAGGCCTCATATTGGAAACAAAAATACAAACAACTGACCAAAGAAAAAGGAAAAGGTTGTTTTTATTTTACTGCTTGCAACATATATAATTGTATTCTCTCACAACATTTGTCCAGTCCGGTGCACCAACAGATTGTGTTTTATCACTTTGTAAAGACGTTTGATCATTGACATTTCAAATTTCATAGTCCGACTGTTTATGCATGGATTTACTCAACAATTAATTGACTTAAGTTTGTTCAACTACTATACGTTAATCCAGTACGTGACAGGTAAATGAATTTGATCTCAATTCTAACAAGTTGGAACGGCAGTGGTTCAGGGCTTAAAGTGCGCATGTGATCCACGTGCGATGCCAATTACTACCACTCGGCCGTCTGATCATGTTTTGGACAGCTTTGGATGCGTTCACAATTTTAATTTAATTTTGATTATTTTTACCAATAAAAAATCAAAACACATCCAGACTGTTCAAAACACGATCGGACGACCGAGGGGTATACAACACAGTGCAAAGAACCAGGATGCACAGCACCCTCATTGATCACCAATTTATATGGTCCGTTCCCTATTTCAACTGTGAATAATAATCAATAATCACCAATTCATTGCTCTCAAGTTGCATCCTCCATGTCATTAGTTTATAATGGGGAGAAATGTGGTAAATGCGCCATGTCCTTATGTTTGGTTCCAAATGCATGTACTGGGGCTGAAGAAAGAAGAAATATGGGAGATTTTCAGCCAACAGTCCATTTTATCTTGGAATTGTGGTAATTTTTTCACATTTAATTGTTATTAATGCTCATCTCATATGAAACGAGCATTCTATTGGTTTTTGGTGGCATTTTCTTCAGTTTAAAAACATTGATTTTTGGTGAATCAAACATAATTTAAAGTTGCTTTGAGATTAAAGCAAAGCTAGTTTTGATTAGATCTATGATAATGATAAAAATATAAAAGTAAGAAAGTGAGGTGCAAGAAAAGAAACTGGAAACATATATACTCTATTTTCTTCTGCGTTAAATTAAAGTAGTAGCAAAGTTCTGTATGAATGTTCAAAATTTTTTTATAGCTGTCAAATTACCCTCACTATACAATATAGATGATAATACGTAAGTGAAAACTATGGGTGTTTCTTTGTTTTGTTTTTTATTTTTTTGAACCGCAAAAGATAAAATTCTATTAATTTTTGAAAACACATTACAAAGATTAAAAGGCGCCGAGGCAACAGGTATCATGACGCAAAAAAATATCCCAACGAAGCTGGCACCCCTTCCTGCGACAAGCATTTGCCACCACTTTCATGCTAATCTACTGTTTTAAAGCTTTGTGATCTTCCATTTTCACGTTAATCCAAGAGACTAAGTTAAGTTAAAGGCATCATGAGCCTGCGCACTCTAATTGTACATATTTTGTAACGCCCCGATTTTCGGAAGCATTAATTAAGACAATTAATTAGGATTAATTTAATAAAAAGAGTTTCCATCAGAGTACACGTTGGAAAACGTGAAGTGCAACCCATTACAAAATACTTAGTACGGTTTGAGAAATTAATGTTACAGATCCAACATTAAAAATAAAGGGGTGGGTTCTACAGATTAAGAATCAACTCTGGATTCCACGGCTCCTCCTGAGCCTGGTCTGCTGGAAAACCCTCGGCTCCGAAATAACCGTCTCCTTCGACACCAACAGTACCTGCTTGATCACAGTCTGGCATAATACGTCCGAGTCGTGAAGCAACATCATAGTATTTTACCAGGGTCACACGAAGTGTAACACCGTGAGCGATAAATCACTCAATAGCTACTCTAACCCTCCCAACCCTTGTTAAACATACAAGTACAACATACATGATTGAAAAGCAGTACTTAAATGAATAAGCAGGAAATAAATCGTAAAGCAGAAATTAAACACATAGCTGATTTCATTACTAGCGATTAACTTACATGTTCATCTAAGCTCTCAACCTAGAGAACTTTCCTCCCGGTTAACCACTAAGGAATATGACTAAACTGTGATTTACTCCCCCCTTGCTTGCCCTTCACTCAGGGGCCCCGACGGAAGGTATAAGTTACGTACTTAATCCAGCAGTCAGCCGCCTCGCAAGGATGAATTTCCCAGGGACGAAACTATACCACTGGGCTACGTATGGCAATTGCCAGGTCCTGTAGGTATATAGCCGAAACTGGTCTATAATACTTCCACCCTTATAACACCTCAGAATTCAAATGAAGCAAATCACAGAGTGTCACATCCTAGGGTTTCGAAATCAAGGCAGACTGCCAAACAATCCTCTGAAACAAATCACTTGGCGGAACTGCCATTCAACAACAATCTCGGGGTAACTCCCCATCAATCAATTCCAATTCACTTTTCCATTAACCTCGTCGTCTATGTGATATCTGCGTACGATCACCCAACCCGGGAACCTAGTTGTCCATTCTAACATTCAACACGTTTATGGAAAGTGCGCTTAACAGTAGAAGCAAAGCGATAACAATATTCTAAGGGTCACAAAATCAAATAACACGATTCACAAGTTCACAAAATTCTAGTAATCGAAAACCAGGGGTCTAAACGTAATAAATTCAAACTACAGGGGCCAAAACGTAATTTACTAAACTATTGGGGTCAAAACGTAATTTAAAGAAAGTAAGGGTCACCAATGTCATTTTAAGTAAGTACAAGGGTGTCCAACGTAATTTCACAACTCTAGGGTCCTTAGTGTAATTTACAAACTCTGGGGGCCTTTTTGTAAATAAACATAATACAAGGGCAAAAATGTAATTTTGCCACCGACAAAGGTAAATACGTAAAAATACTTTATTTTAGTTAATAAAGTCCTAACTTGTCATAAAATGCAATTCCTTGATTTTATTAAGTACAAAACTACACTATGTAATTTACACACACAAGGGCAAAATAGTTATTTTACACCTGAAGGGCATTCTGGTCATTTCATTACACTCCTAAATTTCCAGTAGTGACACTTAGTTGACAAAAATAGGTTTTGTAAATAATACACAAGTACGCACGCCAAATTTCACAAAATTACACTTTAAACTCCTAACTTTAACACAATGATCAAGAACAAGGTTAAGCACAATAAATTCATAGAGAAACTCATATAAACAGTTAGTAAAGTATTAAACATGCTTGGAATAGTTAAAAATATGAACCACAATAAATCTAAGGTTTACTAAGCACGAAAACCCGGTTTCGGGTAAAAAGGGTGACATCGCGTTTTGGCTCGGGTTTCGTGAAACCCTTGACTTGGGGCTTTAACCCATCATCACTAAATTACTCCTAGATTATTCTAACTCATTCAAAAGCTTGGAATAGGTTGGGTAGAGTTTCTACCTTGTTTTGCGAAGATTTGGCGAAAAATGGGTTTTTACGAAAAACCGGTGGAGGGAGCTCTTTGACCGGCCTTGGCTGGCTTTGGTGGTGAAATGTGGGTACCTTGGAGTGTGTTGGATGATATTGAAGTGGAAGATGAGAGGTGGGAGCTTTTGGTTGATATTTTGAAGTGAAAACCCAATTTTCTTGACTTTTCTCACTCTAGAACTTGAAGGATGTTAATGGGGCTTTGTGTTCTTGGTTTGGGAGTTCTTGGGAGAGTTTGGAGGAGGAAGAGAGTGAATGAGAGGGGCAGTAGCTGTTCTGGACGAAATTTGGGGTTTGGGGGAGTATAAAATGAGTTTTGGGTGGAGTTTGGAGTGTAGGATGGGTGAATGAAGTACCATAGTGGGTTAGGAAGTGATGGGGGAGGGTGGTGGAGTGTATGGCAGTCAAGGGGACTGGTTTTGGCTGATGGGAGGAGGTAGAGTGTGGTATTGGTGATGGTTGGTGATGGTTGGGTAGTGTAGGATGATGTATAAAGTATATGTATACACATATGTGTGTGTGTGTGTGTACTAGTATTGCTTGTGTATGTGTATAAAAGTGTATAATTATGTATGAAATGAATTTATAAAAATGTAATGCTCGCGATTAAAAAGTAAACGTGCCTTAGGGTCGAATTTGTAGCAATTAGGAAGTATTAGGGTATAAACCGTAGTAATTGCAAATTAAGGGTCCTAAATGCAATTAGAAATTAAATAACGAAATTAAAGTAATTAAAACGAAATTAAATAATCCTAAATTTTATTAAAAATTTCGGATTATTACATATTTTACTTGTACTAATAAGTAGTAAATTAACCAAAAAGAACTAGATCACCAGTCGTGAGGGACAGCCCTGAGGGAAGGCCGGGTAAGTCTGCTTTTGGAGCTCACAAAAAATAACTCATTTTTATGGTCCCAAAATAGAGGAAATATATTAAATATTAAGTATCTCAAATATCTAGTAAATAGCTTTGCGTGGCATAGCGGAAGGACGGACGTCATATATATAGGTTGTGTGTTCAATCCTCTCCTACATTTTTACATGAACAATTTTTGAGATTGTTGTTTCAAAACAAAAGGGCAATGAGGTTGGAACCCTCGACCCTTGGGTTCCCACACCATTACAAGCAATGTGCTAAGTCATTTTGCTTCTCATTTCGAAAAAGTAACTTATATAGAAAAATTAAGAGGCCCCATTTTTAAAACTTGGACGGGGCCTCATAAATTTTAGGACCGGATCTGCAGTCGTGAAACTCCTGTATATATTAAAAAAAGTTGTGAAACTCCCGTAATTTTTAAAAAGGCAATATATGGTCTGTTCCCCATTTCAACTGTGTGAATAATAATCAATAATCACTAATTCACCAATTCATTGGTCTGTTCACCGTATCTTTGATTAATAAAAAAAAATTCCCCGTTCAAAAAAATAATCACCAATTCCCCCCTTGCTGAGTTTATTACCTTTAAGGTCACAAAACAAATATTTATTACCATTAAGGTCAATCACTATTTTTAATTACCATTAAGATCAATCGCTCTTTTTTTGGGTTTATGTTTAGGGTGCAATTTCCTGTTATAGTGTTTTAGTGGTTCAAACACTTTCATAGGGTACCCTAGAATTTTAGGCACTTTCATAGGATACTCTAAAGTGTAGGGTACCCTAAATTTACACTGTACATTCAGAATTTAGACCGTACATTTAAAATTTAGAATTTAACATTTTCATAGGGTACCCTAAGATTTTAGGCACTTTCATAGGGTACCCTAGGGTTTAGGTTTATGTACTTTTATAGGGTACACTAGGATTTAGAAATTTTCATAGGATACCCTAAGGTTTAGGTTTAGGGTGAACTTTCCTATTATAGGGTTTTAGTGGTTTAGACATTTTCAAATGGTATCCCAAGGTTTAGGTTAGTCACTTTCATAGGGTACTCTAGAATTTAGACACTTTCATTGGGGGTTCAAAATTTAAAATGTAAAATTAAAAATAAAAAAAAGAGGGGAGAGAGAGAGAGAGACTGATGGGTGGAGTTTTTGGTGCATTTTTCGAAAGCTGATGGAGCTTAACGTGCGCAGCCCAAAAAACTAGACCTGCCCGTGCTTTTCCCTTCATTGCTCGCAAGTTGCATCCTCCATGTCAGGGGCGGCGGCACCCTTCAGTTTCAATGGTCACATGACCACCCAAGGAAAAAAAAATTCATTAGAATACATGTAAATTTTTTTTGGATACCCCATTGTTGAACACCCTACCAAAATTAAATTGAACACCCAAGCCCAAGTAAATTGAAAACCCTGCCCAAAAAATAGCCCAAATAATGAACACTTGGGCCAATAAAAAAAGCCCAAGTTCAATTCAAATTGAAATCCAAAAAATTAAAGCCCAAAAAAAAAAAAAAAAAAAAAACAAAAAGGATTGTACAAAGTACTACCTAAACAACTAAAGAGATATTTGATACGGTGAGTCGGTGATACCCAAATGGCCAAATAAAGCAGATCGACTTTTCACAATTTCACTTTGCAAAAAGTGATTCTTCTCTGGACGACTGGACCACAGACCACTCTTCGAGCAGTCCGACCAAACCGAGTGAAGCTGTGATTCAGTGAAAGGCAAGGCAGCGATCAAGTGATCAACATTCAACCTCCAACTCCAAGCCCACCTCAGTCCTCACTCTCTCTCTCTCTCTCATAGGTAATGTGATAATCAGATAATGTATTGTAATCAACTCTAGGTTTTGTTCAGTTTTTTATGATTAAATAAGTGTAGATAATTGTCAATTGATTCATCAATTCCTTCAATGTTCAGCTACCAGTCAAGATGAGATGCTAGTATTTGGATATATGCATTGAATATTGGGAGTTTGTTTGTCTCTACACACTTATCAAGCTTTGCCCTAAAAAGTAAGACCATTAACTCTCTCTTAATCTATTATCTATTCCTTGTTTAGAACTTTAGATTATAGATTTGTAATTTTATATGTGCTACTCTATTGATTTTTGTGAAAAAATTGATTGCATTTATAAATTATAATATAGGATGATATTGATAGTAGAATGTTTATTGATGTTTTTTCATTTTTTTATTGGTTAGTTGGCAATTTGGCATCATGGACAAATTTGTTATAAGAAAAAAACGTATGGTGCAAGAGGCATCTCCTATTGAAACCTTTGATGATAGCAATCCCCAAATCTCTTCAAAGCGAAGTTGTATTGACAAGGATAATCTTCCCTCGGATCCGGGGCTATTCAAAAAGACATAACGAATGCGGCATCTTGTGAGACTACTAATGCTATATTGAAGGATATGGGTGAAGCATTTTTTTCAATACTAGTTGATGAGTCCCGTGACATCTCGAACAAAGAACAAATGGCCGTTGTATTGCGATATGTTGATAAGAAGGGCAATGTTATAGAGCGGTTTCTTGGAATAGTACATGTTTCAAGTACCACTGCTTTATCACTCAAAGTTGCAATTGAGTCTTTGTTTGCTCACCATGGATTGAGTTTATCAAGAGTACGTGGGCAAGGGTATGACGGAGCAAGTAATATGCGAGGTGAGTTCAATGGTCTCAAAGCTTTAATTTTAAGGGAGAATCAAGCTGCATATTATGTTCATTGCTTTGCTCATCAACTTCAATTGACTCTTGTTGCTGTTGCTAAAAAGCATGTTGATGTTGCCGACTTTTTCTTGGTAGTTGCTAACATAGTAACTATTGTTGGAGGCTCTTGTAAAAGACAAGATGCTCTAAGAGATGCACAAGTTGCTAAGATCAAAGAAGCATTAGACAATGGAGATCTTAGAAGTGGAAGAGGTCTTAATCAGGTGACTAGTCTTAAACGTGCTGGGGATACACGTTGGGGTTCTTATTATGGGACTCTTCTTAACTTGATTTTGATGTTTTCATCCGCTCTTGAGGTACTTGACATGATTCAAGAGGATGACCCATCAACAGATCACAAAGCGCAAGCTCGTTCTTATAAGAAATCAATGCTATCTTTCGAATTTGCATTTACCTTGCACTTGGTTAGAGATGTTATGGGGATCACAAATGAGTTGTCAATAGCATTACAAAAGAAGACACAATATATTGTAAATGCTATGGCACTTGTTGAAATGTCCAAGAACCGGTTGCAAATGATGAGAGATGATGGGTGGGATACTTTATTGGCGGAAGTGTCTTTATTTTGCAACAAGCATGATATTCCTGTGCCTAACATGAGTGACATGTTTGTTTCTAGTGATCGGCCACAACGCAAAGCTCCCTCAATCACACTTTCCCATCATTATCGTGTTGATCTATTTTATTCAGTCATAGATATGCAACTTCAAGAGCTAAACAATCGCTTCACAGAGGCGAATACGGAGTTGCTACTCTGCATGGCTTGCTTGAATCCTAAAAATGCATTTTCGGCATTTGATAGGAAAAAATTGGTCCGTCTCGCAAAACTCTACCCGTCTGACTTTTCTAAGGTGGACTTAATGGCATTGGACATTCAACTTCAAAATTTCATTGTAGATATGAGATCTGATACAAGATTTGTTGGGCTTAAAGGGATTGGAGAACTTGCTGAAAAGTTGGTGGAGACAGATAAGCATGTCATATATAGATTGGTCTATTTGCTTCTGATATTGGTGTTGACTCTTCCTGTCGCCACTGCATCGATTGAAAGAAGTTTTTCAGCGATGAAGTATATAAAGAGCAATTTGCGCAATCGAATGGGAGATCAGTGGATGAATGATTGCTTAGTTACTTATATTGAGAGTGATGTATTTGATACCTGTGGACGGCCCACCGAGATTGCTCGAAAAAGATTGTGATTGTTAGAGTCGCCACCCGGATTTGAGGTCCGAACCCGAGAAACCGATAAAAATATGACTCGTTGCCCATAGAAAAAGATTTTACTAGTCCTGACGGAACCAAAGATTTCTCGGATTCGGGGGTTTGGTTACGAGAGGGGAAGGGTTTTACGGCACCCCTCTCGCCCGGTCCGTGAACCGGTCTCTACTCAACATTTTGTGGGATTTTGGAAATGTTTAAAATTTTGATTTATTCACATAAATAGGAATCGGGGACGGGAATCACATAATAACAAAATATGCAAGAGATGCGATTTTACTGTGGATGCTTGTGCGCGCGATCTACATGGATGATGAACATGAAACTACAAATGTTCACAAAAATAAATTACAACAGAAATCGTACAATAACTCAAGAAATTATAAACGTGAGACTTATCAAACTATTTGCAAACTGGATTCCAGAATGGGGATTGAGCGCTCAAGGGTGATGACTTGAGCGCTCAACCCTCATTCCATCCGAACATTTTCCTTGCTGGTTTTTAATATTTGATGCTGCTTTAAGGCTTAAATCCACCACAGAAACATCACACAAGCATCACCTCTCTTTAGACATCACCAGAAAATGCTTAAAACAGACTTGCTTTAGAACCAGTTTGAGCGCTCAAGGCTCATGGATTGAGCGCTCAAACCAATTCTGCAAGAGAGAGGGATTCAGATCACAAACACTACACTGACAACTTATATACACCAACAAAGAATTAAACCATAAGCCATCACCCAAATTGCTGGAAAATTGCAAATAAGGCCAAGAACAGTTTGAGCGCTCAAGGATCTGACCTTGAGCGCTCAAGCCATAACATGGCTTTCCACTGTTTAACCTTTAAACTGATTTTACTACTTCCTCAGGACCACCAAAGGCATAAAATAAAGTTTCAAAAGGACAGACAGCCACTGTTTTGCAATCAAATATGAGAAACTTGAAGTTTTTGATGTTTAATCACTATAAAATGGTTAATTTACATTCATGCATGTAGTTTTGGTGTGGAAATAAACTGTTTTGAAAGCTACATGAACACAATTAACTCTTAAATAATGATCAAAATCAAAAGAAACCTCAGGAGTTAGCAAAACAGTGGCCTGTTCAGAACTGGGCTTGAGCGCTCAAGGCCAGAGGCTTGAGCGCTCAAACCTGTTCTAACTGCAGATTTGAAAGAGGTTTTTAAGCAACTTTCAGGCCTTTGTGAGTTCAATGCAAGTATAGAGAACTTGCTTAAACTCACTAGCCTTACTCAGAAGGATCAAAACAGTGAGTTCATCACATGTTTTTACTACCTTTTGGAAGATGTTTGTAATTTGAGCTTGATTCTGGGCTTTGAGAGGTTGATTGTGGATGTTTTTGGCTTGTATTCTGGACGAATTGAACAATGTGGGTGGTTGATCGATGATCAAAGGTCAAATTTCTGGGTTTGATCAATGGTATTGTAGGTGGTTTTGATGGTAAATGAATGGTTTTGTAGAGAGAGAGAGAGAGGAGTGGTTTTCTGATAGAAACCGAAGATGATGAGTAGTAGAATTCTCCTCAAACCAGGGGGTAGTGGGTGGTTTTATAGAGTGAGTGGGAGGGAAGAAAGGAGAGAGAGAGAAGTGGGTTTGTGTATTTAGAAGCATTTTAGGCGTATTTTAGGACTTAGTGGGGTGTATTATACGTATAGGGATCGTATAAGATCAACCACAGACGCTCCCATGCAGGAAATCTCATGATGAGATACTCTGCAAGTTGCTGACTGGACGGGAGTTGAGCGCTCAAAGCCGTGGACTTGAGCGCTCAAGGTGCTCCTCAGGGGTTTGAGCGCTCAAAGCCATGGGCTTGAGCGCTCAAGGCTATGGATGGTAGTTTGCTGGCTTGGCTTGTTTTGGCAGTGCTTGGGGTTGGTTTGGCACATTTTGATTGCTTGGGTAGTGTTTGGTTGGTTTTGATCAAATTCAAATCATTTTCACCAGTTCCAGGTAGTCGTGATTGATCCGTTTCATCATCGGAGATGCACGAGCGTATCTCGGGTTCAAAATTGGGGTGTCTACAATACCGTTGATAACGATACTATTATGCAACGGTTTGAAAATATGAAAACTCGCCGAGGGCAATTGTAATATACTTTATATCTTTATCCTTTGCTTTTGAGCAGCATTGTCGATATTAATGGAATTTTTTTTGTCTATATTAAGTTGTGGTTTATAGTAGTAGACCATAAGAATTTATGAACACCCTTAGAAAAATTCCTGGAGCCGCCACTGCTCCATGTCATTAGTTTATCAGGGGGAGAAATGTGGTAAATGCGCCATGTCCTTATGTTTGTTTGGTTCCGAAGGCATGTGCTGGAGCTGAAAAAAGAAAAAATATGGGAGATTTTCAGCCAACTGTCCATTTTATGTTGGAATTGTGGCAATTTTTTCACATTTAATTGTTATTAATGCTCATCTCATATGAAACGAGCATTCTATTGGTTTTTGGTGGCATTTTCTTCAGTTTAAAAACATTGATTTTTGGTGAATCAAACATAATTTAAAGTTGCTTTGAGATTAAAGCAAAGCTAGGTTTGATTAGATCTATGATAATGATAAAAAAATATAAAAGTAAGAAAGTGAGGTGCAAGAAAAGAAACTGAAAACATATATACTATTTTCTTCTGCGTTCATTTAAAGTAGTAGCAAAGTTCTGTATGAATGCTCAAAAAAATATTTATAGCTGCCAAATTACCCTCACTATACAATATAGATGATTATACGTAAGTGAAAACTATGGGTGTTTCATTTTTCCTTTTTTTGAACCGCAAAAGATAAAATTTTATTAATTATTGAAAATGCATTACAAAGATTAAAAAGGCACTGAGACAACGAAGCTGGCACCCCTTCCCGTGGCAAGCATTTGCCACCACTTTCATGCTACTCTACTGTTTAAAAGCTTTTGTAATCTTCCATTTTCACGTTAATCCAAGAGACTATAAGTTAAGTTAGAGGCTTCACGAGCCTGCGCACTCTAGTTCGATTCGAACCTGAGCTTTGTACATTAAGAAATATAAGGAAAACTGATAATTGCGCATATTTTACTTGTACTAATAAGTAGTAAATAGGTAACCAAAAAGAACTATACCAGTCGTCAAGGCCGGCCTTGGAGGAAGGCTGGTGGGCCTCAGTCTGGGGCCCACAAAAAATAGCCTTTTTTAGGCTCCCAAAATAGAGAAATGTATTAAATATTAAGTATGGCAAATATCTAGTAGGAGGGCCACATATATATATATATATATAGGAGGTTGTGTGTTCAATGCCCTTCTACATTTTTACGCAAACAATTTTTGAGATTGTGCAACAACAAAATTTTGTTTTAAAACAAGAGGGCAATAAGGTTGGAACCCGTGACCCTTGGGTTCCCTCACCATTACAAGCAATGGCACAAGGCCATTTTGCTTCTCATTTCGAAAAAGTAACTTATATAGAAATATTGAGAGGCCCCATTTTCAAAACATAATTGGGACCTCAGAAATCTCAAGGCCAGGCCTGCAGTCGTGGAACTCCCATATATATTTTAGAAAAAAAAGTTGTGAAACTCTCGTAATTTTTAAAAAGTCATTAGTTATCTTAAAAAGCAAAGCTCAGAGTTATAAAATTGGCTAAGTTGACTTTAATTAAATGTGATTAGTTATCTTAAAAGCCAAATAATGTGATTGATACAATTCAAAGTCATAGAGTTGGCTAAGTTACTATGCCATTATAATACAATATTTCTGTATGGTTAAGTCCAGCAAAGCAAATCAAGCTGTAAGTCTCAATCAATTAGGATCGATTACATGAATTCGTTTTTTTCAGCGGGCTTTGACGAGGGATTGTGTTTTGTGATGTCCAAGAAACATATAGTTATTTGCAAATTGCTACATTTAAAGGCTACTTGGTGTACCTCTCCCCTTTTTTGCCAGCATCTACGGTAACTATCACTCTTCCTAACCGCCGCATCGACCAATCAATAATGGACATGATCAATTCAGCTTAAATATACATTCTCATATCAGTTATACTCATCATATTCACATGTTAGCTTTGAGTCTTATCTATCACAACTGGTGTCTGGTCCCAATCTCGAACAAAGGAAAAGAATTGTGCTTTAGGTAACGTCCAACGACCAACACGAGCCACGTTAGATTTCCCTAACATGAATTTCAATGATTTATACAAAAGTGAATATTCATGTCTTCTTAATTATTCGACAATTTTCGCAGTCCAACTTTAATATAGAGCATAGGGTTTAACATCGTTTGATTCTTTTTCGTATCATATGTGGTTTTCCTCTGCAAATTAAATATCCAAATATCACTACAAGATAAAAATTGGAATCAATTGCTAAATCAGCTTAACCAGGCCAGATATTTAAGCCCATTCATATCTTAAGTGCCTTTTTTTTTTCTTTTTTCATTTGAAAGAAAGAATGAACATCGTTGGATGTATGTTCATTAATTAGGAGTTTCGGATGTGCGAGTGAGGTTCTGAAGAGATAAACTTAATCAATCACTCAATTAACTGAGTCAGCTTGCAAGTTTACTTTAGCACCGTTTGGCGAATGGAAAAAATGAGCACGTAGTTTTGAAGTTGTGTTTCAAATATAAAATTTAGTCCGTACAAAATACACAAAGTTTTAATTTCGTCCCCACAAAATATTTTGTGTCAATTTTGTCCATATAGTTTCGGACGAATTTCAATTTTGCTCTTCTGTCAAATTAATGATGCAAAATACTTATGTGGCAAACGGAAAATGCGCGCATAAAATACCTGAAAAATGCTTAAAAAACCGGAAAAATGATTAATCTCCAAAAAAATTACGAAAATTTTAGAATACTGGAAAAAAGTCCTTAGACAAAAAATTCAAGAAATTTGTCTAATGATTTTTTTTGGAGATTAATCATTTGTATCGACAAGAGGAATCCCAAAAGTATAAAAATATGGTCGAAGTTAAAAAAAAAATCATATAAGACAACACTTTATATCAAAAAAAAAAAATAGTAATTCCTCTCGTCGATAAAGTATGGGCCGAATTGGACAAAAAGATTATCCAAAGAAAGAATACCAAATAGCCAATTTTTTTTGCTATAAACTTCGGCCCATATTTTTAAACTTTTCTGATTCCTCTCGTCGATACGAATAATTAATAAAATAAAATAAAATGATTAGACAAATTTCCTAAACTTTTTGCCTAATGACTTATTTCCAGTATTCTAAAATTTTCGTAATTTTCGTAATTTTTTTGGAGATTAATCATTCTTTTCCGGTATTTCAAGCATTTTCCATTTGCCACAAGCATTTTCCGTCATTAATTTGATGGAAGAGAAAAATTGAATTTTGTCTGAAACTATAAGGACGAAATTGACACAAAATATTTTGTTAGAACGAAAATGAAACTTGGTGTATTTTGTAGGGACTAAAATAGTAGATAAGCCAAACTTATTTTATTTCTCACTTTTCTCTATTTTCTTTCCCCATTTCTTTGTTAAACTGAGCTACAATACACACCCCTATTTAGGTGTGTATCACACGCAACCCTAAAATGTTACGAATTGATTACCTCTTATTTATATAAAAGTTGCGAGTATTTATATAAAAGTTGCGAGACGTATCAAAATGTTATGAATCATAGAAAAAATGTTATGAACCATATTGCTAAAAAGTTACGAGTTTTTAATTTAAAAGTTACGAGACACTAGAATTGCCATGATTTGGCACAATATGGACCATATAATAGATGGATCTGGTTCACACCTTTAAAGGGTGTGTATCGTAGCCATTCTCAAATTTTGTTTTTCCTTCTTTTTTTAGAACTCAAAATTTTTTGTGCGGAAGTATTTTTTTTTTTTATCTGAAAATTAAATGTCTTTTTGTAGCTTATTATCATAGTGGGATGTAGGAAGTAGCTTGGTAGATTTCGTTGTGATTGTTCTCTTCTACTTTTCCCACGGAGAGCTCCGTGTAGTTTTCTGCATGTAGCTTTCCTGTTGGGTTTTAGGGTTTGCTCAATGCAAATCAATACTGTCACACCCCGTCCCGGACAACGCCTAACCCGACACGATGCGTGACACCTGGCCCGACAAGGCCAACCCACAGCTCAACATAACCACAAATTAAAAGATAAAACAGTTCATTATATACAAAACCCCAAAGAACGTCCTAAGTACAACGGAAGTCTGATGCATGTCTAAAAAAAACCAAGATTATACAATTTTACCCCAGCCCTGAGAATAGATTCCTATGGCCTAGCGAAACTGCTATTAACAATACAAAACCATGTCCCGACCCATCACTCGAGCGAGGTACAACTGCACAACAGAACCTGTAGTGGACACCAACTCTACACCTACAAAACTGGAACCCAGAACGGATTCCAGGAGAGTATGTGAGACATAGATGCAATTCATAAGGGTAGAGCACTAACCCTCAAATATAATCACTAAAATTGAGTAATCAAGATCAAATCTAAAAGATCGGCTCTAAGCCACATATTTTTGGTATGTCATCGGCCCAAGGCCACTTTATCGGCGCGTCCGCCACTTATCGGCACTTTTGCCCAATTCCGGCCCGAAGGCCCCATTATTGGCACTTATGCCACAATTCCGGCCCGAAGGCCCCAATTCCGGCCCGAAGGCCCCATTATTGGCACTTATGCCACAATTCCGGCCCGAAGGCCCCATTATCGGCACTTATGCCACGATTTAATATCACAAATCATTTCTAAAGAAATTCCATCTATGAATCAACACTCACCTCGGTCTCCAAAAAGGAAGACACGACTGTGGTTTTGGCACCTCGGATGTGCCCGTTCCGATCTCTGTGATAAGTATTCACAATTAGCACGACAATCATTCATGTTTATAGTGAAACATCAATTAAGACAAAAGATAGAAATTCATCTGTGCTCAAATGCATATAAAATGCATAAACATGCTCGACACAATCTGACACCCTTGCGGTCCACGAATTTACAGAGCTAACCCACTCATCCGAATGTTCCAAACTCTTTACCACACGCCTTAGACATATACAAAAACACCATGTTAATAACTTAGAATTTTCAGGGCTATGCAACATTTTCCAATAAAAAAAAATCAATTAACGGTTGAACCAAAAATCTACGGCAAAATCTGCCAGACAGATTCACAGCAAACTTCAAACTTCAAACTGCTATTACTGGAAAATAGTTAAGCTGCATGACCTATCACTTCTGAAAGCCTCACGAGTCTACTTTCCCACGCAAAAAGCGGATTGAAATTCCAAGTTTCCTAGATCAAAATATAGCCATTCCTGTAAGACGCAGCACTGCGGATCCACAACAGCAGCTCGGTAAAACATTTTTCATATTTTCTGTGCTTTGCGTAAAATTCTGAAAATTTAACACAGTATATACGACATGTATGGGTAGCTACAGTAAAATTTTCAGAAAATTACGAGCACAGAAACCATGTCTAAAAATTCACTCAAAACCATGGCAGATACAAGTTCAATCACAATCAAACACCCTTGGCTATCTAAACCACGACTTTCTGTAAGACAACCCCCTAAACTTTCTTCCTTATTGTAAAATACCAGATTATACTACCCAAAAGCTATAAAGATTGTCAAATTAAGATCAAGAATCAAGAACCTTACCTTGAATTAGGTTTTTCCCCTTCCCTTTCTTCTTCTTCTTCTTCTTCTCCTTCTCCTTCTCCTTCTCCTTCTTCTTCTGCCGCTATCTCTCTCTCTCTCTCTCTCTCTCTCTCTCTCTCACTTGTGTATACGTGTGTGACTCAGCAGAGAAGAAGTAAACGTGGAAGTTTTTAAACCCCTAAGAGAGGAGTTATTCCATACTATCAAACCCGTGAGACTACGGTGCTCTGACCAATGGAAACATTCCGTTTCGCATACTTTTTAAACAATGCCAATTAACTCAAGTAACACACAATTTAGATAAACACACACAAAATCAAACACATAGACATAAATTAAAATTCGGGTATTACAAATACCCACGTCTGTAAGCGTAGGGTTCTCTCTCTCTCTCTCTCTCTTCCACTACTTGTTTCTAACTGAGATCTCAATGGAGGAGGAAATCATTGACAAATATTCTGCTTTGTCCTTTCAAAGGAGGAACATGAGGCGATATTGTTGTAGACAGAGGAAATCAAGATTGGGAAGGAGGAGTGCGAGCGTTGTATTTTGGGGAAAATAATCGCAAATAAGGGAATCAATCTTAAAAGTCTTAAGGCGGCCATTGAGATAGTTTGGGGCTATCCTAAGGGTCTCAAGGTGGCAGAAGTTGGTGGTGAGATATACAAATTCATTTTTAGTAATGAAATGGATATCCTTCGAGTATTGTTGGGTAGCCCTTGGCTTTACAACAACCAACTCCTAATTCTGGAACGTTGGTGCGAAGGAACAAATGTTGGTCATATGGATTTTTTGTCACGCCCTTTTTTGATACAACTCCATTCTTTACCTCTGGAATACATATCTGTTGATGTGGGGCGTAGTCTGATGAAGGTTTTTGGAGATGTTCAAGAGGTTATGGTGGCCTAATTGAATGACAATCAAGGAAGATGCATCCGCCTAAAGGTGGAGTTGGACGTAACAAGGGCACTCCCACGAGGCAAATGGGTGATGACTGTGGGTGGGGAACCTTTCTGGGCACCGTTTTGATATGAGAAATTACCTATTTTTTCTACTACTGTGGTATTGTTGATCATGATGATAAAGCATGTGTTCTAAACTACAATGACTCCAAGACTGAGGTGGCAAAGGAAAATCAGTATGGAGCATGGCTCAAAACTTCTCCGGTAAAGATTTCAACCAAATGATGGATGGAGGAGGTTCTGGATTTTTCGTTGTCAGCATCGTCATCAGCAGGAATGGGTAAGGAAAGGCTTGTGATTAATGGGAATGATAAGGTTTATTCTCGAAAAGGAGGAGATTAATTTGAAATCTGCAAAATGGCGGATTGTGTTGAATTCTAATGATACATAGAATAATTCTCCGGAATTGGATCTGTTGGGTCAAGATATGGGCCTAAGGGGACAGGTGCGAGAAAAAGTGGGTGATCAATTAGGCCCAGTTGGTGAAATAGACCCAATCATCTGGGAAAAGGCCCACTTAGTGGGATCTATAGTTGGGCCATCAGATGGTATGATAGTAGATCCACAATCAGGAACTGGAACAAATGTTATCCAACCTAACCCATTTGAGGTGTTTACTAGCAATCCGAATAAAACCCTACAAGAGCAGAGAGAGTTCGAACTAAAGGAGAAGGAGCTATCCAAAAAAAGGGAAGTAAATGAGGCTTTCATTGCTAAACAAGGAAATTGACCTAGTGTCCAGGTGCAGGAAACACAAAAGACAAATGTAAGTGCAAGTGGTGGTGTGCAAGATGGGACTATGCAGGAGAATTCTGAGTCCGTTTCTTAGGGGACTACGGGGAGTAAAGGGCAAAGAACGAGACAAACATTGGGAAGGAATCAGAGGGTTACGAACAAAGGAGAGATTGGAAAGTCCATGGTTTTGCCAGTAAAGAGGAAGGGTGAATCCAATTTGGTGGAGGTGGCTGTTTCAAATGAGTCAATCCAGGGTCTTTTAAAGAAGTAGAAAGTGGCTCTTAACAATGGTGTTTTTGTTGCTGAAACGGTGGAGGTAGCCAGTCGCGAATGGCCCCAAGGGGCCAGATGAGGCTACTAGGCTGGAATTGTCAGGGATTGGGGAGAGGCCTAACTGCGCACCAATTGAAGGAGATTTGTATGCTCCACTCTCCCCAACTGGTTTTTCTCGCCGAAATGAAAACCGGTTTGATAGAGTAGATTATGTTCAGCGTTTTGTAGGGATGGATGGTTTTCAGATAATGGATCTTTTATGCACAATTGGAGGACTAGTGGTGCTGTGGAAATAAGATTTGAAGGTCAGCTTAGTTCGTAAAAATAGTTTTCTTATTGAACTTTTAATAACTTATGATGAAACAGGGCATGAGTCGCATTTGATCAACCTATATGTACCATTGATGGGATTCAGAAAGGGCAATGGGAGGAGTTATTGAGGTATCGACAAAAAAACAACACTACTGATTGGGTTTTATGGGGGGATTTTAATGATTTGTGGTGGGAGGATGAAAAGCAGGGGGGAGGAGGCATGAGATTTGGTCTCTAAGATCATTTTGGCAGTTTGTCAATGACCTGGGAGCTATTAATATGGGGTTTTCCGACTATCCTTTCATGTGGGCAAACCGGAGATATGGACATGGATTGGTTAAAGAATGTTTGGACAAGGTTCTTGTCTCTTTGGATTGGAAGGTAAAGTATGACACAGCCACGGTGAAACATCTTTTTACAGTGGGATCTGACCATGCGACACTTCTTCTTGATACAAATCCTCGAAAGGGAACTTTAAATTTGATAGCAGATGGTGCGAAGACCCCGAAAGCCATGATGTGGTGAAACGTAGTTGGAATGGTGCTATTAGAGGATCTATAATGTTTGAGGTCTTTCAGAAAGTAAGGAATTGCCGCAAGGAATTGAGGAATTGGAGCAAGCAAAATGGGTTCAATGCAACTAAAAAGATAACCAAATGGAAACGAAAATTAGAATTCATTGGGGCTGACCAAATAAATGTGCAGGGAAGTGAAATTAGAGCGCTTGAAAAGGAACTAAACATGGCAGAGGACCAAGAGGGCCAGTATTGGAGACAAAAAACTAGATTGAACTGAATGGTAAAAAGGGATAGAAATACCTCTTTTTTCCTTACCAAGGTGAATCAATGGAGAAGGAGATATGTTATCTCGGGTGTTCAGAATTCAAATGGGGTATGGTGTGATAATCCGGATGAGGTAACTAATGAGTCATGAAGTATTTCCATGATATTTTTCAATCGGATGGTACAGAGCATATGGAGGAGGTGACTACTACTATTCAAGGCAGAATTTTCGAGAATATGAACAGTCGGCTTACGGAGGATTTTTACCCGTGGCGAAATCAAAAGGGCCATTTTCGATATGGATCCCACGAAGGCTCCTGGAGCAAATGGCATGACGGCAAGGTTCTATCAACAATGCTGGTCAATAATTGCAGAGGATATTATCAATGCAGTACAGAGTTTCTTTCGGAGTGGGCAAATATTGAGGAGCTTTAATCACACCCATATTGTCTTAATTCCTAAAGTCAAGACTACGTTGTAGATTTCTCAATATCGCCCTATCTCATTATGTAATGTTGTGAATAAAATCATTGCTAAAGCCTTGGCTAATAGATTGCGTGTTGTTGCATCACCTTAAAAACTGGCATTGAAACTTGATATTGCCAAGGCATACGATAGGGTCGAATCGGCATATCTAGAGAAGGTTATGCAGACAATGGGTTTTGATGAGAAACGGAGGGGCAGGGTTATAAACTATATCACAATGGTTTCATACTCGTTACTGTCAATGGTCAACATCATTGTTTTATTAACCCCAAAGGGGCCTTTGACAGGGGGACCCTCTTTCCCATATTTATTCCTTTTATGTGCGGAAGGATTGTCTAGTTTGCTACAGGAAAAGGAGAGATGTGGTGATCTTAAAGGAGTTAAGATATGCATGAATGGGCCATTAATATCACACCTCTTATTCGCGAACGACTCATTAATCTTTTACCCAGCCACGAGACAAGATAGTGAAGTGGTTAAAAGTATACTTGAGACTTACCGGAAAGCTTCGCGTCAATTGGTGAATGTACACAAATCATCAATTTTTTTCAGCCCTAATACCATGGAAGAATGCAAAGGGAGATGCCACAACATTTTGGGGTTTAGTAGAAGCTTTGTGGAGGGTATATACCTAGGGTTGCCCTGCATTATTGGGTGATCCAAATAGGCAACTTTAGGGTACATTAAGGAGCGAGTAGTGAATAAGGCCAAGATTTGGAAATAGAAGCATGTCAACCCAGCAGGCAAGGAGGTATTGGTGAAATCTGTCCTCCTAACAATGCCCATTTACACGATGGCATGTATCAAGATTCCAACGAGCTTATGCAAGTCACTCAATTTGGTGATTGCAAATTTTTTTTGGAATGGGGGTGATGAGAACAAGAAGATCCACTGGATGAGTTGAGAGAAGATTAATGAGGTGAAAGGAAAGGGAGGATTGGGCTTTAGAGAACTTGAAGCATTTAATTTAGCTATGCTTGCTAAACAAGGGTGGAGATTGCTTAAGGGAGAGGATTTGCTGTTCTACAGAGTTTTCAAGTCTAAATATTTCCCTAATTCGAATTTTTTGGAAGCACGAGCTAAGCCTTCAGCCTCTTAGGCCTGGCAGAGTATTCTAGCAAGTAAATCAATGGTGAAAAAAGGGTGGAGATAGAGAGTGGCTACGGGCACAAAGAATGCCATATGAGATGATCCATGGCTTAATGACCCTTTTTTACCCAAAATACTATCGGCTATGCTGGAGGGCATAAATTGTGAAACATTCAGTCAACTTATTGACCAGGAGAGCAAAGCATGGAATGAGTCATTGGTAAGGGCTATTTTCAATCATAGAGATGTTGAGCAAACTTTGGGATTATCGTTGAGCACAACTAACCAGTCGGATGTGCATATTGGGAGGGCTACATCAAATGGGAAGTTCTCAGTCAAGTCAGCATACATGATTGCAAAACAAGTGGGACAGTCGACCAAAACCGTAATGTTAATCGTGGGCAAACAAGTGGAAGTAGTGTTGATGAGGATAAATGGAAACGGATATGGCACATTCAAGCTCCCAACAAACTCAAACTATTTCTATGGCGGTGCCTGCACAATATTCTAATTGCCATCAAGATGTTAGCCCATAGAAAGTACCGGTGCCAACGGCGTGTCCTGTTTGTGGTTTAGTAGATGAAGCTACAACTCATGTACTTATGAATTGCGAGCGGGCTAGTAAGGTGTGGCTACTCTCTCCCTTTCAGTTAAGACTAGAAAATATGACTAAAGCACAATTTGGAGAGTTATGGACGACTATGGGATCAATTACTAGTGGCGGTGTAGACACCCCAATTTTGATTATCTGTGAATTCTAAGCAGGAGTTCGGATGCGTCCCCAAAGAGGTGGGAACCGAGCGGATATCCTGGGGCTGTTTGTCTTTGTATGCTGGTATATATGGAAGGCTAGGAATGACTGGGTCTTTAATAGGAAGTGGATTGGGGAGTAGAAAATCATGAGCCAAGGAACTACAGAGTTTCATACTTTTGTATTAGTAATGCTAAAACAAGGGAATCGAGACAACCAGTAGTAGAAGAGGTTAGTAGATGGAGCCCTCCAAACTACGGCATTCTTAAGATTATTTTTCATGCCGCGTTTGATGTGTCAAAAAAAAGAGGTAGCATAGGTCTGGTGGCCAGGGATCATTTGGGTCAAGTAACATGGATTGCAGCTATACCAATTTTCAAGGCGTGAAGGCTGCCAACTCGAGCTTATAGGTGATCATCAGAGATACAATTAGACTCTCTAGTTCATTTTGTGATGTTTCTTTTTCATTTGCTTCTCGTGATTGTAATAGGGCGGCTCATGCTGTAGCCAAATACGCCATATCTATCAAGCTACCCATGACATGGGAGGAGAATTATATGGACTGGGTGTGTAGGGAAGTTCTCTTTGATTCCTCGCATTGATCTTAATCAATAATATGGCTACCGATTGAACCAAAAAAAAAAAAAAAAAGATTACGGTGTGATTTTTGAAAAGTCGCCAATAACGTGAAAAGAGTTGAAGATGTATAAGATTAAAGTGCCAAAATAGTATTAGAACAATGGAAGTATCAAAGCTTGGTCTAATTGATAAAGAATATCTAAGATTAAGTCCTAACTCAAGTGATTGTTATCTTAGTAGATCCAGATACCCAAACATTGCATTAACATCACTCAAGACCATACAGACATTCCATAGAAAGTGTTGGTGATAGGGGATGGTAATGTTAAAGTCGAGTCGGCCAAAGTAAATTCTAACTTCACCAAAATAAATGTGTTGCCTTATATCTGTGGAAGTCAATATGATAAATCCTAAGATGTGGGAGAATTAACAAATCCCAAAGTGATAACATTATGTCAAATATTTTTTAATTTTGTAATTATTCTTGCTTTTCTTGAAACGGTAAAATGTTTATTAACAAACTTGATAATGAATACATCAAGTCGGAGAAAGGGGAGGGGAATACAACCTCAAAATCAAAATATACAAACAAAACCACCCAAGCATAATTGAAACCCAACTACAAAACCGTTACAATTCTGATCTTAAGGAGGGGACATCACCCAAACATCGTTTTTTGACCCAACAGATTGGGATAATCAAAATTAGGGGCAGGGAGATCCTTGTCTGCACGTGGGGTCAACACCTAAAACACCGTCCGAAACTGGGGTGCCCACTAGCTCTGAAGAAGAACAAAGCACCTTAAGTAGTTTGTCTTCAATCTCCTCCAACAAACCTTGTTGAACCGTGAACGGTAGCCTTCAAACACAGATCAAGTTAACTACGAACCCCACAAATGACTGGACTCACCCAACCGTCAAGATCCAAATGCTTCAGACCCCATGGACGGTCGAAAAGTTCGAGAAAGTTAATTTTGAGAAAAATGAAATGAAGTAAAGTAAAAGAAAGAGAAATTACTTTCCCATGAGTGTTCAGTTGATAAATGATATTTTGAGAAAAGTGTAATTGGCATGAGCAAGCTATCCTATGACACATAACTCCTTTTTTGCAAGATACATTTTGACGGGAAGTGAGTGTTAGTGATTAAAAAATTATTGTGGATCCTATTATTTATTTATTTATTTTGATAATTGAACACATTAAAGTTATAGAAAATTTGATTTTTCAATTCAATTCCTTTTCGTACTGTACTTCATTGACAACTTAACGAGGCCTCCACTTTCCCAACTGCGCAAGAGAGTCCAAACGAATAGGAAATCCAGGTTGTAGGCGCGCGAAGCAGAAAAACGCGTCAAGATTCAGGGTGGACTCACCCCTCCAATTAGACCACAGAGAGAGAGAGAGAGAGAGAGAGAGAGTGTGTTTGTTTTGGAATGGCATGGCAATCTATCCCTTCCCTTCTTCCCTCAAATCCCCAGCAGCAATCTTCCTAACCCTCATCTCCACCCTCATCTCCACCCTCCTCTTCTTCCTCCTCAAACCTCCTTCCCCAAACTACCCCTCCACGACGCCACTAATACACCACAGATTCCTTCTCAAAGCCACCACCGCCACCGCCACCACCTCCACGCCACCCCGACTCTCCTGCTCCTCCATCCACCAAATCCCACCACACTCCCAATGCTCCTTCTCTCTCCTCCACTGCACCTCCCATGGCCAACTCATCAATTACTTCTCTCTCCACTTCTGCCTCTTCCGCCAAACCCCTTCTCTCTCCATCCCCTTCCTCTCTCTCATCGTCCTCTTCCAGTTCTACCTCCTCGTCAAAACAGCTCAGGATCACTTCTCCGTTACGGTCACCAAACTCTCAACCCACCTCAATTTGACACCCAGTATGGGCGCCGTGACTCTACTGGCCCTGGGTAATGGTGCCCCGGACGTGTTCGCCTCGGTGGCGGCCGTCCGGGGTGGCAACCCGAGGACCGGGTTTGGCGCGATTTTGTCGGCTGGGACGTTTGTTTCGGCCCTGGTTGTTGGGTTTGTGGCGATTTACGCAGCACCGTTTGCGGTGGACCCCGCACCGTTTGTTAGGGATGTCTTGTTCTACTTGGCTGCTGCGTTGTTTTTGTTCTATGTGTATCTTAGTGGGGAGATTTTCTTGTGGCAGGCTGTTGGGTTTGTTGGGTTTTATGTGTTTTTTGTTGGGATTGTGTTTTGGATGGATTTGGGGATGGGTGGTGGGAGGAAAAGGAAAGGTGGGATTGTTGTGGAGGTTCAAAAGGATGTAGTAATTGGTCAGGATTGTGAAAAAGATGGAGAATTATTGGGGAAATTAGAGGGAGGGAAGCCGAATTTTCGTTTTCTACAAGTTTTTTGGCAGGTATGATTTGGTTACGGTTATGCTATTTTTGCATTTCTATATTCCTTTTGATGTATTTTGTTATGAGTAGGAATTGGGATTGCCTGGTTACCATGTTTTGATAACATAATGCAAGTTGGATGTAGACGGTAGATCTAAGGATGTAGTTCCACTTGTGATCTTTGTCAAATTGGCTTCTTAATCGGTCTTCGAATTGATCCAATTGGATTTTCCAGTTCCAAAAGTTTGTGGGTACAATTCTTCTGTGATTGGAAAATTGACATCTTTCTCACCTAGATCTAATTGTAGTCACTGCTCCGTCATACATGTCTTTTATCAAATCGATGTACTCTCTCCCCTTTCCCTTTGACGCCCACCATATTATACTGTTGAGTATCCTTTCATATCCGTTTTCGAAGTCTATAACAATTTACAACTGTGTGAAGATCTCTCTTCTTATGTCTATACATTTCTTTTATTCTCCAATCAGTGAATTGCTTCCCCACTTGTTCTGTTGTTCTGTCTGTCATATACCCAAAATGATTCTCCGACACACATGCTATTAAATTTTATGAAGGATTAGAAGTGGTTGATTTCTTTGAGTGTTCAATGGATAGAAAAGGCCTTTTTTTCTCTCTTTTGTATCTGTGCGTGGGTGAAGAATTTTGATTTCATATGGACTGGAAATGATATGTTTGTTAATGGACAAATGTAGTGTCCTCACAAGACTGGAGTATTTGGTTTACGGTGAATGCACTATGTATCTTAGTTATGTACAAATCTGTTGCCACTATTGGACGAACCATGGAAGTTGGTTACAGGTAATTTGGGCTCTAGATGTTGAATATCTTGGTCATTTCTCACATAGTGCATGATAATGGGCATGTTGTGATTCTGTGAATTGATATTTCCCATTGATGAACTACCATAGGTAGTGAGTGTTCATTTGCTGGAAGGGCTATAAACGGTGGACTTCACCCGTTAATGATAGCTCCTTTCCTCTTCACGATGTACATCTGATCTGCCAGTCTTAGGTTGATAATGATAACTCAGTAAAAGGGATGTTAGTGTTGTTGGTGATCTCCCGTCCAAACTGTTATGAGTGTAATTTTCGGGGGCTTTTGGTGAGAGTTTTAGTGTCATTCTGTATTGCATATTTAGAAGACAACGGTTGCCAGTTCTTTGGTGCAGTTTCATCATGAAGAAACAATTGATGAAAAGTGTTCCATTCATTTGTGAGAAACAGTTATATCCACTAGTCATTGCTAGATAGCACGAGATGTAGAATCTGGTAGATAATCCTAGTTATCCGCTTTTCGGTGCTGAATGTGTTGGGATTTTCAGTTTAACATTGTTAGTACTTGTGTCATTAGGATTTTAGCATTCTAGTGGAAGAGGAGGCGTGAAGGAATATAAGCCTTGATTGGTTTTTGGTCACATTCCAGTTTTTCTTGAAAATGAATCCTTTGATCTTAGCTCAGTGTCTTCCATGTGCTAGACTATTTTCTGATATACATGTGATCTTTCTTGATTGCTTGTTTACTTGAGTAATTGTTTTTTGTTGTTTTTTATCGGTAGAAGCCAGTATTGTTAGAATAGTTAGATTAGCACACTGGAAGAGGAGTTGAACTCTTGACCTCCTTTCTTGGCACCTAAGTGCACTCGTGATGCCGTTTGGCCAAAGGCCACTTGGCGACTAGAAGTAATTTTAGAAGTAGCCTATTCAGAGATGAACTATAAGTATGAGACTGACTTTGGTTTGTACATGATTCGACTGTAATGCTAAGAATGTTTCATCAACTCATCTATTGCTGTAAAGTTAACTAATCTTCTTATGACCTATTTCTCTTTTTGTCTGTCCACAGATCTCAAAAGTGTGGGAGCTTCCAGTCTCAGTTATTCTAAAACTCACTATACCTCAGAGTTCACCTTCTGAATGGAACAGATTCTATCGATCTGCCAACATTGCTCTTTGTCCTCTTGCCCTTCTCTTCTCTTGTAACTCATTCATGCCGTTAAATCATCCCATCGTTTTCCTCCTTCCAAATGCCCATTTCCCTCTCTGGCTACTAGTACTCTTCGCATGCTCCTCTCTAGCACTGCTTCACTTCGTACTCGAAAAAGAGCCCCCCAAAACTGAAGAAATCTCTGTAGTGCTCGTATCATTTGTGATGAGTGTGTTTTGGATCTCCACTGTAGCCGGAGAACTCCTCAACTGCCTAGCAGCTCTTGGAGCACTCCTTAAGTTGCCTCCTGCACTACTTGGGCTGACAGTGCTTGCATGGGGAAACTCGGTGGGTGATCTTGTTGCTGATGTGGCAGTTGCTAAAGCAGGCCAGCCAGCAATGGCCATGGCTGGATGCTTTGCTGGGCCCATGTTTAACATGCTTTTCGGGCTTGGTACAGCTTTAGTAACGCAGACTGCTGATATTTATCCAAAAGCCTATGAGCTGCATTTCCACCTGAGTATTGTGGTGGCTTTTGTGTTTTTGCTTCTCAGCTTGATGGGTTCCCTTTTGGTAGTTACTTGGTACAGGTTCCGGGTACCTAGATTTTGGGGATTCTGCCTCGTCAGTCTCTATATTTCATTCATAGCTGTGAGTTTAGTCATCGCCAAATTTTCTGTGTGATTTTTCCCACCTGCCTTGAGGATGGCTTGTCTGATCATTGTTTTACTGGCAACAATGGAGAGCATTGATACAAATACATGGCGATTCAGTTTTCTTTGTTGTATCTGCTCATGAAATGCTAATGCCGTCTTGAAAGATCATTTGTTGTATAGGTTCATCGGAGAAAGAATGTGTTAGACATCCAATTGTCTCCCTAACACTGCAGTCGTGAAACATATATATCTTGTATCATTTCATATTGTCTTGCTTATTTTTCCTGATTTATTAAGACAGGTTGGGATATTGAATCACTGAATCAGATAATGTGACTCACTCACGTAAGACAGATTCATTTTACGGTGACTTGTAATAATCAGGGCAAAAAGATTTCTGATCTCAATATTTTTGGTCTGAAAATAATTGATAATTGATGTCTTTTCCCCTTGTTCTCAGAATAGTCTGGTACTGATGGCTATGTTATATTTTGGGCATTTTACTTTTTTCTGTAATTAGTAGGGGTGCAATGTGTGGTGCGGTGTTGGACCAAACTGACCTCCGGAACGAGAGTTATGGACTTCAGGTGTGCCCTGCTCAAAACCGACACTGAACGGCCCAGCAAATGTTTAGGCCAGTCAGTGTTAACGATCCTGGCTGCACCTCGACTACTCACTTCCCCGATACGGTTAAAGACAGGCAATCTACGCTGGGATTAGGGGGCCCATATGAAATTATCTCAAGAATCAAACACCCAATCAATTGTGGGAAGAGCAAATCAACCAACTAGCTCTCGGGGCTATCTTATTTCTCTTTGTTTTAATGGGACAATGACATAAATGAGGTTGATTGACAATGTATGCAATGTAGAGGTTAATTTTGTACTGGTTTAGCTTGAACTACTCGTTTTAGTTGGCTAGTTTTCAGGATTTTTTTTTTTTTTTTGGGTAGCATTTGAAGAAAAATATTTATTTTTTAAATTCATTTCGACGAGAGAAATGTACCTGTTTTGGCATAGTGTTGATTTAAACGCAACTCCGGCACTTTCTTTCATGTTGATTTAACATTGTTTGATTTGTTTTTCAGTTACTAATGATATTGCAAATAGATCTAGCATTACAATATTCATTTTAAGAGAAAAATGTGGGTATGGAGTCGCTGTGGTGGGGCTCACTATAAAGTTGTAGTAAGCCCATTTGGCTCCATCTTAGTTATAAATGCTCAAATTTTAATCCAAACAATGAATGATTCGAATCATTTGGAGTTTGAATTAAATTTGAGTCGTCAGTGCCGAGATGGATAACCGGACGAGGCTCACTACAGCCCTGTAATAACTTACCTCACTACAGCCCCCGCTACCGAGATAAATGTGCTTTGAAATCATATCAACCAATATCTAATCTGAGATACTTTTGGACTTTAAAATTGAAACCCTTAAGTGGGGCAAAAGTTTTGAGATGGTAGGAGTAAAGTACTAGGTATTAATAACCGCCGAAAATCAGGAAAAACAAGAAAGGCGGCGGGTACTTGGCCAACGTAAATTAGTCCATGGTCCACGAGGGACGGTAGGGAATTTTTCTACACTAAACATCAAAATGGTTTTGGTGTATGGTTGTCTCAAAAGTGATGCTGTTGCGGGTATTTCAGATGTTGCGGTAAGTATTTCAAATGAGAAAAACAAGATACAAAAAACGAAATAGTTTCTTACTTTTTCTGTCCCTTTTTAAATTATACATTTAAGAATCGTGTATTTTTGAAGCCGTTAAAAAATGCACTTCCGTTGCATGTTTTTCACTTTTTTTGCACCAAATTAAAGAACTCAATGAACACTTTAATTTGGTATAAAAAATTAGAAAATTATACAAAGAAATATGTTTTTAGGGAGTTTAAAATTGTACGTATTCCGACAGTGATCACTTAAACAAGGGCGGAAGAAGTATAAATCAGAATTATTTCACTCTATTTTGTTGTTTCACGACAACATCTGAAATACTTATCATTACATATATATATGCAGTACTCCCTCCGTCCCAAATTGCTAGTCTTTTTTTCTACTTTCGGATATCCCAAAATGTTGATCTTATTTCTAATACTAACTATCAAAATATGCCAAACTTTCAGCTTTACACTTAAAAAATACTCTTTCCCTCCCAATTTATTTCACAGTTTTTGAAATTTATTTCATATTCAAATCGTCTATATCTTTAAGTTTATAATGTTTTTCATGATTTTTAAAGCTTTGTAAAAAGCAACTAATTGATCTATCAAACAAGATTCATATTGCATATTTTTTTAGACCCATATTGAAAGATATAAACAATTTCGAACCACTTAGGCCTAGTTTTCCAAAAAATTTAGCAACTCAGTTGCTAAAATCATGGTATTTCAAATAATAAAAATTAAGTATTTCCGTGTATTATTTTTAAAATTTTTCACACCGAATTAAAGTATACGAGGAGTACTTTAATTTGGTGCAAAAAAAAATCGAAAAAACGATACACGGAACCATTTCATTTTTTGATTTGAAATACCATGATTTTAGCACCTGGTAAACTCATTTGTTAAAATCACCATGATTTTAGCAACTGGTGTTTTGGAAAACTAGGCCTTAATAACTTCACAATTTTGAACGATAATTTTGGAACTCTAGAACAATAATTTTGTCCTTTAAAAAATTGAATTTTTCAAAAGGAAAGAACAATTTGGGACGAAAAGAGTAGTATTTACAACAACACCGAGTTGCTATGGTAGGTGAGCAGCTCTCGGAATCAACGATTTCCTCATTGCCTCTCACTGTCGATCCCCCTCTCTATCATGTTTGTCCCAGTCGCTAAAGTACGACTATAGACTATTGAGCCGGTCAAACATGCAACGCCGCATACATTAAACAATCGAAAATTTTAAAATCAATTCAATGAATTGTCATTAAAATTTTAAAAATATATAGAAATATGTGTTGCAGGAATATATGCGAAAGTGTATAAAAAAAAGTACACTAAAGTACGTATTTTTTTGGTTTTATCATTGTCTTATTGTCAGCTCTTACGCTACTAATACAAAGACCTTTTTAAACAATAATGCTGAGTATATCAAAGATTTAATTTGGGATAATGGGTTACCGAGTTTATTTGGAGTCCCAACAAATAATTCAAACCGTTTATTAATTTTAAAATAATATTTTAAATAGTTTTGAATTTTGAATGCAAATTTAACGTTTGTATCACTTATTTATATATATCTAATTGAGTTGATGTTTTATAAAATCATTCAAAACATTATTTTCAATTTAATAAATTATTCGATTTATTCATATGGGACCCAGAACCATACTCGAGTCTCCGTTCAAAAAAAAAAAACCATACTCGAGTCTACATTTAAGAGAGGAAGAGAGAGATACTTCTTTGTCAAAGGGAGAGAGAGAGAGAGAGAGAGAGAGAGAGAGATGAGTATGGAGGTGACAGCAAGAGCTCCCGGGAAAATCATACTCGCCGGGGAGCACGCCGTCGTCCACGGATCAACTGCGGTCGCCGCCTCCATCGATCTTTACACTTACGTCTCTCTCAGCTTCCCCCCTCATTCTGGTACGAAAAACCCTCTTGCATTTCTTTCATTCTTGCCCAATTTTTTTTCTTTGCTGTGTTCTTGTTCTTGGTCTTTCGAATTGACTGGCATTGTCTAGCTTTGTGTAGGATTTAACTCCTCTCCAGGATTGGTGGCACGATTTAACTGGCGGGTCGGGGTGGTGGTTATTTCGGGTCGTCCGGGTGGGTCCAATTAGTGGCCCCCTGTAAAAAAAAATCATGTCTACTAGTTCCATAGAAAATTGCTTTGTTGTCAAATTGCTCAAAACCATGAAGCAAGTAGTGATTATGATCATTCAAATAAATAAATTGTGCCAAGATTACGAAATAGTAACTTGGTGTGAGAAATTTCATGTTGAATGAGGGTCAAGGCTTAGCAGTCACTGACTCGCTATTACTTCGTGGATTTATAGACTTTACCTTAATTCTTGATATTTGCATACTGGCTCTGTACTAAAGAATGACGAATCATGATATTCTAACAAGTTTTCTAGTACTGGGCTTCCAATTACAAATATCCGTAATAGTACCGAGAAAAGATTCAATGTAATAATTGATGGTAAAAATGAAAAAATACCAGTATTCTCCAATATAGAAATGGAAGTTAGGCTCATGCAATCTGATTCAAAGGTAATTAATAATCTTATTAGTTTGATGACCGAATCATAAATCTTTGTTAGAGATATTTTTATTCAGCCTAGAATGAACCTCGAATATGCTTCCGAGAAAGCTGTAAACTCCCCTCCTGGAAATGGTGAAATGATATTTCCCCTACCAGAGCTGCCAAAAGACATACGAGTGTTAACCAATGATTAACCTGTAAAGGAAAGAGTGTCATTTTGTTCACCCTCCTTAAAAGAGTGTTAACAAAACCCTCTCCCTTATAGGTTGAATTGGTGTGGGTCACACCACAAAGTGATGTCATGCTTATCTCTGCAATACACTTTTTGGTAAGCATGACCTCATTTTGAGGTAAGTATGACATCACTTTGTGGTGGAACCCACATGTTTCAACCAATAAGAGAGAAGGTTTTGTTCACCCTCTTTTGAGGAGGGTGAACAAAATTGCTCTCTAAAGGAAATGACGTCTGTCAACAAAAGCAAATTGTTACCGACATGATGAAACTGATATTTAAGGATTCATCAGAGTTACTGAATTGTGGAAAGTTTGATGCAGGACAAGATATTAAGGGCCTTGAATTGTGGAAATATTATTTCGGTAACAATTTTTATTTATGATTTTTACTAATCAAATCTTACCAAAACTAAATTAGGAATGTGCATAACTGGCAGCACAAGTTGATTGTATATGCTTTACTTGGTTTCGGAAAAAAAGTTTCTAAATTTAACATGAGAGTTCATGTCCAAGAGATAATAAGTTGGTTTAGGATTTTAGGCAGTTTATAATAGTATATCATTAGTGTAATTTCCTTGGGGCTAATGTTAATTGTTTTAAAGATCCTAAATCGATGTCCTTTTTACCCGTTTCTGTGTAGTTCTCCATTCATACTACTAGCTGTTGTTCTTAGCAATTTGATGTTTTGTTATCTGTTGCCTTGATCACTCATTGCAATCATCTTCTTTGTGTAGACAATGATGGTATGCTAAAGCTCCATCTGAAGGATATGAACTTAGAATTATGTTGGCCAGTTGGCAGAATTATGGAAGTACTGTCTGAGGTGGGTAGGGAAATTCCTTCACCACCTACATCATGCTCGCCAGAGGCTACAAAATTAATTACAGCTCTAGTTGAAGAGCAAAATATTCCAGAGGCACAATATTCTCTTACTGGCGGAATTTCAGCATTCCTCTGGCTATACACTTCCATCCAAGGGTGTGTCTGATTGTGGTTTCTTATATAACCTTGCTCTACATTACTAATTATCTAACAGATTACTTTTTTTTTGGTATGCAAGTCCCAAAACATGATACATCTTGGAAACAAGTAGTGATCTAAAGGGATTCCCAGAGGTAGGTAGTAAAGAAAATTAATAAAAATCTAGAGTGACTGGAGTTTTAGCCATAAAAAATATAAATAATTAGTTATTATCACCCTAGAAATGTGTTATGCATGAATGATTTTAAAAATAATATTGCGTGTCTAGCACTTGAAAGAAATAAGTTATAGTTCTGTTATCTACGCAGTCCTAGCCCTATCTTGCAACTTAGGGCATGCCAATCTCCCATTTCCGTTCTTGGACCTTGCATTGGTGCAATCCGTGTTCCTGGTAACATAGAGTCCTTGCTCTTTTAACTTACAAAGTTCTGAATGGTCTCTGTTTGTTTGTCAGGTATAAACCTGCAAAGGTGGTCATTACTTCTGAGCTCCCACTTGGTTCTGGCTTGGGTTCGTCTGCTGCGATCTGTGTGTCGCTCTCAGCTGCTTTTGTCGCTTTGTCAGATAGCGTGAATTTAGAGCGCAGCCAAAAAGGTTGGTTAATGTTTGGAGAGGACGAGCTGGAACTGGTGAACAAATGGGCTTTTGAAGGTGAAAAAATAATCCACGGGAGGCCATCTGGTATTGACAACACAGTGAGCACATATGGTATGTGATAGTTAATGACAATTGCCTGAAGAAACATTTTTATATCTGCAGAAACATTTTCCCATCCACTCTTGTCAGTAACAATGGCTGGGCTTTAAGACCAGCCTTGTTCACAAATTTATGATCTTAATCTCGTTAATTGGCCAAATACTGTGAAGGAGTCATGAAGCTAGTAAGGAAATTGGTGTGACATTTCAGAATGTTAGGCAAAAGAAGTCAGAAAAGTAATTCATTTTATGCTTGTAAAAGATTGAAGTATACTGTGTCATTATTAAATTATGGTTATGCAGTTTGAGTTTTTTTGATGATTCAGAAATCAAATATGGCATGCGTTCCTGTACTGATCAATGTGTATCTTTTTCATTGATGCTAAATAAATAAATAAATAAGCAGATTGTTTAAAGAGAGAGGTTGATGAGGGGAAAATATTTGTGAAAGAGCTACAAACTGACTGACAAAACTTCATAGTTGTACAATTGCTACTTATTGATTAAGTTTCTGGACGTACAATTTCAATCTTGTGAGACCCCTTCTAGTCATCTTCTTCATCACTACATACCCCTTCCCAACAGAGAGATTTACAACAGTAGCTATGAAGCACTGGTAATTTGAGAAGGATGTCATATCTCTATTTAACTTTTAATCGAATACCAATACTCCTCAAATACATCCAGAGATGTATCTCTGACTCTATTTAATTATTCTCTTTAATTTTGAGTATTATCAGATACTAGTTCCATACTCTTTGTCACGTATATGAAATGGAGATTATAATGTCTGCTACGTTGCATTATTTTCAATGGGATGAATATAACAGTGAGACCCCTTCTAGTCATCTTCTTCATCACTACATACCCCTTCCCAACAGAGAGATTTACAACAGTAGCTATGAAGCACTGATAATTTGAGAAGGATGTCATATCTCTATTTAACTTTTAATCGAATACCAATACTCCTCAAATACATCCAGAGATGTATCTCTGACTCTATTTAATTATTCTCTTTAATTTTGAGTATTATCAGATACTAGTTCCATACTCTTTGTCACGTATATGAAATGGAGATTATAATGTCTGCTACGTTGCATTATTTTCAATGGGATGAATATAACAGTAGTTTTCGATTACTTAGCATACTTCGTCGGAAGGCATACTGTTGTGTTTAAAATAGTAGTACAATAATTCTCCATAGTCTACTTAAATGACTTATCCTTAACATATCGTACGTGTCATTATGTCACGTTCACGTATTGATATCCATACTTCATGCGAGAATAAATGCCTCTTTTGGTCATATTTACAATATAAAATATCAGACATTACTCTTCCAGACACATTAATATCTAGGACATTGTAAACTTGTATTAATTATTGATGTGTTGACTGTTCACACTGCATCCGTATCCTATTCTTCAGATTTACATGTATCATTGTACCCCTATCGTGGATCTGTATACATGCTTCCCAGAACAGAAGCAGAAGTAACAATGACACCGTAGTGTGAACTGTCTGGTGGTTTTGGTAAATTTTTTTAATAGGTCATCAATGCTTAACTTGCATCATTAATTGCACTCTGTTGTTAGCGAGTACGGCATCCTTGTTTTGAGATTATTTAATGCAAGAGGCCTTCAAGATTTGGGTATATGACAGAAGTTTCTGTAACAGGCAATATGATCAAGTTTAGGTCAGGGGAGTTGACACGTCTAAAGTCCAATACGTCACTTAAAATGCTCATAACAAACACAAATGTTGGGAGGAACACAAAAGCATTGGTTGCTGGCGTTTCAGAGAGGACAGTCAGGCACCCAAATTCGATGGCTGCCGTATTTAAAGCTGTTGATTCTATCAGCAATGAAGTGGTTGACATCATCCAATCACCTTCTCATGATGAGAGGATTGTATCTGAGAAAGAAGAGAAGCTAGGGGAACTGATGGAGATGAATCAAGGTTTGCTCCAGTGTATGGGGGTCAGCCATGCTTCTATAGAAACTGTGCTTCGAACAACGTTGAAATACAAATTGGCCACCAAGTTGACAGGAGCTGGTGGTGGGGGCTGCGTTCTAACACTGCTACCAACCCGTATCCATTTCATTATGTTTCCTGTGTTGCGGTCTTTTACTTTTCATGCTTTCTATTTTTGGGTTCCTTTTTTTTTTTATTTTTGCACTATTCCATAACTTTGTTGCATCTTTATGCATGTCAATCTAGTGGTCCCAAAAGAGTACATGTCACGTGACTCACGTCCTTTGATTGAAATGATGTCGGAAGAAAAACTTAGACCCAAATTAGGGAATTATTTTGTAGTAAGCTCTAGAGTTGGATGCTTGGAAAATCAATAGATTTTGGAAAGATCTGTGGAGTGTAACAGGACGGAGTAATAAATGTGAATAAAAGAGATGTTCAAAATTCTAGGAAATGAATATTGTGGAGAGGATAACATGAAATTGGGCGAGAAATATTGAGAAGAGAGTTTGTTGTAGTAAGAAGCGCATATCTTGAATCTGGAGTAAGTAGGCATATAGACAGCCAGTCTTGGCATAAGCTGAAATATTCCTACATTCTCATGTCCTGAATTCACAAGTGCTAGCTTTAGATGTGTACACGCTTCCTTGACTACATGTATCAGTGTTATCAGGAATGTTGGTCGACAAAGTCATTGCAGAGCTTGAGGCTTGTGGATTCCAATGTTTGATTGCTGGAGTTGGCGGAAAAGGTCTCGAGATTTCTTTCAACTCATTGTCCTGATTTTCCCTGAGGTACCTAATCGTTGTAAGGATCTGCATCCACAACGATCAATAATGAAATAAAGTTTTTACATTTTATGCCTCTCTGTGTGTCCTCTTAGTTTTGCTGTGTGTCCTAATGGCCAAATTGAATAACAGTCTCAAGTTTTCTACACCATTGTATGATGAAGAATCCTCTACTCCTTTAATCTGCTTTCTTTCTTTGTGGGGAAAAGTGCCGTCTATTATCACTCCCCACATCCAAGAAAAGTGTCGTCTATTATCACTCCCCATTTACCCATTTCTGATTAGAAGAAAGAACAATTGTTTTTTAGATCACCAGAGTCTAAAAGCTCGAAGACAATAGTAGAAGTACCTAACAGAGAAGACGGACAAATAACAAAACAAACTAAAAAAATAAGAGGACCATGGACGCACCCAACACTAACAAAGATGAATCAAGACTTTGTAGTCGACAATGAGACAGAGTCAGGTTCGTGGCCGTGCACTCTGAAGCGATAGATACACGTATGAGAAGCCCTTCCATGATTGGATGAAGAGAGATGGGGAAAAAAACTAGGGTTTTGTTTTGGGGTCGATGGAGTGGGGGAGTAAAAACCCTATATTTGTACAGAAAATTCTAAAATCAGCCCAATGGGCTGATTATAAGGCTTAAAAAGTGTATTAAAATGTATGAAATGTGTATAGAAATGTGTAAAAGTGTATGAAAAAGTAAAAAAAGTACATTGGAGTATGATTTTTTTTTTTTTTTGTTCTCTTATTGTCAGCCCAATGAGCTAACAATAGAAAAACCCTATTTGTATCTGGGACGGAGAATTTGATTGGTTCGGAACCCAAGAAAGAAGTAGGGTGCACAGGGTCGGACTCTATAAACTACTGGGCTGACAATAGAAAAACCCTATTTGTATCTGGGGACGGGGAATTTGATCGGTTCGGAACCCAAGAAAGAAGTAGGGTGCACAAGGTCGGACTCTACAAACTCAGTAACCCTATAAATTCAGTAACCCGAACCATTCCACCTTTTTTTTTTTTAATTTTAACAAAGAACAATTGTTGGTTTCTAGCTTTGCTGTGCAACTAAACCCTTTGAACGAATTGCCTCGGCAGGGCTTACCACTCCAAAGTTGCAAGGTTGATTCCCTCCGGTAGAGATTTGTTCTTGGGGCCACGTCACCTCACCCAAAAGTGTGGGAAGAACTGTCCTTGGGGCCACGTCACCTCACCCAAACGTGTTGAAAGAACTGGGGGAGGGACTACACAGTTTAATCTGTTTTCAACGGGACACTCTTCTATCACCAAAAACCCTCAAAAAAAAAAGAAAAAGAAAAAAGAACCTTGTACGAGTACCAGTCAAACATCATAAAATTTGGCGGAAGGGATCTAAAGAATTAGAGTCAAGAAAGTACACTTGACAAAAATCTGAAGAATTGGTGGTGGTTCAATTAAATAAACCGCAGTCAATATGCTGGTCTATAGCAACAAATGACTTGTTTGGCCAAATCCACCTTTCTTGTTCTAAACGGCCAAAGACTCAATTGTTCCCATTTGGATTCCCATTTTTGTTTGATCTATGAAATTGAATTAACAAATCCCATAAGACTTTAGGATTGACCATTCCCATTTGGATTTCCATTCTTTTTTTATCTATGAAATTGAATCAACAAATCCTAAGACTTTAGGATTGACCGTAACACAAAATAGAAGAATCGAAACCACAAAACAAACACATACGCAGTACGCGCAGTTGCACGCAATTGTACATGTATACTACTACATTTTCGTAATTAACATCGCGGGCATGCGAAGGGAACCTTTGTTGGGATAAAATTTCCATGGTAGCCAAATAGACTTCCATGACAAACAGGGCAATACAGAGCGGCCCACAAATCTGAACTTCAACCAACTGCACAAAAGCAGAGTTCCAAGCATCTTATTCAACTATGAAACGCTGATACATGCACATGAAAATTTTGTTTACCGTCATATATACGGTAAACTTCGGTACAGATTTATACAGATATAACACGAAAAAGAAACGACGAGAGTTAAAACTTTGGATACCCAGTTGGTTTACAAAACACAAAATGCTACCGCTCGGGTGCTAAACCTTTCACATGACCTATTTCAAAGATCCCAAAAGTACAAACTAGACAACGAACGAGAGGCAAAGGCAAACCACCGTCCACACGCGCATCAACCATTGACAACTACACCACCTGCAAAACAAAGGCCCAACACAAAAATAAAATGCATAAGTAGAACATCTACTACTAAACAGCGAGCGAACATGTACTAAGACTGAAATTTGGATGAAGGGTGTGAATAATGAAAAGGAATACATTGAAGAATCTAATGATGGTGAGCCCAATTTGGATGAAAGACTTGCGCGAAAAAACGAAATAAGACAACTAAAGATTCAGCCAGTAAAAGGGGTTCGACCAAGTGGGTAAGAAAGCAATAAATTCTTGTCCTCCATGAGGTCACATATTGGAATCGCATATTCGAATCCCACGAAGGCTGAATATTCCAAAAGTGAGAGCCACTGGAGGATTTGCACCTCGTTAACTTCAGGGTCTTGAATTAGTCGAGGTGTGAGCAAACCGGCTCGGACATCCGGTTATGAAAAATAGGTTTTAAGTTTTTTACATTAACAAGTTACCATAAACAAAATCAGTTTTATGTTTCTGCTTTTGTTTCATTACCGAAATCCTGATCCGTATATAGCCTGCAAGTTTCCATTGAACAATTCGAAAGTTTCCATTTGAGGATATCAAGTATGTTGTTCATACCACAGCGAGAAGGGAAGGAAAAAGGGTTCGTACCATTGGGGTGGAAGACCTGGCCTGTGATATAAGAGGAGTCGGCATTGCTCGCAAGGAAGACGTAACATGGGGCAACCTCGATTGGCTGACCTGCCCTCTTCATCGGCACTTCAGACCCGAATTTCTGAGTCTCTTCTTCGTCAAACGAAGCCGGGATAAGTGGGGTCCAGATTGGGCCAGGAGCTACGCCGTTAACGCGTATACCTGTGCCTACTAGCTGGAGGGCAAGTCCTCTGGTGAATGATACAATTGCACCTTTGGTGGCAGTGTAGTCCAGCAGCTTGGGGTTGCCCTTATATGCCGTTACTGATGTGGTGTTGATGATGGAGCTTCCTTCCTTCATGTGCTTCAAAGCATGCCTGTCATCACCCATAAGACTTGTTAGAACAAATCTGAAACCGATAGACCCGACCAATGATAGATCGCGGGCTATAACAAGAACCGTCCAGTTTATCGGTCACTACTCGATTCGGAAAGAGAAATCTATACGTATTAAAATACTTGATGATATATAAGAAGTTTGAAACAATTAGGAATCATTTCTCAATGCTACAAGGCTCACTTGCATCGAATTCAAATACGAACTCATTCGATTCATCTTTTGCACACTTTTGATTTAGACATTTTTGTGACATTTTCTGTTCTTGTTTTAAAATTGAAATTAACTATTCTAAGGAGCAAAAATGATAAATCATAAATCAAACTACCGACGACATTGTACAAGCATATACATAGGAAATGTAGTGTAATTACCTTGTCGTGAAGAAATAAGAGAAAACATTAGTCCTGAACACCCTCTCAAGCCTTTGCTCGTCAATTTCCTCGATCGATGCTGCCTTGTGCTGCTCGGCGGCATTGTTCACCAGGATGTCAATTCTGCCATAGGCATTCACCACCTCCTCTACTACCCTCTTGCAATTCTCGTCAAACCCGGCCCCAAGTCCGCCGGCACTGCAATCGGATCCTTCGCATCTTTAGTCTTCGCTTCTTTTAGCATTTGGAGGGTATCCTGCGCATCTTTCTCCTCTTGGGATTTCACATAAGTGAAGGCCACGGTTGCACCCTCCAGTGCAAAGCAGTGGCAAACTGCCCGTCCTATGCCGGAGTCACCACCGGTCACAAGTGCCACCTTGCCCTGTGTAACCCAGCCAACGCGATATAACAACAGGAGCATGTTTTCATAGAGTATGTGCGAGGCAATTGCTTTGTATATATCTATATCTATAATCTATATAGTAAGAAAGAGCATGTTTTAACTCATTAATACTATGGTGACATATCACATGGTACCCAAAATAATTTGTGTTCCGAGGTGTTTTTAGAGCACAAACGGTACGTAGACGGTATACTTGTGGTCAAGGACGGAGCTAGTTTGCAACCCGGGGTGGAATCTACAAACAATTATTTTCGTATTGCCAGAACAGTGCTATTCTTCAAAACGCGTTTATTGTTTTTGATATTAAGCATATTGATGGGTGATTAACCGATGAAAATGTGTAATTTTTGTATATTAAATATGTTGATGGATAATTAACATATTAAATAATTAATCTTAAAATAGTGGTACTTTTTTTTTATACTAGTTACTCCCTCCGCTAGTAAAGAAATTCCACTATCAAAAAACCTCTACTTTTAAGATAAAAAAATAAAACACCTTCATGCATAATTTGTTATATTTTTCGACACAAAATAATAAAACTAATTGAGATATTGAACAACTAAATTACACGTTGTTTTGTAATAGACTATCTCTGTAGGATAGAGGGGGGAGAATATTTATTTTAGATGCCACGTCCGAATCGGAATTCTAGTTCTGTCCCTCCTTATGGCAACCTGTATCTCTGTCTAGTAAAAGAGGATAAATTTTACTTTTATGGGACTCCAATTTTGGCTTGGGGATGAATGGATTCTCTGCCGTCTCTAACTCGTGAATCTGTCACAATCATATATTTAAATATCGGCCGAGACGTCTCATATCGGCCGATACGAGACGGTATTTGGGGGCTCCGATACGGATACAGGCCGATATCTCGGTGTAAGGAAAAATCGCACCCTGTCTCGGCCGATACCCGCGACGTATCGGTGTCTCGGCCGATACGAAAAAAAAAAACCAGGGCTCAAACATTTTGAAAAATTATCGGTGAACCAAAAATTAGCAAAAAAAAGAAAATGAGAGATTATAATTTACAACACCAAGAAAACCAGATCTTGAACACCGAAACAACCAGATCTTGAACACTACAATAGATTATTTCAAAAAAAAAAAAAACAGAAGATCAGATTATAACCTTATCGTGGTGGTTTGGTTAAATTATATGTGCTAAGATTGGTTAAAATATTACTAATTAAGCTAATGAGAGAAAAAAGAGAGTGTAAAATCAAGTTTTCTACATATTGCTAATGATTTTAAAAAATTTACGACTGAGACAGCCGATTCCCGCAACGTATCGCCGATATGTCCCGATACCGATACACCGATACCGCGACCGATACCGAGATTTAAAACCTTGGTCACAATCTTACTGCATGCTTATATTCATACTCATAGTACGTCATCGAAGTCTAAAATAGTTGCTTTCGTTGTACTGTATTTGTTGTGCTACATGATCAAATTTTCCTTCGAAAAATGACAAGAATTTCATTAACCCTAACTTGCTAAAGTGTTAGCAAACGTCCACCCTGTCCTGCTGATTTTGTGTCTGCTAAGAGTGTTGCCAGGGTAAAAAATTACTGGCCATAGGGACAAGGCTTGAGATCGAGGGGGTATGATTTTGCAAACTCCGTCGCATTAGTATTTTCCTAATCACCTCTAAACTAACCATACTTGAATAAAAATTTACATGGAAGATACTACACGGGGTCGGTGCCGTCCCTTCGGGGATCGGCCGTTCGTGGTTAGTCATGGACGGTTTAGATCATATCTTGTCCAAGAAAAATCTAAACCGTCCACTGCCGAACAAATCTAAATCGTCCATAGCCAATCACGAATGGCCGTGATCGGCCCAGCATCCTTAGGGATAGCACCATCCTCCGTGTATCGTAGGCGTTAATCCAAGAATTAATATGCATATTTGCAACTTCGCATCGAAATTCAGTCCATTGAATTGTAAAGAGCAAGTATTTTGTATAGTTAACGTGAATCATGATGCACAAAATCAATGTGTGTACCGTGTACGTAGCATGCATGATTCATGAAATTAATGCACGGAAGGATAAATAGCTTTTAATTAGGGGGCATGGTATTAGAGTACTTGGAGCTTATTGGCAGGCTTGTAATCACGGCTAGTAGCCTGAGGAACAGGGTCCATGACATGCTCCCTCCCTGGCTGGCTCTCCTGCCTCTGTGGTGGAAACTTCTGCTGTTTCTCTTCGCCGCTACCGGTCGCCATTCTCCTCTCAAACACTCCTCTCCTAAACCTCCAAGAGCTTCCTGTTGCCGGAAACCGACTTATCCGGTATGTCGTGCAAGGGTTACTCCGACCAACGGTGGTTGCTAACACTCTCGAGTAGTAAACAACACGAGATGATAACATACAAGCAAAAGTACACAGATGTGGACTGGGGTGGGTGGTTAGTAGGGTTTTATCAGTGATACATGGTACGGTCTTTTGTCCTTAGATACTAGATATATATAATTGCCAAGAGGTGGAGGTGAAATTATGCAATAGTCCGGGAGCACCGTCCTGTCGTGCTTATGACCAATCCACAACTACACATTCTCGTGGGGTTCACGAGTAAGGATTTAAATATCGGCCGATACATATCGGTTTTTAAAAGGACCTGGCCGATATTTGACTGTATCACCGATACTGTTACATATCCCGATACCAAGATTTAAAACCTTGCTACTAAAAATATAAATGTTATGTTTTAAAGTAGTCTGGAGCATCACGTGACGGTGCTCCCGATCTGAGTAATTAATTACTCGAGGTGGAGGTGGAAACGTGGCAAGAGTGGTGGGTCTTAGGTGTCCTCTTGGGTCGTATGCTGCGGACACGTCGGAGAGTTTGCTCCTGCAGCTTCTCGAGTGATCGGTGTGTAAGTTTCTGGCCATTTCAGAAGAAAAGAAAAGAAAAGAAAAGGAAAAAAAAAATGTAGGATTTGGCTTTGCCTGCTGTTTCTGTGTAAACCGCATGAAGCGGTCCACTTCGCCAGATGTTGAGATTTTAGCTACAGTATAAATGAAAGGCCAGGATTAGAACAGCAGAACGCGGCGTCGTTTTCGGGTAACGTAAGGCAAATGTGATGGTGTCTGAGTTTGGAAATTCCGAAACATTCTATTGCGTTGAATCGAGTAATTATTTAGTAGTTGCCGGGCGGACAGGGCCTGCGTGCTATCCCTTGCGTGTTGACTCCATCCAGGCCTTCCGTTACAATAAAAAAAATTGATTTTAGTGATAACCATTTTGTCACTAAAAGTGTTTTGCTAAAAAATATTCAGTGACAATTTTTAGTGTGTTGTTACTAATTCTGTAATTAGTGACAACTTAGTACAAAAAACTGTCACTGAATACCTTGTAGCAACACACTTCTAGTGGCACGTTGTTGTCACTAAAGCTCAATTTTTTGTAGTGTGTGCTCGGAGATCAACGGTCCAAATCGGTTAGGTAATGGATGGTGAAGATCTGTTTAGGTCCGAGCAGATCTGGACTGTTGATCGTCGAGCACGGACGACTTGGATAGAGTCAGCAGACATGCTGTCCCTAGCATGCCCTCGTTTCCGAGCAAACCATGTAGTGCTTCATACCACCTCAGTATCTATATAATTTAATTGTGGTTCCACGAAAATGTGATGAAGGTAGAGTGATCCAAAAAACCACGTAGTGGTTATCTGAGACTACTGAATAATTAGTCTGTTGAATTCACTCTATAAATTAGGGTTTTTTTTTTTCCTTCTCTCTGTGTGTTGAACTCACTTCATAAATTACAATGGACAGAACCCAAATCAATAATTGTGGATTTTCTATATTTTTGTCATATATTTGACTTAAAGTGTTCCAACTATTGACGTGTGTTGTTTTCCTAATATATGTGTACTTACCAGACATACATTGATTTAAATTTGAAAAGTTAACATATGTTAATGGAAAACTAAATTATTGTTATGCTTTCTGATTAAAAAGTGAGAATTTTAATTTGTCATCCTAAACTAATATTTCTATTATGATTCCACCCTAATAGATTTGAATCATTATGATTCCATCCTGTAAATTGAAATTGGACCATTGTACCCTTATTTACCCTTAGTAGTAGATATAGTAAATCTAATAAATATTTCCGCAATAAAGATTTACATTTCCAAGGTTCAGTTTCCTAAATATGCGTCATATATCAAAGGAATGATTTTCTCCAATTAACTATTCTTGGAAAAGGAAAAGGAATGTTATTGGACCCTCATATGGAATGTTTCTGAACCTCACCTCTGAAATTCATTAATTCCACCATAATCTCCTTCGTATCCACCCTGATAAGGAATAGCTTGCGCTGCAAAATCTGGCTCGCAGTTCTCTCTCTCTCTCTCTCCTCCATTAAACCCAAAAACATTGTCTTCTCTCTCCCTCTCTTCGGCCGGCCAACTCATCCGGCGTCCTGCGACGAGCACCGACCGTCACCATCAACACCATCATCCAAGTCCAACGAGGCAACCCACTCTGATGGGCCATGCTCAGATCCATTGCGGTGGCGGTCGCCACGAAAGCCGCCGCCCACTATTTCTCTGGATCAAGATTGTGACCCACTTTCACGGTAGATTGGGTTTTTTTTTTTTTTTTTTTTTCTCTCTTTGATCGGGTGTAGAATCATGTTTTTATTTATGGTGGTGATGGGTTCCGAATCTTATTAATGACGACGTTTTTTTTTATTCAATGGTGGATTTTTTTCGATTCAAGTCTGGTGTTTTTCTTCGATATAATAAAATAAATCAATAAACCATGTTCACATGCCCTTTAAAAGATGTTTTTTTCAAACAGTGAATATGACATATTGATTTACCCATTTTGGTGATTTGATACAGTAAAAGTGGTAAATCACTAAACCATGTTCACTTTCCATATTGGTTGATTTGATATAATAAAAAATGGTTTATTGGTTTACCACTTTGGCACTTTGGTGATCTGGCAAAGTAAACATGATAAATCAACACATGATTTAACCATGTTTTTCTTTTGGTTTTATGGTGCATTAATCAACCATGTTTTCCATGGTTTTGGCTTGTGTTGTGGTTTTGTGGTGCGTTAATTTACCATATATTTCATGATTTTTTAAAGATTTTTTGTGATGTATTAATCTACCTATCATGATAAAAAAAAATGGTGAATTACTACAAAAGTTCATGAAATCAATATCTCATGACTCGTATTTTTAAGAAAAAATATCATGATTATTTATTTTTAATTTTTTTAGGTGAGAAGATTAGGAAAGAGAGAATTATAAGATTAGAGAGAGAGAGAGAGAGAGAGAGAGAGAGAGAGAGAGAGAGAGAGAAATTAGGAAAATTGGGAGAGAGAAAGGGTATTTTGGGGATCGAGATGTGGGAGACCAGGGATCGAGCCCCATTGGGGGCGTTGGAGTTTCAGGGCTATGGATAGCCCCTGTACTCGTCTGTGGTTGACACTACTAGCACTCCGCTAACCCCCGCTAACATCCTAAAATATGGCAAAAGAAAAAAAAAATGCATTCGACAAGGTTAATTTAGGTAATTAGCACGTAGATGGCATCACCAAATTCCGTCAACCGTATTAACGGAATTTAACTGGGGGAATATCAAGAATAATTTCATTCAAAATTCAGGGCGAAGTCAGTGGAATTTATATCCAACAAAAGTTTGGCCTTTACAAGAGCCATTCGAGGCAAAATAATCGCCTATAATAGCAGCTTAAATAATTGCCGAAATAGCTAGCAAATACAAAGGGATGCAAAATAGTTTTATTTGGCGTCTCTACAAATTCAAAAAAAAAAAAAAAAACACATCTTTTATTGCTTATGCCTTTGGAGAGTCTCCAACGGTTGGCCAAACTTTGAGTCATTGCCATTTTGACTTACGAAATGCATTGACTGATGCTATTTGTGCCAATAATTTTTAAAATGCACTCGCTCCATTCCAATTTGTTGTACCATGTTACTATTTGAAATCTTTAAAAAAATTGTCCATATGCACATTGATCTATAATAATATAGATCTTATTTAATAGGTCTCAATTAACTTTGTTAAACACATATTTCAAAAGTATAAAAAGAACATTATAGAATGTGAAATATAGACAATTTTAGCAAGATGTTACTTTTTTTGGTGCTTCGGAAAACAACAAGATGTTACTGCTAGCAAGCCAAAAGCAACTTTTGACTTGAAAATATGGCTAAAACCATTAAATATGCAACTCAGATTTCAGGAACTTTAAAATTTCCCTAACTTCACTATTTTAGGGGGGTATTTGGAAGCTCCATTTTGCATCTTGTAGATTATTGCAAACCTACTCTTCGTGAGGAGGCATGACGTGATGACAAGTGTCTCTTTTACTAGTATTTGTTATGTTATTTAAAAGATCTTACCAACTTAAAATAGAATTACGGAAACAAAATAATTAAAATTCGTTGGTCAAAGATAACTCTATCTACTCCTTATAACAAGGGGCATGTTAAAGGGTTAGCCTACTGGTCAAGGCTTGAGACTTATCTTCTAAGGTTTCAGGTTCAAAACCTCATAAGTGCTATCAACTCCTTTGAGATCAGTCCATGGAAAGAGCTTTTGGCTGGTTTTAATTGGGCCCTCGCTAGTTAATGGATGGTGGGATTGGTCTCTCAAAATTGACTACCAACTACGTACCAAGCATGCTATATATGGTAATTTTTGAATAATTTGTGCCAAAATTTCAATCTAGAAGGAACCCTAAGTTAGTTTCGATTCTTTTAATTTTGTTGATTATTTTGAAGACTACGAATATAGGAAATAAAGTATAGCTTGCTTAATTTATCTACAGTGTTGAGTTTACTGGATTTGTCAAAAATACACTGGATAAGCTGGGATGAGTCGTATGGTTTTATATTAACCAATCACAGGAACGTCAAAATATTGACTTAATTAAAGGCTTATTTACCGTTTTAGTCCCCAAAGTATTCGCGAAATGTCAATTTGGTCCCCAATATTCAAATCGTGTCTATCGAGTCCCCAATGTTCACAATGTGTGTTTAAATGGTCCCTGCGTTTAACTCCGTCCGTCTTCTCCGTCAAATGCAGTGGTAATTTCGAAATTTCACCCCCACTACAACAAAATTGACATACAGTAGCATTATTTTATAGCATTTTTGGAGAATGCTATAACTGTGTTGCTTCCCCAGCGATGGCTCCGGCAAAGGTAAGAAAAATTACACACACTCTCTCTTAGACAGTTTTAGTTTAAACACAAACAATATCACAAATTCACGTCCTGAAACCTAATCCCTCTGTGATCTTAAAGAGGCTTTCTGTTTTCTTCTCTTCCATAAACAAAAAAGTACAGTTAAGGTAATACCCAAAGGACACTGCTGGGTGTACAGAAAAAAGGGACCGAAAATGTATCAATCGCATTCGGAGACCCACTTTTGGGTCCCACACAAGTGATCCGAACCGTTCATTGTTCTTAAAACATTTTTCCGAGGGGCCCCACAAAATTTCAGCTCAATCGGACGGTTGAAAGTGCTCGAACCAAAGTCTCACCGTTTGAATAACGGTTCGGATCACTCATGTAGGACCCAAAAGTGGGTCCCCGAACGCGATCGGTACATTTTCGGTCCCTTTTTTTCTGTACCCGTATCTTTATCCTTTGTTAAACATGTAACTAAACACACAGCCCTTTACAAATGAATCTGTGGAAGAGCAAAAACCGATTCATGTTAATTGGCACAAGGTTTCCTTTGATTTGGTTTCAACTTGAATCATTTGATAACCCATACCCACTATGCAGGAACGGAAACAATGATTTAAGAATTAGAGGATTACTTTGCACGCCTAACTTTTAAAAATTTAGAAACATTTTCCACAAATAGATCAGATCAGATGAACGATTTAGACAAAAAAGCGACCACAAGATCAATTCGAACGAGAAACTCACTGCAGATTTGGACTCGAACGAGTGTTCATCTTCGAGATGGGAGCAGAGAGACGCGATATCGAAGTCCTCATAACAGTACGGACACGGGAAATCTGGTCGGACCTCATCCTCGACCTCGAAATCGTTGATGTTCAACCGATCTGAAGAACAAGAAAAGACGCCACAAATTTAGTAAGACAAAAAAACCGCTTGGCGGCGGCAAGGCGAGAGGTCCAGAAATCTGAATCCATCTAGAGGGAGAGAGAGGGGGGAATGGGAGACAATTTTTTCCTTGCTCTGTTTTTCAATAATGTTATGGGTTTGTTTGGGGTGAAATTTCGAAATTACCCCTGCATTTGACGGAGAAGACGGACGGCGTTAGATGCAGGGACCATTTAAACACACATTGTGAACATTGGGGACTCGATAGACACGATTTGAATAGTGGGGACCAAATTGACATTTCGCGAATATTTTGGGGACTAAAAAGGTAAATAAGCCCTTAATTAAAGTTGAGCTTGAAGCCTTAAGCTCCTTTTGATGTTGTTCAGGTCCTGTTTCATGCTTACTTATTAAATTGTGCTCATATATACATGATCCCAAAATATAGAATTCCCCGAAAACGTATAATTGTTACATCTATGTATTTTTAGATTGTTTGGTCACATTATTCACACTAATATATGAATATTTGTTTATACATGACAAGTTAATAACTTAGCCCAAAAAAAAAAAAAACTAATAGAGCTAGTAGAGTAAGGTAATCCTTGAACACCTTGTTAAAATTTTCTGGAACCGCGCGCCATTGATAGAGTCGATATAAATGTGTGGTACCACCGAGGTGGTAGCCTAGCTGATAGGCCAATTGGCTTCCACGAAGGAGACTCAGGTTCAAGCCTCGCCCCCTGCGGGGGAATATGGTAATGCTAAACTACTATCAGCTTGCTATGGCTCTACCGATTATTTCACAGCGAGTTGGGAGCCATTATGGTCAAGCCTAAGGGGAGTTGCTACACTGGTTGCCCCCTCCCACCCTTTTTGCAATTCTAAAAAAAGATACAAGTGTGTGGTGTTAAAGTGATCCAAAGCACGACGTGGAGATGGGAGATCAGCATATACGGACAAACATGAGCCAGATCATATTGGAGGAGATGAGATGCATGTGTTGGAGTGCCGAAGTGTTGGGGGGTATGTTTTGATTTGGTTTGCATGTTTGCGACGTGTAAAGCTGAATGGAAGCCACCAGCTGCAACCGAATTAAGCGTTCGATCGGTGCTCCCTTAACACATATGCTAAATAGCAAAAGTGAATTACGCAAAGTGCTAGCAAGCTTCAATTGTCAACCGAAGGAAGCTCTTATTAGACGAGGAATCTTTTGATCTTTGGAGTAGCGCGATACTATTGTTCTGCTCTTATTTATATCACTCTGCAGTTCAAAAAGAAACTAAAGAATGGCTTCATCTCTTCAGCTCTCTCTCCTCATCTTTGTGCTCCTTCATGCCATCCTCTTGCTGCCCAATCCAGTCTACTGCAATGGTACTCTCTCTCTCTCTCTCTCTCTCTCTCTCTCTCTCTCTCTCTAGCCTGAGCTTAAACGTTTTTATTTCATTTTTTGGCTGGGAAGAGCTTACGTTAATTTTACCAAAAGCAATGGTAATGTTGAGCTTGATGAGTTATACTTGATGCTTTATGTGTGGAAAACGATTTGGACATAGATATATGCAGTGGCGACAACATGCATGTTATAAAGGGTGCGGTAGTGGGCTAGCGGCACGCGCGCGACAACATGTAATCAAGGGTGCGGTTGTTGGACTATCCCGTGAGATTGTTCCTTCTTTTTTTTTTCCCCTTACGGTATAATCCTATATTTTTTCGTTGATACCATGGGCTTGTTCTTTAAAAGGTTTCATACTATATTTTTTTGTTGCTTAATAAATGAACCCATTAAATTTAGTATAGGCCGTATGGTGTGGAGAGACGAAATAATTTTGTCCAAGTCTCGGAAGAACCCGGGACTGTCCAATAAATCTTGATTCTTGACTCACCCTGATGAGCCCGCTCTCCCTCTTCTCGACTGATAAATAAACCAAGTAGACCAAGCTACTTGAGTTTGAGCAGGTAAAACTTGAATTGATGAGGGGACAAAATGGGGTTATATATATGCGACAATGAGAGGACCGAGTTTGAGCTACTAGCTAGGGTAGGTTGACAATCGGATGAGAGGACGATGATTGAAGGAATATATAGAAAAAAACTCTATTTTATACTAAAAACAAAGATGTTATCATGCAACAATTTGACAAAATGAAGCCACATTAACCCCAAGGCTTGGCATAGTGGTCAAGCCTTGAGATTTAAGGGTTTGTTCCTTTCTAAGATCTCAGTTTGAAACCTCATAGATGCTATCAACTCCTTTGGGTTTGGGTCAGCCAATGCAGAGCTTTGTTTTGGTGGTAAATGGAGCCCTCGCTAGTAGATGGTGGAATTAGTCTCTCAGGATACGTCGAGGTGCGTGCAAGTTGGCCCGGAAACCTCATTATAAAAAGATAAAAAATAAAAACATGAGGCCACATTGAATGCTATCATGTAGAAGCCAGTGTATTTCCAGTTTTTCGTGAAAATTGAGAGTTTGGCTAAGCTTGTAACGTGTGATTTATCAAAAAAAATAATCAGTATGGATATTATTTTCTTATATTATAATTGGTATGTAAGTAAGTGGTTTTCACAAAGACGTCCGATGCTTATGGAGACATCTTGTGGTGTTATGATGTGCATCAAAATTCTCCGAAAACATCTTTTGAATGTGTCTAGACATCAGTGTCGTAGCATCACAATTCATGTATTTGTCCCTTAAATGACTAGTTTGGTGATACTAGTAACCAAGCTTTTGCTGGTGACATGCATACATTAATTGTGATCTACAAAGTCATTCATGATTAGTTGGTTCCCATTGCATTCACCTTTAATTGCTATTTTGATTGGTGGCACATTTGAGCACTCTAATACTATGTACAATCAATGTGGTACATACCGTGCATGAACCTGATACTTTTTTTTATCAATCTTGCATAGAATTGTGGTATGTGCTTCGTAAATAGGTACCGCCGCATGATATCCCACCCTTTTCTTGGACCACACATTCAAGACTCCTATAGTTAGCCATAGATCCTAAATGGGTGGAGGATGCTGGGATATGACGCGGTTGTGTCCTCTGTGTCCCGGATTACCAAATAGTTTTATTTTTATTTTTTGAAGACCCAAGGAAAGATATCTAGCAAAACATTGACTTCTTCAGTTACCTAAACTGGACGTTTGACTTTCCTTTTTTAACCATCGTTTAGACGCTTGTTGATAAGTTTTTTCTTCTTTTTTTTTTTCAAATTTTATACCGTTAATAATGCACCAAATCTCAGGAAACTATGAGAATGTTGCAAGGATGATCAGTCACAACAAGTGGTTCATGTGGCATTTATAGTTGTCATGTTGGCATTTACATCCATTATGTTCCATGACAAACATTTTTTCCTGCTTCATTTCTTGCTTTATCATAATAAATCTTTATCCAATCATTAAATTGCAGACGAGGAAGACAATCTTCTTCAAGGACTTAACAGCTACAGGAACTCCTTAAGCCTCCCTGCCCTTGCGAAAAACGACAAAGCGGGGTGCCTAGCCGATGAAGTCGCCGATGAACTTGAGGACAAACCGTGCATCCCCAACATGGGCCCCATCACCGCCGCTCCAGGCTCCCAACCTCAAATCCCAAACTATACCGACCTCTTGAAAAAGTGCAATATCGACCCCAATACCACAAGAGACGGGGTCATTTTGCCAGTCTGTGTTCCCAACTACATTGAGACTCTCGTGCTCACAAATTACACGCACACTCAGTACTCAAAGCACCTCAATAATTCCAAGTACACCGGGGCAGGAGTAGGCTCGGAAGATGACTGGATGGTTGTGGTTTTGACAACTAATACTCCATCCGGAAGCTTTGCAAGTACTAGTAATGCTGGTAATGGGGTTTCTAAGATCGGGTCGAGTCGGTGCCCGGTGTTACTTGTGCTGGGAGTTTTTCTTGTTATGTTGATGTGATGTATTTTTTTTTCCCTTGTTAAGCGCACAAAATCTTGGTTTGTGTAGTGTGGTGTGAGAAGAGAAGTTTGAGATTAGGTTTTTCAAGTACTTCTCATTGTAATGTAACTAGGTATGAGGCTTCGTGCTCTGCACAAAGTTAATGTCTGTTATTGTATGCCCGTTATTGAAGTAGTCGAAGTAGATTATAAATAGATTCGTTAAAACTATAGTTGACTATTAGTAATAAAATTTTAAAGTATAATTTTTTTGTCGAATTAAAGATCTCTATTAGTAGTTTAATTTTGTACAAAAATAAATACAAAATTATGTGGAAGTATTTTATTTTTTGATGCGAAGGGTATTGCCAGGCAACAAGCCAACAATGTAAAATTTTAAAGTATAAAATATTTCATTTTTTTTTATCGAATTACAGATCTCTATTAGTAGTTTAATTTGGTACAAAAATAAATAAAAATTATATGTGGAAGTACTTTATTTTCTAATCTGATGGATATTGCAAAACAACTCAACAAGCCAACAATGTAAAATTCTAAAGTATAAAATCTTTCAATTTTTTTTGCATCAAATTAAAGATCTCTATTACTAATATAATTTGGTGCGAACAAAAAATTAAAATTCTACATGGAAGTACTTTATTTTTTATCCAAAAGAATTTCTCGACATGTGCAGTAAATAAAATTCTAAAGTATACAATTTTTCATGTTTTTATCGAAGTAAAGATCTCTATTAGTAGTTTAATTTGGTAGAAAAATAAATAAAAAATTATATGCGGAAGTACTTTATTTTCTGATCCGAAGGATAGTGCAAAGTAACTCAATAAGCCAACAATGTAAAATTCTAAAGTATTAAATTTTTCAATTTTTTGTACTGAATTAAAGATCTCTATTAGTAGTATAATTTGGTGCGAACAAAAATTTAAAGTTATGCGCGAAATTACTTTATTTTTTGGTCCAAAGAAATTTCTCGACATGTGCAGTAAAGACAATTGGGGACTAAAGAGAAAAAAAAAAATAAAGCCTAGGAGATAAATATGGAAAACAGAAAAAATCGCTTTAAAAAATAGGACTGCCCATGGTAAAAACTCAAAATAACAATCAGGACAACTGCCAATGTCTCCAATTGAAGGATAAAATCGGAAAAATTGGCAAAAAAAAAAAGTGGTAAGCCATTGAATTGGCTATTCTCTCTATACTGGCCTTAATTTGGTCATGATATGGAAATAATTATTTTCTACGACAAATCTTAGAATATTTTAAGGCATTTTATTTCCTAAAAGATATTTCAAAAAGTGTGTGAACATTAAGAAACCATTGCAAAGTGAAACGTATGCTTGTTGTGGGACTTTTTACAATTTGCTCAGTGTTCTCCTATTTCGAATAGTTTCAAATTATTGGAAAGAGAGAGAGAGAGAGTCGGATGGGATGGGAATAATGGGATGAGAATTGGGACACAGAAGCAAAACCATAAAACTCTGGGGAGGTAAAAATGTAATTTCAAGAGAAAGTGCAAAAAGACATAAAAGGACGGACATCCAACATGGTGGATCTCAAATTAAGGGAGAAAATTGGAAAAATTGGGAAAAAGTGGTAAGCCATGGGTTTGGCTATTCTCTGTATAATAGCCATTGGTATAGATATATTCCACTTTGTATGAACATTTTATGCTATTGCTAGCTCCGTGGAGAATTTGGGGGAGGCGCTGTGCGGTAGGTGTTGTGCGACAAAATTACGTCGTTTTGGTCATTTTCTTGGTGCATCCAAGGGCTATGTTTGGAGAGTTAATTTTGGGGTTAAGTTTTAGGGGATTTAGGTTCTTTGAGATAGGGTATAGTGGGTTTAGACACTTGTTTAGGAACTTTGGATTTAGGGTTTAGGCACTTTGGGTTTAGGCACTTTGTAGTGGTTTTTTTCTTCCTCCAAACAAGGCTCTTGGAAGCTTTGGAGGTGTGCAAAAAAACCAAGCAAAACGACATAATTTTGCCGCACAACACCTATCGCATAACACTCACCCCGGATATGATAGGACGATGGAAGGTTCTCTGGTTCACTTTGAAAATAGGGAGAATTTTAGAATGGTCAAGAAATCTCAATATCGTCCTTCTAGTAGTAATTGTGTCACTTTTAACCCTATAATTTTCGTTCTGTCTCAGTTTCTCATCCAACAAACAGAATTTAAGAGAAACATTGTCATTTCCGCTTTGGGACAAGATTATGGTAATGGGTCATTGGCCTAAAGTTTACAACAATAGTGCCAGTGAATTACTAAAATTTTTGGACGACTCCTATTAGAGGGTGGGTTGTCCAAGGAAAATTTGATTTTGATCTTTCAATCCTTTCTTCACTCGTGAGATTTTTAATCTAAATCAATGGTACAAAATACGTGCCGTCCTGAAATCTAGAAAGGCAGTTTTGATGGTTAATAAGATTGTGTTGAGTTCTCCGACCAACAGGAGTACACTACATCCTTGGGGGAGTCAAATTTTTATTTTGGTTCGAAGGTCAAGAGTATCTGGGCCAATTTAGGCGTACCTCAACTAATCATCTTCCCGGTTCAATCAAAATTTCACCCTCTACTCTTGGAATAGTGGAAGTGAATTCTGTACAATTTGGTTCAGTTTTGGGTCCTTATGGGCCCAAAACAGAACAATGTCCTGTAGAGCTCGTCGAGTACGCCATCAACATAAAAAATCAACTTGATCGAATTACGATATGAACTTGAGCAAAATAGATTTGTACAAGGAAAATGATAAGACATAACATAATTTATTGCTTTAAATTGCCTTGTGGGCCCAAAACTGAACTAAATTGGACAAAAAAAAAAAACAAAAACAAAAACCTGGACTTGAGCCTCTTCCCAGAATACTTTGGGTTAAAAGCCCTTAAAACAGGTTATAGCAGAGGAAGTTTGGTGCTCAGCTTCAACATAGGAGTTGTGCGAACCTCATTGGGATGTTATCCACTCGTTGTGATGCCTTTTTGTTCGTCCCTTTAATCTCTTGTAAATTTGATTAATAAGTTCACTTTTTCGCCATTCAAAAAAAAAAAATGGAGTTGTGCTCTTGAGGGTTAGCCTTATTTTGGCACCGCAAACATATTTCTTTCACCATCCCTTCCAACCACCAACCAAATTTTTGTTAAATAATCACCAATGTCTCCACCACGAACATCATTAAGTCCGAAATTCGTAAATTGCCATAAATGCTTATCATAAGTGAAGGTAACATTTTGCATTAACAAAATAACACAATCAGAAAAATTAAGGTAAGAGGAAACAATCAGCCAGAAATGTTCGACAAATCATAGCGATCGATGTTACATAATCAAACGGTTAAACACTTTCGCGATGATTTCATCTTTGCGCAATGCCCAATAAACCTGCATTTGATGGTCCATTTTCGACGTGTCCATGAGCATAACGGCGTCGTCTGCCTCTATTTCCTTAGCTAAAACTTGTTTCTCCTTACGTTCCTGCTTCTTCTTCAACAGGTGGAGTCTTTTCTCTTCTAATTGATCCTTCCTCATTTCAGCCTTCGTGTCATGTTTGGTAATTTGATCAATCAAATCGTCGATATGGGAGGTCTCAAGTTCAGCTGCCACGGCTTTTCCATGTGGTCGTTCTTTTTCGGCTTCCCTTCCACCAGGCCTTTCACCATTTGGAGAGTACTGGCAGAGTCCTCGACATGTGTAATGATTGAATTCTTGTGAAGGAATGGTGACGCTGAGAATTTGAGCTACTCTCGCGGACTGGGAGCTTGAATCGGTCGTCCTCGTAGGCGTGTTTGGCCTTTTGGTGTTGCCGTGCCATTGGATTTTATGCTGCAAGATTTCCCAGCAATGATCCATGACGAATTGCTGTCTTTCACACTCAAGATACAACAATTGTGCTTTATAAGCCTATAAAATGTGATAAACAAACATAACATTAGAAAGTGAATCACGTAAATCTGGGGAGGGGTAAATGAGACTCGATCCCAAGAATTAGGCCTGTCAACGGGCCGGATTCGATCCGGATCCAATAAGCTTGGATCCGAATCCGGATCCGATAAGCAAAAATCCAAAAACGTCAATCCGGATCCGGACCCGAATTTTGGATATCCGATCCGAAAATCTGAATCCAATCCGGTAATTTAATTTTTTTATTCTTTCCAGCTAGCTTGCTTGTGGCTTTTCCAATTTGCATGCTTACGGGTCGGATTTGATCCGGATCGGATCCGGATCAGATAAGCTTCGATCCGATCCGAATTTTATTAAAATTTCCGGTTCCGGTTTATCGGATTATTGGATCTGAAATACCGGATCCGGATTTTTCGGATCGGATCCGGATCAAAACCGATCCGTTGACAGGCCTACCGAGAATTAGTGTGGGGCATCCAAGAGCTCTACCGCATGAGCTAGCCACCAGTTGCAAACAAAAAAAACACGTTAATGAGGAAATTATTTAACTATCTCACCATTTCAGTCTCCGTTACTCCCTTTGCACTTTCGTATCTGATCTGTGTGAGATAAGAATGATATTTGAAACAGCGAATCATGATTTTCTCCCATCGTTGTTGAACAGAGTCTTGTGATCGTTTTTCGTTCTTTCTGTTAGTGACGAACTTTTGGAAAATTCCATTGACAAGATCGGACTGCAGTTTCAAGTTACCATCACGTAAATCTTCAAGAACGGACACGAAAGCTTTGCAGATTGCGACATCTTCGTCGGATCTGTACGACGGTTCCTCTGTCGCATCAAAGATTTTGATTGTTCTAAAACCACGAGCAGATTTGTCAACCGGCATCTTCTGTAAATTCTTGTTCTTATTTCTACAATTTATAAAAGAAAACAAGTAGAAGCTATTTTTGTGCAGCACAATATTTAGCAATTTGACAATTGACTTTCAATACAAGAAAAAGAAAAAATTAGCCGTCTAGAATAAAAGCATTTTGCGAGGTCCTCTCACCTTAGAATAGAAAGTTGAAGAAAAACGGTTGGAACAAGGACCTGTATGTGGTTGGTAATAATTTTCGGAAGCATAGAGCAAAAAAGGAAATAAATGACCTTGTCCCTCTAATCTTTTATGAAAATTTCATAAAATTCGGTATTTAATATGTTGGAGGATTATGTTTCGTGTAACGTTAAACGATAACCTTTCCGAATGTTAGGAAATTATTTTCACAAGAAATTGTCTGTTTTGTTAGGTAAGCGCTGGAACCGATCCATAACTTTAGATCGTTGGGCCGCACTGTCAGGGCCAGTCTTGACATCAGTGGCAAATCCAGGAATTCCATCTAGAGGGGTCACCTTTCAAGCATAACTGGGAAAAAAAAATTCACAATCCAATCTAATCTAATATAATGAGAAGAAAAAATGTTTAAACATTCTTCATTAAGCATACAATAGGTCGAAGTTAAAACATTCTAAAAGATTTCAAACATAAGAGCACAAAATTATAGATTCCTTTCTAAAACTTTTTAAAATTAACCCCTACGGGTTTTCATTTTTTGAAAGTTTTGCATGAGTATATCGTCGTCAATGTCAGCAAAAACATCTCTTTCTATGCACACCACCAAATAATTGTTCAACCACAAATCATGCATTCGGTTCCGCAGTCAATTCTTCACAATGGTCATCGCAAAAAATACTCTTTCAACAGTAGCAGTCGCAACCGGTAAGATCAATGCCAAAGTCAAGAGCAAGTAAACTAAAGGATATAGTTTATCTCTCCCGGTCTCTACCATTTTCTTAGAAAGACCACTAAGTCCATTCAAGCTCGAAAAAGCATCATTCGATTGCATGTAAAAAATATGTGAAACAAGTTGATTAGAAAACACCAGAGCTCTACTTGAGAAAACTCTTTCGGATAAAACTCGGCAAGATGAATCAATTTCTCCTTTGCAAAACAAGAGAATGAGTTGGACGGGTTTAAACATGCCGCACAAAGTAACAACTCACTATTTCCCTCGGTGAAATGAGCATTTATTTCTTGAGATTGCATATCTATAACTCTAGATTTTTAACTCAAAAAAACAATTCTGGAATTTCAGGGGAGTCACGTGACCCCCCTTGCCCCTTAAAGCATCCGCCCCTGCTTGACATTCTGGGGGCTTAAGATGAAGTTTGAAAATGGAGTCCTTTAATAAATGTTTGCAGAACTAAAATATAAGTCAGATAAATCAACGTTTTTAAACCAAATACACATATTTAATATGAAAAAAGCCCATAAAATGCACTATATTAGCATCACCATCATCACTTAAAAAAAAATGCAAACCAATTTTACAACCTAATGGTCTTACCTGTATAACAGAGGAGATGACTAACGAGAGTTTGTGAGAGGAGATTTGGCATTTGGTTTTAACATAGGCTAGTTGTAGAAAGGACAATTCAAAAATGATCTAACATGTATAACATGTAGGAGATAAGTGATTGAGAGTTTGTGAGAGGAGATTTTTGTTTTTTTGCCTTTTTATCCGCGAGAGGAGATTTTGTATTTAGTTTTAATAGGTTGTAAAAAGGACATTTCCAAAATCAAAAAATGGTACAAAGGAAAAAAGATGCACCAAACAATTTGATGGCCCAAGCACATGTGATTGACATTTCCTATTTCCTTTTTTCCTTTTTGTTCTCTAATACAAGTCATATTGGGCCTATGGGCTTGTGGTCATTAATTAAATGTAAGTAGGAGGTTTGGGTTTTAAAAGGGGTCTCTATAAAAAAAAAACATTGAAGATATTAGGGGACCTTAATTTTCACACTATTTTTGGGGGCCTAAGACCGCTGCCTATTGGGCCTTAGTCCAAGGCCGCCACTACGCACTGCAAAATAAAGCCCCTTCTAACCAATGTTATCAATCTTGTACTGGCAAGTGTACCGTTTTCTCTACTGGAATGGTACGTATCGACACGGGTCTGTATCTCGGTACCGTTTCGGTTTTGACGCAATAATTATTTTGTATATTTTTAATAGTATTATTTGTAAATAAAAATGACAATAAAAGCCCAAAGAAAGTATGAAATCTACTTTAATTATCCAAATATACAAGCTCATAGCCCAAAAAGAATAAATATGTCCATTACATCGTAAATATTACAAGCCCAGTAACCAGCCCAAAAGATGAGCCCTAATTTTTAAAACATAGTAGGAGCCAGCAAACTCATCCCTACGCTACTCTTCGTCATCGTCTTCGTAGCAACAACCATGGACTTTTGTTTCACGCCGACAAACCAGGTACATCTCTCTCTTCCTCATCTCCTCCCTCCTCCTCCTCTCGAAACCTCCATTCTGTGTACCAGGCGAGATCCGGGAAGTGCCCGGATTGCCCAGAACGGCCGGAACAGAACGGTATATTGGCGGAACAGAACATAGTAAAACATAAACCGTTTTTGCTCTGGTACGGTACATACCGGCTGGTACGGGACGAGATTAATATTGCTTCCAACAAGTATTTTGTTCAAGCTTCCGCACGCAGGAAGATAGGCCTAAACAGTTTTGACATTATCATTTGCCCAAAGAGTTTTGCTATTAATTAGTCGAAACGAGAAATTCCAAGCTGCCCTCACTTTTTGTGGGGACTTCCGTCCAAACCCCAATTTGTCTTTCACTCCCTAGTAAGTCGCGACGCGCGTGAGTTGTATTGTCCACTAACTTTCTCTCTCTTCTCCCTCCTTTTCCACGCGTGCCCATCCCATAAATGCTTTTTGGTACACACACAATTCACACACACACTCTCTCTCTCTCTCTCTCTCTCTCTCTCTCTCATGCAACTGTTCGATCAAGACAAAAAAAACAAGGCAAATGCTAACAGGTGCTATATAGCGCTGGGTATGTTGGTCCCCATCTGTAGTTTTACCCTTCCCAAGGCAAATATTGTACCTATTTACTATGCAAAGTCTCTCTCTCTCTCTCTCGTCTTGTTAGATTCCCACAAGAGAAATAGTTGGAAACATGAAAGAAAACCCATAAAACAACCCATAAAGTGCATCCGATGGATGAGTTTTATCTGGTACACTGTTTAAATAGTGTATCGGATGAATCTCACCCGTTGAATACACTTTATGGGTTGTTTTCTGGGTTTATTTTCATGGTTCCTACCAAGCCTCTTCCCATAAATCCCATTGTACCTCTCTCTTTCTTTGTGCTAGTAACACCCTCTCTCTCCTTTCTCCTTTTTTTTATTCTAAAATGTAAAATGCTTATAATTATTATTATACATATCCGTTTATTTTAAACAAAATATATTTGAAATAGACACGACAATATCAATCAAATGAGACCAATATTGGACATGAAATTATATGTAAAAACATTAATTTTAAAAATTTAGAGTTTTTGGTCTGAATGGTATATCAGTTCTATTTTTTTGACAATACAAAGAGTTATTTTTTACAGGTATTTCTTATATGTTCAATGCAAAGAGTTGTTTTTGATAGATATTTCTTATCTGTTCAATACAAAACGTTGTTGGTTATTGTGGCTTATATGTTGTTTTCTGTGGTTTATCTTTTTCTCGTTGTGCCTTATATGTTGGTTTTACGTATATATATATATATATATATACGGAGATTTTCCTATCCGGACTCCCGGATTGAAGGAAAATCCTTTTTTTTTTTGTTTTGCAAATTGTTTTTCGAAATCCGAGCCGTCCAATATGTTCAAAAGGTGTTTTCCAGGGTCCACGCGGGAAATCTTCAAAAAAAAAAATACTATACAGTTTTGCGAAAAACTGCTTGGATCAAGCCCTTCCCGATATTTTTTTTAGAGATTTCTCGCTTGGACACTTGAAAACACCTTCTGAACACATTGGACGGCTCGGATCGTTAAAAAAATGCTCGGATCATGGAGGTCCGGAAGTCCGGAGGAGAAGCTTACCCTATATATATATATAGAGAGAGAGAGAGAGAGAGAGAGAGAGAGAGAGAGAGAGAGTACACTTCCAGTCAGGGAGCCCGGATTTAAAAAAAATCCGGACCTCCACTTTCCCGATCGAATTTCGACGATCTGGGCCATCCAATGTGTTTAAAAGGTGTTTTCAAGGGTCCCCGTGAGAAATCATCAAAAAAAAATACCGGGAAGGGCTTGATCCGAGTAGTTTTTCACAAAATTGTACATATACAGTTTTTATGAAAAACGGCTCGGATCAAGCCCTTCCCGGTATTTTTTTTTTTTTGATGATTTCTCACGGGGACCCTTGAAAACACCTTTTAAACACATTGGACGGTTCAAATCATCGAAATTCGATCGGGATCAATGAGGTGTGGATTTTTTTAAAATCCGGGAGAGTGGACTGGAAGTGTGGTGTATATATATATTTATATATATTAGCCAAAGTAGTTTATCAGTTGGGTTATTGTAGTTTATATGTTATTTTTTTGTGGTTTATCTGTTGGTTATTGTGGCTTATATATTGCGGATTTGGGTGAAATCGGTAACTTGCACATCCAATACCGTCTCAACTAAAATGCCAGTGATTACCGGCGAGTAATGGCGATTCCAGCTGGTTGTGGACGAGATGGTGATGCCGTCCGGTACCATTTTTGCATCGACTAGGACTTGCTGCTACAAATGCATGTCAGATCGGGAGAGGGAGAGAGAGAGAGAGAGAGAGAGAGAAAAGGAGGGAGGGGGGGGGGGGGGGGGGGGGGGGGGGGATACCTTTTCTCCATGAGTCTATGATAGGGAATGAAATTTCCGTTTTCCTTTTTTGAACAGGGAGTTGTATAAAATAGGGCCTGAGTTTTGAGTCATGTTCAGAATCTTCGAATTTTCAAGTTATCTGATAAAAAAATGAGCTAAATTGATATTTTGATTAATATATACAGGAAGTACTACTAAATCCGAAACGTTATCCGGTACCGATCGCTACCGTTACCATATCATACCAACAAGAAAATCGGTACTCAAGTTGTTACGGGATTCAGAACCTTGGTGGTCACTACTTAGATTTCAAAATGGTTCATGGGATGGTAACTTATATCTATATTACATTACACAACGATTTTGTAAAATGTCTCTCACACAACTGTCCTCCGTGGCAGATTGGAGGGTGTCGATTGAATTTTAATTTTATGGTAAAATTGATCTAAGGGTTTTTGTTACTCCCCATTCAAAATACAAACCCCATATACAAAGGATTTTTATTCTACGACCAGGATTGATACTAGGCCGATCTAAGGGATGGGAGCATTCCATAAAATCTGAGGGATTGCAATTCCAAAATTGGGGAGATGCTTTCTATTCATACAAATGTAGTAGTATCCATATCAGTTCGATCGCCGATAAGTTAAGATCATAGGCCTTGTTTGATAACCCAGATTCAGCACTTAAAACTGAATGAATTAAGTAATAAGTAATTTAGTAGGTTTGATAACCACAATATGCATTACTTAAAAAATTAAGTGGCTCTTAAAATGAAAGCTAAAATGTGGATAAAAAATAAGTAGCTTTGAGCTACTGAATTTTTACTGAATTTTTAACTACCACAAACACTCTTCCGCCGCATCCAATACGCCGCCGCCACCACTCCTATCTTCACTCTACCACCACCACCACTCTGTCACTTCCACCACAACTACCACCATCACCACTCACACCACCATGACTACCACTCACACCACCATGACCACCACCCACACCAATATGACCACTACTCCGTCACTCCGACCACCGCTATACCACCACCACTCCCACCACTACTACCTCCACCATCACCACCACCACCATAACCACCACTCCTCTGCTCCCACCACCACCACCGCCGCCGCCACCCCACCACTCACACCATTCCTCTGCCACTCCCACCACAGCCACCACCACCACTCTGCCACTCCCACCACTGACACCACCTCACCACCACTCCCCCACTGCCATCACTACACCACCTGCCATTACTCCGCCACTTCTACCACAATTACGACCACCATCATGACCACCACTCCTCCACTTCCACCACCAATATTGCCACTACACCACCAAGGCACCACCACTACTCTCCCACCATCACTCCCCCACCACCACGATGCCACCATTCCACAATCACTACCACTACCACCGTTATACCACCATCACAACCATCACCGCCACTACACCACCATCTTGCCAATATTTTGTATATTTATTATTTTGATAAACGTACGTTTTTTTTTTTTCATTTATGCATTCCAGTATGAATTTATGAAATATCAATTAAAAAATTAGTGAATTTAATACTTCAGCTCCTTGTACAGATCAAACGACTTATTTTTTCAGTGCTTAAGATTCAGCACATATCAAACAGCTTATTAGCTTAATAATTCAGCATTCAGTTTTCAATTTTTAGCTTTCAGCTTTATCAAACAGCCCCATAGCCCTACACTATTTTTTACTTTTGATTGGAAATTTGATTTTCAAACTTTGAACTCCTTTTAATTGATTCCCTCCAACTTGATTTATTTAAACAGGGAATTTAAATTCCTCAACAAACCTTTGATTTCCTTAACCTATAATTTCAAATTAGATATTCTATGAAAAGGAATTAGTAGCTTGTTTATTTTGAGCCTTTTTAATATATGCATGGGAATTATTAGTATATCCTTTGCCGTTGACAAATTTCCTTTGATTGCAGTTCAAAAATCTCCTTTGATTGCAGTAACATTTCCTTTGATTGCCATTAGAAAAAATTCCCCCCCTAAAGTTGTTTTCATTCAAAAAGGGTTCATTAATTCCCCCCCAAAAATTGGTATTCTTATTATTTACCTTGGTTGGAGTTCCCGCTATGTTCGTGAGGTATGCGTCTGAACTCACTCTCTCTCTCTCTCTCTCTCTCTCTCCCCCCGCCCCTAACCTTTTTTTTTTTGGAGCACTAATTACATTCCCTAGCTACATTTTGCACATCTTTTCCAAGTTAGTATTACTAATATGTGGTAATTTCATTCTTTGAATTCCTCCCGTTCAAGGTGAACCTTTGAGAAAATATTTTTAATCAAATCAAGTAATGTTAATGGTGAATGATATATAAGTCAATATAATGCAAAAGGTACATTGAGCTCTCTATTTTTTTCAATGATTAAAGTTGCTCTAATAATTCCATCTTTTCGTTTTCGACAGGGATGAGAATGTATGTAAGAGGGACTTCGTTCCATTTCTATGGGCATTTGTTCAATATGCGCATCCCATCACTTTGATCTAACTCATTTTTTTATTCTCTGCCACTTTTTCTTTTCCATATTTTTGTTGTCTATTTTACTGTATTTTGAAATTAAGTTTGTTAAGGTTGCTCTCAAGTATAAAGTTAATTGGTGGTTCTAAATCATTTTCTCCATTGGATAGACATATTTTTTTGTTCTCATTAATTTTGAAGATTTTCATAAATACCCATAACTTTTAGAGTTTGATATTACAATTAGGAATCGGTGAACTTTGTTCCTATTTAAATTCTTTTTTTGAGGAAAAAAATTTGCATCCTGTACTTTATTTCATTTCCTTTTGATCTTCTGTTACTCATAAAAACTATTTGTTTACGGGTCTGCTATGTTATCACTTATTGTCGAGTTAAGATTATGCCATGTATCTATGTTTTTCCTTTTTCTCTCAAATATCCTGAGCCAAAGTGGACAATTACCCCCCAAAATTCTGTGATTGTCATCATTTTGACCTCTACTTTCAAAAGGTGCAAATGAAATGTGTATCATTAGAGCAACAGGTATGCCAAATACTTTGCCAAAGCCGAAGATTGGTTTTGTATAAATAAAAACATTTTTGTGTTGGAAATTAATTTCCCGGAAATTCGATGTGAATGGAACGGGGCATTCGGAGGGTCTTATGAGGCAAATGAAGGGACCCCACGAAGTGTGTGGTTACGCGTGATAAATTCATTAGTTAATACGCTATTTACACCCTTCCATGAGTATTCAAATTTCCAGTATTATTATGGGTGTTCCATCCACAATTCAAATGCAACATTATTAAGTGGGAGTTTTGATTTGAAGAATTCATTTCCTGCAATTGATCTCGTATTCATTGGGGAGGCTCCCCATTGATTCACGTATTGAAGACTCCTGCTCCTCCTTCAGCTATGAAAAGGCAGCTCTGCCATTTGGTTCTTCATCAAATTTTCTTACTGCAAAATTGCCTTTGAGAGAGAGAGAGAGAGAGAGGCAGACGCGAGTTCAATTCGCCAAGGCAGTCGACGGTGGTGTTCTGTTAGCTGTGGTTCAAGCCGTTTCATCGTGGGACGAAGACGCGGGTGATACCTACAACACCTTCGGTAGGCGGCGAATCTTTGTTAAGGAGAGTGTGGTTCCACACGACTTGGTTTATACTCAATACAAACTGTTTGTATCTCTACTTTTCCCATTTCTATAATTTATATATCGTCGTAATCTATTCATATATATTTCAATGGATATATTGTTCTTTGGAATTTGTGATTGTTACTATAATTTTTCCCAACATTTTGTACTAATTAAAGGAAGTTGAATATAGCTAAAAGTCGTCTATTGTGAAGAACAGGTCAAATTCTTCTCAATTAGAGCCAATCGAAGATCTTCTCCTTTTTTGTTACTAGAAAAATCGTATCATTACACTAGCATGATTGGAGCACAAATCGTAGGAAGCACTTAAAATAGGTCTAGCAGATGAAGTTTGTGTAGCGGCCGGGTTCATAAGGGTCAGCAAAGGCCCCTCTCCGCGTCACAAAGAGCTAAAAGGGTCACCGTCTCAGAATCTGCAAAACTAAATGCAGATTGATTCGTCTCGACGGTGTCGAGCGTACGGTGCCCTCGGCAGAGGGTGCGGATGTACGATTCTAGACGAATATAGATTTTAACAAAGTCTACCGAGCGAGAAGTGCCGAGGACATGGCATTCTCCGCTTGGCTCTCGGAATACCCTCGAGATCTCCGCCGAGCGACGTGCCGAGCGCCTGAGGGGCTGGACCACTCGCGTACTGAGTTGGTCGACTTCTGTCACGCGGGTGGGGCTCGGGTGAACTTGGTTCGGCGGTGGCGTACCAGGCACGCTTCATGTTCCACGATGGAGCATTAAATGTGGTAGTCACCCACTCTGCCACCGCCGCCTGCAGGAGCACGTGGGTGATGGGGAATGTCTCGAGGTGATTTGACTACTCGAACCCACGTGCCGCGACGTCAGCCTAGACATGGCGTCTGTGGCAGAGACGAAGGTCACATCAATTGTCATTCCGAGCGCGGATGACAGGCACGTGGGGGGCACTGAGCGCGTGGGACGCACGCCCTCCCTGCCTATAAATACCCAACTACAACTACCACCAAAGGGATCCCTCTCTCCTCATTTACTACCTTCTTAACTCTACTTCTCTGTCTAGATTTCTGGTGTATTTCTTCCCTCCGATGACTGACTTAACCGTCGGAGTGCCTTCCCGGACCACCACCGTCCGGGCTAGGCATTGACGTGGTTGTCTACATGTGCAGGTCACCACCACCGGCGTGCAGCAAAGGCTCAGGCGTGCACCATCCTTTCCACCACTACATATTCCACCCCAGAAGGCTCAGAGAGCTCACTCCGGCGAAGGCACCCCCACAGTTTGTTTCTCAACTTCAGCATAGGAGTCATGACTACGAACCCATATCTTGAAACCCCTTTTGGGAGGTTAATGAGTTCAAGGCTGGAAACAGTTCTCTTTTCCTTTTGTTTTTCAGTGAACCTTCAATTGTTTGATGTAGTTCCCTTCCGTTTTCTAAACGTGATTATGTTAGAGCATGTCCAATGGTCATTCATTTTTTAAGGTAAAGGCATGAAATGACAAACGCTCTCAAATGGAATTGATTGAAGATGATTTCAAAGCATACTTTTTTTTTTTTTTTTGGTACTTCGGAAATAACAAAGCATACTTTCAAATGGGTAAGAAATGGGAGGAAATCTATTGAGAAAAAAAGATCCTTTTGATTATTGACGGTGGGTTGCGGCGGTGTATTGGCGTGGCAAGGGTTGAAGTCGGATTTTGGGTGTTGTCGTTCAATTGGAAGCAGCTTGTTTGGGCTGGCGTGAGCAGGCATAGAGGGGCTGATCTTTGTGTGGCTCTTGTGGTGGATGTTTTGGTTTTGGCTCCTTTGGGTGTTTTCGTTTTTGGATGCTATTTTGGAGTCTTTTGTTTTGGATGTTTACTCTTCCTTTCTTTTTTTCTTTCATTATCCTCGGTTGGATGTCCCCTCCCCTTCTCCTTTCTCGATATACCCTTATCGAGATTCTTTTGTAAAATTTATTATTCCGATCAAAAAAAAAAAAAAAAAAGACAAACGCTCTCAAGAATTAGGCTCCAACGGTAAGCTATTTCTCCGGCCAAATAATGACATTGTCATCTCTTTCCGTATCAGACATTCACCTCTTCCAACAGAATTTGCATACAACCACCAAGCCAAAATCTATAGCAAAAATTCATTTGATGATTGAAAAAAACAAAAGCACGAGAAATCCTCAAATTAAATTTTACAAAGAGTGAGTATACATTCATCAGTAAACACCAAATAACGAAAGATGAAATATTCAATGAAAGTTAATACATTAGAGAAATAAGAAAATTCTGGTGCTCCCAAGGGTCTGCCTTATTTTGTCACAGCAACAACCAGAACAAAACAATAATAGAATCTGAGGTTATAGGGACCAATCAAGCAGAGAGATGTTCATTTCGCAATAGCAAGTATACAGAATAATAGTAATGGAGGTCAGATAATCAACCCGAGATGTTCAAACGGTTATATGCTTTCGCGATGATTTCGTCTTTGCGCATTGCCCAGTAAAGCTGTGCTTGCTGGTCCATTTTAGATGTGTCCATGAACATAACCGCGTCATCTCTTTCCTGTTGCTTCACTGCTACCTGTTTTTCCTCAAGTTCCTGCATTTTCTTCGCTAGGTGGAATCTTTTTTCTTCCAAATGAACCTTCCTCATTTCGGCCTTCCTTGCTTGTTTGTTAAGTTGCTCAATTAAATCGTCGACACTGGAGGTCTCAGGGTCCGTTGCCTTGGCTTTTCCTCGTGCTCGTTCTTGTTCAATTTCCCATCCACCCGGCCTTTCACCGATTGGGGAGTGACAACATCCTCGACATGTTTTTTGATCGTATTCTTCGGTAGGAAAAGGGACATCAGCAATTTGAGTGAAACGCGAGGATTGGGCGTAGGACTCGGTGGTCCTTGTAGGCGTGTTTGAGGACTGGGGGAAGGAATCGGTCGTCTTTGTTGGCGAGTTTGGCTTTTTGGTGTCAGCTAGATTTTGCCAATTGATTCTGTGCTGCAAGATTTCCCAGCAATGGTCCATGACGAATTGCTCTTTTTCGTACTCAACATACAACAATTTTGCCTGATTCGCCTATCGTACGTGACAAACAAACAAGAAAATTAGAATGTGAAGCAAAGAAATTTTTCAGAAACTACGTTATCGAGGAAATTAATCAACTGTCTCACCATTTGATACTCTGTTAGTCCCTTACGGCACTCAGATTTAATTTGCGTGAGATACGCATTAAATTTGAAACAACACTTCATGATTTTCTCCCATCGAGATTGAACAGAGTCTTGTGATCGTGATTCGTTATTTGTGCAGGCGACAAACTTTTGGAATATTCCATCGCCAATATTAAACTGTGGTTCTATGTTACCATCTCGTAAATCTTCAAGAACGGACAACAAAGCATTGCAAATTGCGACATCTTCTTCGAATGTGAACGATCGTCCGTTTGTTTTGATGATTTTGGGTGACTTAAAAAAACTAATAGGTTCGTCAAGCGACATCTTCCGTAAATGCTTGTTGTGATTGCCACAATTTATAAAAAAAATAAATTGACCATTGACCTTCAGTAAACGGTTGAAGAACCTGTTAAAATAAATAACAGGTTCTTCAATTTAGTACCATATTTGGCAATTTGACCATTGACCTTCAGGAAACGGTTGAAAAATCAGAGCATCTTGCGAGTTCCTCTCACCTAAAAATAGAAATTTCGAGGAAAAACAGTTGGGATTGGAATGCACAGACAAGGTCCTCAAGTTTTCAACAGAATGCATTTGTGGTCGGCTGTAAATTTCGGAAGCACAGAAGAAAAGAGAACAAAAATGATCTTCGCACTCTAATGTTTTATGAGTTTCTTTTTTTTTTTTTTAAATTCATTTATTAGTAATTTTAAGTGTTAAACGCGAAATTATTCGAGCATATTCATAAAAAACTGGAGTGCATCATTTTCTCAAAGGGATTTTGTTTTTTTAGGTAATCCGGAACCGAACCGACCAACCACTACTTAAGGTAAAGAAAAGGTTACGACAACTATTTTTCCTAAGCTTGTGCTTGCTGGAAGATTGGCCCAAACAGTTTTGCTATTAGAAGTCGAACCAGCTCCTGCCCTAGGCACAGGCAAATTAGGCCATCGCCTAGGACTCCCAATTTACACAAAGTTATAATACATGGGAAAAAACTATTACTAAATATTTTCGACCATAAAAATGTTCTTATTTTTTATTTAGAATAAAAATCTAGCATTTTACCCGAGTAAGAAATGAACCGTTCTAACCATCGAAATAAATCAGGAACATTGTAGATAATGTTCACCCAATTTTAGAGGTAGGCAAACAAAATTGAACTCATAGTACAATCCTTAGAGCATCTCTGTTTGAAATATTTGTTAAGGGTGCATTATATGATAAAAAGTGTTAAAAGTGTTGGGATTTTTTTGCCCATGTGAAATTCTTTGAAAATTGGAAAAAAGAAAAATGAAAAAGAAAAAATAGAAGGAAAATGAAAAGGCGTGTAAAAAGGTAAAAAAGTAGAAAACAATGAATGCATGGGAAATGTGTAGATTGGTGCAATCTATTATGGCTTTGGGTTGTGCTTTGACAAGTACCAAAGGGCATTATTATGGCAGTTGGTGCCTTGGTAAAGAAATAAGAAAAGGAGAGATGCTCTGGAAATTGGAAAGCTGGCGTGGGAGATAGCCTTGGTAGTCCCACTCATTTATTGACTGGCTCCCTCTCCACCGTGTATATGTATGTGTGTGTGGGAGAGGTAGAGACTGAGAGCAGAGAAAGTGAGAGGAGAGAAAAGCTGACCGGAGAAGGGCACAAGGGATGCAGCCCCGCGGGGGTTGCTGTGCGCTCCGGGTTGTGAGTTTGAGAGGAGAAAAATGTGAGGAAAAATAGAGTGTGGATGTTGAGTGAAAAACTATGCATAGAGTCATGTGTTAAGTGCTCTTTGGGTGGGTTTTTCCACGTCACATTGTATCTCTATTTTTCCAAATATAGTGGAACATCTCTCTCCCGTGGACATACCCGATTTGGGGAACCACGTAAAATATTGTGTCTTGTGTGTGTGATTTGTGCTTATGGTTTATTTTTATGTGCTTCTGTTGCGGTGGGATTGGGGTGTGAAATCCCCAACAAAAAGTAGGAGCCAAATTCGAGTATATCTTGCTAGATTGAGAATGGAAAAATGGCACATTTGACACTGTAATAGTATTTTTACATTGTTGGTTTAAATTCAGAGTCAAGATTTATTCTAATCTAACATATAAAGGGCGAGCAGCTTTTTGGTGTGGATCAATTTTTTAGGCTGACTCACATTTTCCCCTTCCGAAACTGCCACACAAAAAAATACAAATTTACACTTTACTTGACTTTTGCACAAATAATGGTAAAGACAAAAGGTATAAAATGCCACTCACACAATACCGCACTTACGTATACAATTCTTGCAGTTACATCACTCTGAGCAGATATCTCCCTCTGCAAAGTTATCCCCGAAAAATCCATGGTTGTCACTCAATTATCTAGTAACTCTATTGCATAAATAATGGTAAGGACATAGGAGTAACCTGCGCCCAATTGCACAAAATCCATGAAAGCACATGGCAATGTTTGGTGGCATTTTACGTCAGTGAAATACTTTGATGTTTGGTTTCATTTTTATCTACATCTGCAACATGTGTCTGTGCTATGGAACTGTACAACAACTCGGGAAAACGGTAAAACAAGGGGTACAGACCCTGTGTGCACAGACCGTGTATAGATGGGGTCGGGGACCCCGTTCTGGGTCTCAAACGATTAATCCGAACCGTTCATCCTTCTCAAAATAGAATTCCGAGTGGGCCATCGCGAGAATCGAGGCAATCAGACGGCTGTATGAGCTCAATCCAGAACCACCCCATTTCATTCAAATTTTTTTTGAATCAACTGGGGTGATTTTGGATCGAGCTCATACAGCCGTCCGATTGCCTCGATTCTCTCGTGGGCCCACTCAGAATTCGATTTTGAGAAGGATGAACGGTTCGGAGAAGATAGCAGATTCTGTGCTGGGCCTAATGGCACTTTTCTACTCTGTTTAGATCATAAATTTAATTCCAAACTTAATTTCATACCATGGTCATTTTTTTTTTCAGTTTGTAAATCAGGATTCAGGACTCCGACATGATGCTGCTGAGGAATTGACTGAAGGTATGTTTTTCCCGCTGTCGTGTTTGTCCTACTTCGGGAGACAAATAGACCTACTTTGAAAATAACATGAGACATGTCAAGGAAAAGACTACAGTACACTATCCTTATTTGGGGTTGGATCATAAACACTCCTACAAAAGTTACAATTTTTTTTGTAAAAATTACGAGACTCACCAAAATACTACCCATCATAGAAAATGTTACGAATCCTATTGCTGAAAAGTTACGAAAAATTAAAAAATCTTACAATTGCCAATGAAGTGGCGCAATCTAGAGCATATAATAGATGCATATGGTACACACCTTTAATATTTATGTATTGTAGCCATTTCCTGTTAGGAATATGGTGTTTCCCTATTCAAAAGTTTTTGTTCTTTTCCAAGAAAGAGATTTAGAGTTTATCTGTTACTCCCTCTGTCCCAAATTCTTCGTCCTTCTTTCCTTTTTTGAATGTTCAAAAATAATTATCCATTTCCAAACGTCAACAAGAAATTTGTGCAACTTTCCCATTTTTCCCTTACTTTTCAACATTCAATTTTTTTTTTTTTTCGGTCATTCCTAATCTAGTACATGGGGAGGGGGGAATTGAGACTCGATTCCATGATGCAGTGTGGGGCATCCAAGAGTTCTACCGCATGAGCTAGCCGCCACTTGCCAACCGTTAAGTATAAATAGACATTAAAAATGCATTTAACTCAAAAAATACACATGCACGTTCCATATTGTCCATTTCAACCACACAAAAAAACATCGACTACATTACATCTCTCACAATTAAGAGCCTGATTGATGAACAAAACAAACACAAAAAGAGTGACTGGAGATCCCATTTACAAATTTGTCCAAGCTTCAAAATCAACTACAGCATACTTCAAAAAACAGCTCTTTCCAATTGCAGTATTTTTCAAAAATAATTCTGCCACCATTTTGGAACTAACCGGAAGACAAGAAAAGAGGGGAAAAAAAAATTTAAATGCTCCAGCCTAAGTTGTAACGCTTCATGTAGACCACTAGCCCAGGATTTGATCCACAAGCCATACCAGCTCAAAATGTTCAAGCGCAAGGCACTAGTATTCTCTTACATGGTTTGTTATATGCCTGCCAAGATTGCCCATGTAGACTTCCAATGTGGGAATAAACATCTCTAACCCGAGATATGGGGTATTACAAACCACGTAAGACTACTAGTACCTTGGGCGTAAGCATTTTGGGTCATGTGGTGTTATTTGTGGATCAAATCAAGGTACTGGACTAGTGGTCTACGTTGAGCGTTACATCAGTAATTTTTCGTTTAAGATCAATTGAGAAAAAAAAAATGAACATTTAAAGAATGAATTACCTTTCTCCAAAGCTCCTGATGACCTCGTTGTAGTGATCCAATGCAACAAGTGATCCAATGCTATTTCCACAACGTCAAGCTCAAAATAAATTTGAATGGGAAGATTGCCATTCCTCCACGGTCTGTTTTTCCCCATATGAGGCACCTTGTAATTGATACAAGCTTGAAATGTCAAAAAAAACACTGGTTCAGGCTTTCTAATGATAGTTGTTCGAATGATTTTTCAACTGCAGAAATAAGCTCATCAATTGTATTGGGTGCTTCTTGATATTGCAAAGATTGAATTGCTCGAAAAACCCCAGATCTAAGACATTCAAATATGGGTTATTAGGAGGTTAAAATGATAAATGGATATCAAATCCGTCTTTAGAAGCAACTTCGATAAATTCAAGATCCATTTCATGAATATGTGGCCTTGCATTGTCTTGTTGAACAAAAACAGACTCGCCATCAATGCACACACAGCCACTTAGCACGAATAGCTGGCAGAACTTTCTAATTAAACAAGTGCGGATGATTTCTTTGGTCATGTGAATTACAGATTTCGTATCCAATGTACCCAACGCATGATTCTTGCTTCTCTGTTCAGCAGGGAAGTGAATGGAAAAATTTCAATCTTACCTGAAAACTCTTGATTTCGGCTTGGATCATATCATGGTTGAGCAACAGTGGCCAAGAACATGACTTTCATAATGAACCGTTTACTTTTGCCAGTCCGCAATAGTTCGTGTTCTTCTGGAAGCAAATAGTATCGCTCTGCTTCTTTCGCCATAAAAAAACCATTTTTCATCAATATGCACATAGGTTTACATTTTTTGAAAATTGGTTCGGTGTAGAAAAGGCGCAGAGCTATGTAAGGGCCCAGGGTGCCCACCCCCCCCCCCCCCCCCCCCCCAAATTTCCTATTTCGGAGTATATTTTTCATATTTGTAATAGATATTTGTTAAAAAAATTATAAAATTATAAAAAATAATTAATAAGTAAGAACAATTTTCATTTCGAAAATACTAAATTATAGTGAATGATACCGTGCGATAATAATATTGCGGTTGTCAAATGATATAATAAAAACAATAGTCAAGATTAATTTTTTAAATTTACCAAAATTGACCAATAAAACTTGAATGACTGGATTTAGTCTTGAAAAAAAATACAGAACCAAGATTTCTTTCATAATTCGCCCCCCTTTGATTTCGATTCCTAGCTCTGCCATTGGTGTAGAGACTGGATGGCTTGAGCATAGACAAACAAAATTGAAGTCATGCCCTTTTATGGTCATCAGAAAGATATAGTTTCAACGCATTTGTATGTGGCCTAATGTGTCTTCCTTAAGCATCCTATGCAGTGTCGATTTCGGCATGTTCAAGACCTCCACAATGACCTAGTGTGGTCTTCCTTAAGCCGCCTATGCAATATGAATCTTGTTTAATAGATTTCATTTAGTTTTATTAAACAAAATTTTTTAAATAAAAAAATAGTATTATAAATTACCAAATATAGAATTTTTTGGTGAGGTGTGAATAGTGTTTCTAGACATCCTTTTAGAACAGAGAGAGTACCAAAGTTCGACTTGCAAGTGCATCACCGTGTGTAAGGGTCATCATCGGGCCAGGCCGGGCCGGCCCAGCCCGCGAACTTTCAGCCCAAGCCCGCCCGTGGGCCGGGATTGGCGGGCTTTTTCTTTTTATCGGGCCGGTCGAGCCGAGCTATCTGTCAAAACCTGAAGCCCAGGCCCAGCCCACGGGCTTATCTTAGTCGGGCGGGCGGGCTGGGCTGGGCTATTTGGACGGGCCGAATGCCTTTTTTTTTTTTTTTTGTTACAAACTTACAGCTCAACCTTTTGGTGAAATTTTTTTCTCAATCTGTCTGCGCTTGAAGAAAAGGCTAAAATGGGTATGTATGTGTAATCCAGGAGCCACAAGGCTGGCTACCCAATTCCAATGGAAACCTGCTGACGAAAAGGATAAAGAAAATGAATAAAAGGGGAAAGGGAATAAAGAAAGAAAAATGGTTGACAAAGTATGGGCATGTATGCCTTGTTGACTGGAAAAACATTGGGTAGTGGAGTGCTACAAGAAATACACGTCTGACTTGGGAAACTCGAAGTGCCTGAGGTAGTGGGCGGGCGTGTACCGGTGTAACGGGCTATGGGTGAGCTAATATCTCGGGCTGTCGGGCCGGGCTTGTGGGCGGGCGGGTTGGAGACAAAATTTTTAGGCCCAAGCCCGGCCTATGGAAAGGTCGGGCTGGGCTAGCCCGCCCATTTGACGGGCTTAGCGGGCTTCAGGCCAACGGGCGGAATGATGAGGCTTAACCGTGTGCCCCGCCTCTAGTAAGTTGAAATGGGGTCCCCACATTATATATCTCTCATTCTCTCTATGTCAGCATGCTCTCTATAAATCTATTATTGTTTGTTTGTTATCACTCTAGGCAAGTCTAGAAGCAAATCTAACACCTTTACGGTGTTATGAAGTCCCCACAACTTTGGCGTAGGGAAATTAATTAACTGGCATGGTTAATTATCTAAACTAAGAATGCAAAATAAAAAGGTTATTTGCACTTACACCCCATGTACTTTTGCCGTTTGCTAAAGACACCCATTGTACTTTTTTTTAGGCACCCCTCCAGTTAGTTTTTCTGTTAACCTGGATGGAAAAGAGAGAGGTGGAAAATTTCCTTCCAAAATGAGTAATTTAATGCCACAAATGCCCCTGGTAGCCATTTATAAGGCTTATGGGAGCTCCACTTTAAAAAAAAACAGAGCACTTCTCTCTTTCTCTTCCACCCCCTAATTCCTCCTATCCTCAACCCTCTTTTCTCTCTCTTCCCTCCCCAAATGACATCAACTCAAGCTTCAAGTTCAAGGAGCCCATCAAGTATCACGCAAAAAGGTTGATCCCATGTTGCTTTTGTGGTCTAGTTGTCCCTATTTAGACATCTAGTTTCCTTGCAACCCTAGGGAAGAAGTTCTATGGCTGTGGTAACTATTGGAAAGGACCAAAATGCAGCATTTTTCAGTGGATCGACCTTCCACCGTGCGATTGTGGAAGGGATGAGCTTGTTCAAAAAGTTGAGTGGCTAGAAAGGCAATTTGAGAGGAGCAAGGCAAAAGAGGAAGGTTGTTATAATCTGTTTCATTATTGTGCATTTCTACTAAGTACTGAGGGATGTTATTAATCTTATGTAGTATGAATGTAGAGACCCATGAATGTCTGGCTTTTGTAGTATGAATCTTATGTAGTAATGTAGTATGAATGTGGCTACCTGGGTTTCTATGCAATTTCTGCCTTTTATACTAAGCTATTGTATGAATGAAATGCCTTTTATTCCTAGGTTGCTATTCAACAAGTACTTTATGAATGAAATGCAATGTGAATGGAATGCCCAGAATTTCATCCATCACCACATATTACATACAAATAGTGTCTAGCCCATAATGCATCCATCACAAATACTACACTCATAATTCAAAACATCATTCACAAAACATAGTATAGTCTAGAATTCAATAGAGTTCATATTCCCAACATTCATAATTCAAAACATCCATCACAATACTTGTCTACTACCAAATGGGTCATCAAAAGCCCAGAATTCAGTGTACACAAAATACAGCATAAAACCTTCAAGTAATGCTTCTGCCAACACTACTTCAATGCATACAAAACAGAGCATGAAACTAGTATCATAATCCATTAATGATTCTGCCAATACTTCAGTGCATACCAAAAGACATAGTCTAGAGTTCAAACTAGTACCCAGATTACAAAAGAGAGCATCAAATTAGTGCCCAAAATTCAGTACCAATATCATAATATGAGAGCAAGTTTCATATTCCCAACATCATACTAATGACATAATATGAGAGCAAGTTTCATCCTTAATATCATAATACCATAACCAAGTATTAGGTTGGCCTTGGTAGGATCCATCCTCTTCCCCTGCCTCTTCCTCTTCCCCTGCCTCCCCTAGTAGTAGCATCATTTTAACCTTTGCAATTTCTCCCTTCCCTCCATGACCAAAGGTCCATTAGGTTTGCCTATTACAATTACCTTAAAAATGAGGAAATAGATTACTTGAAAGACTACGTTGTTTCTAGATGAGCTACCATGGCTTGGTTGATAATAAAACCCACAATCAGTCAGAGAAACCTGTACTGGAGGTTTTGTGAAAAAGCCAGGATTCATAGAGTTGACAGTCTCCTACAGACAAAATATAACACATTAATGTCATGATATCTTCAATGGACATCTATAACCATGATTTTATACCTGCGTGAGCTGTGGAGGAAGAGTTGGTGGTTGGTTCTTTTTTCCTTTTCCTTTTTCCTGAGCTTGTGCCTAACATTAAGAACAAAAAAAAATGTTAGATTGTGCATAAATAGCATCAAGTTATAAGGGAAAAATGGTATGTACTTGTAATGTTATACCTGTGCTTGAGATGTTCCTTTTTTCTTCAATAGCTTGGAATTGGGATGGATAGGATGCTTGCATGAACTCAAATTATGTCTCCTTTGCAAACATTTGGCACATGTCATCACCCTAAACCTCCTTGACACTTTGTTTACATCCCCATCTTCAACTTCTTCTGGCCCCTTTCTCTTCAATTTCCTTGGCCTACCAGTAGGCTTTCTCATCAATGAAGGCTGAATTAGATCCGTACCAGTATCCACCCACTCATGCTTACCAAGAACAGGATTGATAATGTATTTGTATATATTCAAGTAGGTATCCCTTCTATAGTGTGGAAGGATGTACTCATCTAGTTTCTCTGTTTGTTCAGGAATATGGCAAGAACTGCATGCTTGCAGGGTATTCCAATAAGGTCCCACATTCTACACCCATAAGTCATTGCTTTCAAGTCCACCATATAAGTCTTGTCATGACAGTCAACCTCAAATTTGAATTCCCCCGTAAAGTGTGCAAAACAATCCCTTGCATTTGTAATGTTGACCTCTAATTTTTGTTCTATCTTAGGACAAATGGTACCAGTGTACTTCTCCATCCCCATTCTTTTCACTTGGAATCTACTCAACTTCCTCCTTATCCATTGTAATATAAAAACTATTGGTTTGTCTATAGCCTCTAGAATGTAGCTGTTGAATGATTCACTCAAGTTATTGACCAAAATGTCATACTTGTTATTGTCCTGAAATGAGACCTACACTATTGTTCTTGAGGTATCTTATTCAACCAATTGTATGCAACAACATCTATTTTCTCAATCTTCTTCATGTATGCATCATGTTCCCAAACATTACCTGTTAAAGCTGCCCTTCACATTGCATCTTTCAACTATTTTCCTTTTAAATAGCTTCGTGAAGTTGGCATAGTTGTGCCTCATGCAAAACCTATGGTCTGCATTTGGCATGAGATCTTTGAATGTTTCAAGGAGTCCATTCTGCCTATCTGATATGAAACTCTCCGTCTCCTCTTTTCTACATTGCCAATATCCTCCATCAATAATTTGGGGAACCAAGTCCAAGAATCCTTTGTCTCTACCTCAACAACAACAATTGCAATAGGGAACATGCTATTTCCATCTCTACCAACCGCACTCAACATCTACCCCCCATACATCCTTTTTAAGAAACAACTAGCAAGGTCAAACATGGATCTACACCCACTGAGCATCCCCTTCTACTGTGTATCATATTTTACATATAGTCCTTGGAAGACAGGGGGCAGCTCCAAGCTAGGTCTATCAACTGCAACTTTTAGGCAACAATTGGGATTAGGTATCCTAACTATCCCAAAGTAGTCAACAAGCCTGTTATACTACTCTGCCATGTCCCCATCAATGACTTCCCTAGCCTTCTTCTTTGCTCTGTAAAGCTGCCACTTGATCACATCCATAGTCAATTCTCTCCTTATCTCTTTCTTGAAGGAGTCAACCTATAGAAATGGATCATCCCTTAACTTGTTAATGTAATTCTGGGCAATGTATAAGAAAGTAACAAGGTGATTACTGTAGGTCCTATGATAGTCATGTTTGGGTTATCTTTTTAACTTGAAATGTTCTCTCATATTGTATATTAGAAGCATGAATCTTGAACCCACCCTTTTTTTCCTTATATTTTGCTATGACCCTAGCTAATGCTTTTATTCTTTACAAACTTAATGTCATACCCCCTTGCACCTGCCACTCCCTTAGTGCCTTTCTAAACACTGTCACATTGGTAAATTTCATTCATTCCATCATCACAGGGTTTTCCATATCCACATCTTTATTAAACTCTGTGTGATTGATCTGATTATTGTCCTCATCTGATCCCACAAGGTTTGTAACTCATTATCATCACCTAGGCCTGATAACCACTCATTAATGTTAAAGTTAACCTCCTCTGTTGGTTGTTCATTCACCTTCTTATCCTTAGGTTTAAAAATGTTATCATCCTTAAGTTCTTCAGGGTCCTTCACTTACCAACTGGGATCATAACTGCCAGTCTCCTTACCTTCATTCTTTTCTTCATAATCTTGGTCAGTCTCATCACCCTCTTCCTTTTCATAATCTCCACCCATTTGTCCACCCTCCGCTCCATCCACCTGTCCACCCACCTCTTCATTCACTAGTCCACTCATATCCACATCAACTGGAATACCCACATCTGGGACATTGTCAATGAATACAATCTCAGGATCTTTTAATACGTTCCCTTTTGGGGTTAACACCATCAATGGTTTAGGCCTTTCTTCTACATACATGCAAATAACCTCTAGTCCCTTGTAAGCATCCAACATTGCCATTACCTCCTTGTCCGCATTTATCTCCCTAATACCATTATGTAAGTGTACCCCTGGCAACAGATAATACATGCGACTTTTTTACATGGGCACCCATATGCAATAACCATTTCCCTCTAATAAAAAAAAGAACAATAGTCAAAGTCTAGATTCTCAATGATTTCTACAATACCCCCTAAATACATGGTGGTATGTGGGGTTCTATTGAAATAACCCCCATAATGCAGTTGTATAGTAATTTTTTTGAGAAGCCAACCTACATGCATGTAATGTTGAAAATATAAAAACGGGGAACACAAATGGGACTACTACATGCAGAAATTGGTAAAAACATAAGGGGAAACATAAACAAACTAAAAGTTAGAAAAGCACCTAATTTTAAATAGAGTTTTCACTGAAAGGTACTTTACAAAAGGTTTGAAGTACATAAACAATGGAAAATCCACAATTTAAAATAGGGTTTTTTACTAAAGCTACACATACACACATGCAAACATGCAATATGTACGAAAACCTAAAAAATACAATATATAGATATTACATATAATCCAAAGATTAAGGTATTGGGTTCAACAAATACCTGATCATATAACCCTTCGATTTTGTGATCCCTTCGATTTAGTGATCTCTTCAATTTCTGTTTCCCTTCAAACTTTAGTACATGCACAAGACAAAGTTCATCTCAGGTTCAAGAAGTGCTTTGATTTTCCATGGTTGGATGTTTTTTATCTTCGATTTCGAGATTGAGAGGTAGAGGGAGGGAGAGAAGGGGTGTTGCATTTTTTAGAGAGAGAACTGTTTTTACGAAATGACTTAGGGTTGGGGGCTGGGCATTTAAGACTCTTTGTTGCTTCTGTTAATAGCATCCATGGGTTGCATTTTACTCTGAAGGTGGAGGGGTGTAAGTGCCTATAAAAATAGTACAAGGGGTGTCTCTGGCAAATGGCCAAAGTACAGGGGGTGTAAGTGCACATACCCCAAATAAAAATGCAAAAATATTTCCATTGTTAATTATTAAATTGTGTCTCCATTGTGTGATTTTAAGAAGGGAAAATTGTCCAAATGGTCTCTGTAGTTTCACCTGAGTCTCGATTTAGTCCCTCTAGTTTCAATTGCACTCCAACAAACCCTGTAGTTTCAATTTTGGTCGAATTGAGTTCCCGACGTTAACTTCCGTTAGCAAACTTAACGGAAATCCCAATTTTGGGGTTTTTTGAGGGTCAACTCGTCTTTTCACCCGCCCTTCTTGTTCCCCAATTTATAACCCTAACCCTAACCCTAACTCTTCTTTTTTACACCCACAGATCTACTAATATTTTGTTACACAATTAACATATGGGATCCGGAATTGGATTGGATTGATGATATTACCAAATTTTACACCCACAGATATCAAGAAACAACAATCAATCCGCATAATTCCGATACAGATCAAATCAACCACACTGACTGCAAAAAATTACACAAAACAAGAACCCCAATCGAGAAAAACCAAATCTGAAATCAAGCGTCAAACGATTCGACTCATTTCCCTCGATTATTGAAGTTCATCTTCTCAAAGTACCAAATTGACAATAGCGACAGCAAAAGGTGCACCTCATCCTCCCCCCACCGCTTTTTCCTCCCCTCCGTCGCCGCCGATTTTGCCGAAACTACCGGTGCCGGCAACGGAAGACAAGGCCACATCGATGACGATGCGGAAGCAGCAGCAGAGGAAGATGGTTTGGATAATGGCCAGAGGTACAACGAGTGGAGGTGACGAAACCCGCCTAGGGCGAGAACAACTGATCGGAGCTGGTGGGTCCCGCCTGAGTGCTTGGTACAGATTGGAGGATACGGCGGAAGAGTTTTCGGTGGGTTCTTGATTTGGATCTTGTAAGTCTGGTTTGGGCTTCTTGCTAGTCTTCGTGTCATCGTCGATTGAGGCCGGATCGGAGGATGATTCTTCCACCGGTTGCTTCATCGCCGGTGGATTGAAAAGGGTTTTAGTGAGAGATGATTTTGTTTTGATCTGAGAGGAAATGATGGAAGGGTTGGGTTGGAAGAGGGATAGATATCCAATGGGGATTGGATTTGCAAAGGAAAGAAAAAAAATTGGATTCGATTTAGGGTTAGGGTTAGGGTTAGGGTTACATATTGGGGAAGAAGAAGGGTGAGTGAAAAGACGAGCTCGACCCTCAAAAAACCCCCAAATTGTGATTTCCGTTAAGTTTGCTAGCGGAAGTTAACGTCGGGGACTCAATTCGACCAAAATTGAAACTAAAGGGTTCGTTGGAGTGTAATTGAAACTAGAGGGACTAAATCGAAACTCGGGTGAAACTACAGAGACCATTTGGATAATTTTCCCTTTTAAGAATGCAACAATTAGGCTGCCAAACAGTCATAATGAAAAGTGAATAATACAAAATGCAATATGCCAAACACCCCCTAATTGGGAGATGCTTCATGGTTAGTCTTTTGCTAATTCAGTAAGAAAGTTAGGGCATCTCCGGTCGTGGAGTTAAAAATGGGATGTTAATTATATGACACAAAAATGTAAAAAGTCGGTCCCATTTTCGTGTTGTTATGACAAAACATGTTATTAAATAATGAGTGTTGCAATGATGTTTGTTAGAGTGTTGTTAAAATGTAAAAAAATGCACACATATATATGTATATATAAATATAGGTGGGGCTCCCCTCCCAACTTTTCCTCCTTTTTTTTCCCTTTTTCTCTCTCTCTCTCTTCATGTCCCGACTCCTGGCACCATTTTCTCTCTCTCCTCCCACTTTCTCCCCTCTCTCTCTCTCCTTTGTTGAGGAGTTACGAGTACTACCACTCTTAAAATGACAGGTAAGTCTGCATTAATTTTGACACAAATACACATGCACTAATTACACTATTGGGACACAAAAATGAAAAATGCTAGCTATTTGTGCTAATTCTTATTGCAAATGTCTAGTTTTGAAGACAAGAAAGGAACAATGGAATTTTCGAGGGCATTCAAGTTAAATGTAATAACCATAGCATCTATCTCGGAAAATTTCCATTAAGATTTTTTCTTAGTTTGGTTACGCTACACTACTATTCTCTTAGTTTCTTGTGAAAAGAGGGTACGTCTTTGGACATACTTGTATGTTATGTTCGTTCAATGAATATCTCATTACGTAGATTCTCTTAGTTTCTCGTGACACTAGAGTCTTTTAGAGAAAGGATTATTGAATGCCAATGTTGAATTAGATTCGTCTGTTGCAATCCAATTGATAACTGAAGGCCCATCTACCAACCATCCACAAAGTTTACTTCTCAATGATGTCAAAGCTATTCTAAAGCGCACAACCTCTACAATCAACCATTTCCTGGTTGTGCTTGCAGATACATTTATCTCGTTAAGAGTATTCATGATCAAGGGCAGACTTAACATAAGGCAATTCTTAGAATAATTTCTAGTTTTTTCTATGATGAGCTGTAACTTGATACTTTCTGGCATTGATGTTGCACGCTTCATACTCTAGTTAGTTTATATAATTCCGATGTATTAAAAAAATGAATATCTCAGTCACAAAAAAAAAAACCCTCTCTCCTCTCACTTATATCTCTTCCACGTTTTTCTGCCAATGACAGACTTCCCCTCCCTGCTCCATCCCCCTCTAACCTTTTCACTAAATGTAATACAACTTTAACTAGGAACCTTAAGTGAGATTCATAAAAATCCCTTTGAAGAAAAAGTCCAAAGAAAAAAAATGATAGAAAAGGTTTAGTAGTTGGCAAGGGTAAATGGTAGGCTTTTTCATGGTTGGAGATAAGGCTACAAACTAACGGAGTTGTTCGGAAGTAGTTCGAGGCTTAGTGTGACTTGAATTGTTTACTAATCGATTTTGAGTTTAAACTCGAGTTTTAGGCATATGTAGCAAAAGAGCTGAGCTCAATACTCTAAACCTCAATTCTTTTTTATAAGCGCGGCTCGTTAGGTCTTGAATCATTTACAAATGAGCTAAACTCGAGCTTGAGTTACAATTACTACTTTTCACCTTGTTCGGTTTGGGTCTCAAGACCCGAATTTTAAATTATAACTCAATCATTATCCATATTTCTCTCCAATTATTACTCCTATTTTTAATTTTTATTATCATTTTTATTTCTATCTTTCTCTAATCATTACCCTATTTCCAATAATTACTATCATTCCCTCTCCACTCAAAACCGAAATCCCTAATCCCAAACCCAAACAAAGCCTTTTTGCACCCCTCGTTGGAGAGAAATTAAAAGAAATGGGGGCAAAATGTAGTTAATCCAATTTGTACATCGACAGCCAAATACGCGCATCACGCGAAACAGGATACCGGGTGAGAGAGGGAGAGAGACGCAGAATTTGCCGGCGATGGTGGATTCCAAAGCAGAGGAGGACGATGAAGAGGGCTTTGGCGACTTCACCTTCGCCTCCTCGTTTTCCACTTCCACTCTCCATTCCGATCAGATCAACGGCCCAAAATCCACCATTCACAACGGCGACGAAGACGATTGGGGCGATTTTGTCGAATCCCCACTCCGATCCACAGCATTGGTATCTTCAAAACCTTCAGAACCATTTGGGTTTTTCTCAGATCAGTCCCAGTTGACAACTGAATCGGCCTCGACTCGTGCTGAGCCGGCAAAGACTCAGTGGGTTAAGCCCAAAGGAGCCTTGCCGCTTTCGTTATTCGGTGACGTGGAGCAGGAGGAGGAGGAATCGGGTGTGGTCGATCCTTCATTTAAGAATTCTGCCGTTGATATCAAGACTGAATCCAATAGTGAGAAAATTTCTAATTTGTACTGTAAGGTTCAGCCGATCAAAGCTGAGAATGGGTTCGATTCCAATTCAAATGTGTCGGATCCGAAAGTGATTGAGAAAAATCTAATCTTGAATGGAGCAAGTTCACGTGGGATGGATTCGATTTTGAATTTATTTGCTGGAAACGATGACATACAGAGTCCACAGATTGATACCGCAAGTGGGGTTAGTCTGAATAAAGAATTTTTTCCTGGAGGTAATAATGTTGAGAGCCAGCTGATTAAGGCTGTAAGTGGGTTGAACACGGATTCAGATTGGTTTGGTGGACAGCAGATCAAGGGAGTAAGTGGGTTGAACTCCTATTCAAGTGGAGTGAATTTCAATGTGGATTTATTTTCTGGGAACATTAGTTTTGATGCGATTTCGAATGTTTATGGTCAGGATCAGCTGAATACATCTTCATCAGTTCTTGTGGGTATGGATTCATACTCGGATCCTGTTGGTGGAAGTGAAGAACTTGATGGTGATGATGATGGGTGGGAATTTAAGGATGCATCCTCTGATTCCACGGCTGAAGTTGGGAGTGATAAGGTAAATATAGTGCTAGGGGTGCGTCTTTTGAAGAGGTGCTTAAGTGATTGCAATATTGCATTAATTCAACTTGCACTGTTTTTAAAAAAAAAAAAAAATTAGTACTATGATGCAGGAACTTTGAACTAATAACAAGTTAATGGATTTGAACTTATGATGTCAGAATCGCTGGAATTCAAAATTTAATAGATGAATGGACTCTAATATAGGTTGCTATTGTTTTAAGTCTTTAGATATGATAATGCTGTTTATGTTACCTTTGATGATGGTTTTTCAATAGGATATAAAACTGCTCTGGTGAATTACGTGATTAACATGCCTATGAATTGGTCTAGGCATCCAATTTGCCGTGGCACCCTTGATACTTGTCTGTTTGTACTTTGTACATTGTTGCTTATGTACCATTTGTTTCATTAAAACTAGGATTTTTCTAATTTGAAGGTCGGCGGGAAGGATGAAGGAAATTTTGCGGTAACAGGGTTGTCATTTGATTTTGGCAATCATTCACATGGATCTAATTTATTTCCGTCATCAAATGGGTTTTCTTTTCGACCCAGGGAAGTAGACCACAGTTTTGATATCAAGCCAGCGACAGTTGCTCAAAATGGTTTTAGTTCCAATTCGTTATCGAAAATTGAGCAGAAAGGTACTGTAAATGGGTCAGATTCTGATCATGTTGTTGGAACTTTTGAACCTGATGAAAGCTTTGGGGATTTTGAAGGTGCATCTACTGAAACTGGATTGAAGCAAGAGGTGAGTTACTCGCTTTTCCAGCCCTTCAGATTGTTGAATCCACCCTCCCTTGTGTTTTCTTTGTTTCACTTGCCTCATCTTTTTTCTCTTTGTTTATGATTCCATTTCTTTTGTGCTAATGCTTTCACTTTGATCGGGGTGAAAATAGCATACTGTGTCTCGCATTTTGGAAACACTTTTTCCAGTTTCATAGCTTATAGACTGCTAGGTTTGATCATCCTTGATCACGGTCCAGACTCTGTAAGGTTGTTTGTTGTTTTGGAGAGTGTCATGGGATATGGACATGTAGTGCATATATTTCAGATCATGCATGATACATGACTTTTATGTGTCAAACAGACTTTCATTAGATACTATGCCAACCTATGAAGGATGGGTACTTCATGAAACATGTTGTACCCTCAAAGATTAGTCATTGGATACTAGTACTTTGGTAATGCGCAATTTCCCCCCTTATTTTGTTTCGCACCCCCAAGGTACCTAGTATCAAGAGTGATGAATGCTTTTTGCCTTCATTATACGGTGATGACATGCTCTCACAGTTAAGCTCTATCACCTCGGTGGTTTATTTTTGGGCTTGTGGTATCAAATCTACCAGTGCCCTTAGCTTGAACTCTGTCACTTTCTTATTCAACTTTTTATTACTGCACTTGGATTGTTGGATTAATTACATGTCCGATGCTTATAAGTGCTATCCATGAAATATACATAGTTTTTTACTTGAGAAAATAACCTTGGATGCAACATATTATAACATATACTGCGAATGTCAACCTGTTAATTCTCACTTGTTTGGGTTTTTTAATTTCGTAAATCCCGCAGTGTGAAACTTCCGATACATTTTGTTAACAATGGATATTGGGACTTTGTTATTGGGGATTACATGGGTATCGTTATTGTTGATATTTATATTTTCTGTTCACCCTTTCTCTTCTAACATATAAAATGTGGAAAATTGTTTTTCCTTTGTGAAGTGAAATTGTACTTTTAACGTATAAGATGAATAAGTTCTTTAATTATATGCATGTACTGATAGCATTTGTTTTTTTTCTTCTATGTGTCAGCAACCTGCTCTTTCTTTCAAAAGAAATTGCTGTTTTCTCATGTCCCTATGATGTCATATACATTTCGTATTCCCAGAGGTCTTGTTTCTTAGACTTTCAGAGCCAATATTTAGTAATTTGAAGTTGTAAAAAGAGTTCAACTTTGAAATTCGAAGACTACTGAAACAAAAAGTAAAACCCGCATATACATGGCCTAAAAGAAACTAATAGGAATGGACTAAAATATAATCTGGAGTATTCAAGGTCCCAAATGAGCACTAAGATTTTGAGTATTGAAAGTCCCAGTAAGACAATGACTCGACTGCATTATCCAATAATCGATAAGATTTTTGAATTAAAAATTGTCTGGAGCTTCCAACAATGTATATCAAGCTATTCTCTCTTTTTTTTCTTTTTTTGAACCGCATGTGTATCAAGCTATTCAATAGTAGATTCTTATGACTAGGACTTGTTGGAATAATTATATTTTAGAGACATCTGGGAGCTTGTAGTGATCTCAACCAAGTTTTTGAATCCTATACCGTACCAGCTGTCACGTACTGGATTTGAGTAAAACCGGTATCCTTTCCTCCAAATTCCGTTCCGGTGTGAGTACCAGTACTTACCGCAGAGTACCGGATTTTCCGGTGAATCTTGGCCTAGATGATGGTATCACTTATTTCGTCTGCTGCATTTCCACCGCATAGGAATCTGGGATCTCTCTACATTTCCTCCAAAAACCAAGCCTTGATTGTACTTGTATACCCTATCCTCCCGATCTGTGGCGACCTCATCCTGTCGCCGGTGAACAAAAGTCCTCCTGATCTGTGTAAGTTGCTGTTTAACCTTTTTGTTTCAAGGTTTTATTGGACTGCAAATTGAAATGGAGGCAGAGATGAGGAGAGGTAGATGTAGTGTTGGTTGGGTGGAAGAAGGAACAAGTGTTTGAAATTGGACAAACTCTGAATACAAGGGTTTAATATGTGTTTCATATGGAGAAGAAGAGAGGAGAGAGGAGAGAGAAAAAAATTAGGCTCAGCTGCAATGATGTCATTATTCATCATTACACATTAGTTAACAGCACTATATATTGATTATAGAGTTTTTTAAGTATTGATTCCGGTGGAGGTTGCCTCTTAATTGTGGGTATTTTGTGCAAAGAATTAAGTTTAAGCATGCGTATAGACTGATTTTCCCATACGTGATATATTGTTTGTTGCCTTGTGTAAGTTATGAGTTGATGAAATGGATGGTTATGGGAAAAATTTTCAAGCTATAATTATATGAAATATTAGTAGCACTAAATCCGAAGCGGTACCCTGTATCTAGCTGGTACTGGTACGTACCTTACCAATTGAAAAACTGGTACCCTAGCCGGTACGGTATTCAGAAGAACAATGATAGGTACACACCCTCTCAACCACTCCCTACCACACCGTCTCTCACATGTGTGGTGGGGCCCACTGGGACCCACCGGGTGAGCCCCACCACACATGTGAGAGAGGGTGTGGTAGGGAGTGGTTGAGAGGGTGTGTACCTATCATTTTTGTATTCAGAACCTTGGTCTCAACCACCTTTAAGATGCTTTATTCTTTGATGGGACATCTGAACAGTTATTGGAGACAACTCTTGTCCCATTCTATTTTTGGCCATTTTTTTCATGCCGCTTTTTGAGAGTTCATTTACATCTGTGAGAGTTTTATAGTTCTTTTGCTCTTTATGCTCAATCAGGTTTTGCTTTGATGTCCCGATCTCTCTAGGAAACGCAGATCGCTGTGTTCGTTTTGGTAGTTTAGTTTTGTTTGTAGGGGAATGAGTGGAAATAGGAATAGGGTAATTTTCTGTGTTGTGGTCTATCCGAATAGCTAGAAGCAGAGCGATAGGACGAAGGGGGGAAAAAGGTTGAAATTGAAGCTTCATCAATTCGTCCATCCCATCCGTAATGGGTCCCACCCCAGGAGGAGAGGAAACCACCTCATGTAGGTAGGTAGGCACTCGCTCAAAATTGGAAATAGGGCTAATGAGTGGAGAAAGATAAAGAGAGAAATGAGAATAGTAGTTGAAAAGTGGAGTAATGATTGGAGAGAGAAATACGGTAATGATTGAAAAACTAAACTAAAATGGGCGAACGAACACAGCTACAGTGAAGAGAGAGAATTTGGTCTTCTCCCTCTCCTCTGCTTTTCCTTAATTGTGGCAACAGCTGTTTGTTTAATGGTGGATCATTGATGCAATTTGAAGCAATGATTTTTGGTACTCTAAGGCAGGTCTGTATTGTTTAAGTCAGTAGATATGATAATGCTTTTTATGTTGCCTTTTGTTGATGGTTTACAATAGGAAATTAGAACTCCTGCGGTGAATTCCGTGTTTAACATGCCTAGAACTGGTCTATGGCTCAAATTTGTTGTGGCAATACTTGTTGGCTCTAGATATTTTTTGCTGGTAATTTATCATACTAACATATACAACATTTGTTTCATCAAATGTTGGATTTTCCTAATCTGAAGGTCAACGGGAAGGATGAAGGAAATTTTGGGGTAACAGGGTTGTCATTTGAGTTTGGCAATGTTTCACATGGATCTGATTTATTTTTGTCATCAAATGGGTTTTCTGCTCAACCCAGGGAAGTGGACGTCAGTTTTGATTTCAAGCCACTAACAGTTACTCAAAATGGTTTTAGCTCCGATTCATTCTTTATAAGTGAGCAGCATGGTGCTGAAAATGGGTTGAATTCTGATCCTGTTGTTGGGCTTGTTGAATCTGATGAAAGCTTTGGGGATTTTGAAGGTGCATTTACTGAAGCTGGATTGAATCAAGAGGTCAGTTATTTGTTTTAAGACCCTTCCTTTTCGTTATGTTGAGTCCTCCCTCCGTTGTGTTTTCTTTGTTCCATTTACCTCATCTTTATTTTCCTTGTTAATGATTCCAGTTCTTTAATGCTAATGCATTCACTTTGATTGGGATGAAAAAATCTTACCCTGTCTCGTACTTAGGCAGAACTTTTTGTAGTTTATAGCTTATAGACACCTTTCAGTTTATCATCTTTGGTCAGAGTTCAGACTTTCTGAGATTTGTATTTTCATTGGGAGAGTGTCATGGGATTTGGAAATGGAGTTCATTAATTTCATTCATTTGCATAATAGGTGTTGTTTATATGTCCGACAAACTGACTGCCATTAGATACCATACCTATGTATGAAGGATGGGTACTTCATGAAACATGTAGGACCCGTACCGGTTAGCCATTGGACAATATTACTTTGCATGGTACTTCTACATGCCTATGGTACGCAGAATCCATACGCAATTTTCCCCTTATTTAGTTTTGGTAGCCTGAAGGTTCCTAGTACCAACAGTGATTAATGCTTCAGCAATCATTATACAGTGATGACATGCTGTGACGATTAATATTTATATGTTGGTTCTTTGTCTTTATTCTGCAGTATCAAATGTAATGTAGCAGCACTGGTATTGTTCAACTTTTTATAACTGGACACACTTGGACAGTTGGAGGAAATAGGTGCCCGTTGCTTATATGTCCTATATATGAAGCATACATAGTTCTCGGCGTGAGAAAATAATCTTCCATTCGACCTACAATAAACATAATGTGAATGTCAACCTATTGTTTCACACTTGTTTTGGTTTTTTATTTGACTAATCCAGAAGTGTAAAATTTCCAGTGTGAAAGGGAACAGAAATTTCAACATTGGTATTAGGACTTTGTGTGTAAAAGGAAACAGAAATTTCAAAACTGGTATGAGGACTTTGTATTCACTCTTTCTTTTTGCGGCATATAGAATGAGGAAAATGGATATTTTCTTTCGTGAAATATTGTTGTATCTGTGACATAAAGTTGAATAAGTGTATTATATTCATGTACTTGTAAATGTGCAGCAAACTGCTCTTTTTTCCACCAAAAAACAAGGAAATGCTGTTTTGCGTGTCCTTATGATTTGGGGTTTCTGATAACTGGGTGGTCCGGGCCAGACTGTTTTGGAATGTCCTGTGATTTGATATGCATTATATGTGTCTAGAGTCATCGACGGATCCAGAAATTTGGTATAGAGGGGGCACTTATTCGTTATATTTTCGATTTTTTCTTCACAATCAGGTCCTATTTTCTTTCTTGTCTTGTTCCTCGTATTTTGAAAATCTATTATTATTAGAATTGAAAAACCTTAAGTTCTAAGATGCAACCAAATTTGGAAAAAATCAAAAGTATGTACCGTATTCTTGAAGTTGTTTTTTGGAATCAAAAGCCATGCCTTTCCAGAACACTATATTAGCAATAGATTCAACATGAAAATCTAGCAAACGAACCCCTAATTATGAAAAAAAAGAATTGTCTTCTAAAACAAACAAAGATGGAAGGTGAATTTTGAGAGAAAAATGGTGAAGTAAATTAATTTAGTCTAATTTAATTAGTTTTTAGGCTTATGAGAGTTGATTAAAACAATTTCTAACTACCAGGGGCACTAGCGTAAACTTTTTAGGAGGTAAATGAAAATTATACTATTTAAGTAGGCACTGAGGTGCACTAGTTCAAAACCGAGGGGTGTGTGACCCCCTTTTAAATTGTTGCTTAGTATTACACAGCCAACGTTTAACACTTTCAAAGTGAAAAAAAAGTTGGACTCTTGATGTCAAAGACAACTTCAAAAAAACATCCATAGATACCTAAATGAAACTTATAGGATTGAACTAAAATATGATATGGAGTATTCAAGATCCCAAATTAGTCCAATGGTACCACAAAGGTACTATTGTACCAAACTAAAATTTGGAGTGTTGAAGGTTCTTCTTAGTACAATGAGTCAATTACACAACCGCTATATAGAGTCGTCAATGAGATTTTTGCCATCAAATCTTATGGAGCTTCCAGTTTAGTGTGCAAAAGGAATGTGTGATGGTGACGATCTTATTTCTTGGGAACATGACTTAGAGTCAAAAGGCTTTAGCATAAGTAGTAAAACTTAGTATATGGAGTGTAAGTCTAGTGGTAATGTAGAAAGATTGAGGATTCAAGATCAAGAGATACCACAAAATTTTAGGTATTTAGGTTCTATTATTAACAAAGATTGGGAGTTGCAGATGATATGACTCATAGGATCCAAGTGGGGTGGCTCAAGTGAAGAAGCGCTACTGGTATACAATGGGACAAGAGGATACCCACAAAATTGATAGGGAAACTCTAGAGAACTACGATAAGACCATCGATGCTTACGGGATGGCATGATGGCCTATCAAGAAACAGCTAGTGAGTCAGATGGGTGTAGCTGAGATGAGAATGCTGTGACGGATGTGTGGTTGGACTATAAAAGATAAAATTAGAAATGAGATCGTTTGTGAGATGGTGGGTATAGCACCTATAGAGAAGTTGAAAGAAAACAAACTAAGGTGATTTGGATATGTCTACCTTAGACCTGCAGATGCAGTAGTTAGTTAAGAGAGTTCATAAGATAGATTTGGATAGTAACACTACGAGGGCAGAAAGACTTGAATTGACGTTAGATGCTGTAGTGCACAAGGATATGAGTATACCAAGTCTAAGTGAACATGTAGCCCTTGACAGTGCTCTCTGTGAAAAAAGTATCCATGTAGCCGACCTTAATTGGTTGGGACATAGGGCTCGGTTTAGTTTGGCTGGGTTAATTATCTTTCAGACACACCTGGGAGTTTGTAGGGGTCTTAATTACTTTTGATAGGCTTTATTCTTCCATGGTATAGCTGATGGTGCTACAGTTACCAGAATCCTCTCTTGACTCTTTAAGAGTTCATTTTCGTTGAACAATAATAGACAAACCTCCGCAACAATCATATCTGGAATTGGATGTAACTGTATTTTGGGACACTGTGAGATGTAGAACAATAATAGACAAACCTCAACAACAATCATATACTGAATTAACATCAAATTGTAGAAATTGTGGGTACTTTTTTTCCTTCCCTTAGTATTTTCCCTTGAATCATTTCCTTTCCTTACCTTGCTTGGTTTCATTAGGCAAAGGCAAAAGTTCAAATAGTATTGAACTAAAGGGACGTGTTCAAGGATGCTCATCATGGTTCATGGTTCTTGGGCACAGTATCTACCATAAAGCTTTGTGCTACATGAGTAGAGTGGTTGGGAATACAAAAGAAAATCGACCTGAAACTGATGTTGATATGGATATGTCCAGAAGCTACCCAGATATTTTTATGATTGTTTGTTGTTAAAGTAGAAGCCATAAGCAATTTCCAACATGGACAGTTCCTTCTAAAAAATGTGTCAGTGGTACGTAGGACTAACTAAAAAGATTTATCCAAACATTTTTAGGAAAAAAGAAAAGAAAATTTATTAAAGGTACAATAATTGGCTATAGCGTATTGCCATTCATATCTAATTGCAAAATATATGTACATATACCCGCTTAAAATAAAATAGCCAAACTACGATAATCCAGTAAACCAAAAAAGAAAGAAAAGGGATCTAATATGGGGAGAAATAAGGATTTACAATGGGACAAGTTCCCAGCATTTCTATACACTGCTTAGTCAAAAACATCATATTGACAAGAGGACAGATGGGAAGCAGTTTCCAAATTATCATGAAACTTATACTACTTGACATAAACAACTTCTCATTATGCGGGTCCATATCTGAAAAGGATGAAAACCTGAAACGCTTATAGCAGAGAGAGAGAAAGAAAATGCTCGATGTTAAGCACAACGGGGCTAAACATGATACATTAATTCCTCATGCACAAAAAGGAAACATAAATTGAATCACCCACCAGGACCACCACTGAGCAAACATCTATTGCCAGTATGAAGGTCCAGCGCAGAAGCATGTTTATAAGAGCATTACCCAATGCTTGCCCGTATTAATCATTGATGTTGGGAGGGGATGCTACTTTCTCTCTCAGACGCTAGGTTGTATTTCTCATACAAAAGTTCGTCTTATTAGGAAGTGATACTGCTTCACACTATGTGATTGGGTTGATTTTTTACTCTCTTATCCTTTCATTTTTCTCTTGTTTAAATCCTTTATGGATTTTTTGTCCAACTTACAGGGAAATGAGACCATTTCCAATAATCATAAAGGAGCCCTGCCTCTGTTCATTTTTGGTGATGAAGAACTGGAAACTGATGATTCCCCAAATGTTCAAGATGCTTTTACATTCAAGCCCTGCTACCCAAGAAATGGCCTTAATAGTCAGGGGTCCAATATTCCTATCAATGATCTCATATCGAACTTATATAGTCAAGCTGAGCAGATCCCTCCTGTTGAAAGTACTGGAATACATACTGGAAATGGATTAGACTCCTCGGATGAAGTGAAGGATCTTAGCACAATGAATAGTGATGATGATTTTGAAGATGCTTCATGGGATTTTAAAGATGCATCAATCCAGACTAGCAGTGTTGATGAACTAATGAAACATGCAACTTCAATGGTAGATGTTCTCAGGGTAGGATCAACGGTGGATCAAGGCACTTATGTCTACACATGGTCCAAAATGATCTCTGTATGTGCTCAAGAGTTGAAGCACGGCTCCTGGATTTGGAAGCAATTAGTAGAAAAGAACATTCAAAGCGAGATACTCTCTGAACCTCGAGGTACAGCATCTAGCTATTATTCTCAGTTACAGTTATACTTTTTTTTTTAATATCAGTTATCGACCAGCAAATTATGGGTTATATCTAAACGCCTTAACATTACAGGTTGCATGAAGATGCTAATTATGTAGATCAAAGATCACATGAAAGAATTAGATGAATGTGAAGAAACTTGCTGGAATTTACTGATTCGTCTTATTAATTACTTTATGATAAATTTGATTCTAATAATACGCTTTCGTTGGGCCCCCCTAAACCTAAGTTTTTGGTTCATCCCTGATGATTATTAGGTAGACAGCATTCAAAACATGTATTTATGTATCCATGGAGTTGTTCATGCCTTATCCTTTTGTTTTCTTAATTCCAGCTGTTAATTCGACTGTTATGATAACTACAGGCAAGGGTTTCATTCTTGCCCTAGGAGAGATTTACAGAGTTGTTGCAGTTCTTGGAGCCTCTGCAAAACTTTACAAACCATGGATACTATCAACCTCCATAGATTCTACAAGCATTTACACTCTTTTAGAGGAGTGTTATACTCTATGGTCAACTTCGGGAATGGAGAAAGCTCTTCAAGATATATATGATCCGATTGATTTGGAATACCATAGTACAGTCAAGGCATTACGGGACTCGATCAGGTTTATTCATGGTCACGATGAGCTTACACTTGGAAATCATATTTTGAATCAGCAAGTTTCTGTATGTCAGCTGTCGCTTTTAAATTCAGAAGCAGTTCCTGGTGAGCAAATTCGAACTCTTTAAGAAAAAACCAAAAAGAGGATTTTTTAAAAAAGGAAATTGCAGATTAGAACAGTTCGCCCTGCATAATCTCTTTCTTCTTTGGGGAAATCGGCAATTTCATTCATCAAACCCAAACGGCATTTCTAAAGAGATTTAATTACAAAAATTTGTAAGAACTATCCATATCTAGTTGCAAACTTCTTTCTCAGTTAACACGTACTGCCAAGTAAACCCAAAATACAATTGCAGAATAGGTTGTAGTGAAAAATGTGGACCCATACAGATGATAATAACGGTAATGATTGTTTACTTGCTCCAAATACTCAAACTATTACATGTACTAGACACATACGATTTCGTTTGCTTAATGTTAAAATTCTAGAAAATGTTGGAATTTCAAAATTTGCAACTATATATGTGATACAGAAGCACAAACGTTTTTGCGTCATGATATTGTTATCAAATTATGGAGATTCAAGTGACCTGCAAATTGATCTTTTAGATAGACTACAATTACCTTTGAAAATCATCGCACTTATATCATTAGGGATCTATCTCATATTCTTTCTTTTGTTTTGCCTGTACAGATATTAAAATGGTGTTGTGGAATGGGAAGTACTACTTTCTCCCTTTTGCAAACTTGTGGGCGAATCTCATAAGTTGTGATCCTCCAGAGTTGCTATATTTAGATGTCGGCTCATGAGAAAGAATCACGGGGAGCATGGTTGGAATTTTCTACAAATTTGTGATAAGAGTTGCTATTAAATCCCATTATTTGGCAGTGAATAAGGTCTTTAGGGAACCAACTGCCGCCGCCCAGCTCAAATTGCTCCATGGAGTATTGCCTTTGGAGTAATGTTGTGTTGAAATCCAAAGTCAAATGATGTTCACTGGATTGATCTGGCATGGGCATTTTGTTTATCCTTTTTTCTTTTTTCAGAATTCTTTTTTGTATAAGCTGTAGTGTAGTGTATGGAGATAGTTGTATACGATATTTAAGATCTTTGTTGTGTACTAGTTGAGGCCTGGAAGGAGGAATCAACCTGACAGCCACATGCCCAGAATCAGCCACTGCAGAATGACAGTAAATGTAACACTTCCCTTTCTCTACTCTCCGAAACATTTTAGACAAAGACAGCTAAGATGATTGGTTTGCGAAAAGACTCGGCTTTATATATATTGCTCAATTGATACCAAATAAGTGTTGAGTCACAAGTCTTCTTTCTACGTACAATTATTTGTATATTTTTGTCTCCCCACATTTCTTGCAGCTATGTTTGTATTAAATTTTTTTTTTTAAGGAAACCACCATGTTTTAAGTAAAGTGGAATTTGATGTTCTGGTGTTGAAACATTATATTGGGGATTCTTGTATTATTTTCAGTTCAGATTATGTGCTGCTTTTGCAGATGTAGGTTTTGTAAATGTTTGTTTTCTTACAAAGTTGATTTCGGTGATTTCGGTTTGTGCTGAGGGTTACAAATTTTGGCAAGTTTGCTGTAGTGATATCAGAACTATTTCTATTTTTCTTAGCTTAGCCCATTGCACTGGATTAAGCATTTCATCTTCTTGAAATTAAAGCCACTGGATTAAGCATTTCTCTAAATTGAGCTCCTACGTCCAGAGTGTGACGTAGTAAACGGCTTTGTTCTGAGTTCAAATTCAAAATATAAGGAAAAACAAAATCTGGGTGTTTAAAAAAAGTTGCAGATTAGAACAATTTTCACTGCATAATCTCCTTTTTTTTTGTGGGACATCGGCAATTTCATTCATCAAAGCAATCACACTTGTAATGAGCTTTCATTACGAAAATTGGTAAGAACCACAATAACAGATGACGTATACGATATTCCTGGGCGCAAAAAGCAGAGCCGAAATACATTTGCAGATTATGTTGTAAAAAACGTGGACCCATGCAGGTGATTATAACGGTAATGAGCGTCAACTGGCTGCAAATACTAAAACTATTACGGTGCTAGACACATGCAAATTTGTTAGCACAATGTTGATATTCTAGAAAATGGTGAAATTTCAAAATTCGCAGCTATATTTGTGACGCAAAATTACAAGTAATTCGCTGTCCTGAAGTTGTCATAAAATTATGGAGCTTCAAGTGACCTGTAAATTGATCTTAGATAGACGACAATTATCTTTGAGGAGTGACTCAAAGGTTTTGTTTTACCCGCCCACCCAACCCCACCCCACCCCACACCGACTCAACCCGAAAGTTGTTGGTTAAAACCATGAGTGGGTTGGGTTGGACAGGTAAAACAAAACTTTTGAGAGAAACGGTTTGAATGCAGGTAAATTTTATCAAAACGGTCTTTAACCCGATCTAACCTGCCATCTCCATATATGGAAAATAATAACAAATAGAATACTACCCTCACAATGATAAGGTGCACCCTACCACACTTCATTAATACCACCTACGACTTTGTATGGATTATTAGCTGCTAGTTTTATGCTACTGGTTTTTGTATGAAATATTGTGTGATTTATGTTGGCATTACTACTTTTATGCTACTTGTTTCATTATTTGGTCAAAAAGTAAAGTTTCAGTCCATCCCTAGATCTTTTCTGAAGGAAAAAAATAAATAAACTGGCATTTTCGAACCCGGCGAGTAAGATTGTAGCCGGTACAACCCTGGCATGGATCACCAAGATGTGCCTCGTTTTATTGTCTGTATGCGTGGTATACAATAATAAGCGACTCTGATTGATTATTCGGTCTTCACTACACATTTTTGGGGAAGCTACACACTCGATAGTAAAGAGGGCCGTGGAGCACCACATGAACAATTAATAATCTCTTTAACTCTCGGGGCCACATTTTCGTTTGGTTAGGCCGGCTCTGGGCCGGCCCTTGCGATTGTATTGCTATCCCTTATGACTTGTAATTAATAGTAATAATATGCTGAAATTGAAACCCCATGAATGTACAAAGTATTTATTGGAGAGGCAGATTACTTTTACTACGACAGTTTCAATGGTGTTACTATACAACTGTAGCGTTAGTCTTTAAATTTAGAGTACTCTGCTGTAACTCCCACACATCGGTATCTTGTTGACCTAATGCTAAGCAACATTAATACTGCCCGTAGATGCTTGTTCGATCACGATGCACAGGGAACTGCGGGCAACTTTTCTACTCATTGCGGTTTGCTTAGCCTCAATTGTCTCGCCCAGTCAGGCGTCGTTTCCGGGATTTATTTTCAGCGTAATCAAGGCTGGAGCTGCCATATTGGGCGGTGAAAAATTTGATGTGGCGGTCAAGAGAATCACGGATGATCCTTTCAGACCGTCTTTCGGGTAAAGCCCGCGTAAAGCCACCGCTTTAAACCCCCTAAATTTTCACTGAATTTGGAGGTCCCAATTATATAGGTCCATGTAATAATAAGGCTGACATAAATTACAGCTAATTTTTCTAATAATCTTAAGGGCTCAATTTAAAATAAGTTGCAATTAATTGAAAGGGCTCAAACATGATAGAATAAGGCCCCTATTGTGTTATTGTGCACAAGGGGGCCTAAGAATCAAAAAAAAAAAAAACTTAGCGATTGCCTACTGACTTATTTTCGAGAAAATCCTCGCCGACGGAGTACTGTTGATGATGAAAAGTTAATGTCTTATCGTGCAAATCTTAAAGATATTGTTAAAAAAAAATGAGCTTTCCAATATTGATAGAAAGAATTTTTATGTCCGAATTGAAATTTTTTGATATATATAATGGTTATCGATTTTGAATACTTCTTTTTTCCAAAGTATTTTTAACTAGGCAAAATAAATTGAGGGTCCATTTAAATAAATTTGCTTCAAGCCTCTCAAAACTCAGAGCCGGTGTCCGCAAGTGCTACCAGCATTATGATGGGCCAGACGTACGATTGCATAGGTAAGGTCCTACATGGTCATTACAAGCAAGATCTCGAGAAGTTTCTCCAATGTGTTGTGTGGAATGGGAAGTACTACTTTTCTCTTGCGAGCAAACTTGTGGGCAGATCTCATAAGTTGTGATCCTCCAGAGTTGCCATATTTGGATGTCGGCTCACGAGAAAGAATCAGGGGGAAATGGTTTGAATTTATTCTACAACTTGTGGTAAGAGTTGCCATATTTGGATGTCGGCTCAAACTGCTCCACGGAATATGCCTGCCTTCGAAATGCATCTTTTTGAAATCGAAAAGTCAAATGCTATTCGCTGGATCGATCAGGCTTAGCCGCACAGGTATTTTGGATAAGCTGTAGTGTAGTGTGTGAAGAAAGTGGTATATGATATTTATGGTCTTTGTTGGGTGTACTAGTTGAAGTCTGGAAGGAGGAATCAAACTGACAGCCACATGCCCAGAATCAGCTACTGTGGGATGACTGCAAATGTAATACGATTCGCCCTTCCTCTGCTATTCAAACATTTTAGGCGAAAAAGATATTTTGGTTATCCAGATTTTTGGGTTTCAAAGCATGACAGTGTGTTTGATATATGAGGGACTTGGGTATGATGGGGATGAAGAGGAAGAGGAAGTTATTAGCAAAATAACTGAATTGGAAGCCCAACACATGGAGATGGTAGATTGTCAACTCTAAATTTCTTATCCGTTCGGGCTTTTGGTTTTCTTTGGTGGTTCTGTTTTGGGTTCTTGTTTATAGTTGTTTGTTGCTTTTGGGAGCTTATGGGTTGGATTTTTCACTTTTGCGTGGCTTGCTCGATGCTACCATTCTGTGAGTTTTATCGGTTGTTGCTTCACATGGTTGCATATTCTACGAGTTCCAAATGCTGCTATTGTTGCCTCACATTGTTGCAAGTTCAGTTTGTCGCTGTCCACACTTGGTGGCAATTCCAGAATTTTTCTGCATCTATATTAGAAATCCTCATTTATGAGTCTAAAGTGTTCGTGGAATCCATCTAGGGAGTTGGCTTTGCTATGTTCATTTGAAGGTGGTCCTAATGCAGTCATGGGAATCCTATAATTCAGTTTATATGGTATTTCCATTTCATTTTTTCAAGTTCTGAGTCTTCTGATATGCTGGGTCTGTTGTATGTGTTGCTTCTGCTGCAATTGAAGATACCTTAGATATACTTCCAAAAGATGCTTCTGCCGAATTGTTTGAGAAGGTCTCTTTACCATTCTTTCATTGCTATGTTCGGATGGATCATAAGGGGTTTAGGAGAGGTTTTCAAGTCAGCATTGTGAATTGGTGCTGCATCCGGTGATGAATCTGAGTCTTTAGAGTAAATCTAATGCCATTCTGGAGGGAAGGTCTTCTTTCTTGTACTTTTTCTTTTCTTGTTGGCATCTTGCCAATCATTTGTAAGTTTTTCCCTTTTGGTTCTAGCTGGCATTTGTTCGTGCTTCGAGCGTTCCAATTGTGTTTGGTTGTTCGTGCTGCGTTTTGATGTGCTTGGGTCCTTTTAATCTTTGTAATTTGTTTCCAAACATTAATAAGTCAGCTTTTTACATACAATTACATGCACATATTTTTGTGTCCAACTGTATTTCTTGCCACCGGCCCACCGTGTTTTAGATAATGTGTAATTTGTTATTCTGGTGTTGAAAAAATAGAGTGGAGTTTCTTGTATTATTTTGTTGGTCAGGTGATTTCCTTATGAACTAAATTTCGAACATTGCTTTAGGTAAAAGTGGTCATGCATTAGTTTAGTTTTGTGTCGGGTATAAATATGCCAATTTCTGCAGTTATTCTTTTGAATCTCTGGCGGTATATATGAAAGGAAAGTGTGATTAAATTAAGCAATTATAATCACAGTTCTTTTAAACCTGTGATAATTGATATTAACCACTACGGTTTTATTAGCAAAGTGGCATTAAAAACTCACATTGCATTTCTTTATCACGGTTTCATCAAAACCGTGATCTTTCCAATTTTTATAGCGTGATCTTTATCAATTATTCTAGTAGTGTCATGTAAAAGCCCCATGACTTGCATTACTGAATTGTTAAATTATAGTCTTACGAGAGCGACCAAGTTAAGACGGAATAGATATGAACTTATGGCGTGCTTTGTGTTTACCTTTTTAAACTTTTTTTTTTTTAACTCAGGTGTCCGGTCTAGTTTACGTTCACCTCGACTAGTTCTTGGGTTATCAATCCCACCTTTCACTAGTATGTGGCCCAATTAAATTCAGAGCAAAACTCTACGTTGATTTGCCTCAAAAAAATTGATAACCAAATTTCCAATTCAAGACCTTAAAAGAGGGATCAAACTCTTGAGTAATTTCCGAATTTTGGCTACAAGGCCAAGCCCTTGGGCTTATCTTGTCAAACCTTATTCAGGCTTGGTTCTCCAACGAATTTTGTGAGATAAAATGAGAAATCTCATTTAAGTTGGTGTTTTATGGAGGGATGATAAAATCACATTGTTTTCCCAATACATAAAATCTAGTTGTGATAAAATCTCCACTAATGCCATTTTTACCAATTTACCCTCCTTTTTTGTTTCGTAGATCGAAAGGAAAAAAGGTTAAAATGGTTTTGACATGTCATTTGTGGGTGGGCTACACGGGGACCACAATGGGTTTAAAAAAGAGAGAGAAAATCATTCCTACATTATATCCATTGGTAAAGGATGAAGATAAAATCTCAGATTTTATCACACAAAAATCCATTCAAGAAACAAGCCTTAAGCTATCTGCAGATACTTCTGCCGTAGGGCTCGCTAGTCTTTTTAAGACTCAATCCATCCCTATATCTTTTTTAAAGGAAAATAATAAATAGGTATTTTCGAATCGGGTGAGATTTTAGAGTATAGCCAGTACAAGCCGGTAACAACATGATAGCAATTTTGTTCACCCTCCTCCGGTAACAACAGGACAACAATTTTGTTCACCCTCCTTAAAAGAGGGTGAACAAAACCCTCTATCCTATTTGTTGAAACGTGTGGGTCTCACCACAAAGTGATGTCATGCTTAACAAAAAGTGTATTGCTGAGATAAGCATGACATCACTTTGTAGTGGGATCCACACCAATTCCGGTACAGGGTGAACAAAATTGCGCTCGTATAATCTTGTCCATTCCGGTAGTTAGACGGCACAAATAACCAACATGTGCCTCGTTTTATTGTTGGTATGCGTGGTTTACATTAATCGTAACTGACAACTCCGTGAGTGATTATTCAGTGCTCTTGGAATACTGCTACACGGTACTCCAAAGACCTTCGTCACCACACGAGCAATTAACAGTTTCTCCCACTCTGGGGGTTACGTTTCCGTTCGTTCTGTCAGGTCGGCTCTGGCCCTAGTGATTGTATTTCTGTTCCTTATGACTTGTAATAGTTTACTGGAATTAAAACCCCATGAAAGCATTTATTGGTGAAGTAGATTATTACTACGACAGTTTCAATGGTGTTACTGTACAACTATGGCGTTGTCTTTAAATTTTGAGTACTCTGCTATAACTCCCACACCATCTTTCGGAAAATATAAAATAAAATTGTTCCCACATATCGGTATCTTGTTGACCTAATGCTAAAGCAACATTACTACTGCTCGTAGATACTTCTTCGGCCATGATGCGTATGGAACAGCGCGCGCCCTTTCTACTCATCGTGGTTTGCCTAGCCTCTACTGTCTTGCCTAGTCAGGCGTTTATCGGAGATATTGCCAACGCAGTCAAGAAAGGAATTGACGTGGTGGTCAATGGTATCAAGCATCATTTCGGTAGCGTTCACAAGTGCTACGTGCATTATCATGGGGCAAACGATTGCATAGGAAAGGTCCTAACAGGGCACGTCAAGCTGGCTATTGAGAAGTATCTCGACTACAATTGTTGCGTTACAATGAGAGATCTTGATAAAGTCTGCGTGCCTCGTGCATTGAAGGCCCTCAGTCCAGCATGGCCGCCTACGGTAAGGGATCGATGTGACGATTTGGGCGTGGTATAAGTACAATCATCTCGTGGTCAAATTGTGTAGTTTCCACATTATTATTGCATTTGAGATGTATGTCTTAATTAGGTTCATACCTACAAACAGAAGAGCAATGCCTCTTTGATGGTGTGAAAGACATGCACAAATCCGTGATGGTGATTTATGAGAGATGATGGCAAATTCTAGGCAAATTCTAGGCTGATTCACTATATTTCATGCCCGCCATGTTTAAAGTGAAATTTGATGTTCTGATGTTCAAAAATTAGATTGGGGGGTTCTCATCTTATTTTTGTGTTTGTAGTGCGCAATTTGAGGTATCTAAAGTGTTTAATTGTCCAAATTTTAAAGATTATCTTACACGCATGTAAGATACTTATTTTATGTGTAAAATAATATGGACCGTTGATTGTGTGATGAACGGCTCGTATTACACACTACAATCCTGAGGTGCACTACAGGATCCCCAGATCCAGGAAAAAATTTCTTTGTTGAGCAGGCACCAAGTGGCATTGCCACATGGTGCTCATTGTCTCATTCAGGCGGTTTATCTGTGTTTTGGAAAGCCCAGACCTGTGGGGTTGTTTGATGGCATTTTTTGAAATTTTGAGGGTAAATTTATCGCAACAGAGCTGGGACGTCCAAAATACGATTAGACGGTCCAGATCAGCCGAAGGCAACACATGCCAGCAGGGCCGGCCCAGGGGTAAGCCCCGCAAGCCTCCGGGCTTGGGCAACCCCCCGGGCTGGGGCAACCCAAAAAAAAAACGTAAGTTATATATAAATACTAAAAAGGTTTCCAAATGTAACTAAAGGTACTCTAGTCTAGATGGTTTGCCGAAGGTGTCAGTCCCCCGCGTGAGTTCGGTTCGAATCTTATAGGCTACTTCTTGCAATAAGTTTTGGCTTCTCTCTGACCAGTAGATCTCTATCCCTTATTTTATTTTCTTTTATTTTTATTTATCAACTTTTCCTATTTCATTTTTTTCTCTACAAGTCTAAAACTACACTCAAATATACGAATACTCCAATAAATTTATGAGACCATACAAACGGGTGGTATTGTATGTACGAGCCGCACATATTTTTGTATGTGTTTGTGTAAATGGGTGTACGTTTTGAATGTGATTCTAAACTTTTTATTTTTTATTGCCCAATGTATATTAAAAAAAATCACATTAGTCAATTATTTTGTAAGAAATTTTGTATTTAACAAACACAACAATATTGTACATGTGATATGTTTTTATATTTGAATAAAGATAATCATTGGTGGAAAATTGAAAACAAAATCGTGCGATTTATAAGTTTTTCACACTAATCATAGTTAAAATACGAGGATAGTTTCTTAAAAACAAAACTCGTACAAATATATCTTTTTCCGTTTATCTTTTATATCCTTTTAATTTATTTATTTTGTAATTTTGTAGTAATTTTTAAAAAAAAACTCTTGAAGATGTAGGGAGTCCAATATTAGAAGTTTGCTTGGCACCTCTAAAATGACTTACAATTTTTGTAATTTTTTTACTTGTATTTTAAAAAAAAAAAATTCTTATGACTTAATATTAAGTGGGCAATCAAGTTAAGAGTCGGGCTTGGGCAACCCAAACCTCGGGGCCGGCACTGCATGCCAGTGCCACTTGGTGCCCACTTGGCACTAAAAAACTTCTCTGGGGTCCAGATGATGTGCTTCTTTAGGCCTAGTTTTCCAAAAAAATTTAGCAACCCAGTTGCTAAATCACCCATAATTTTATCAAATAAGTTCACCAGGCGCTAAAATCATGATTTTGAAATAAAAAAATGAAGTTGTTCCGTGTATTGTTTTTCGATTTTTTTCGCACCAAATTAAAATACTCATCGTGTACTTTAATTCGGTGTGAAAAATTCAAAAAATAATACACGGAAACACTTATTTTTTTTATTTGAAATACCATGATTTTAGCACCTGGTGAACTCATTTGCTAAAATCATGGTTGATTTTAGCAACTGAGTTGCTAATTTTTTTTGGAAAATTCAACTTCAGATGATGTGCTTCTGTACTTATTTTGCAGGCGTCGGTCTTTTAAAGTAGAATTTTATGAAAAAAAAACTAATCTTTTTTTGGTTTGCACCAAGGGTTACAAATTTTGGGAAAGTTGCTCTAGTGATGTCAAAGATCTGTTCTTATGAAAAAAACTCATCTTTTTTTGTTAGTTTTTTCCCTTTTGCTTCTAGTTGGCATTTGTTTGTGGTTCACGTGTTCCAACTGTGTTTGGTTGTTCTTGCTCCGTTTTGATGTTGTGCTTGGGTTCTTTTAATCTTTGTAATTTGTTTCCAAAGATTCATAAAAATCTTTTTTTTGCCATTTAAAAAAATGCTAAAGCATAAGTCAGCTTTTTACATACAATTACATGCACATATTTTTGTGTCCAACTGTATTTCTTGCCAGCGGCCCACCGTGTTTTAGATAATGTGCAATTTGTTATTCTGGTGTTGAAACATTAGAGTGGAGTTTCTTGTATTATTTTCTTGTTCAGGTGATTTCCTTATGAATTAAACTTTCGGGCATTGGTTTAGGTAATAGTGGTTTTCTGCTGCATATAGTGCTTTGTGTTGGGTATAAATGTGCCAATATCTGCAGCTATTCTTTTGAATCTCCTCTGCATTTAGGTACATATGAAAGGAAATATGTCGTCGTTTTTCATGTAGAAGTCGCATGACTCGCCGTCCCAGATCCCTCCATGTGCCCAAAACCCCTGTGCCTCTGTGTAGAGGGGTTTTGGGCCGTTGGATTGTGATTTTTGTTTTTAAATTTTAATCACTTTACTTGATTGAGAGTTTTGTGAAGAATATTTTGAGATAGTGTTTGGATGGATTTTTGGAAAAAGTAATAATTAGAGAGATTTGTAATAATTGAAGAGAGATAGAGAGAGAAATAAGAATAATGATTGGAGAGAGGGGTATGAGTAGAGAGAGAGATGTGATTAATGAATGGAGAGATGAGGAAATAATTTTTTTGGAAATGTAAAGTGAACAAAGTTATTTCTGGGTGATCCAACGGCTGAAAAATCCCTCAGCATAGAAACACTAGGAGTTTTTCGGCATAGAGGATTTGGGCTCATGACTTGCATTACTGAATTGTTAAATTATAGTCTTACGATAGCGACCAAGGTAAGATGGAAAAGATATGAACTAATTATGGCGTGCTTTGTGTTTACCTTGTTAAACTTTTTTTTTTTTTGTTAACTCAAGTGTCCGGTCCAGTTTACGTTCACCTCGACTAGTTCTTGCGTTACCAATCCCACCTTCCACTAATGTGTGGCCCAATTAAATTTAGAGCAAAATTCTATGTTGATTTGCCTAAAAAAAAATTGATAACCACATTTCCAATTCAAGACCTTAAAAGAGGGATCAAACTCCTAGTAATTTCCAAATTTTGGCGCCAACTCCTTGGGTATATCTTTTCAAACCTTACTTCTGCCGTAGGGCCCACTAGGCTTTTTAAGACTAATCCATCCATAAATCTTTTTTAAAGGAAAATAATAAATGGGCATTTTCGAACCGGGTGAGATTTAAGAGTATAGCCAGTACAAGCCGGTAATAACAGGCAGTATAATCTTGTCCATTCCAATAGTTAGATGGCACATATCACCAACATGTGCCTCGTTTTATTGTTGGTATACGTGGTATACAATAATCGTAATTGACAACTCCGTGAGTGATTATTTGGTGCTCTTGGAGTACTGCTACACGGTAATCCAAGGATCATCTTCATCACACGGGCAATTAACAGTTTCTCCCACTCCCAAGGGTTGCATTTCCATTCGTTCTGTAAGGCCGGCTCTGGCCCTAGTGATTGTATTTCTGTTCCTTATGACTTGTAATAGTTTACTGGAATTAAAACCCCATGAAAGCATTTATTGGAGAAGTAGATTATTACTGCGACGGTTTCAATGGTGTTACTATACAACATTGGCGTTGTCTTTAAATTTTGAGTACTCTGCTATAACCCCCACTCCACACTCTTTGCAAAAATATGAAATAAAATTATTCCCACACATCGGTATTTTGTTGACCTAATGCTAAAGCAACATTACTACTTCTCGTAGATACTTCTTCGGCCACGATGCGTAGGGAACAGCGGGCACCTTTTCTACTCATCGCAGTTTGCCTAGCCTCTACTGTCTTGCCCAGTCAGGCGTTTATCGGAGATATTGCCAACGCAGTCAAGAATGGAGTTAACGCAGTGGCCGGTGGAGTACTCCAGAAAGGAATTGACGTGGTAGTCAATGGTATCAAGCATCATTTCGGTAGCGTTCACAAGTGCTACGTGCATTATCATGGGGCAAACGATTGCATAGGTAAGGTCCTAACAGGGCACGTCAAGCTGGCTATCGAGAAGTATCTCGACTATAATTGTTGCGTTACAATGAGAGATCTTGATAAAGTCTGCGTGCCTCGTGCATTGAAGGCCCTCAGTCCAGCATGGCCGCCTACGGTAAGGGATCGATGTGATGATTTGGGCGTGGTATAAGTACAATAGCGTTTAGATCATCTCGTGGTCAAATTTTGTAGTTTCCACATTGTTATTTCATTTGATATGTCTAAGAACAAACAGAATAGCAATGCCTCTTTGATGGTGGGAAAACACACGCATAACTCCCCAGCGGCGATTTTTGAGGGATGAAATTCGACACTCAAATTCACATTAATTCAATTTCAATTTCAATTTCACAAGTTAGAGACAAAACATTTCATCGCAATCTCAGATCTGTGTCTCAATTTTTGTCTCCCACTTACATTATTTCCCTGCGTTCTCTATCAAAAGGATTTAAATCTCGGTATCGGTGATACATCCAAATATCGGCCGATATCGGACCGTATATCGGTCAAATATCGGTATCGGTCCCTTGAAAAACCGATACATATCGGCCGATATTTAAGTCCTAGTATCTATGCATATAGTTGACATCACAGGTGGAGCTTTCAATTGCATCAACAAAAGAGTCTTTACTTCCACCGAAAATTCGTTTCCATGAATAGCATCTCCAAAAATATGACTTCAGCAACACATTGGATATGTCAAAGAAGACGGATTAGAAATACTACTAGGAAACCAGAAACGGTTCAGAAACTTGGCCTTTGTGCCAATTTTCTGTAAAATAGAGTGCATAGATCTCCGGGACCAAAACGTTATACTTGCATTGCTAGGCTGGGAGTGGGAGAAAGTATTGGGGACTTCACCGTTCCCTACCAAAACGTTATACGGCGATCGATCTATGATGTGAATTGTGCACCCATGTAATCAAGTCAATCTTGGACTATTTAACTTATCAGGGGGAGCTTTGGTCGACTAACTTATTTTGTTTGGCTCATTTTTATTTTTTGAATTTTTTTTATTAGTTTTGGGTTAACTATATTTATATCATTTTGCATTTTGAAGGGAGAAATTAAAAGGTCAATTTAAAATGTACACAGAAAATACAACTAATCCACAATGACGTCTGCCTTTTTGCGATTATATTTTTCTTCAATGAATTTGTTTAAGTTTGAGGCCATCATCATTTACTTTTTAGATCTTGTCCAAATAATAAATAATTCAACAAAACTAGCAAAAAAATTCATATATGAAACAAAAGTTATTTTGCCAAGCTTCCCAAAATAGGGAGAAATTTTTCAGTGCCAAGTGGGTATTGCCCACGTGGTACCCGCTCGGCAATCTCAGCCATCCAAAATGCGATCCAACGGTCCGGAAGAGGAGAGAGAAAAAGAGGAGAGAGTGTGTTCAGGTGAGAGGAGAGAGAGGGAATCAATCTCGGTCATCCAAAACACTTTTGGATGGCCGAGATCGTGCTCGGCATGGCCACGTGGTACCCAAATTTTTTTCCAAAATAGGAGTTCCATGTAGAAGTCGTTGTTGGAAAAGTACACTGTACTTGACCTAGTGGGAATTAAGTTTCCAAAAAAGACTTATCTCTTACTCCCTCCGTCCCTTTTTAAGTGATCCATACGGGAATACGTGCAATTTCAAACCCCTAAAAAACATATTTCTCTATATAACTTTTTAATTTGTTTTATACCAAATTAAAGTGCTCATTGAGTACTTTAATTTGGTGCAAAAAAATTTATAAACGATATACGAAAGTACATTTTTAAACGTCCGCAAAAATACACGTTTCCCAAGTGGATCACTTAAAAAGGGACGGAGGGAGTATGTTCCTAGGACTCAAAACACCGTAGTTTTGAGTTATTTTTTTGTTGTCCCTTTTTGTGCCCAAAATGACGTTGTTTTGGACGATTTTCAGGGTGATTTCTAGGGGCTGATCTCTAGCACCGAATCCAAGAAGTAAGAAGTAAATAATTTTATCTTGAACTAACTTTCCAATAAGGGTAAAATTTCCAGAAGGGATTTTTTAGGTGTTATTATTAATGTCGTTTGCTTATCAAGTTGAATATCAGTGAAAGTAGCGTTTTGAAATACTGCACCACACCATAGAAAATTCACCCAAGAGGATTGATTGGATCATGAAGTGAAATTTTTTAATAGGCGTAATTAGGGAACTATCAATTTTAATGTATCATAGTGACCTCAATTGAGGAATTCTCCCATGGTCCACTGAGACATTATTGCCTAGCGTTGTAGTGGAAATAGGTTAGTTCTCGTTCTAGTTGACGAATTGGTGACTAGATATCATTCTAGTAGGAAAATAGAGAGTACTTTAGAAATATTATTGATAGAAGCTTGAATAATTGAATATGTCCATAGGCTACAACCCTATTTATAATAAGCAAAATCCTAATTCGACTAGGACTCGAATTAATTAAAGAAATAAAAATAAAAAGCCTAATCAAATTTATTGCCTAAAAGATTATAAAATAACGCCAAAAGCAGCGGTATTCTCCCTCGCCTATAAATAGCATTTCGATATGGAAAAATCAACAAGAGCTGCGGAACTAACGACTCTATTACAAAGTCGAATTACCAACTTTTATACAAATTTTTAAGTGGATGAGATCGGTCAAGTGGTCTCCGTTGGAGATGGGATTGCAAGTGTTTATGGATTGAACGAGATTCAAGCCGGGGGAATAGTGGAATTTGCCAGCGGTCTAAATAAATTCCCTTGTAGACCAAGAATCCCAATAAAACTAGAAATTAAAATCAAACTGAATATGGAAAGAAAATAATTCTAACCTAGACGTAAATATTGCTAATTAAAATCTTATTCTAATGTAATTCAAATAAAAGTAAGAAACTTCATAATCTTGTCGTATATCAAATTCAAGGAGTGGGTGTTACTTGTCTGTAAACTAGGAAATGTACGTGGAGTTCTCCGAATGAAAATCGGTTGCTACTTTGAAAGCGAAAGTTTGTCCTTCATGTTTTTTCATATTCGAATCTCACGTAGACCATATATTACAAACCTTAGCCCTTAGGCCATCAGAGAGTTTCTCCGGTCGTTAACTTGGCTCCGGAATTAGTCGAGACATCTAAGTTCCGTTTGTTTGGAGGTAAAACATTTTCCTGTAAAATATTTTACCATTTTCTGGTGTTTGGTTAGATATGTTTTGCGTAAAATGTTTTCCGAAGTAAAATGTTTTCCCTCATATGGAGAAAAATGACTTACTACAGAAATTCCCGTAAGTTTTTCCCAATGGTTCACCACTACTGCATATGATCTCTTTTCAGCAATTGGCAACCTCCTACACAAGCTGACGCAGAGCAAGAGAGAAAAAAACGGATGTGAAGACTGAAGAGAGAGAGAGAGCGCTGGAGAGAGAGACAATTCTACATTGGAGCAACTACTTTTATTGCATAAAATGAGGGATCCCTCATTTTAAATAAAGTGAGGACCAAGCAATTTTTCCACTTTCTGTACTAAATTTTGATGATCCGAACCGTTAGATGTGTTTAAAAAGTGTTTTTAAGGTCCACTGCGATGATTCATCCAAAAAAAAATTACCCACAAGGGCTACATCAGATCAGTTTTTGCTAAAAACGCTATATATACATTTTTAGCAAAAACTGATCGGATGAAGCCCTTCCGGGTATTTTTTTTGGACAAATCCTAGCGGTGGACCTTAAAAACACATTCTAAACACATCTAACGGTTCGGATCGTCGAAATTTAGTGGGGAAGCATGAGATCCTCACTTTATTTAAAATGAGGGATCCCTCATTAGAAGTTGATTTATATAGAGTCTTGATCTAATGAGGGATCCCTCATTAAAAATTCCGTGCGGACCTCCCCCTTTTTCAACTTTCCGGATCAAATTTTGACGATCCGAACCGCTCAATGTTTTTAAAATGCATTTTCCAAGGTCCACGCGGAAAATCTTCAAAAAAAAATATCCGGAAGGGCTTGATCCACACAGTTTTTGTTAAAAACGCTATATATAGCGTTTTTAACAAAAACTGTGTGGATCAAGCCCTTCCGGGTATTTTTTTTTGAAGATTTTCCGCGTGGACCCTTAAAAATGAATTTTAAAAACATTGAGCGGTTCGGATCGTCAAAATTTGGCTCGGAAAGGGGAGGTCCGCACGGAATTTTGGTTGAGGGATCCCTCATTAGATCATTATTCTATATATATATATATATATATATATATATATATATATATATATATATATATATCTTACAACAAATATTTAATAAGGGCTCCCTTAAACTCTATGGTGTGAGATTTTTTGTTTGAGATCGAACTTCGACGATCCGAACCGTTAGATGTGTTTAAAACATGTTTTTTGATAAAAATGAATATGTGCATTTTTATTGAAAATGGCTCGGATCAAGCCTTTCTGGATATTTTTTTTGACAAATCCTTGCGATAAACCTTAAAAACACGTTTTAAACACATCTAACGGTTCGGATTGTCGAAATTTGATCCCAAACAAAAATCCCGCACCGTAACCTATATAAGGGAGCTCTCATAGGATATATATATATATATATAGAGTCCCCTTCCTATCCAAACCACAAAATACGGACCTAAAATCCGGACTTCACTTTCCGGACCAAATTTCGACGATCCGAACCGTTAGATGTCTTTAAAACGTGTTTTTAAGGTCCACCGCGAAGATTTGGCAAAAAAAAATACTCGGAAGGGCTTGATCGGAGCAGTTTTTCATAAAAACGCTATATTAGCGTTTTATGAAAAACTGCTCCGATCAAGCCCTTCCGAGTATTTTTTTTTGCCAAATCTTCGCGTTGGACCTTGAAAACACCTTTTAAACACATCTAACGGTTCGGATTTTCAAAAGAAAATTGGGAAGGTGGAGGTCCGGATTTTTTTAAATCCGGGAGCTTGGATTGGAAGTTTATTCTATATATATATATATATATGGAACCCCTTCACATCCAAACCCCTTTTTACGGACCTAACGTCCGGACCTCCACCTTCCCAATATTTTTTTGAAAATCCGAACCGTTAGATGTGTTTAAAACGTGATTTTAAGGTCCAACGCGAAGATTTGGCAAAAAAAAATACCCGGAAGGGCTTGATCGGGGCAGTTTTTCACAAAAACGCTATAAAAACAGTTTTATGAAAAACTGCCCCGATCAAGCCCTTCCGGGTATTTTTTTTTGCCAAATCTTCGCGTTGGACCTTAAAATCACGTTTTAAACACATCTAACGGTTCGGATTTTCAAAAAAAAATTTGGAAGGTGGAGGTCCGGACGAAATAAAATCCGGGAGTTTGGATTGGAAGTTTTTTGTATATATATAGGGAAATTTTCTTATCCACACTCCCGGATTTAAGGAAAAAATGGGGTTTTTTTGTGTTGCAAATTTTTTTTGGAAAATCCGATCCGTCCAATGTGTTCAGAAGGTGTTTTCAAGGGTCCACGCGGAAAATCTTCAAAAAAAAATACCGGGAAGGGCTTGATCAAGCAGTTTTTCGCAAAAACTGTATTTATATATTTTTTGCGAAAACTGCTTGGATCAAGCCCTTCCCGGTATTTTTTTTTGAAGATTTTCCGCGTGGACCCTTGAAAACACCTTCTGAACACATTGGACGGATCGGATCGTCAAAAAAAATTTTGGATCATAAGGTGCGGAAATTAAAAGTCCGGATTAGAAGTGAACTCTATATATATATATATATATATAGACACACATACATGATTACACGTATGCCATCTAATTACTCAATCCAATTTGATAAATTTTGATAAGATTGTGAGGTTCAATAGCAATATGTTGTTTTCTAATGAATTTTTGTCCAAAGGCCAACCAAACACTGAAAAATGAATACAAGATTTTATTTTTGACCAAAATCATTTTACAAAAAAAATATTTTCCGGTGTAAAATATTTTACGTTGAAACAAACGGAACTCTAGTTATAAAAAAACAAGAAAGACAACACAAACAAATCCTCATCTTTTATAAAAACTTGGCTAGTATTACCTGTCAATCCTTTCCTTGAGCTTTTCAACAAGAACTTCTCATTATCTTCATCCACAATCTTCACAAGCCTCTCCACCAAATTCCTCTTCTCTATCACCCCAAGTTTCTTGACATCAATCTCTTTTATCTGTCTCTCATCTTCACTCAGAATCCCCGTCCTTATCCTCACAAACGTCGGTAGCTTTTCCAGAGCTGCCCCATTTCAGTGCTTCGGTGCTTCCCCATCGTCTTCTTCTTCGTTGGAGGAGAGTTAAAAAACCTCTCTCCCGCTGTTCCTCCAAGGCTCCAACGCTCGCTAAACCCTCTCATTAACTTATTCTTCTTTCCTCCCTCCATTCTCCAACCTATTCCTGTCCTACAATTCTGCTTCAATTCCTACGTTTTAAGCTCTCTCTACCTGTTTGTTGGTGGAGAGAGAAGGACGTCCCAATTCCTTTTGCTATGCACTTTTTTGTTCCTTTTGTAGAGTCACAGTATTCAGGATACATGTTTTAAACCTGGGTTAGTGGGTTCTTTTCAGCTTAGCAGAAGGATTGGAGGGTTGCTTTCAAATTGTTGTTGGGCCCTTTTCTGGACCACCCCAACAAGTGGAATTAACCGTACATTTTTCAAAACTCGTAAAAAACGTTTACCATATGGAAGAACAAATTGATCAGATGTTGTTTGATATGATTTTTGATTTTTGGATATATTTATTTCCATAAATGAAATAAATAAGTTTCGACTACGTGTTATGATCTTTCGTTCAGATCAGGGGTTCCGAAATGTCTATTCAATATAACCAAAAAGGGCATGAATAATTCGAAAAATAAGGCATCCATTCATTTTTAAAACCTTTTATTTATACAATCTTTCATTAAATTACATAGTCAATCTTTTATTTATGCAATCTCTCACTTATATAATGTGTTTCGAAATCTCTATTCACCAAAACACAAAAGGCCTGAATAATTTGAAAGTGGGGGCCTCCATTCACCATAAACACAAAAGGCTCAAGAAAGTGAAAAATTATTCCACGGTCTCAGGAACTTTTATCTACCATATATTTGCAAATTGCTTTGCGTCCCCCCCTCCCCCCTGACACCGCCGCACCCCCCCGGCCCCACGCCCCATCTCCCCGAAATGCCCCCCCCCCCCCCCCCCCTCTCGGCTCAAAATTTTCTTTTTTCTTTTTTGCTTTTTTAGTTCGAATTTTAATAATTTCATTTACCATTAACTTTATTTATTTAATTACTCATTTAATTTGATTTATTCAAATTACATTTGCAAGTAATTGCCCCCCGGCCCCACCCCTGTCACACGCGTAATTACAATTTTACCCCTACTCTCTTCCTTTAATTACTATAGCTTTATTATTAATATTAATTTATTTCTTTATTACTTTATTTCTTTTATTTAGTTAACTCATTTCTTTATATTAATTCATTTAATTATTTAATTCATTTATTTTATTTTATTTAGTTTTTTTATTTAATTCATTTCTTTTATTTAAATATTTATTTATATCTTTTATTTTTTTTTTCTCTTCTATCTTTTTAGAAATTAGTGGTCCACAAGTTTTCATCCTAGTCAATAAATATTGATTGTCCATTTGCGTTGCGAGGTCTAACTTCAAATCTGTATGAGTTTGGGGCTAGTCATTGCATCACGGTACAACATTGTACTACACACATTTGACGGGAATGCTGGAGGTTGTTTTACTCACTTGCCCTTGAGATCCCGTCCAGTTCTAGTCCGACAGCGCCAAGAAATAGCTATTGCTCGTATTAACAATCACTTTGTACAACTTTTTTTGCGCCCCAATCACCCTGTACCACCCATCCCAATGTGGTGGTGAAAAAATGCATCATTTGAAGCTAAAGGATGGGCTTTAAGTTATGACACAAGTCTTGATTTGTGATTCCGCGTAATGGGCGTCGTGCCGGGACCACAATTTGGAGGCAATATTGATTAGGGTTGAACATTGTCAATGTGATTGTAATATTTATTCACTTTAAAACGTGATTGTAATATTATTCACTTTTAGAAGTTTTTTATTTATTTATTATTCATTGTTAAGACAAATTAATTAACTAATTAAAATAATATACTTTCTAAATATAAAGTCAAATTTTAATGTCAATTTAAAATAATAATTTACTTGCTAATGTAATTTGAATAAACAAAATTAAATGACTAATTAAATAAATAAAGTTAAATGACTAATTAAATGACTAACTAAATGAAATTAATAAAATGAATCAAAAAAACGAAAAAAGGGATCTGATGAAGCAAAAAAACAAAAAAAGGGATCTGGGCCCGGGGGGGGGGCGGCAATTGGGGGAGAAGGGGGGAGATGGTGGGGTGGGCATGTCAGGGGGGTGTGCAAAGCCACTCTCCATATATTTCTGTGGAACCCATAAAGTATGTATACCCTATAAAAAAGTGTGGTAAAAAAGAATGTCGTGGTGTTGGGTGTTGCCCAACGCCACGAAGTAATTACTCCATGAATGTGGGGTGATGCAAGTATTTTGTGTTCCTTAATTATGGCAATCATCATTTCAATATAATCAGACCCTCCACTAAATTTAAAGTTTCCAACTTTTCTTTTCCCTTTTTTTGTTGAAAGTGACCACCACTCTGCTTACTAAATTTTTCCCAAAGAATTTCAGTTACTATTATGGATTAGATAAAGCTCCATGTGTGGTAAGGAATATATCTAATTTTGTGCCCTGATTTTGTTTTTTTTCCCCCAAAGAATCTGTAACGACCAGGATTTTCGTAAATAAAAAATTTCGTTAATAATTTAATTATTTATTTTTTTAATTTTCAGTTTATTCGAATATTTTCCTATTAAAATATTATTTAATTCTTTTAATTCGAATAAATAGAATTCTAGCCATGTATATGCGCGTCCGAGACCGAGTAACACATCTGTTACACTACCGTAGCACCCGGGGACCGTGGTTAATACTCGAAACCGACCCAACCACCACCATTACTCCATCCAACCACAATCGGTCCGTCATGGAGAGGTCACCTCCTCACATTGGAACTTGATATTTGACCAAGTTAGAGAGAGAGAGATGCCGAGAGAGAGAGAGAGATCGGTAGAGAGAGAGAGTGAGGTGTGTGTGTGTGTGCATGATTGTTAGTACACATGCACATGCATGAGTTAATGCTTAGTTCACTCGTGCAAGCAAGTGGAGGGGTAAGGAAGCTTCCTAAATCTAAGGTTTTGTACCCAAAACTAGTTAGAACAAGTCTTGCTATTTTAAGAGTAACCTTTGCATACCCACACAATACATGTATTGGAACACAATCTACACAACCTAGACTTAGTTATGCTTGACCTTGCACCCCAAGTTTCCATGAAACATGCTTCCATGTTTTAAGGAGGGAATATTCCCCCTACTTCTAGCTTGTTAGGGCTACCCCCTTAGACATTTAATGGTTTCACATGTCAATTGTACATACTAGCTCCTAAAAACACCCCGTAACAAAGATAACCATGCAAAAACCTACACAACGAGGGGCGTATTTTCCCCCCACCATGGTTCCCACGTTGGTTACCCATTGTTTCCCCACAATTCCTTTGCTTGCTGGAGTTGGTTACCTCATATAGGAAAGAATCCTATATGGAAAGGAGGACTCCTGCTAGATGAGATCTAGCAGGACATGGAGACTTGTCCCTAATAGGAAGGTCCTATTAGAAAAAGGATTCCTAAAGAGAATAGGAAACAGGGGCACGAGATGCCTAATATGAAGAACATCTACATCTATAAATACAAGGCAATAACCATGACAAAAGGTATGCTGTGAAACCCATTTCATACGCATTGTGGTTTGAATTCACCAAGTACGAGATACTAACTAAGGCATCGGAGGGCCTTTGCCGACGAGAGGCAAAGGTGCTCTAACCCTTTTTCTGTCCTGCAGATTTAGGGTTGAATCGAGGAAGCACGTGATCCAGGGCTACGTGGATTTTATCCCCGTACAATTGGCGCCGTCTGTGGGAAAGCTGACAGAAAAGCTTGATCCCTTCCAACAGAGATCAGCAATGGTGCTTTCAGAGCCTCTTCTGTGCACTCCACGATGGAAGGATGTAGAAGATGACGGTACCACGCTTGTGTATACTACGAGAAAGAGCACAAGGGTGGACAAAACTCCTTTGGTTCTAAGAGCACCACAGAAAAAACCAGCAACTAGGAGATTCGACATAGGGCATATCCCTGAAATTTCGAAATTCAAGGACACGCGCCTAATGCGCCACGGTTCTCCAAGGGCAAGACACTCAAAAACACCACCAAGAGGTGGGGAAGCCTCCACCCGACGTGAGCGGGGAAGAAGCCCCCCGAGGAAAGATGATCACAGGCACACAAGAAACCGAGAGAGGGAAGATAGCCTTGACAGAAAGGCGCAAGAGGCAGAGGAATTGGCCCGTGAAGTCACTCGACGAGAACGAGAGATTCAGGACCTAAAAAAGCAGCTTCAAGAGAAAGAAAAAGATCTATGCTCACGGACGAGATCCGTGCATTATGAGAAAGAGAAGAAGAGTCGTCATCACGATAACGTCTCCACTGACCGAGCAGCCTCTCCACGAAAAAGGAGAGACAGGAGCGTTTCTGTTGAAAAGAGAGAAAGAAGGAAGCACGCTAGGGACAGATATGAGAGATCTGATTCTAATGAGCACATTCCTGAGCAGCATGCGGGAAGGAGGGACGTTGGCCGAGCTGAGGGAGGCCCTAGGACTGCACGAGAGGCAGCTAAGGAAGCCCTAGGCCAGATTTCCAAATCGCCACTGGCCCATTGGATTCGCGCAGAGAAGACGCCGAGCAGGGTAAAGCACTCAACGTTCATCCCTTACGAAACTAGCACGGACCCTGTGGCCCATATTCAACATTACCAGCAGGCCATGTTTATGCATGAGCAAGATGATGCATTGCTATGCAAGATGTTCCCGTCCAGCTTAGGAAAAGTGGCCTTGAGTTGGTACCATAAGCTCCCGGAAGGATCCATCTTATGCTGGACTCAACTGGCAGAGGAGTTCACTGCTCGGTTCCTTACAAGCCGAGCAACTCCAAAAACATTCGATGCATTAACCTCTATGAGACAGAGGGATGATGAGACTCTGCGACAGTACTCAAAACGTTACTGGGAAACTTTCAACGAGATTGAAAATTGTAGTGAGGAGTATGCTCTGGCAACATTCAAGACAAGTTTGCCCGTGCATAGTAAGCTACGAGAATCGCTTACCATGCACCCAGTCAAGACTGTGGCCAAACTGATGGAGAGAATTCAGGAGCATGCACGGGAAGAAGATGACATCCTGCAGGCAGGAGGAAAGATCGTCACTGGACAACCTCAGCTCCCAGAGAAGAGGACAATGGAGTCAAAGGTGTACAAGAAAGACTTCACGATGGGAAGGAGGGATTTTGCACAGCAGAAGAAGGACAAAGTTGATCCAGACCCCAAGTCATACTTCAGTGTTATGGCAACTTTCAACACACCCATATAAGGTAAAGAAATTTTGAGAAGGAAAGGGACGACTGAATCAAGCAAACATGGGGAACAGAGAGCTAAGGTCAATGAGGCCCCAGCAGAAGTGCATATGGGAAGAATCACAGTTCAACATACAGGTAATGGTTGGCTATTTATTAGCGCCATTGCAATAATGAGTAGACTTGTTTCCACTGAAGATCTAGAACAGGTATTCACAAGGGAAAGAGGCATAAAGGTTCAGATCAAAGCTATAGGAGGCAGATTTGTCATTATCACGTTTACAGATGTGGAGTCCAGAGATTCGATTATCAAAGAAAAATGGTTAACCAATTGGTTTGAGGAAATAAGGCCTTGGAAAGGAGAACAAGCAAAGGAGGAAAGGTTTGTTTGGCTTTCGTGCTATGGGATGCCACTCAACGCATGGTCCAATACAACCTTCAAAGAGATCGGTGATAAATGGGGTAAATTTTTACAAGTAGATGAAGCCACATCAAAAGGAAGCCACATCAAAAGGATCCTCTTATGTACAAGCCAAGATTTTAATAGCCACTAATCAGTTCCAAAAACTAAATGGTTATGTTGATTTGATCACTGATGAAGCAATTTATCCTGTCAGAGTCATGGAAGATGATTCATTCAGAATTATCAGGAACAGCTTCTTTGATACTTCCTCTGAAGTACTAATGGAGAAGAATAATGCAATGGTGGAAGATGATAACAAGGCAGTAAATAAGGATGATATATACAAACCAACTGATGTGGGGTCGAAAAATGGGTCTCTTGTTGAATTAAACACGAATGAGGAGGCAACTTCAAATAGCATAGTAGGCATGCCACCTTCCTTGAATGAGGAGGCTATTGTTAGGGATTCTATGAGCTCCTCCTTGGGGATTGAAAATACTTTATTGGAAAGTGATAAAGTTCCTGACAGCCTTGAGGATTTTCCACAGAAGAGCCATTCACAACCAAAGGAAAACAACTGCTTGGTACATCTAGATTCTGAAGTGATGGTGAACAACTCAATGGTGGCCGACGGATCAGGAAAAGAAATATTAAATGTCAAAGATAACAAGGATGGGGAACCTTTTATGGAAGAGCATGCTTGTAATAATGTTGATGTAGTTAATGAAGAAGACCACAACCTTGATCATTTTGAAGCAAACCAGATCCCTATTCAGGCAGCAATCAAAGGGATTAAAGGGAAGAGAAACAGGAAGAGCATTAATGAAATTCTGGGATACACAAAAGTGAATACGGGCAATGCCAATGGGAAGAGAAATAAAAAGAAATGTGTGGTGTTAAGGTCAGCAATAGCCTCAGCTGCACTCTCTGCATCAATCTCATCCGGTGAAATAAACAATAGGAACAGAATTCTTTTGGATGAAGCTCAGGCCATTTGGGCAGTGGATAAACTTTTTGGTATTAGCTACGATGGAGATGAGGAGGAGGTCATAAGCAAAATAGCTGAGATGGAAGCCCAGAATAAAGCTAGTGCTAATGAAAATCACTGAGGTTTCATGTACCATACCCTTTTCTAGAATCTAAGCAAGGGGTAATAGCACATGAATTCATCAATATATGTGGTGGGTTGTTAATTTTGAGCATCAGGATGTGGAAGCAAATGGCTTGGCAGGGGGCCTAGTTCGCTTAATCGACTTTGGGATCTTGATCTAGAACTCAAAGTGCCTTATGGAGTTTGATGTCATTCACTTTTCTTGGTTTTGCTGGTACTGCTACCCTGTGGTTGGTTATTTTGGAGTTTCATACGCTGCTGCTGTTTCTCGTCTTGCTTGTCATTTGGTTCTGCTGGAGATGTTACTGATACAGTGCCTTTTGGCCTTCCATTTGTTGCCGCTCTATATTCTCTATTGTGCTCCTTATGTTTGCCTGTCTTTTGGTTCTGCTGGAGATGTGTGCCTTTCTTTTGTTGCTGCCCTATTCCTCTATATGCTGCGATGCCATTCTTTTGTTCCTTTTGCGGTCATTTTTGCTGTTTCTCCTTATATTTGGTTCTGCTGGAGTTTATCACCTATGGTTTGGTTATCCTAGAATTTCCCTTGCATTGCCTTAGTCGTGCTATGGTTTCTACTCATGTGATTCAAGGCTGTTTTCCCTTTCTATGGCTTCAAAATTTCTCATTCCATTTCTGGATCTTCAAACAATCTGCTGGGCATTGTAAGGACATCATCTCCTCATTTCAGGCTTTCTCTCTGGAGATGCAACTACACTTCATCTGCTGTCAAGATCAAAGTCTGACCACCACTTGAATATAGCTGCTATATCAATCCTGAATGCAATCATGGAAATTTGGGCTTCCTTCTCTTTGCCGAGAATCATCTTGGAAGAGTTCAGATGAAGATGAGCTTATCTCTAGGATCTTTTTTCAGCTTCTTTTGTGGATGTTCTCTTTTCTTAGGTATTCCAAATGTTTTGGTTATCATCGGTTTAGGAAGATTTTGGTGAGGCCGGTTGATCACTAGTCAACCTTGCCTATTTTTGGGAGCCTTGTGGCTCATGTTTGGTTGCCGCTTTTGTATCCTGATTTCTATTAGTTTTAATGAAATTCCTTTTTCGCCGTGCAAAAAAAGTAGCTAGATACTGGTGGGAACTGATTGAGAGTACCCACAATGCCAACACTATGACATTTGCGGAGTTCGAGAATCTGTTTCTCGATAAGTATTTTCCTGCTCCGGTCAGACAGGCCAAGGTTCTGGAATTCCAGGAATTGCGCCAAGGTTCTATGACTGTGTCTCAGTACGCAGCAAAGTTCGAGGAGTTGTCCCGCTATGCTCTTGCTTTAATTCCCACTGATGAAGCAAAGGCAAGGAAGTTTGAATGGGGACTAGGCTCTACCCGCAGAACTGTTGTGGGACTCGGACTCTCCACTTATGCAGAGTGGTGAATTGTGCGCTGAGATTAGAGCGAAAGGAACAGGACTTCCGCAGTAAGAAGCCAGTGGGAGGAAGTGGAAGACCGATTCGGACCAACCAGAATAACAACAACAACCGTGGACCCTATCCAGCTAGGTCTAACCCTAACCATTCCCACAACCAGAACTGGAGGAGGAACGACAACCGCTAACCACCGTCAAGTATGGGGCGTGACAGCCAGTTAGTGCGCTGTTACAATTGTTCCGGTTACGGACATATCAGCCGCAACTGCCCACACCCTAGGAGGGACGGACAAATGAGCTTTGGGAACCAGCAGCTGCAGCAGTACTAGAATTTCGGAAAACAGCCTATGCAGCAGATAGCAAGGCCAGCACCCCTGAATCAGTGGAACGGGAAGCAGCCAGACAAGGCACAACCAAGTACGGGAGGCCGTATTTTTGCTCTACAGGCTGAGGATCAGGGACAGGACCGACTGTGATCCAAGGTACGCTACTGTTATTCAGTACTTGCGTACAAGCTTTGTTTGATTCTAGAGCATCACATTCGTTTATTTCCTCGATATGTGTATCTACGTTGGAGTTAGAGGCTGAACCCCTAAGAACCAGTATGACAATAGCATCACCACTAGGGGATACAATACCAGTCAGACTCACTGTAGAGAGTGCGAGATAGAAGTCTCCAGTGTCCGATTGACCTGTGATTTGCGTGTGATTTAGATGAAGGATTTTGATGTGATATTGGGCATGGATTGGTTATCTAGGTATCGATCAGTCATAGATTGTCGTCAGAAAATAGTAACGGCTTTTACCCCTGAGGGAACTCATTTTCGATTTAAGGGGGATAGACCGACCGTGAATCCTACGACTAGACGCTCAAGAAAACAGAACCAACTGTGTGGATGGCTTGCTAGTCTCCAGTTGGAAGAATCTGACCAAGAAAAGCCTGGACTGCCACACATTGTCTGTGAGTATGCAGACGTGTTTCCCGAAGATCTTCCCGGATTACCACCTAAGAGAGAGATAGATTTCACCATTGAATTGCAACCCGGAACTGCACCGATCTCCATAGCCCCATACCGTATGGCACTAACTGAGTTGAAGGAGTTGAAGATTCAGTTACAAGAACTGTTGGATAAAGGATTTATTCGACCTAGTACTTCACCGTGGGGAGCGCCGGCATTATTTGTGAAGAAGAAGGAGGGAACTCTTCGTCTATGCATTGATTATAGGCAGTTGAACCAAGTGACGATTAAAAACCGTTATCCTTTGCCTAGGATCGATGACCTGTTTGATCAATTGAGAGGAGCAACATGTTTCTCGAAAATTGATCTGAAATCTGGATATCATCAGTTAAGGATTAAAGATGAGGACATTCCTAAGACTGCTTTCAAAACCAGATACGGACACTACGAGTATGTAGTAATGTCGTTTGGTCTGACAAACGCTCCAGCCGTATTCATGTGTCTCATGAACAAGATATTCCAGCCCTATCTGGACAGATTTGTAGTAGTGTTCATTGATGACATACTAATATATTCAGCCAATAGAGAAGAACATGAAGGACATCTCCGTATAGCCTTACAAGTGCTTAGAGACAACCAGCTCTATGCCAAAGCCAGCAAGTGCGACTTTTGGCTAGAAACGGTCAAGTTCTTAGGACATGTGGTGTCTAAAGAAGGAATAGCGGTGGCTGACAGCAAAGTAGAAGCTGTGTTGAATTGGAAGCGACCGACCTCAGTGTTTGAAATTCGTAGTTTCCTAGGATTAGTGGGATATTATCGGAGGTTTATACCAGATTTTTCTATCTTAGCCAGACCGATGACCCGATAGACACAGAAAGGTATTAAATTTGAATGGTCTGACAAATGTGAGGAAGTATTCCAAGAACTGAAGAAGAGGTTAACCAGTGCACCAATTCTGATCATTCCCAAGAGAGATATTGGTTATCAGGTGTACTGTGATGCTTCTAAGGAAGGATTAGGCTGTGTTTTGATGCAAAACGGGAAGGTTGTAGCATATGGATCAAGACAGTTAAGACCGCATGAAAAGAACTACCCTACCCATGACCTGGAGTTAGCAGCTGTAGTCTTCGCTCTCAAATCATGGAGGTATTATCTCTACGGAGAGCAGTTTGAGGTGTTCACAGATCACAAGAGTCTTAAATATCTGTTCACTCAAAAGGAGTTGAACATGAGACAGAGGAGATGGATGGAATACTACCCTGTCATACCATCCGGGCAAGGCGAATGTCGTCGCTGATGCTCTGAGTCGGAAGGATAGAGCACAAAAGGCCAAGGTAGCTATGAAAGAATGGGAGATGGTGGATACGATCAATGAATTTAACCTCAGACCCTCGTCGGAAGGAGAGCAAGCATGTTTGTGTGCTTTAATCGCGGAACCAACCTTACATCGAGAGATTCTTCTAGCCCAGACGTTCGAACAAGATTGTGAGTTTATCCGATCTCAGCTCCGAATGGGGAAGGAACTGACGGGATGGACGATACACGCTGCGGATAACAGCTTGAGATTTCGAGGATCGATATTTGTGCCAAATATCGGTACACTCCGAGAAGCGGTACTTCGAGAATTTCACCACTCGAATTTCGCTGTTCATCCAGGTAGCACTAAGATGTATCACGATTTACGAAGAACTTACTGGTGGGAAGGAATGAAGAAAGATGTCGCCAGATTTGTGTCGACCTGCCTCGTTTGTCAGCAAGTTAAGGCCGAACACCAGAAACCCGGAGGGAATTTACAACCGTTACCGATTCCCAAGTGGAAATGGGAACACATCTCGATGGATTTCGTGACGGGATTGCCTAAATCGCTGAAGTCAAACACAGCTGTGTGGGTGATAGTGGATCGACTCACCAAGTCCGCTCATTTTCTTCCTGTAAAAATGACAGAAAGCATGGAAGCATTGGGAATGCTCTATATCCAAGAGATAGTTCAACTTCACGGTGTGCCTGTATCCATTGTATCGGATCGAGACCCTCGATTTGTCTCTCAGTTTTGGAGTGGACTACAGAGAGCACTAGGAACAAATCTGTGGTTCAGTACTGCTTTTCACCCACAAACAAATGGACAAACAGAGAGGACTATTCAGATCTTAGAAGATATGTTGAGAGCTTGTGCTCTAGATTTTTCGGGAAATTGGGAGCGACACCTACCGCTAGTTGAGTTTGCGTATAACAACAGTTATCAGGCTAGCATAGAAATGGCTCCTTATGAAGCATTATATGGTCGCCCGTGTAGATCACCTGTTTGTTGGACTGACGCCGAAGAGTCGGGATTCGTGGGACCCGAGATGGTTAGAGAGACGACCGAAAAGGTCAAAACCATCCGACAAAGGTTACTCACTGCTCAGAGCCGCCAGAAAAGCTACGCTGATCGAAGAAATCGACCCTTGTCATTCTCAGAAGGAGATCATGTTTTTCTTAAGATTCGACCCCGGAGAGGAGTGATCAGATTCGGGAAAAAAGGCAAGCTATCACCACGATACATAGGACCCTTCCAGATTTTGGAGAGAGTCGGAGAAGTAGCTTATAAATTGGCTTTGCCACCACAATTGGATCGAGTGCATGATGTATTTCATGTCTCGATGCTACGGAAATACTTAGCGCTGCCTACGCACGTGCTCCATTGGGAAGATCTCAGCATTAATGAAGACGCGACTTTTGAGGAAGAACCAGTGGAAATTCAGGACGTGATAGAGAAGCGCATCCGTAATAGGACAATTCGTCTAGTCCGAGTTTTGTGGAAACACCGAGGAATGGAAGAAACTACATGGGAAAGGGAAGAGGCTATGAAAATCAATTACCCACAATTGTTTCCATCTATGGTGTGATCGAATTTCGAGGACGAAATTTGTTAAGGGGGATAGGTTGTAACGACCCGGATTTTCGTAAATAAAAATTTTCGTTAATAATTTAATTATTTATTTTTTTAATTTTCGGTTTATTCGAATATTTTCCTATTAAAATATTATTTAATTCTTTTAATTCGAATAAATAGAATTCTAGCCATGTATATGCGCGTCCGAGACCGCGTAACACATCCGTTACACTACCGTAGCACCCGGGGACTGTGGTTAATACTCGAAACCGACCCAACCACCACCATTACTCCATCCAACCACAATCGGTACGTCATGGAGAGGTCACCTCCTCACATTGGAACTTGATGTTTGACCAAGTTAGAGAGAGAGAGAGAGAGATGCCGAGAGAGAGAGTGAGGTGTGTGTGTGTGTGCATGCATGTTAGTACACATGCACATGCATGAGTTAATGCTTAGTTCACTTGTGCAAGCAAGTGGAGGGGTAAGGAAGCTTCCTAAATCTAAGGTTTTGTACCCAAAACTAGTTAGAACAAGCCTTGCTATTTTAGGAGTAACCTTTTCATACCCACACAATACATGTATTGGAACACAATCTACACAACCTAGACTTAGTTATGCTTGACCTTGCACCCCAAGTTTCCATGAAACATGCTTCCATGTTTTAAGGAGGGAATATTCCCCCTATGATAAGTCCCCGGAAGTGTAAATAAAGGGGCTTATCTACCTCGTTTTTGTCACACACACGCGCATAACTTGTTTTATTTGATTGATATTGCGCGTAGGTTGTGTTTTTGTCGTTCACAGGTTTTTCGGAAGAATAAAGCATCTCTTTGGTGCCATGGCTCGAACACGAGTCAATCCGTAACCCAAGGTCCAAGGACACGTGGCACACCGCTACGGTGCCGAGAAATTCACGAGAAAAGTCATGGAAGAAGGCCAAGTACGCCCGAGCAAAGGCCCAAGTCAAGTTGAGAACGAACGGGCGAAGATCATATTTTGAGCATCTCCTATCAATAGGAGAATTGGTCTATCAATAGGAGAGGGATCAGATTGGTCATCATTTTCTACCAAGCAACTCCTATCGATAGGATAATTGGCCTTATCGATAGGACAATGACCAGTCTGGCCATTTTTGTGAAGCAGTGAAGTCCTATCGATAGGAGAATTAGTCCTATCGATAGGAGAAGGATCAGATTGGCCATCCGTGCGCAAAAGAGTTCTCCTATCGATAGGAGAATAAGTCCTATCGATAGGACCTGGGTTTTTCAGCCAATTTTTGTACCCGACCAAGTTAAGACTTGGGGGCTTTTTGGACATTTCAATTGTAACTTTGGGACTATAAAAGGCCCCAAACTTCAGAAAATTAGGGTATCTTGCACTTTCACCTTCTCTCTCTACCTCCCTTCTTCTTCCTCACCCATTTTCTCTACCTTCTCTCTAGAAATTAGGTGTTAATCTTCAAGAACCAAGGCTACGGCCTTCATTAAAGTTGTAAGCACTCTTCTTATCTATTCAAATCTCTAATTTATTTCCATTTTCGTTATGTTTCACGTTTTTATGCCATTTTCACTTAGTATTTCCATTTGCCCTTTGAGTATGTGTGAGTAGTGTAGCAAGGCTAGGTCATGGGGTGATTAGCACCCCATGCCTTGGGTTATTTTTGTTCTTCTCTCAAAATGAGCATTAAAAGTTGTTTGTTTAAGAGTTAGGGTTCAATTTTATGTATCAAAATTTAGTCTTGTTAATCTCTTTGATCTTGTGTAGGCAAGGGCTTGACTGCTTGCCACACATGATGCTTAGAGCTATGGCATTCTAAGTGTTTGTAAAAATGCCTCAATGAACCCTATTCTTGATCAAACCCATTTTCTAGAATCCAAATGTGCTAAAATGTTAAATCTTCCGGTTAAGCATGTTTGACAACGTGACTTAACCGAGTAATCTTGAGAGGAACAATTTAATTCAAGTCATGGGTGTTTTGAACCCCTTGAGTTTGCCTTTAGTTTAAGTTAGCAAAACTTTCATTTTCTAGTCATTTAAGGGTAGAGAGAGAACCACCAAACAAACCACCTTATAAGTTGGCCGTCTTAACGCCATAAATCTCATCGCAAGTCAATCTCATGCCGAGTGCATTTGGTCCCTGTGCAAATCGACCCCGGTCTTGCCGGGTTACTATGCTTTCGACGACCTAGCCCTACGCTTGGGGCGACGCTAACTACAACAACGCTAGGTGTCAAGCATACTTCTAGCTTGTTAGGGCTACCCCCTTAGCCATTTAATGGTTTCACATGTCAATTGTACATACTAGCTCCTAAAAACACCCCGTAACAAAGATAACCATGCAAAAACCTACACAACGAGGGGCGTATTTTTCCCCCACCATGGTTCCCACGTTGGTTACCCATTGTTTCCCCACAATTCCTTTGCTTGCAAGTATAGAAACCTAGGACCTAGTCTCATTCTAGAGTGCCACTTGTGTACTACCCAAGTACTTGACTATGTGCACATTTAGTGCCACAATTAACACTCCCACATGGAGTAAATTTTCGGCCAAGACAAGGAGGGAGTGCCGAAATTTTCATAGAGGAGAGAGGGAGCTCTCTTTTGGCTATAAATAGCCACCTTTTGTGTTCTTTGGGACCACTTTGCACCTACTATATTGTTTGTCTCTCTATTCCCAACCAATCAACCAACTTCCACCACCTCTTAGCCAACCTATTTTAGTTCTAATTAGCTACTTACTAAGTTAATTAGTGAGTAAGCTAGGTAGATTAAGAAGTTCTACATCAAAGGAATTGCTTTTCGGCTTCCGGTTTACACCCGGAAAACAAGGTAGTTTACTAAACTAACCTTCTATTTAGTTATTTCTAGAATTTTTATGATGTTCTAGTTACTTTTCTAAGCATGTAATTGAAGCTTGATTGGGTTAATTAGTGCAAGTATTAAGTCACTAAGCATATTTCTTAGTGTTCAAGAAAGAGGATTTTATGTAGAAGAATAATAAGTATGATAATAAGGTTCTAATTAGAGTGGTTCTTTATGAAATTAGAAGTGGAATTAGTGAGATTTAAGTGATTAGAAGTTGATTAGAAAAGATTAGAAGATGTATATTTTTCTAGAAGAGTTTCTAGTAATATTTGATTGATGTTTCTTGGAAATAATAATTTATTAATGATGACTACATCATTGGTTGTTATTCAAGATGATATTTTTATAAGTGGGAGGATTAACCTTGTTTAGTGAAGAATTTGTTCTTTCTAGAAAGGAAGATCTATTATTTTATGTAATTTTTGTAAGATAGTGTGGTGATTTTTACTAAATAAATATGGAAGGAGAGATTTTAGTAAAATGTTTTTCTATAAATGATTTACTAAATAATTAGTGAGTATTTTATGGATTTTTGTGAAAGAAGAAAATTGAATGGTTTGTTCCCAAATTTTTCAAGAAAGAAAGTTGTGATTTTACTAGATATGAAAAATACTGTTTATACAAGTTTATTAGAGAGAAAGTTTTTCTAGAATTATAAAGTGTATATCTTTGGAGAAAAATATATATATATATATATATATTTCTAGAAAGATCATAGCTAGTTGAGTTAGTGATTTTTACAAGAAATTTTCTAGAAAAGAAATTTGGTGTATTTATTTTAGAAAAGAGCAAGTTGACTAATTTATTTCTCTAAAAAGAAATAAAATAGTTTTATAAGAGAAAAAGGGAGAAATGAGAATTTTTTATGAGGAATAAAGTTTGAGAGAAATTGGGAAATATTGTTTTGGGAAGAGTTAGTGCATTAAAGTACATGATTTTATGTGAAATGATTTTTGAAGAAATATTATAAGCTTGATTTTATGTGAGAAGATTTCTATTGGGAAAGTTGGTGTATAAAAATGTATGCTTTTATGTGAGTAATATTATTGGAAAATATGAATATTTTTAGAAAGATTATGGAATATTGCATGGGCATGATTTGAGCATGAGACATTGAGCATGCACACGAAACGTTACGACACGGGATCGTATTAGATGAATAGCTGTTGATGAGAAAATAGAGATGAGAATGAAAATGAGTTTTGAAATGAGAAATGAAATTTTTCGGGAAATGAAATGAAATGAGATAAGATGAGAATTGGATACCACCTCAAGTTTGCGGAGAGAACTTGGAGGAATGGTTTTGATGCGGTAGTGCAGCGAGAGCGCCACTTCCGGTTCGCGGAGAGAACTTGGATGTTTGGGCTAAGCGTGCACAACACACGGTGAACGGACTTTGCAAACAGGCTGTTAAGTTCGGTGATGCAAAGTGGCCGGGACTGTGTCGTGTGAGTCGCGGGGTGAACGGACTGTGCAAACAGGCTGTTAAGTTCGGTGATGCACGATAACCGGGGCCTCGAGCGGAAAGGTTGGTACCGTCAGCTGAGAGGAGGCTTAAATGGACCAATAACTTTCGAGTGGTGGGAGATATATTAAATTTGAAGATGAATGCTGAAAGAGGCACTATACGAGAAAACAATTTTTGAGAAACTGTTGATAAATGAGATTGTTTTGAGAAAACGAATTGGGAAATTGTTTTGAGAAAAGTGACACGTGGCATAGTTTGAGATACTGAAATGAAATACTGTTTTCTACGCATGTTTACTCTGATCCGCATAGACACGAATGATATTGCATGGTTTACCGTTCACAAGATTTATGTATTGCTTTTGAACTTACTGTTCTAGAATTGCTACTTAGAAGTTTAGCATAGTGAACTACTGGGCTTTGCTCACGGTGTTGCATTTGTGTAACCCTGACATAATACCATGATGTTGCATGTGCGACTCGGACGTATTATGTCAGATTATCCAGATGGACAGGAACAATACTATGGGGACCAGTCCTATGGAGAAGAAAACGCTGCCGGAGTGGGGAATGACCTGGCGCAGGGATAGACGAAGACCTAGAACTACCCCAGTTATTATTTATATAGTATTTGAGGACATTATTATTTGTATTGAAGTTTAAGGATTAAACTTATTTATGGTTTGTAATAATAATTAACGTGCCCAAATTTTGGGGGCGTTACAGAATCTTCTTAGCACTTTCTTTGGGTTTTTGTTTAATTAGCATACATTTTCCAACTATCGACCAGGGTTTTATTGCTCTTTTAATTATTCCTCTTAAACAGAAAAATTGCTTAGCTAAAAAATTAATTATAAAACGTTTTGCACAAGTTTATACACGATGACCTAAAATTATTTTTCTTGTATTTATTTCGCTCAATGTTGAAATATAGTCTTTTTATTTTTCTTTTTCTTTTCAAATTCTCTTGGTCGATGAGAGCTAGGAGATCAAAACGCAAACCATGACTGATTCCGAGAAAATTGAGATTTTTTAAACTTGCCAAACTAGACCTCTATCTTCTTTGTCTCTCTTTTTTCAATTGCTTATACACCTTAAGACTGTGATCTAATTCTTGCATATGAAGGATTTAGCAAATGCTATCGGGTGCAATGACGAGAGATATAGAGCGCCTCCTTTATAAAAGCTCAAAGTCAAAGACAGTAGGGTTTTTTATTTTCCAGAAAATTTTAGCGGAGTTGATCTTATTTCAGTGGGTCTAATTTGGATGCTTCTTCAATTTCAGCATAATACATGAAAAAAAAGTAGGCTTTGCCATCTTATCGTTTATACCCTCGATTCATTCTCATGGTAAATATTACCCATTTTAGTTATTTATTTCCCTAGCCTGACATAATTTTGAAAAAGGTTAATTTGGAAAATAGATACTGAAAGGGCAATGTAGGGTGCCTTCTATGTTTTGTCTACCTTTTTCACTCGTAACAGTAAATCACCAAATTCGTTATCTGATTTCGCAGACCAAATTTCAAAGGAGTCATTAAAAAACATATTCAATTATCATAGCAAATAATTGTTTAAAGAAGCTTTCATCAAAAGAAATTTTTAGGGGTGACTTAACACACCAAAACTCATTGTTAAGTAGCGCCTCTATTTTTCAACGAATAATGATAGTGACACAAACTTTGTGCCATAACCCCACTCACATGGGGTGTGGGGCCCGCACGTGGGGCCCATGTGGGACCCACACCCCATGTGAGTGGGGTTGTGGCACAAAATTTGTATCACTATCATTTTTGTTTTTCAACAGCCACAGCTGTCCAAACTCACAATTTCACATTCGTCGCTCAAAGGCAAGATGCTTTCTCCTGGTGGAAAAATTGGGAACAAAAGAATTTTGAACTTGGAAGGTTACGTACAGAGGAGGTGTTATTATTAGCATAGATTACGTTGAGAATCGAGACCTAATTTAATGATCCCTAGATTAGTCAACTTTTTTCTTCTCTAGCTATAAAAAGCCAAAGACGGAGTGGTTTTCGATTTTCCAGCAAATTTTAGCGGGGTTGGATCCTATTTCCAAATTTAATTTGTTTCGTCTAATTTGGATGTTTCCTTCAATTTCAGCATAATTTTGCCTCTCTCTCTCTCTCCACGACACAGAGATCGAGCATGGCCAAAACCATGATTACCGTAACTCTCTTCCTTGTTGCCCTCCTCGTTTCTCTTCAAATTCTCACAAATGTGGATGGAAAAGCCATCTCTAATCTAAGCAAAGAAGGTCATAAGATCCAGAAAAGCCCGGCTCTACCCACAGGTGAAGAAAATGGGGAACTCAACGTGATTCGTAGCGATGAAAAGGAGGACTTTGCACTATTTCATGAATCACGCAAGTTGCGAGAAGGATTTCGATTGCTGAAAGGAGGGGAAGGGGGAGGCTCGATCAGTTCTTTGGCTCCTGCGCCAAGTCTTAATGGGTCAGAAAAAAAATCGTCCACAAAAATCAAATGGTACAACTACGTTGGCGGGGTCCTTGGCATTACTATCATTCTTGTTGTTGTTGGTGTGTTCAAATATCTAGAGATGCAGGTAAAAATGGACATGCTGAGAAGTTTCTGGGCAAAAAAGTAGATTTCCACAGGTCGTCAATCAGACCCGAAATTGAACTTGTTGGATTTTTAATTAAAAAGGTGAGTCATGTAATGAAAGGCATCAGGTCGCAAGATTTGTTATCAAATACTATATTGATCTGTGAGGGATGAGGATAATATTCAAGCAAATAAATTTTATTTAATTTTCTATTATATTCTGTATTCTCTTATTTTATTTTTTATTTTTTTGAACAATACATATCATTTCAAGAGCCCCGAAGGTAGTACAATGATTTCATAGAGAATACAGGCATGAACCTCCAAAAAACATATTGTCTGTGCTTAATTTGTAAAAAATAGAAACCGAATTTGACACGTACTGCAAAAGCAAGGCTATTCAACTTAGGACTACATTTGTGCTCGTCCAAATTTTGGTAGAAGGAAACCTTAAGGAACCCAGTTCAAACCAGAGAAAGCGCATAAAATCATCAGGACATCACACCCACAAGGGATGTCAGAAATTTCCTGTTGAGGGGAGATAAATCCTCTGAGAGGAGAAACACTAAATCTAAACAACTCTGTCGGACAGCTTTTCCACCAACTCTCCTAAAACCAATTGGTATTAGGAAGGGTTTCAATTAAGTCTTTTATGGCATTCGACATCGCACCCGCAAGTCTGTTTTTAGAGCGGTCGCAGGGAGTGGCATTGTGTAACCAAATCCATGGGGGCACTCCGGGCCCAACAATCCCTCCCTCACGATGACGCTCCCGCGACTCGAACCCATGACCTCCTAGCTCTGATACCACTTGTCGGACCGCTTTTCCACCAACTCTCCTAAAACCAATTGTAAAGACTTATTTAGCTAATCACGATTATTAGTGCAAATAACTACAAACACGCGATATACGTGGAAAACCCCGAATAGGGTAAAAACCACGGGAAGGAATCAAAACACTAAAAATAACATTGTACAGTTACAAACGACTTTAATAAACAATCGTGAATCCTCACCGACTGACCAAAAGACGATTGCCGAATCCTCGTTCACTGCACCAAGTGTTTGATTGTCACGTGCCTTGAATCACTCAAGCCTTCCAAATAATCCCAGAAATCCACTGGAATAGCAACTCAATACTTTGAATCAAGTGTTGAAGAAAAATCCTTGGAGTAATTGAACGTGAGGCTCAATGGTTCATGAGGTTAGAAATACTCCAAGATCAAAAAACAATAATGCCAAAAATGCTGCTCTCGGCTTTTGTAATGTAGAAGATGATGCTGCCGAAAAGTCCTTTTCAAATCCTTGTTTACTCTTTTAAATAGGCAGTCAAGTGAATCACAAATCAAGCCATGAAATCAGTTGATAATTCCTTGCCTTATTCTTGGTCACATATGCACGTTGATTGCCAAAGTGATCTTCTGCCTTTTTCGTTTTAAGTAAGGACTGCCGAGTCCTTCCTTGTTGAGGAAGATCTTCTTGCTATCAAAATCTCTCCAATTAACTCAAGCAAATCACGGCTGAAGATCTCTTACTAATATTGGACCTTTAAAATCTCCTTTTGAACTTGTGAACCTTGACTAATTAAAACCTTAACTTATAATTGAATAGGCCCCGAAAATTTCCTTTGATTAGCCATACCAATCCCGAGCAAATCCTTCCAAATTTAATGTCGCACACTTTGCTTGACTATACACCAACGGTCCCGTTACACGACACATTCAATTCCTTCCACAACCCTGAACAGACGCTTCTAAAAAAAGAATAAAAATAAAAAATACAACTCGATAATGAGGATACATGTAAATGTATATTATGTCATGGAATTGCCAACAAAAAAAGGAGCTCGGCCTATGGATCTTACAATCTCCCCCTTTGGCACTTCCATGACAAAACACACTATGAAAAAAAAAACTATCCCTCCCCTAAAAACGAATGATGACCACCTGTAAATCTGCAGCACAGAAACAACCAATAAAATTTCTCCCTCTTTTTGTCACGAAAGGACAAAGGCTGAGGAAGAGTTAGATAACTCAAGCAGCATAAAAATGAATAGGGCAGTGAAAATGAAGCAAGCAAATATATGTGCATCAACAGGAAAAACCAACATTATCCATATCCAGCAAGCAAATATATGAATAGGGCAGTGAAATTACCATTATCCATAAGGAAAAATATCAAAATGCCATCTAAACCCGAGTGTAGACACCCCAATTTGAACCCATGAAAGTCCTTGGCATCCCCGATGATGAATATGCCTGATAGAGCACGCGAAGCTTGATTGTGAACTTGATAACCCCTCCTAAACCTCTCCAAAATAAACCCAAGCCTACACCACCTTCTAGTACATTCAAAACCCTCTTTATCGATATATAATTTGTCCCAATCCGTTTTGAAATGAGGGAGATATGCACGTTTTACCAAAATAATTCATTTTTCCGACCTTCTGAGGGTAAAATGGTCACATATTTTGATGTACAAATTATCTTTGGTTCAAACCACTTGGGTTAGAAAGTAGACTTTTCAAGCTTTCCAACGCTTCAAACCATGCACAAAACGGAGTTCGGTAGCACCCGGAATGGCCCCGCGAAGTTTGGAATTTTGTGCTGTCTCGCCATCCAGGCGCCTGGATTCCCCTATTCCAGGCGCCTGGATTGCCTTAATGCAGGCGCCTGGACTCACTCCAGGTACTTGCTGCCCAAGTTCAAGTGAGTGGGGAAGAGCGTCTTGGGGGATTCTTTGGGGATTTTCTGCAGAAAAATAGTGGAGGGAATATAGAGTACCTTATTGCCCCCTAACCTTGACCCCTAAGCCAACTTAATGGCCCTTTTTGAACCCTCCTTTGCCTATATAAAGCCCCTCATCTCTCTCATTGAAGAGGATCAGCTCTCCCCTCATTTTCCTTACTGTTTTGCTGCTGAAATACCTCCAGAAATTCTGATCCTAAGCTATCTCCCTTTGTTTCATCCATCAAAACCCAATTTTCCCCTTTCCTAGCCCCACATACTTACTTGATTCTACCCATTTTTCATCATCCACAATCAAACCCCCAATCAAACCACCTACAATCAACCCTTTACACCTCCATAAACAAAAGTCCAGCCCATTCACTTACCAAAAATCCTTCAAAAAAAGATCAAACCAAAGTTCATCAATCAAGCTTGTCAAGGTAGTTTTTCTATCATTGTGCTCAAAAGGTCCCTGAGGGGATACCATCCAAGCTCTTACTAGTTCTTCATACTAGTTAAGAGTTTGGAAAGGTTTCAAATTTCACAAAAATGGAAGTTCTTTATTAGCATTTGTTGTGTATATTTCCAAAAATCATTCAAAATCAAGTTTCTTTTAAGCTCATATCATGCATTTGAGTTAAATTTAAGTTTCAAGTTTGCTACTGTGTTGTTATACATCTTTTAGAGTGCATGTGAGTTAGTTAAAAGCCTTGCATTTGGTGCTTTCTGTCTAAAATGAAGTTTTGAGTTTGCTGTCTGGAAGGCAATCCAGGCGCCTGGATTGACTCCTTCCAGGCGCCTGGATCCAATCCAGGCGCCTGGATCTGCCTAATCCAGGTGCCCAGATTGCAATCCAGGTGTGATGTGTTGGGCATTTGTGATCATTTTCTGAGACATCCTGAGGCAGTTTGAGGGCATTTAGTGGAATTTTAGCATCTTTTGTACATGAATCATCCACTCATGACATTTTGCACAAGCATTCACTCATATCTCATTAATCTTTTTGATACATTTGTGTTTAAAGTCCACTTAAACAATATTTTCAAAATCTTTTCAAACATTTAGTAGAGACCGGTAATCATGCCGGGCGTGAGGGGTGCTTTAAATTCCTTCCCCTCATGTAACCTAGCTCCCGGACCCGAGAAATCTCATTTTGAGAGGCCAGTAAAGCATTTTCCATTTTCAAGGGCAAAAGAGTCATTTTTCAAATGGTTTCTCGGGTACGATCCTCAAATCCGGGTGGCGACTCCATTCAACCAATCAAAATCATTTTTCAAATCAAACTTCAATTTCGTGGACACATCGCTCCGCGGGGTGTTCACACCGAGGTACTTCAACTGGAAAACCAACATTACTAGTGAAGTAACAGGAAACAAAATCAAACTGTCACACTTAGAGCATCTTAAAAAGAGGTACTAATCAGCAGGCTAAAAAGCAGAGTAAAAGACAATCTTGAACTCTTTTGATTGAATCCAAAATAAATAAATAAATAAATAAATAATACTAAATATTTTAAACAAGAAAAGCCCACTGTGTATCCAAAATATATATTATTTTTACTATGATTATGATTACAAAATAATAATAAAGAGGATGCAAGCAAATTTCAAATGTTGTTAAGAAATGAACAAAAAGGATTGGCCCATAAACTTGCTCGAGCCAATTCTGAAAGCAGTAAGACCGCATATGAAAAGAGATTGAAAATGACATTGAGTATGAAAAAAAAAATGTACTCTCCCAAGTATCAGTTTGCAACACACCATCTTAAATCATGTTGCTTGGTTATGAAATTTTATGACCATGCATATTTGTAAACCAGCATAGACAAAATAGAGAAATTCATTCATGGATATATCAAGAGAACAAAATGCTCATGAGACACGAATCCATGACAGAGGTGTGTGTGTGACACGTGAATGGCCTTCAAGATTATCAAACAATTAAGCACGAAGTTTCTCATATACGCTTGGGCTGTTACATTTTCTTTCTCCCCCTCACGAAGTCAAACCACACTCAAACGATAAGACAAATCAACCCAGAGAACAACAATACTCCCCCTCAATCAGTAATACTTCTCCTCAACCAATTTTTTTTTTATCATTATTTTTAAACATGTATTCTCTTTTACCCCATTGCTGTTTGACGCGAATATTGGGAATAAGAGTACCTCATACCCAATGCCCGGTTACTAAGCGAATGGTCCAATAAAAAAAATGCCTTCACGAGGTCTATTCACCTTTTGACGCGAACACTTAGGAGCTCACCCCAATTGTCCGGTTACTCAATGAACATCCGGATAAGCATATATATATTATTTTCTCCCATCAATATTTTATATATCACTCACAAAGGTCACAAGTCTATCATTAGAGCTCAAACGGTCAATCGTCGAGGGAGTAAAGAAGACAGATTAGCAAGGTATATGAGAAATTATCATGACTTAGTGTGCAATCCATCAGACTATGTCGTGCAATAGTGGAGATCATAGAAACATGCAACATGAGACAAATGAAATCCCAATGTATGCCATGACTAAATTCAACCACATCGTGCATACATTATCACAAAAGTGCATATCCACAAATCCAAACCAATGCACGAATTTTAGAGGGGAGTCACAGGATAAAAAAATATCTTTTCGATTTTGAATTATATGCATGTTTTTTTGGATTTTTATATATATAAAAAAAATAAAAGAAAACACAATATTTTTTTTAAAAGGATTTTAAATTAAAAGACTTTTTTTAAAAAAAAAAATAACATAAAGAATAAATGAAAAACCAACAGCAACTAAAAAAAAACCTCAATCCATAGATCTAGTATAAGATAATCAATGTAGACCAACAAGACTATGGACACAAGACCAAGCCTTACAAGGCAAGGTCAACGCCTCCAGATGCTCGCGTGTCATCTAGAGAGTTGGTGGACAAAGTTGTATGAGGTCTGAAATCTGATCTCCTCACCCAAATATGTCTAGTCTTGACCTTCTCAAAATTTGCAAAATGTTTATACGCATGTTTGGGATTGACACTCATGCTCTTTTCATGTGGAGTCACCCTAAATTGAGGATTTTGGTTTCTACCCCCATAATTATTAACATAGTGATAACATGATGATTCAATAGGGTACCCATGAAGTTTAAAACAATTAGGTCGAATGTGGCCTCTCACTCCACAAAAATGACAGGTAGGAACAAATTTATCGATTTTAGCTTTCCCAATAGTATGAGTTTTGCCAACATTATTCTGAATACTAGCAGTAAAATAAGATTTTGAAGTTACCTCTTTAAGCTTTTCGTTGGTTTTTCCTCTGTACTGTTGGGACGATGAAGCTCCATGAAAGCCAAGACCTGACCTATCATTTGTTGATCTTTGAATTGATTTGTAAACAAAGTCAGTTCTTCAAGGTCATAATTATCATCGCTATCTGAATCTATATTCTCACTTTGAGAACTAGAAAAAGCAATCGGTTTAGCCGAAGGTTTTGTTTTTGTTACAACAGATTCAGATTGCAAGATGTCTGCTTCATATGTTTGAAGTAAGCCAACAATTTCCTCAATAGATTTTTCTTTTAATTTTCGCTTACCTTCAAGCATAGTGACTTTTGTTTTAAAACGTTCAGGCAAAGATCTCAAAAATTTTTTAATGACACAAAAAGAATCAATAGGCTCACCCAATGTTTCACAGCTATTGACGATTGATATTAGCTTGGAGTAGAATTGATTAAAAGTCTCCTCCTCTTCCATTCTGATAATTTCAAACTCAGTTGTAAGCCTTTGTAGTTTAGACTATTTTACCACGTCAGTACCCTCATGACAGGTGACTAAGATATCCCAAGCTTCCTTAGCTATTTCACAATTTGCTATCTTACGGTGTTCATTCACATCCATAGCACTGAACAAAATATCTAAGGCTCTATTGTTTGCTTGTAATTCAATTTTTTCTGTAGGAGACAGCTTGGAACTAGGTTTGGGTACTACTACATTGTTTACTGTATGGGTAGGATACGTATAACCATTAACACACGACTTCCAAATTTCTTCATCTGCTGATCTCATTATGGCTTTGATCCTCGATTTCCAGTAATCGAAGTTTTCACTGTCTAAAATAGGAGTACGACTAGAGGGGTGATTCATGTTCGTATTCATCGTGAAAGCAAGGATCCACTCAAGGAAAAACTTCCTACTTAACGAGAGTGACCCGCTCTGATACCACTTGTCGGACCGCTTTTCCACCAACTCTCCTAAAACCAATTGGTATTAGGAAGGGTTTCAATTAAGTCTTTTATGGCATTCGACATCGCACCCGCAAGTCTGTTTTTAGAGCGGTCGCAGGGAGTGGCATTGTGTAACCAAATCCATGGGGGCACTCCGGGCTCAACAAACTCAATAAGGAAAATTAAAAAATAAAAACCTCCAGGAGAGTAACTTGTCGACGAAATCTACCGCGTAGGAAAACTGTCAGCTTATTCGCGGACGGCCCAAGCCAAAACTCCTATCTGTAAACCTTCACTAGATCTGACCCAAAACAGAGGGAGGAGGCGGCGACAACGCATAGGGGCGCAGAAGGTAGACAGCTGAAGGCGACGACAACAGGTAGGGGGCAGCGAAGGGTGGAGGCGGAGGGGTGGAGATGGAGGGAAAATCGGGTGGGTCGAAAAAAGGTGGGATAGAGAAAAAGGGCTTGAAACGACCCGACTTAAGAATTTCATTTCACTTTACCCAATCTGAGTTTCGATAAATTATTTGGAATAACCCTACTTAGAGCATCTCCTACCCATCTCCAAATCTTCATTTTGGAGAACCAAATTTCTCTTTTAGAGAATTCATGTCCTCCAACCCATCTCCATTTGGGTTCTCCATTTTGGAGACCCAACTCTCATCCTCCATATTTGGAGAATCTCCCACCAAATGGAGACCCATCTCCATTTCTCCCTTTTTACTTAAAATCACCATTTTATCCTTTGGATGTGTTGATAACAAATTATAATACCAACCATATCCTAATTTCTTTTTACTAAATTTTCTTGAATGACATAACTTTTAAATTATACACTCAATTTTTATAAAATTTATATCATTGAAAAGATATTAATAGTATCTTCAAAATGAGCCTAATATTACATAGGTATAAATACACTTTGAAATAACTTTAAAAAAAAATTCAAACCATTTCAACTCTCATAATTTTTTTTTTGTTCATAAAAAAATTGAAATTATGGAGCACAGAAAGTAAATTAAAAATCTAGTTGCACTTGCATCATATTACTGGTGGTGTAATGCTACCATTACTGAAGGGAAAAGCATTGGAGAGGAATTTTGGGAGCAAAATTTTGGAGGGAAATTTGGGAGATGAAAAATGGAGAATTGGGGTTAGAGTTGTTCATTCTCCATATTTGCTTTTTGAATAAAATATAATTTTTTGAGTCTCCAAAATGGAGAAAGAGTGAGAGATGGGTAAGAGATGCTCTTAAAAATATGTGCGTCCGTTGTGAAACAACCTGTCTTTATGTGTCTTTGCGAACCTTAAGTCAGGTGTTACAGAGCAGGGGCCTAATGTTATTATAGAATATTCATCAAACCCCAACAAACGCAAGCATAGAGAAAAACATTGAAAATGTTCAAGCTATCCTAGGCCTACATTTTCGAAGAACCCAAGCCAAATGGATATTCGGGTCATGTGATTTCGGCATTAGGATCCGGTCAAGGCTTTGGGCCCAATATCTAAGATGTCATTTTCTTTAAGAAGGGGAAGTTTCGGAGTTAGGCCTATGACAGTTGGGCTTCTCATTGGGCCTGTCTTAGGGTCAGTCTGGCACTTATTGCCCAAACCCAACTCCGAAAAGAGAGGATGGTACATTAAAGATAACTAGGCATAAGCATTCCGTCGTGTTTGTGTCGCGTCAATTGGAGTTTCGTGTCTTTTTTGGTTCATGTCAAGACACCTTTTATATAATTTAAATGTGCCAACATATAGCCTAGCTGCCTACTTTGAGCTAGTTCTGCCAGCAAGATTTCTTAATTGGACTAACATATTGGATATTTTCCTTCATACGATAGGATCGATTTGAGTCCCATTTTTCAAAAATCAGTCGGGCATTATAACACGTAATTTCGAAAAGTCAATTTTCATCCAGGCATTATAACTGCATAATTTGATAAGTCAATCTTAACTCGGGCATTATAACCACTACGTGAGATTAGGAAAAATGTTACTTTAATCACAACTAACTTTTACCGAAACATTTTAGAACAAGAACTAACTTTCTGAAAAAATGTTAAGTAAGTAACTTTAAGGAAAATTAATATTACTACAAGCATTATAACGGAATGAAAATTAACTAATTAAGATTAGATAGAAAAATTTACCTTAATTTCTGAGTGTTAGTCGGAAGCCGATAAAGCTAGGTTGAATTCCTACGGGTGATGTAACGGCTAGACTTCGTAACCTCGAACACCATTCTTCTAACTTTCTACTACCTTAAGGATCTAGGGGTGATTATTATTATTATTATTATTATTATTATTATTATTATTATTATTATTATTATTATTATTATTATTATTATTATTATTATTATTTTGTGGTGGAGGGTGGTGGTTAGGGAAGAACAAGTTGAGTTTTTTACTCAAGAAAGTATGCTACTAGAAAGCTACTTTAAGACTACAAAGGAAGAGTGAGTTTTGGTGTGAGAAAACAATGAGAGCATGAGCTCTATTTTTAGGCAACAGTTGGGCACCCCTTCCTCTCTCTTTCTTGGAAATTTCCAAGTTTAAATGCAAATAATAAAATCTAGAATAAAATCTTAGGTTTAATAGCCATGGTGCCTAATAGAACCCTAGGGAAAATCTTCTAGGAAATTTCTAGTGCACAAATGTGGTGTAGGGTTTTACATAACCACCTTTGTTTTAGGGAGTTTGGGTACTAGTTATACACTACTAAGTCACATGTCTAACAGACAACTAAATCTTAGGCAAATCTAGGGTTATTAATTAGAGAATAAGAATATATTCTCTTATTAATGAGGGAATAAGAATATATTCTCTTAATTAATGAAGGAATATATTCCATCAATATTTAGGAGAAAAAAACCTACTAAATAGAGTTTTTGGTGCTAGTTATACAAGCAAGTGTACACAAAAGGCATAAGCCTAATAGGCTAGGCAAATCTAAGGAAATCTTAGGTTTATTTCCTAAATTAATGAGGGAATCCAATAGAAAATCTATGGGATTCACTTTAAGGGATTCTAGGCATTACATATATATATATATATATATACGGAAATTTTCTAGTCCAAACCCTCCCGAGAATAAGAAAAAAGTGATGTTTTTGTGTTGCAAATTATTTTTGGAAAATCCGAGCCGTCCAATGTGTTCAGAAGATGTTTTCAAGGGTCCTCGCGAGAAATCTTCAAAAAAAAATACCGGGAAGGGCTTGATCCAAGTAGTTTTCGCAAAAACTGTAAATATAATTTTTTTGCGAAAACTGCTTGGATCAAGCCCTTCCCGGTTTTTTTTTTTGAAGATTTTCCGCGTAGACCCTTGAAAACACCTTCTGAACACATTGGACGAATCGGATCGTCAAAAAAATGATCGGATCATGGAGGTCCGGAAGTCCGGAGTCCGGAGGAGAAGCTTACCCTATATATATATATATATATATAATGTACTTATTCTTAGTGACTAAGTAATTAGGAAGCTCCCAAGCTCTCAATCTTTCTATTTATGGAGAGAATCCTAGAAAATCTATGGCAAAATCTAGGAATTAATGGGAGGAAAATCTAGTGGTATAAATATATTAGTATACTAATACACAAATAATATTTAACCAAAAATAATTTAAGTAAAAGTAAAATCAATTTAATAAACTAATTTTTATTTTGAAAAAAAAAATTAGGGTCATTAAGTGGGGGTCGAAGATTGTGTGTACTTTGAGTTAGTAAGGGAGATGACCAAATTTGATTGAAACTCGAATTGGGAGAGGTTTTGTACATGCGATCTCTATCCGCAAGAGTCATGTACGTGATCGCAAAGCAGACTAAAGTAATATGATCGACAGGGAAGAGGCTGAGTCCTGATCGAGCTCTAGTTGTGAAGCTTCTGGACGAAGTTGATTTGCCAACCACTGGAAGGATGTACTGACCAGTTAATGGATGTGGCCAAGGATCGAGTTTTTGATCTGTGGTGGGAGACTGGTTTTTGTGGGAAAACAAAATGACGTTCATTAACCAGCCGATATTTTGGCTAGTTTTGAGTGGGTTTGGTTTGACTGCAAATTGTCACTAACATTCTCGGATTTACGGGAATTCGCCCAAAGCATTTGTGTGTCATTTCATGATTGGGAGCCTGTGTGCAGTGGTGCTTAAAATATCTACTCAGCCAATTCAGGGTGTCTACAATTGCTGCGTAGCCATACGCCACCAATGTTTTGCATCCCCAGCTTATAAGTCATCAATGACACTTTTTGTGTCTCAGAATAACCCAAAATGTCTAATATTTTATCTGTTCTCAACAATCAAGCTTCAATATCAGATGCATGGTTCATCAAAACCCATGAATGATGGGTTGTCTTCAAATATCGATGCAAAACTGTAGTAGCCTTATCAAAAGTCAGGGACTTTGGTTCATCTACTAGTACTGGTCTCACCCGTGCCTGTTAAATTGCATGTAACAATGAAATGCTACCTAATATACCAAAGTCTCTTTTACGAGCCTCCCTAAAGCACTTGAACAAATTATTTTTGCTATACTGCTTCGTGAAAAATAAGAAGGCATTATCCAGTACTCCTAATTTGAGTATTTGAAATCTAAATTTTGAATATATTTTGAAGAATATTTAGACAATTGGATCAACCACTTATCACTACAACATATTTGGCTTTTTATAGCAGTAGATTATAACGTTTTTTTTAAAATGCTATAAAAGGAAAGCAACTATAACGTTTTGTGATGAAAGGAAGAGGACCTAAAATACTATAGCGGTGGAGTTCCGAGCTATAACGTTCATTGCCTCTTCAATAGCGTTGGAGAGAAATACAGCGCCAAGCCCTTCGCGCCTCACCTCTTCAATAACGTTCCTGGAAAACAACAGGCGCCAACCTTTGCGCCCTACCCTTCAGAAAATTTCCAATCATCCCGCCCTCCACTTCAGAAAATTTTGAATCTGTTCCGCCAAATTGGTGCCAAACCACTTGTTCGATTCTTCCGCCATATTTCAATACCTCTTTCCTGCGACCTTCACTCGTTTGTTCGATACACGTTAAATCGTTTCGTCCGAGATGGGGTAAATTTTTGTAGCTACGTGAAACACCAGTTTGCAGGTAATTGATCAATCATTTGGTATTCGAGGGTTTTGATCTTGAGTTGCATGTCTGTTCCTTCCTATTTCTCTTACATCCGATCGATTAACTTTTTGTTCCCCACTAATCTCCTGATTTTAATCGTTCTTCTTCTTCCAAGTTCCATAGTGGTAGAAGAATCAAAGCACCGGCAGAAGGAAACGGCGGTTAGTTTGGGAGAGAGTCCTTACCAAATTTCGACGGGTTTAACGCCAGTATCAGGTTTGTTCCCCCTACTGATTTCTAGGGTTTAAATCTTCAGGTCTATTCTCTATTTCTTGCCCAAATAGAACGATTTGGTGGGTATTCTAGGGTTTTGTGTGGATTCATTCCAAAATATTTTCTATTCATACTTTTGTGTTGATTTATTCAAAAGATAATGGGGCTTTTTTGTTATGATTCATTCCATTATGGTAATGTATCATGTTATCTTCACTACAATGCCCAAATACTTTGAAAATTCTTGAAACTAATTCACTGAAGGCAGCTTCTCATAGCAAATGATTCACTTGATTAATGGGTGGAGTCAGCAACAATCGAACTATTTAAGCTTGGTGATGGTATTTTTCTGATTCAAAACTTACCTGAAGTATCTAAGAGGAACATAAATGAACCAATTGGAGAAATATTGTGTTTGAGACTCATCAGTTTAAGCAAACAAATTTTGAGATGACAATTTAATTTCCTTTCGTCTGAGATGCCACTTCAATGACCTATAAACAAGAAATTTACAAGTGAATGGGAAAATAAGCAGCTAGAATATTTCCTGTGTTGTTTTTGTGTTTTGCATTGTATAATGGTTTTTTCCCTTGATGCTTTTCAATTTATTTTCTTGTTCAATACAAAACGGATCAGAAACTTGCTGAAGTGGTTGCTCATTCACAACTCGAATTCAGTCATGAGAACAGGGTACATGCAAAAAGAAGCTTACTTAACAAAAGATAATGTGCGAAAAGGAAAGAATGGGAATCATGGAACCAACATTAATGTTAGGAGAGCTTATCAGTAGCTCTTGTTATGAAAAATCTACTACTACTTTTAAAAGAGCGAAGAATAAAAGTTTTCCTACATTTTTTGAATAACCTTCCGGCATTTTTATTTTACGTTTGGTTCAACCATGTAGACTTTTCCATTTGTTTATCATAGAAGTGTATTGCATTGCATCCTTTTTCCCTCTAGCATTGGTCATGGTCTGCCTCTAACTACAAATAAGTAAGGCTACTGTTATTGTATGTTTTTGCTTCTTATAAATGTGCTGGGATGCTATGTTCATGTTTTGAACATACTGAACATTGCATTTGCTCCTCTAAATGTGCCTTGAATAGATGGTAATAGACTGCTATGTGCTAAGTGGCAAATCTCAGCCAATGGTGGTTTTCTTTAATTGTTCCTCATTGGGTTTTCATTTCCTAGTTAGGTGCATAGAATGTTTGACATAGATTAGCCTATCTTTGCATGAGTTTTGATGTAGTTTAGAAGTGATTCTATTTTGATCCAGTGGGCTATGCCTCTTTGCACATGTATGGTTCTGTTTTTTGGTTCAAATGAATTAACTATGTCAAAAAATATTTAAAAGTGAAGAATAAATGGACAGTTTGCAACCAACACAGCCACTACCCTAATTCTCACTGAATGGATTGATGTGTATTTCGATATGAGTCTTGTTGTGTACGTTCAAATATGTAAATACTATGCGGAACTATGTTCATCTAGCTTGGCTAAAATGTGCAGTCTTAAACTTTGCGAGTGATTAATCTTGGGAGTAGCTTCACAAGTGGCTCTTGAAATTATTCAGGTGGCAAAACTGTAGTTTCATGAATGGCCCTTTTGGTTAGTCTTTGGCTCTTTTAATTTGTTGACTAAGATACATGCATGCAGATTCTGGAAGGCATTACAATGAAACAGATTTATGCTATTGACTTCTTGTTGTGTCTTTGTCCATATTAGCTTTCGTATGTGGGTCTGTATCCATGCTTCCTAGGTTACTAATGATTATAGTGGACATTGTCCTCGTGCATGTCTTTTAAGTTTCACTTCGCTTGTGCATTGCCACCCTTCAACCTTCCCCCTACCCTTTTACTTCTCTTGAGCCATCATTTGGTAACTCTCATGGATTGACAGGTGATCCTCATTGTTGGTCTCCAAAAAAGAGTGGATTCTTATATGGGAGATTACATATTTCAAAAGCCTACGAATATGGACAGTTTCCAGGGTAATGGCCTTTCAAGATCAAACAGTAGTTGTAGTTTTGGCACTGCCTCAGAGTAAAGCTGCAATGGAGAAAGTCATTTGGAGAAGAAGTATGCAAATGCACAGTTAGCAATAAGCTTGGCAGGTTCATACTACTTTGGCACTTCTGGAATACCATCTCGTGGTTTCTTTTCCCGTTTAAGTAGTTGTAAGTGAATTCGTCTTGATGTCATGTTTCCGTACTTGGCTTCTAGGTTATCTATACTCACAAATGTGAGAAAGAACAATTTTTGAAAGGGAATGATCTGCATGTTTTTGTCTGCATGTGCATAGGTGCAATATTTATCGTGAGGAAATTATGTTACTTTTGTGCATACAACTATATAGGGATAGGAACGGTGCAATTTCATCCTTTAACAGTAATAGTATTTGGTTGATTGTTTTTTTCTTTGAACATTGAAATCCAATATTTGACTGATTGAGTGATGAACTTATCAACTGAGTTGTCAGAAATGAGGAATCAAGAAACAGAAAAAGAAAAAAAAAATGAAGACAATATAGAACCTCAGTAGGATTTTGAGCTGATTACATCTCACATAATGTGTGATGGAAAGGAGGGAAGCACCAAAAAAGTTTAGGTAGGATGTGATTGTGAAGGGAAAGAAAGAGAAGGGAAGGAAAGGGTTACTCTTGCTCTTGCTTGGACAATAAAGGAGAGAACATACGAAGGAAGCCAGGTGATATCTTTTGGGAGATAAGGGAAAGAGAAGGGGAAAGAGGAAAGTTTTATTTGTTGGGAGATAAGGGAAGGAAAGTGCTTCTTGCAGTCACTTTTCATTGCAAGTGTGGGCAAAATTCAGATAGTGAGTTATCTTTGCTTTCCCTTGAAGCTCCCAACTTGGAGGTGATTACACTTTGGATTAGTCCGAGGCTAAGGTGCTCCTTATTCCTTAACGAAATCAAGACTTTTATCATTATTAGATTTTCTAATTAAAATGCTTCAGTATTGGGGGTCGGTTGGGGGTTGTTTTTGTGGTAGTATAGATGGTGTTTTGTGTCGATTTAGGGTTGTTTTAGTTTTAATTTTGGGGCTATGTAGGTCAGGTGTAGGTCTTGTTAGAGGAGCAAATTGTAGGCTGCTTGTGGGAGTAGATTTTGGAGTTGTTTGGGTTTTCTAGGACAGCAACATCGTGATAAACAATTGGGATGAACACTGGGGAGTGCATTGGTTCTAGGTGCTTTTGACTTTCTTTGCCGATAAAAGAATATGAGTTTTAGATGCTTACGAAAAAAGTATTTTTGATTCCTCAAATCTAGGGCTCCTTTCTAGCATTTTCCGGGAGCCTGAAGGGTTCATGACGACATCTTTCACTTTGATCTTGTTTGGGACTGATCTTATCCATCAAATCTTTTGTTTATTGGAATTGGGTTTAGGGTAATGTGTTCCATTTGGGTTGTTGATTGATTTATATTTTTTCCCTGATTTAATTTGGTTTCATTTCTCTGGGAAAATTTTCAAGGAACCAAGCATTATAGTCATGCAGCAAACAAAGACCCTCAGATCTGCACTACCATCTCGATATGCCATCTTTTCCAACCATCCTCCAGTTTATCTGCTGACTAAAATAATTCCATCATTTTGGGTGGGGCTACCAAATGCCTTAGAAGTCTGATAATGAACAAGGAAAAATTGTAGCATTGGGGCTGTAATAGTTTTATTATGCATTGCTATATATATTGTGTAATGCAGCCTTATCATTTGTTGATTTGTGAGGTCCAATGTTTTGTTGTTCTTAGCCTTTTACACTGCCCAATAATGTACTGTGAGGTCCAACGTATCCTTGATTGCGATATTGTTTCCTGCAATCAGAACAACCCACACACTTTTCTTCGCTTAACATGTGGTTTAGGTGACCAATTACGTACTATGTTGCTGTGCTGCCTTTGGTTCATTTTATTAATTTTATGTAGACATCAGTGTCTTGGTTCCTCTTAAGAAGATAATTCAAAAAAAGAAAAAGATCGTGAAATAGAATTTGGAGCAGCTGAGTCATAGGAAGGCATCAGTAGCTATCTTTAGCTTGACTTTTTCTTTTTGGAAGGATTGTTCCTTGTAAATTGTCTGGGTGCTAGAAATTATCTCAAAATGTCCTATATTTGTTGTCATCAAAAGATCTTGACAAATTTAATTAGTCATCCCATGGGAACTAATTTCGTGCATTCAAATTAGTGGAAACTCGAAAATCGGAATCAGCAAACGACAGTGTAGTTGAACTTGAGGTCTATTTCTCTTTGCAAATAATTTGTCTGGTGATGCTCTTTCAATTAACTTGGTTTTAAAATGCATTTTCAACCACCACTTTTTAGAAATCCTGATGACTTTTATGCTTGAATGCTTGCTGCGGCTTTTCATTTCCTTCTCATTTGTACTTGGTTCATATATGTGTTTGATTGTCTACAGCTCTCCAATTTTGTCACATGATTCTGTTTTTTCCCTTGTTTGTTTGTGTAGGCTGTTGCTGGATTAGCAGCAAATGGCAGACAATTTGTCGAACGAGCAAAGTCTGAAGCAACAAATTATGGAAGGTTTGTATTTTGATTCTTGAATGATGCCTTGAGCTAATATCTTTTGGATAATTGGTAGAAAGGCTGATATCTAAGTAATTTATCTAGAAATCTTTATGCTTGCAAAGTTTAAGCTTGGATTAAAATTAGACCTTTGTCAACCTTGGAATTTGTTTTAGTTTGTAGAAGTTCAGAACTAAGATGTAGAGTCGGGGCTCATAATTTGCTTCTGCTCTGTGTGTGTGTGTGTGTTGGCATATGAAAGTAGTGGCATAAAAGATAACATATGTGAAGATGAAAGGCCTTTTGTGTGAATGATGTTTGGCATATCTTCCTCCACTGCTGCGTATTGTCTAGTCTTTGCCTTTCAGAAATACCTGCTATAATATTCCCTTCAAATTTTCCATTAGTCCAGCTACATACTTCAGTTTGTTATGTGGCTTTGCTGTTATGCTTCTTTATTTAGCGGGACCAATAATAGATATGAATATGCGAATGAAATTAGTATGGATGTTTAGTTTGACAGTATGATTATGAAAGCATGAATTTGTATGTGATATATTGCACTTGGTTTTTGCTTCAGGGTTTGTGGCCCAGTGAGTCAGCTGCGGTGTGGGCAGAGGTTAGCCAAAACATCCTGAGCAAATGCTGGAAGGTAGCGAAGGAAACAAAGGCATCAGTTGGAGAAAGAGAGAATTTTGCTACAAACGAAGGCAGAAAGAGAAACTTGGAATTCCCAAAGCATTTCACAGTCCCTCAGAGCAAGAAATGTGGTTGGAATTGCTAACCGAACCAGTGGTTGGTCCCACCAGCTCCAATTGTGATCCTTTTTTCAGTTATTTGTACTATTTTTCGAGCTACATAGAGTAGTAGGTTACCGGAAAAGGCAAACTAGAGAGGAATTCTTATTCATCTTTGTGCAATTTACTTTAGAATTGAGATACATCCAGGCATTAAATCGTACAAGTATATATTTACAATTTCATAGATTGCGCAAGACACAAATACACTATAAATTTTAAGCCAATGGGTGTCACCGGACGTGCAAGCACGGGGGCCCACCTAGTAACCAAATAAGCAGGAAAAGTAGCAGTAGGCTAAAAATGCTATAAATGTCCAGAATACATCAAATAGCAGGAAAAAAATGCTATCAAAGATATACAACCAACAGCAAGCAAAGAATGTTATAAAAGGTATCAAATACATAGCAGGCAAGAAAAGCTATAAAAAGTCTGACATTTATAGCAGATTTAAAATGCTATCTTTGATGGACTAAATATAGCGGACACAAAATGCTATGGAAACCTAGGAAACGCTATATTTGATATACAAAATATAGCGGGCCAAAAATGCTATGGAAAGTCTTACACTTTTTATAGCGCCGGCTAATATAGCATTTGATGAAATGCTATATAAACGTTTCTATAGCATTTTTCGCATGCTGTAGAAACCGACTTTTGTTGTAGTGTATATTTCTCTGATTCAACGAGAATATCTTAAAATTAATGAACGATTCGAATCATTTATGTGGAACCCCGAAGTGAGCCTTCCACACCGTCAGTAGCGTCAACTTTTGTACTCCTAGAAATATAAATTTTTGAGTGAGTGAATAAAACACGCCTTGAGCATGTGCATAGTTATGCGTGTAAATATGTATAAAAAAAAAGTTATGTGTGTAAATGAATTGCCTAAATAATACTCCTCTCTTCCAAATTGCTGATCCTTTCAAATAATTGAATTTAATAAATGCATTAACATTAACAAATTTATTTACTTCCAAGAATACCCTTATATTTCATGTTTTGAATGAAACGATTGTTGTTGGTAAATGAGTTATATATTTTGGGAGATTTAAAAAATTTTGTTTAGACTTTTAAAGATGACCAACAATTTAGAACATCCCAAAATAGTATGAGGTAATTAAATATCCATCCGATTTTTGGGTGCAAATTAAATTTCCATCCCCCATTATTTATGGAAATATGTTTTCCTCCTCTTTTAATGTGACTTACCATTATTACCCTTCCTATATATTAGAGGATGAAAATATTAGAGGATGAAAAATACAAAATGGAAATAATTTTTGAAATTCAAAAGAGGATTGATTTTGTTGTGATCAAGTGGTTTACCGTCAAAACTTAAAAATAGGTTGAAGTTCACCGGATTATAAGGGATGTTTGAAAAGAGGGGGTAGTGACTGTGGTGAGATAATTAGTTACCCCATTTTTCTCATTTTTATGGTTTAACATGCTCTTTGAATATATTTACCATGAAAAAATCACTATTTAATTTTTACCATGATCAATTTTATATGGTCACAGTTTATTATTTGTTCAAATTCACCATATTGATGGTTTGTTATGATCAGATTTACCATGATTGGGAAAACTTCATGAGTACATTCCGTTTTGTTTTATTCCGTGTAAAATTATTCAAATTGCATAATAAACTAAATAACAACTAATAACAAGTAGGTGGGCAAAAAACTCGAAAACCAACTAATTATTCAGAAAATTACAATTCATGGTAAATAGAAATGGACAGAAATATAGTATTTACATGGTACATTGACCAGGTGATCATGGTAAATCAGTAGTTCATACTCATGATTTTTCAGAAATGATGGTAACTACGAACAAAGAGTTGAAGGGTTTTCCAGAAATCATGGTAAATATGAACGTTGAGTCGAAGGATTTTCCACAAATCATGGTAAATATGAGCAAAAAGTCGAAGGATGAAGAAAATCAAAGGATGAAGAGTCGAAGGATTTTCTAGAAATCATGGTAAATACAATCGAAGAGTCGAATAGCTCCATTAATTCTTGATACCACCACGGCAAAAACAAATTTCATTGGACTTTGATGCACCTAATTCCTTCCAAAAAGCTTTTGAAGTCCTCTGGTTGGATATATAGCCCGACGATGTAGGACGGCTGTGATCTATGACGACGAAGGATGGTGGTAATCAACAGGATTGGAAGACGATGATGGAGGACGGGGATGAATGACGTCGATCGGCGGCAATGGAGGATGGATAATGGAGGCGAAAATGGGTTCTAAAGGATTGAAATGGATGATGGATGGATGATGGAGGATGGATGATAGACGTAATCAACAGGATTGAAATGGGTTCTAAAGCTGAGGCGAAAATTTGGGGATTGGGTTTTATCCCCAATCCCATAATTGCAACAAAGGACCTCATAATTTTGAAAATGGTCCACTTCCTACCGCCCCATATATGCAAGTTTTAATTTAGTCTTCAATCCCTTAATGTGTTACAATTATATAATTATATATATAAAGGGCATTTTAGGGTTTATTTGAATCTCGGAATGGAAACATAACTCTTAAATAGGCTCAGGATGATTTTCTAATTTCATGTGACTAAAATGATGATTATTTAAGTGCCCCAAATAGTATTATAAGTGATAAGCAATTTGAAAAACGAAGGGAGTAATAACTGTTTGGCAAAATTAAGAACCAAAGCTCAAAAAACCAAAATTGCAGGGGGCATGACACGTGACCCGAGTGGTCTTAAATTAGCTCCCCCGTTTACCTAATATTAATGTCAATGCTGGAGTATGAATGAGGTATTTACGGTTTCCCAACTGTTACTCGACGCTCACTGTAAATGTAATAAATATGCGCAAAAATTAAACGGAACGGAAAAGAACAACATTCACGTTCTACTTAGGGTAAAGGCAGACATGATGCAGGAACGGCAGAGGGCATGGTTCGCTCCTTTTATTCTGGTTTTCAATTTAGTTCTCTTCCCCTCGCCTACTTCTGCGTGGTCGTTATGGAATGCAGTGAAAACTCTTCACAACTGCCATTTAGACAATGTTCTATCTAAGGGCTGCTTAGGTATGACCGTGCATGCTCACCTATCGTTCAATATCGACTTTCTCGATAAAGAATGTTGCACGAAACTTAAAGAACTTGAGAACGCTTGCGTGCCAAATTGGAAATGGATCAGGGCCTTGAATCCTTACAGGCCTTTTTGGGTGGATAAAAGGTGTAAAGAATTTGAAAACGGCAATTAAAGCATCCCCAGGTTTTGTGGCACTGCACAAGGTACTGTTAGTTTATTCACTCTTAGAAGTCGTGGCACACGTGATGCATGTGCATAGTTTATGTGATAGATGTACCTATCTACAAATAGGGACGACTCCGGGATTTTCATTCAGCGTTGACAAAAATACATACCAGCGTCTATAATGAAAAGTTATATGCCAAAAAATAAAAAAGGAAAAAAAACCTCTAATTAGGCAAAAGATATATATATGTATGTATGTATGTATCCATTATATTGTTTGACAAAAAGAAACTTCAACGTATTACATCATCTCATGATGAGTCTTCGTATTTTGAAAGTGTTGAATTATAGCTTCATTGTCAACACTCTTAAATATGTTCTTCTCAATGAACGTGACCAAAGAATCATTTCAACCATTCATCTTCCATTTGGTTAGGCAATTGGGTTTTTATCAATTTTATCTACGAAAAAGCTCTTTCAATGGTTGTTGTGGCGACTGGAAGAACAAAGCTACCTTCACAAGTAGATAGACTAATAAAACTGCATGATTCTTGTTTGTGAGATTATTATTCCCTTAAATGTGTATATTATATATTGGACTTTAACGTGTTTATATATTGGGCTTTAGGCTTATTTTGTTTTGTTAGAGCTATAACAAGTGTTGGGGAAAATAGAGTACCCAAATTCCCACAGGTAAATCACGGAGGAAATAAAATCCGTAGCTAATAAGAACCGAAATGCGCAAGCGAGACACAAGCAATTTTTACGTGGTTCCCCCAAAAATATGAGGTACGTCCACGGGACCGAAGTCCGATTCCACTATCACCAAAGTTCGTACAAATGGGTTTTACAAGAGATTCAAAGATCTCACAAACACCCAAAGGTGTATCCAACAAATCACAAGATAACAAGAGGAAAGACCTAACCAAAAATGGGTAACCAAACCCTCCAAACTGCTGCAAATGAGAGAGCCGAATCAGAGCACAAAGCTGTCCCAAAAATAAGCACAAACTGCCGGAAATAGCTTCGGTAGAAAAACCTGAAAATGATGGCACTTGGGTTGACTTGGACCGATGCAAATCACATGCACACACTGAGCACTTTTTGATTTTCTCTATCTCAAAGGTTACGAAATGTTCTGATGGGATTCAAATTGATAAAGGCTGCTAATGGAATGGTTTCCAGAGATCAGATTTTCCCGAGAGAGACTATCCAGCTTCCAAGCTTCCAAGAGAAGCTAATAACACATGTGCTAGTCGTGTGCTCTCCAAAAGTGTGTGTAGAAACCTCTATCAAAAAATATAAGCCCACTAATTTTAATTATTTGGGCCAAGACAAATTATTTGGGCTAACACAGAAAATTATTGGGCCACCACAAAATTAGAATAAGGAGGGACTCAACAACAAGTTGGTTCAAATTTAGTTGAAAATATTTATTTTAACCTCGTACGAATAACCGAGCGCTGACAATATTAAAGAAAATCTAATTTATATCTAAATTTTATTTTTTCCGCGTATTTTTTGGAGACCTTGCTGCCAAAGAGGTGGAGTCGCCCCTGTCTGCAAATCACTTAATTTAAAGTCATCGAAATTTGTTGGAAACTCCATAACATCCCAGAGAATCGCTGCCGACTTTGCATCCGACTTCTCTTCGCCCGATTGTTGCAATGATCTTCTGGGTGGCGCCTGAATGGACAGTTCACAATTTGTTGCTATTGAATGAGAAATTGGTATAAAATCGTGGAGCTGTAGACGAGGCCCCATTTGAACTAAAGCAAATAACCAGTTCCGGGGGTGGTGTGCTAAAGCAAATAACCAGTTCCATGAGTGGTCCTGGAGCATAAACTTGATTTGATATTTCGGCCCCAATAAGTTAAAGCCCAAGACAAGTCCAATAAAGAAGCCCAAATTGCTGATATTTTGGGAGGAGATATACAAATTCTAGTTTCTAGATGTTCTAAAATAATTGTTTCTAGAAAGATATTGGGAAAATGACCAGAAAATGGGTTTTAAAACAAATAATGACCAAAAGGTGGTCATGGTTTGTGAAATTCCAAAAACATGACAAGGAGAAAATAAATGACCAATACATGGTAAATTTAAGGTGAAGTACCCATATTACCCCTTATAATTTCCCCCCAAAAAACTGAACTTTACGTCAAACCCTAAAACATCCCTCCTCCCCCATTGCGTGATCTCTCTTTGCTCCATCCGTCTCTCTCTGTTGCTCTCTCCGTGCCCGAAGTTGCTCTCTCTCTCTCTCTCTCTCTCTCTCTCTCTCTCTCTCTCTCTCTCTCTCTCTCTCGTGCACCTCGCAGCAGTCCCTCTGTGTCTCTCCTCCTGACTCTCGAAAGCAGGAATCGATCGTGAGCAATCGATTTCGCACGAAGTGGAGCCGTGATCTGGAACGAGTTTGTACAGCTACGTGAAAGGTAATCCCCCTCTTATCTCGTTATTGCATAACGTCTTCATTTTTATTCAAATTGATGATGGACATTATCGTGGGCTTGTCTGAAATTTGGAAATGACATTTTTTTCTTCAGCATTTGGTGTATCAATCGATCTAATAGAAGCAATGGATGAAGAGTGGAACTTAATGAGCATGATTGTGAGAATATAGTAGTAGGATCACGATTGCTGACATAGTAATGAGTCATAAATAAGTTCTATGGTGAACTCCAGTTCACTGCTTAAACATATTTGTTGGGGTGCATCCCCAACTTGACTTATTGGACACATTCACATATGCTTACCTAAAAATTGTCTAAGTACCCAACATGGGTACTTTAAAAATTACAAGTTTAGATGTGTTAATGCAATATTAGCTGTGCACCATGGTCAGTAGTTGCGACATGAGTTTTCGAAGGTCAGTTGTGGAAATAATTTTCGATTGCCACAATACTGGTTAGGTATTTGTTAAGGCCAAAGGTTTTCATGATCAGTTAATTATTAAATCATCCAATCCACTCACTCATCTCAAGAATGAAAGGAGGATGCTTTTCTTACTAAAGTCTAATGCATGTACACATGTAATGAGATTGAGGACTGAGGGTAAAAGGAACATTTTAGTTTGCTAGCATCCCATGGTAAAAGAAATATTTTAGTTTGTTGGCTGCCCTTTTATTCCCTTTTTTTTTATTTATTTATAGAAACCCCTTCTATTCCAGTTTACAGTTGAAGTATTTGCTGCCATTGGAGATGAGACCTGAACTGAGGCCAAAGGGCAGGACACTTCACCAGGTGTCAAGCCAGAATAGTTAGATTATGGTGGCATCCTTATTTCTGAAAAGGAATTTGAGTTGTCCGGGGGATTATATGCCTTTTCAGGACTGGCCCTACCACCCTAGTGTAGGTGTTTGTGAAATAGGTTTCTATAGTTATCCCCACTGGATCTTATGTCAATAGCATCGTTGGCCCATTTAGCATTGGAGAGAAAAACTGAAATGAGGAAGTTTTCTTTGCTGAGTCCTTATTGAAAATATCTTTGGTGTACCTTAAATTCTGACAGCAGCAAAATTAGGTAGTGTTGCAGCCTATATTAAGAATGACAAGCCTATTAATGTGGGTAAAGGCCAGTGATAAAGGGCTTAAGCCTAAACTTAATAACTTATCTTGTATTCTTCCTCAAGTAAAGTAAAGAAAGTTTATTAATGTGATCATGTTTCGTTTGTGTCATTCAATTCTGCTCAGGTGTTTGTGGGCGTGTTGGGTGAGCAATTCCAAGTAGAGACAAAAGTGAAGCCATGATATTATTAAGAAATTTACTGCCATTATTGACATCTAAAGACTTAATGGAAGGGAAAATTTAGTGGAAACAAACACTTTAAATAGAAGGTACAGGGAACAGCAACCATAACCTGGTAAGGTCATCGAAAAATGTAAGATAATGTCTAAAACCATCAAAGGAAGTGATTGGGGAAGGTCCCCATACATCCGGACTATTACTAAGTCAAAAGGTGAAGTGGTGTGACAGAGAAATGGGGAAAAGAAGGTCATGCCTTTTAGCCTTATTAAAAGAGTCACAATGACAAGCAACCAAATTATGAAACTAATAATAGGTAGAACTTCTTGTAGAGAACATGGAGTGATGGAGAAGATGAACATGGTTATTCAAGTAGGATTTAAGGAGGGACATGGTGTAGGTAGAAGTCCTTTTCCTTAGTGAACAACAGGGATAGAGTTTCCATTTCCAACTGTGATAGTTTCAGCACTTGGATAGTTATTTTAGATAGTTGTTTTGTTATATTTTCCTAATGTGCTAATGTAATTGTGTAATTTTGTGTTTTTCAATACACATTATTGTAATCTTACAAAAATAATGTGCATGTCATCCTTGTCTTGACAGTCTTTTTTTTATTGTTTGTTGAATTGATTGTAGGGAATATGGTGTGAAGTAAGGCGACTGCACGGAAATCTACTATACCAATTGAAGAACAGTCTGGTGCTCCCACCAAGCGTCCAGCCTATGGATATAATATTTTCTTGTAAGTTTTCATAAAATACCTTCCAAATGTGTAGTTGAAAAAATGTGGATTGTTTTTATTGAGGATTAAAAATCTCTTTCAAATTTCGTATTCCCCCGTCTGACTTTCTATTCGTTAACTTTTTTCAGAGCCGATTTTATTAGGGGCCTACGTTTAGGTCTCGGAGAAGGGGCACGCGGATTCATTGGACATGTCCGCAAATCAGAGGTTAGGCACTTGAATGGGGCTAACATGTATTGGTCTTACTTTTGTCATTACATCAAAGCTTTCTTTTACGTCCATTAACTGCATCTATTATTTCCTTGTACTAGGCGTATGAACAAGCTGGATATGTGTGGCTTGAAGATAGACCGCCTACGTGCCATAATTGGCAAGGCATCTATAAAAAAATATATTTTGATAGAAAAGCAGCCCGCGGAGAACTTCCTCGCACTCGGAAGAGGAAGAAGCGTGATCAAGTGGAGGTACTTGTAATTCCATTTTCGTGTCATTTCACACATGTATTGAAATTTTGATATTTTTAATGCAAGCAAGGAATGTATATATAACCATAATGTTTTGTTAATCACTTACAGAATTCGGCTTCCATTCGCGCTCGCTGTACTCCGAAGCAGCTTGTTGACTTGAACAAGGCATTAAGTGAAGAGCGAAGGGATGCATTGGTGAAAAGAAATCCATTTCATAATCTTCTTCAACTTAATTGTGATTGGCTAAATAGGGAGTTTTGTGTTAAATTGGTGGAGCGGTTTAACATGAAGACCCGTAGTCTTGAATTTAGGGATGGGAGAGTTTGCCCCATTAGGAAAGAAGATTTTGAAAGGGTTTTGGGGATGCCTAGTGGAAGAAGGCGAGTACCAACAGGATGTCAGGAGAAACATAGAGTAGCCATTGACAACTTGTTTGGAAAGGAGAATGACGAAGGTTTTAAGGATGTTTTCAAGGGATTGAGCTTTGCCCAGTTGAAAAAAGTCATCCTCCAACAAGATTCATCGAATAAGCAATTTCAACGGGCGTACATGCTATTTGCATTGGGCTCTTTCTTGTGCCCCACAACCAAGGATGTTGTCGGGCCTGTGTTGTTTCCCGCCGTGACATGTGCAAAGATGGGCAAAATCAAGACATACAAGTGGCCGGCTTTCATCTTGGAGTGGTTGGTAGACCAAATTCGGAGTTTCAAGGATCGAGCATCCAAAAAGCCTCGTCCTTTACATGGGCAAAGTGTTGGGGGATGTTTGTTCCTTTTAATGGTATGTCCAACAACAATCTTTTTTACTTTAGCCTCTTCTTTACTTGTCTTATTTTCTTGTCTTATTTTCTAACATATCGGTATATAATTTATGCAGATAATATACTTTGACCGATTCCCCATGAATGTTGTGAGCGGCGAATATAGTGCCGAACAAGGTCAGATTCCCATTGCTTTATGGACGAAGGATTTGATACTTAAGCGCATCAGAATGGAGCTTGGACGACATCCCATCAAAGGAGGCTGTGTTGGCTGCCTTTCCTCCTCACAACATGAAAAATCCGGTAAATAAGTTGTACTTTTATACCCATAATATGAAATATGATCCATTCATATCACATACTAACCTATTATAAAATTGTATTACAGGCCTATATTCAGCAGTACCATAATTATACATATCAGTTCATAGAAAATGCGGACAACTTGCGTGCCCTGGATGTTGCTCACTGTTTGGCCTTGGAAGCCAAACAAAATGGAGAACAAGATGGAGAAGACGAACAAAATGGGGAACAAAATGAGAGAGAGAGAAACCAAGATGAGGAGAATGAGGAAGAACAAGATGAAGAGGAAGAACAAAGACAGAGAAAACGTACTAAGGGCAAGGAGGAGGAGGAAGAAGAAGAAGAAGAAGAAGAAGAAGAAGAAGTTTATATATCTGAAGATTCTGAAGAAGAAGATGCTGATTCTGAACAACATTCTGAAGAAGAAGCAGAAGAAGAAGAAGAAGAAGAGAGACAAGAAGAACAACCAAATGAAGAAGAACAAGAAGAGAGAGAGAAAGAGAAAGAAGAAGAGAAAGAGAAAGAGAATCAGAATGAGAAAGAGAAAGAGAAAGAACATACAGAAGATGATGAAGAAGAAGAAGAGAGAGAATATGGCGGCCATGGAGGCAACGAATGGGAAACACCCATTTGTGAACTTATTAAAAATTCTTCAACGAATGTTCTTGGCGATACACCGACCCCCAACGAAACAAAGGTAGTGTCTACTCAACCAACTAAGAGACGAGGGAATCGTCCTATAAAACATAGTCAATCTACTCGGCATCCTTATGTATCACAACCAGCTTTTAAGGTACAGAAGATGACGAAGGACAAGAAGAAGATATTGGATTATCTTATCCGGAGACCGACGAAAGTCATGAAAGAGTAAGGATGCTATTCTCATTTTTCACAAAAAATGTTTTTATGCATATATTATGATCACCTTCTCAAACTCTTTCGATACTATATTCAAATTAGTGTGTAACATCCGAAACCTCACAAGTTATATCTTACATTTGTTGTAGTGAGGTGTGTATTGCAATGAAGTCAATGAAATGGCCATTGACTTTCAACAATGTTTATGAGTCATTCCGCGCAAAGGGCCTTATGTCGAACATGGTAATTAGTTGGTCCCGTATTACTTTCCGCGTTGTTATCATTATGGTATATTCTTATGTTACCAACCAAAACTTATTGAATGTCTATGACTTAATGAATCATTCCATTATCCATGTAGGTTCTTGATTCAGTGAGGGATTGGCTCATGCTAAAGGAAATGAAGGAGGTAGAGAAAGGAAGGTCACATCCGAGGCGTCACATTTTCCCGTCGCATTTTGCAGTACGGTTTCACTTCCAATAGGTGCATTATATTTTCCTTTCCTCTCGCACTATGATGTGAACTTACAAAATATTTCACTTCTTTTGCAGAAGAATCTACTTGAACCTACTCGTAAAAACAGCAGGTTTCCCAATGTCTTGAGGGAGCAGGTTGATAGTAAGAAACTTGGCTACGACGTTGGCAAATGTGACCAGGTACTTTAATTTCCAAATAATGAAACCATAAGATACTTTCGTTATGCATCATCGACTGATGTCCTTTTTCTTCCAGCTTTTACTACCATTGCTTGTTGGAAAAGCTCCTGGTCATTGGTTTTGTATAGCCATATCCCTTGTGGATGTGCGTGTTGATGTGTTAGACTCACTGAAGCCAAATGACTTACACGATCGATTCTCCAAAGTCAAGACAATTGTAATATTCCATTCATTTTATGTCAACATATTTATTTGAAGTATCCGATAACAACTTTTGTTACTAATTACATGTATGTGTTTTTGATATGCCTCGCAGCGGGATAACCTGTTCCGACTATTGGAAGCTTGTGACATAAAGGTCACCCACAGTTGTGACGAGTATGCAATTGAGTTTGTACCTGTTCCACAGCAAGATAACTGGTGAGTGTCCAAAACATGAAGGAACATTAGTATTGAACCATTGTTTGTCCCCAAAACCATGTTTATGACTCAGCATCGACACCTATTTTGTATCTTTAAATATATGTTTGCTTCCTCTTTTTGTAGCCAAGATTGTGGCATTCATGTCATAAAATATATGGAGTTGTGGAAGGGTCGAAGCTGCTCTTCGCAAATGGACTGCCATATTGTCGATAATGCTCGCAGCTGGATTTTGTACACCATCTTCACAGATGAGAGAAACCAAAGACGAGATACAGTAATGAAAGCAATCAATAGTCGATCATAACTTTTACCACGTACGTATGCTCTCTTTATTGAAACTTGATGCATGTCGTACTTAATATAAGAATAAACAATTGTGACAAATGTCTCTGCCATTGACCTTAATCTATATGGGAAGATACTATAGTAGTATAGTGACAAAATATGTATAATGATTTGAGGATGACTCTGTTAGCTGCTATTGTCCTTAGTTTTATACTGATGTTGTGGGTTGTTGTGGCATTAAAGTTAGGATTTCATAATTCATGATTATGCTCCTGTGCCTTAGACTAAGATATATTTGATTAGATGTTATTGTGGACTGCCATGATTGGGCAGAGCTGGTCATATTAGTTTGGGAGTTAGATATTCTTGATTTTGCCATCTACTGCTGTTGTTTGTCATTTTGTCTTCCTGCATTCTACTTGTTGCTACTGTGTTTACTGAAATCATGTGAACTGCTGTATTTTGAGCGTACTTGTAGTCACTAAGCCTTATGCATGTAGTGGTGTGTGAGGTACTTGGGATGATTCATCTGTATGTTTCCATTTCCTTGAATCTGTCATACACCCAGGCTGTATTTAGTGCTGGTCCTGCTGTTGTGAATCTGCCATGCCCAATTGATGTTGTGACCAAGATAGCCATGCCCGTTTCTGCATAACATTGTTGGGATCACTGTGATTACCAGCTGCAACTGCTGCTGTCATCTGTGTTCAAAGAAAAACTTTGTTTAGTGCCTTGTGCTTTCTTGCTACTGTGTTTATCTTTTGATTCCCTTTTCATGCTTTCATGACCTGATGCGAGTGTGGTGTGATGTTATCTTAGATGACCTATAGATCCTGTGGATCTCTGTTTCAACTACTACCATTTTGTATGCTACCTTTGAAAAATTTCCATTACATGTTATTCCCAGCATATTTTTGTATTTGACACAAAATATAGGAAGTTACTGTCATGCAGATGGATGGTGCACCTTTTTGAATAGCTATGGAGGTGGGAGGTGGGCATTTTGCAAAAAACCAAGTACCTGCAAGGGAAGAACGTGTATAGCTAACCTATGGAGGTGGGCATTTTGCAAAAACCAAGTACCTGCAAGGGAAGAACGTGTATAGCTAACCTTCTAATAATACATAGCAAACACATAGGGAAGGCCTAATAGTTTGGTGTAATTTTTGATGGGGACATGAGTAATCTATGTAACTACTGATAAATGATATTCTGAATGTGGTCAATGTGATTATGTATGGGGGCCCTACAACTTGATTCAGCCATGCTAGGCTAAGCTCTGATGATTGGAAAAATCATCTTGACACATCTATGTACAGCTTTACACGTTTGTTTTGTATATTGTTGTAACGAAGTCTTATTTACAAGATCATTGTTACTTGTGAGACATATCTTTTGATGTTTTTGGTCATGATTTCGTTGTCATTTATTTGGTACAGTAATTTTTCAGTGCTCCTGTGTGTAGAACTATGGACACATGTTCAAGAACAGTAAATTGTCTCAGGTACCGATGGGGCAGGTCTATCTGTTTCAATTGCATAAAATCACATGATTCTTCATTTGGATAACATCTTGTCAGTTGATTTAGGGTGAGTTTCCGAATGGATTTTATCTAGATTTTATCAAAATCTGATAAAATCAAGCCTTGATTTTATCCATTCGTGCAGAGAGTTGATAAAATCTTAGATTTTTGCATTAAAAAATCTAAGATTTTATCAACTCTCCTCACGAATGGATAAAATCAAAGGCTTGATTTTATCAGATTTTGATAAAATCCATTCGGAAACTCACCCTTACTTGGCTGGGTTGCTCTACATTTTGCTTGATTGAGTTATTTGTCTGGGCTCATGATCAAGTTATATAGGAGTACCTTATTTTTGAAGGAGTATAGACCATCAATCTTTGGTTTTTGATTTCTGCATGTGTATACATGTGAGGTGATATATGCGACTGAAAAAGCTTTCTCGTAAAGTTTGAAAATATGTGAGAGTATATATATGCGAGACAAAAAGATTTATTTGTTATTTCCTAAGGTTTTTATATACCATCAACCATACACATACAAGTCCATCCGCTCCAGGTTCCATTGTCCATTGTCATGGGAGTGACCTTTGCACTATTTTTATAAATTGAAAAACAATGTACAGTCACTGAAACAGAAAAACGTGCTCCGAGCTAGAACAAAACTTGCTCTTTATATGACCTTGTCATGCACTGTGTAAGAAACCACAAGCACCTGACTGTTCTTCCCTGAAATTTTATTTGTTATTTCCTAAGGTTTTTACATACCATCAACCATACACATACAAGTCCATCCGCTCCAGGTTCCATTGTCCATTGTCATGGCAGTGACCTTTGCACTCTTTTTATAAATTGAAAGACAATGTACTGTCACTGAAACAGAAAAACGTGCTCCGAGCTACAATAAAACTTGCTATTTATATGATTTTGTCATGCACTGTGTAAGAAACCACAAGCACCTAACTGTTCTTCCCTGAAATTTTATTTGTTATTTCCTAAGGTTTTTACATACCATCAACCATACACATACAAGTCCATCCGCTCCAGGTTCCATTGTCCATTGTCATGGCAGTGACATTTGCACTCTTTTTATAAATTGAAAAACAATGTATTGTCACTGAAACAGAAAAACGTGCTCCGAGCTACAATAAAACTTACTCTTTATGTGATCTTGTCATGCACTGTGTAAGAAACCACAAGCACCTGACTGTTCTTCCCTGAAATTTTATTTGTTATTTCCTAAGGTTTTTACATACCATCAACCATACACATACAAGTCCATCCGCTCCAGGTTCCATTGTCCATTGTCATGGCAGTGACCTTTGCACTCTTTTTATAAATTGAAAAACAATGTACAGTCACTGAAACAGAAAAACGTGCTCCATTGTCATGCGCACTAGCCGAGAGACAATGACCCATATAGTATCCGGTCAAAAAACAAGCATCCAATTTGAGCACCGGCCTACAATACTTGAACCCAACTATGGAGCAACCATAAGATACAAAGAGTTGCTTGAACTTCCCTTCGTCCGACGTCCATACTGCTCTTGTGCCTGGAATGGCATCCTCAAGCCGTCGACACATCCATGGGAGTAGGTGGAAACAAGACGAAGGAGGACCGGAGATACATTCCTTAGCCTGTTCTTTTGCCCTCCATCCTTGCTTGTAAGACATACGATACTGGAATGCATTCTCAAATTCATTGCAAATATCCCTCGGGAGAAATGATGGCTTCTGCACTATCTTATTTTTGAAAAACAACCCGACTTGTTTCGATCTAATGGTCGCCTTGTAAGAACTTCCATCCGATGCATTGTGTATATGTTCATTCTTCATGCCAACCACACGTACTCCGTCACCCCCACCGTCACACGTAGCCGTTAACTTCCAAGGACACCCTTCAACCTTACACACTACTCGGTAGTACACTTTGCTATTATCCAAATACTTGAACGAGAACTTGTTGGAGGCTGCAAATATCATCAGTGCTTGCTTGAAAAGGTCAGGGCTATCAAACAACTGACCCTTCCCAGACAAGATCTCATTCACATCTTCGGGCAAATAAGGTATCATTCCCATCTCATTTGTATGACTGTTGGTCATCTCCATAACATTAGAAGCCATTACAGTGTTATCAGCCATTAACGATTCCCTACAATACAAAATCATCAAATATTGACTCATTAATGCAATAAATCACATAAATAATTAATAGAATAACAAATTCACGTACATTTACATAAAAGAGGGAAAAAACAGGGAACAACAGTCTGGTGCTGGTGGTGTTATACACAGTGCATGTAAACATTATGGAAAGAGCAAGTATTTTTTTGGGAGGAGCAAGTTTTTCACTGTCAGTGCCCGTACTTTGTTTTGCATGTCATGAAAAAAATGCAAAGGTCACTCCACTGGCAATTGAACATGGACTGGATGGACTTGTATGCATCCTTTATTTCCGTGTGAAAACCTAAGGAAAATAGAAGTTAAATATTCAGGGAAGAACATTCTGGTGCTGGTTGTGTGATACACAGTGCATGTAAAAGTCATACAAAGAGCGAAGCATTTTGTTCCTAGGAGCATATGTTTTTCAGTGTCAGTTAGTCAGTGCCAGTACATTGGTCAGCATGTTATAAAAAGAGTGCAAAGGTCACTCCACATTCTGGTGCTGGTTGTGTTATACACAGTGCACGTAAAAGTCATACATAGAGCAAATTGTTTTGTTCCTAGGAGCATGTTTTTTAGTGTCAGTTACTCAGTGTCAGTACATTGGTCACTCCACTAATAATGGAGCGTGGAACAGATGGACTTGTATGGTTCATTGCCATCTAAAAACTAACGAAATAAGATAAGAAATAAAAAATCAGGGAAGAATATTCTAGTGCGGGTTGTGTGATACAGAGTGCATGTTAATATTATAGAAAGAGCAAGGTATTTTATTCCTAAGAGCATGTTTTTCAGTGTCAGTGAGTCAGTGCCAGTACATTGGTTTACATGTTATAAGAAGAGTGCAAAGGTCACTCCACTGACAATGGAATGTGGAACGGACAGACTTGTATGCACGGTCTAAAAACCTAACGAAATAATTCAGGGAAGAACAGTCTAGTGCTAGTCGTGTGATACAGAGTGCATGTCAAAATTATGCAAAGAGCAAGTTATCTTTGGGGTAGGAGCAAGGTTTTCAGTGTCAGTGCCACTAAATTGTTTTGCAAGTTGTGAGTTACAGACTAACCTAGTCGATGGATAAACCGCTGTCAAATCATCATTACTACGTGGCCGCTCCTCTACAAACAAGTCAACTTCGTCTTCATTACAGTGAAACATCATTGCGACCGTATCTTCGTCGTCCAACAACAAACACTTCGTCTTGTCCCTCTTCGTGTTATAGAAAAACTTTTTCTCCCCAACAGTTGTCTTGAGGGCAGCGCAAATCTTCTCAATCAACTCAAACAATTTTAATCCTTCTTTTAGTAAAACCGCTTTAGAGAACCCACCATCGTAGGAGAATGTGCAATTGGAGTTCACCATCCGTTTCCCGCCCCAATAGCAAAAACAAGTTAACGTTTTTTGCTGCACATTGGCCATACCTACACCGACCAATAAGAGGTAACCACATAAATGACTATAGAAGTCAAAACATTATTATTTGTAAAAAATTATACAACTTATAATTTCATGATGGAGTACAAGACAACGAATTACATTGATTCACTGGAAGCATTCAGGTGCTATTTTTTTGACATACAGTGCATCTAAACTTCATAGAAAGAGCAACATAGTATAACACAAGGAGCAAGGATTATAGTCACAGTGACAACAATAGACAGTTCAACTATTTTACCATGTCCAAGCACTATTGCCTTCAATTTACCATCCAGCTGAATACAATAACCACCAAATGTTGGGAGGGAGTATCAAATAGCATAATACATAAAATAGAGAGAGAGTAATTACAAACCGAGTACATGTCAAAATAGGAAATTACATGTCAAAATAGGAATTAACATTGACAAGGCTATAATCCACAACATATATCCCACCCTCCACAAAATATATCCACCATCATTGTTTACAATTAACTTGGTTACCCAAAAGTTAGGTTAAGGGGCCAAGCATCTACTACTCCTACAAACTTGGAATTTCAACACCATTGCTCAACGAGGCAGCGCCGAATGCAAATCTCTCCTCCTCAAGCCATATTTGAACTTTCCAAAAATCATACAAGCCACAACAAGTACCACCAAAGCAAGCAACAGTTTGACACAATTATTCCTTCTTTCGTAGACTTGACTCCTTTTGCCAATGTCTTCAGCCTTCTTCTCAAACTCCGTTAGTTTTTCTTCTAGCAACTTGGCCTTCTGCTTCCAATACTCCATCTCATTCTGCAGATTCACTATCTTCTCCTTTTGCTCGAGAATGACCACCTTCCCACGCTGGCATATGGGTTTGTCTATCCATTCAAAAAAATTGCATCGCTCCGGATCCTACAATAATATGATGAAATCATGCTAAGCACTCTACTTATGTTATCAATTCACCTACACTAACAACTACCATATACACTTACCGGGTATCTAGCACACGCAAAAAACCTCCTACCGGGGTTTTCATCCGTTAAAGATACCTTCAAAGCGGCTTTTAGTTCACGACAATTGCGGTCACAACAATAGCAATTGGGCCACTCCATCGACAACCCCACCCTTCTACCCCTCGAATTTACTGAGCTTGAGGACATGTCCTTCATCAAAGTTCTATTGTTAGTAAACCTAAATACATCCACAATTTTCCAAGTATGTTGTTCGATTTTATTCGCTTCTTATTTATCTCAACATGAACAAGCCCACAATGAGAATATTTACAAAAACAATGAATTCTTTTTTAGAGAGGAGACAAGCAAATTAGACTTCAAAAACTTAGCCACTCTAGTGCTTGTATTCTGACGTATAGTGCAACGGCAATTCACAGATGGAGCAATGTCATATTATGCAAAGAGCAGAACTCTCTTTCATTGACAGAAAACATAAATAACTATAATATTGGGCAAACATAGCATTCACATTACAGTCCCTAAACAATACTGTTGTGTTCTTCACAACATTGTACCCAACACTATCAAAAGTTCATAAAAAACTTCATAAATCACACAAGAACAAAGAGTGAAATGCTGGTTCTTCAACTCAGATCTACAGGTACTTCTCAGAGAGAGAGAGAGAGAGAGAGACTCGTTTTGTAGAGAGAGAGAGAGAGAGAGACAGAGACAGAGACAGAGAATGGCGTGCTACACGTGATACAAAAACCAAAAACTTACTTGCTCAACGTTGGATTTCGATTGAGAGAAGAAGATGAAGCTTCAAGTGTAGATCTATATTCTCCTCTTCTCCCTCTCTCTACGTCGTCTGCTTTCTCCCTCCCTTTTCTTCGTCTGTTTTTGAAACCCAAACCCAGGAGAATGTGTTTGGCTGTGGGAGTGTTTTGAGATATTAGGGTTTAAACCCATGGAGGGTAGTAATGTCATTTCGGATTGGCCTTACCATGTATTTGGAAATATTTTCCTCCTTCTCATCTATTCAGTCATTTTGAAAAACCTTCCCATGTAATTGGCATTATTTGTTTTAAAACCCATTTTCTGGTCATTTTCCCAAAGATATTTGGGCCGCTTAGCAAAAAATTCAAAACATTTACGTAACATTTTAAAAGGGAAGGATAAGGAACTTTTGCAATCGAACATAAAAACAAAAAATATTTGACATTTTTAAAGGGAAGGACAAAGAACTTTTGCAATCGAACATAAAGACAAAAAAAATTAGTAAGATGTCACTAATTTTTAAAAATTCTAATTTCGAACATAAAATTCAATAAACTCTCCATCGCACCTCCGGCCGAACACCACCCACCTTTAGCCGACCACTTCCGGCGACCAAAAAAATTAGGGAGATGTCACTAATTTTTAAAAATTCTAATTTCGAACATAAAATTCAAAAAAATCACCACCCCACCTCCGACCGACCGCCACCCCACCTCTAGCCGACCACTTCCGGCGATCAAAAAATTTAGTGAGATGTCACTAATTTTTAGAAATTCTAATTTCAAACATAAAATTCAAAAAAATCACCACCCCAACTCTGGCCGACCACCACCCCACCACTGGCCGACCACTTCCGGCGACCAAAAAAATTAGTAAGATGTCACTAATTTTTAAAAATTCTAACTTCGAACAAAAAATTCAAAAAAATCACCACCCCACCTCCGGCCGACCACAACCCCACCTCTGACCGACCATTTCAGGCGATCAAAAAAATTAATGAGATGTCACTAATTTTTAAAAATTCTAATTTCAAACATAAAATTCAAAAATATACCACCCCACCTCCGGCTGACCACCACCCCACTTCTGGCCGATCACTTCCGGCGACCAAAACAATTAGTGAGATGTCACTAATTTTTAAAAATTCTAATTTCGAACATAAAATTCAAAAAAATCACCAACCCACCTCGAGCCGACCATAACCCCACCTCTGGCCGACCACTTTCTGGAGACTAAAAAAATTAGTGAAAGGTCACAAATTTAAAAAATATTCTAAGTTCTAACAACAAATTCAAAAAAATTAGGGTCTCACCTCCGGCCGACCACCACCCCACCTCTGGCCAACCACTTTCGGCGACTAAAAAGATTAGTGAAATGTCACAATTTTTAAAAATTATAATTTTATAATTAGTGAAATGTCACTTTATATATCTATTGAGATAATATTTGCGCTGTTCCGACAACAGAGCATACCCGATCAAAGGTGGGTTTCTCTCAAGTCTCACCACCCATTGTTCGGGTAAGTCTACCTTGGTGTGCTTTAATTTCTTTCAGTACCTCTTTTATACGCCAAGAGTTAACAAATGACATACATTGAGTATACAGTGACAATGGTACTTGAAATTTGGAAAAGCTTACATACGCTAGCAGGGGCTGACAATGACGGTAGAACCTCGTCATGATTTTTAACCGGATATCTAAAGGATTAGATTAACACTAACCCACCCAGAGCTTGACCTTTTAATGAAGGAGATGATGAAAACGAACTCCAATGATACCATAAACTCAAATTATTTTGATCATTTCGGAAGTTAATTTCCAATTTCGGTAGCAGTTTTCAGGACTTGAGGTCTGATTGTTGTTCTCCATTTTGTTTATGGAGAAGAACAAATAGATTGACAAAGTGGAGTTGATTCTAAAATTTTGGGAAAATATTGTGTCTTTGTATTTGATTGCAAATGTTTCTTGTCTTTATGTTTGATTGCAAATATTCCTTGTCCTCCCCTTTAAATAGGCAAAATATTGTGTCTTTAGGTTTGATTGCAAATGTTCCTTGTCTTTATGTTTGATTGCAAATGTTCATTGTCCTTCCCTTTAAATAGGCAAAATAAAATATTGTGTATTTATGACTAATTATTCCAAGATATTTCTATCTTTTTACCCAAAAAAATAAAATAAAAAATGATCTAGAATATCTTGTAAATAATCTAGATATTTTTGTAAAAATAAGTTACACGTATAAATCTAGAATGTACCAAAAACATTATTTTGTAAGACAAACATTTCTAGGTCTAGAATCTTCTTTAGAGTTGTATAAATAGGAATGAGTTCAAGTCATTTTGTACCAAGCAAACGTTTGAATCTTAGTGTAATTAAAGGTACTTTTCTTCCCACTTTGGTCTCAAGTACAGTATCTCCCTCTTCCAAAATTTTGTGCAAAAAAATACGAGACGTCTCCTCTTCCAACAAACCTCTTCTCTCGTGGATTCAACAATGACGTACATGGCCAAAGTGTTCTTCAAAGTTCAAATGGAAATCTGCTAACCAATAATGACGTGTATGACATGTTACTTATTTTTCATATAGAGAGGATAGCTCTTGCACAGTAAAATTACCCTCTCTGGCATCTTTCCGATCTTTTCTCCGGCCATCTCATTTAAGTTGAGGACTAGTGAAACCAGTAGAATTCTTCTTCATACATCTCTTGGTCGGCGTATGGTTCCATCGTTTCAAGCTGAGTTCGTAGATCACGGTTTGCACGTTTGGAAGATGAATATGAATTGGGTTTGTTGTATTTGCTCAAAGACTTGGATTCAAGTTGTTGGATATATGATTTAACATATGCCAATGCTGTGATTTTGAATGAGAACTGTATCGGTTCTTGATCAAACTCTCTCCTTGGACTTGGCCGGTATGGACTACACCAAAATCTGGGTTTGGTTTTTTTTTTTTTTTTTTTTTTCCGTCATTCCTAATTTATTAGATGGGGGAGGGGGAATGAGACTCGATCCCTGCATGCAGTGTGAGACATCCAAGAGCTCTACCGCATGAGCTAGCCACTACATGCACCAAAATTGTTGACTGAAAATGGATCATTTTCATTTTAGTTTATCTTCCATCTTTCCCTTATTATCTCTCCTGAATTTGTCAAGAGAAACACAACCTAATCTGCCACGTTGCATCAGCTGCAGTGGCGGAGCTTCATAGGGGCCGGGGTAAACCCCCCAAATTCCTATTTTGGAGTATATTTTTTATAGGTATTATATTCTTCAAAAATTATAAAATTTTGACAATAATTAAAATGTAGAACAATTTTTATTTCGAAAACACAAAATTATAGTATTGCGTTTGTCGAATGGTATGATAACAATAATACTCAAGATTAATTTTTTAATTTATCAAAACAATCTCATAAAAACTTGAATGATTGAATTTAATCGTGAAAAAATCATCAAACCAAAATTTCTTTCAAAATGCAGCCCCCTCCAACTTCAATTTTTGGCTCGAGAAACATGACACCTCCCTCCCTTTCTGGAAAACTTTCAAAAAAAGGAAAAGAGAATAACAATACAGGTACAACAGAAAAAAATTTGATACCCCAACATGTCATGGCTTCACAAATTTCATGTTTTCCACCTCCAGGGTGAAACTTCATGCATTGACAACTGGATGAAGACTTAATTTCACCTACGTGTTACGGAAAAACAGCAATGAGTGAAACAATTGTTGGAAATTCGGTCTTCAATATTTATTAATGGTACCGTCTCTATTAAAAAAATCTGGATTGCATAAAACATTCAAGGCACGTTGTAACAACGCTTTCTTAAAGGCAGTATTTACCCCCACCACATGGTGTGCATCGGGTTAACAGCAAATTCGCCTTCACGATACAACGAAACCAAACTCTAGGTTCTTTCTGATTGCGTTTGCACAAACGAAGAGAAGCAGAATATCCGCTAACCAAAAATAACTTAACCAAGAACTGATATTCTATTTTTGCAGAAAAACAGAATATCAGTATGCGCGCCGAACATTTTAGGAATAGAGTGTGTAAAGAAAGAGCAATTCGCTATAGAATTTTCGATGCCGAAAATGACTTTATAAATGGCCTATTAATAGACTTATAGGCACCCTCTTATGAAAAGGTTGTTGTTAATAGACACACATTAGGAATAGTAATGTCTTTTGAAGACACTAATGATGAAGAGTCATGTCTTCCAAATAACAATTAATTAGAAAAAGTCATGTCTCTTACTAGGCACCATTTCGTGAAAAGACATTTCTCTAATAAACATTAAACATTAATTTAATAAGGAAGGGTCATACCTTTTGGAGGCACCCCATTATACACACCCCTTCCTAACAATTAAATCCCTTCCAAATAGTCACATCCCAATCTAATGGGTGTTTTGACCATTTCAAGAAAGTCGCAACTTATGTGCAAAGGTGTTGCAACCTTTCACATAAACATCTCTCAACATCTTTTTATAAAACCCCCAAACCAAAAATCATTTATTTTGAAAATCTTCAACAATCCCCCACCATTTTCGAAATACAGAAGAAGTATTCTTGATTCTTTTTTCAAGGCTTATGCATATATGAATAGTGTCTTACAACTTCAAAGCTAATCGGGGCAACATAGTAGACGTATTTTTTAACGTTGTCCTCTAGTGATTAACCAGACACATTTCATACATAATCCTCAAAATATCGCAAATAGTCCAATGGGGTGACTCGTGCACTGGACATGGGTCTGTATTCTGATTTCATGAGCGCTTTAAGGAATAGCCCCCGTGACCTATAGGAAGCGACACTACCTCCACACTCACATAGGTAGATTTTGACCAATGCCCTATAATGATAGCACTAATAATCTATTGAGACCTAAGTAACTCACCTTCCTTTGTTTTTACATTACAGGTACCAAGCACTTTTCCTTGGGATGATAAAATAACATTTAAAGTGTTTCAATCATGACATATGGTGTAGTTTCTCATTAAACTCAAGAGATTGAGAGCATCCACCGGTTGGGTCGAGTTTCCACGAGGAGTGATCAAGTTAAGTGGGCTTAGTCAAATCCTTATTCAATGTTTTCCGCATTATATCCTTGCAAGAAGTTAATAGCAATTACTCCGTGAGTAATCAACATTTTCCATTGCAATATATCAACATAGTTCATGATGTGATTTTTATGCCCGGACCAACAGCACAATGATAATTGCTAACACTCTCTCATAAGCGTATCCACGACGAAATACCATGTCACCCATCTCATTGAAAAATACTCACTTTAAATTAAGAGAGAGAACTCCACAAAAAGTAGACTTACTCTTTTGTTGTGGATTCTATGCTAAATGTTTCAGGTGCCTTTGTATCCATTATAACCTATTTATTTCCATTTTAAGCATTTAAATCCAATCCACTAAATCAAATAATTTAGAACAATGATTTGTGGGACGTAGTTGTCTAGAACAACTAAGTAATCAAAATAGCAGGAACTAACTATTCTAGCTTCTTTTTTTAACTCTCCAATTTGCTTAGGAGACCATGAGACCTAGTAGCCACACTAACGAGATTTCAAATGAAAGCTTAACTTAATAACATTTCCTCCAATGAAACTATATACGTTTCATTTATTTCACACTTCTTGGGAATTATCATAAATTGTCATTTATTCTAGACTCCACACTACTTAGTTTAGCCTCCGACGGTTACACCATTTAGTTTAAGTACAAGATCCACACCTTTTGGGTTACACCCAATGGTTAAATCATTAACCTCCACATGTCAAAATCAACATGTATTTACAAAGGTGTACGTTTGCACAAACGATGAAACCAAACTCTAGGTTCTTTCTAACTACGTTTGCACAAATGATAACAGACAGAATATCCACTAAACAAGAATAAATGAACCAAGAACTGATATTCTATTTCTGCAAAATAACAGAATATTAGTATGCCTAAAATTCTAGCAATTCACTGTGGAATTTTTAGTGCACAGAATGACTTTACAAATGACCTATTTATAGATTTATAGAAACCCTCTTATGAAAGGTTGTGTCTTTAATAGACACACATTAGGAATAGTCATGTCTTTTGAAGACATTAATGAGGAAGAGTTATGTCTTTTAAAAATAATTAATTAGGAAAAGTCATGCCTCTTACTAGGCACCATTTCGTGAAAAGGCATGCCTAGCCTCTTGGAGCCACCCTATGTTACACACCCCTTCCTAACAATTGCATCCCTTCCAAATAGTCACATCCCAATCTAATAGGTGTTTTAATTGGTTAGCAAGTATCATATGGTTAGGCATAACTTCCATGAAATCATTCAACTCTTGAGAGCAGAAATTGGATGCCACAGAGCTTCCAGTCCTTTGTGCATATTCTCAAAGAGCTGCTTCAATTTCTGCTTGTTCCTTTGCTTCAGCTGGCCAATCTAGATCATCCTGAGAGGACTGATCCATGGTTTCTTTCTGAGTACCTCGTCAACCCTTGTCAACCCTTTTTAGTTTGGGGTCCCACCAAGCATGCCAATTTTTGTCTCTGGAGTAAAAGTGACAAATAACTGCAAAGGCCTGAGCAATCCTAATGCGGGTTTGCAATGGCTAGATTGCAGTCCAATTGTTGAGATAGGTCTCGTGCCTTCTCCTGACTTCGTATTAAATGCGGTTGGTGTGATCCAAAAGGTAAGAATCACACAAGTTCGTCGTGCCTTATCGAAAAGGACTTGTAATTTCCCAAACGATTTTGAAAATGAGTGTAACAAGATAAAATAAAATCCAATATTTATTAATGATGATCAATAAAGTTTGGGTACAAGGGAATATAAGGACAAATGCTTGATAAGCACACAAATATGTAAATATTAGTGGGCTTAAGTCCTCAAGTTTGATTTTATTATTATGTTTATTGTTAATTTTTATAAGATATTGTGCATAAGGTTTGTCTTGAGTGTTTCAGGAGAAAACGGTGTAAATATGGTGCATCCGATGCTGGGGGAATGAGCGCAAAGTACTGGATCAATTGCCTAGTCCACTGCCCGACCAAATTTTGGAGGAAATAAACAGTGCCATCACTTATCAACAATTCATTGATTTAATAAATCAATGTCAGTGGCAAAAGAAGAAGGCAAGTGGCGGTAGGAATTGGAAAAGAATTGCAAATATCGCAGAGTCCGGATGATATCTTGTTTCGCCCAACGAAATACATGCCAAGCACATAAATTACAAGAGTTATACCGTTTTGTTCCTGGTATTAAAATAAGAAATTTGACTGTTCCAGTGCTTGAATCGGACTTTATTTTGAACATCAGTCGAGAGCATAGCAGATCCGGTTAAGCAGCTACGCGGACAATGCCAGTGGGGAACATGAATTGATTATTCAAAAGTGGTTTGATTATTCAAACCGTTAATGGCAATTCAATTTAATATTCAAATACTTTAATTGCCAACCCACCCACTAGCGTTGTTTATTCAAAAGGGGACATCTGATTATTCCAAGTGGAGGTAATTTGGTTGAGTGGGTTTGGCACCCAGCGCCACATGTCAGCTTTCAGTGCATCCGATTATCCCTTGCCACAATCTTAGCCGTTGATCTTTCACATATTCTCTCATGCGCGCGCAACACTGGATGAAAGTCCAGCCTCCTCTGCTTATAAAAGAGCGGCTCTGCTACATTTGGAAAGGATCGAAAAAAGTGGGATCCAAAAATAGAAACTAGGAAATCAGCCACTCTCTTTCATTATAATCTCTCTTGCTTTCTGTCATCTTCTTTGTTTTGTTTTCTTCTTGTTTTCTTGTCCAGAAGCCTTAGGCTTTCCATTTCCCAATATAATTTCCCTACCAAATTCTTAATTAGTTGTTTGTAATAAGAGTTTATTTTTATAAATTCATTTCCAAGTTCATTGTAATTTATCTAGTATTTTAGCTCCTAGTTTAAATCCGCTTAATTAATAGATTGAGGTTTGGTTGTGAGTATGCGCAAACTACTCGGCTGTTTCTCACACCAAACCCGAATCTAAGATTAGTCTTAGTAGTGGAATCCTTTTAGATTGAAAGGAGGACACATTTGGTCTACCCTCCTGTACACCTCTCCTCGGTACACTCTTAAGACCGATCTTTTTAATCACTTTAAAAAAGCCGTAATGTTTAGTGTAATTTTTAGCTTTTCCTTGGCGAGTTCTTCGTCAATGGACTCAGTCATAGACTCGGCCTAGGGTGATCACCACATAATGGCCTAAGTGGATTCGTGATTCTCACACCCGAGCAACAAAGCTTGTTTGTGTTTAATACGGGCTTGTAACTATCGATTTAAAACTCAAGATTGTTATGTTTTTTATTATGCGTCGACAATGGCTTTGCCACGCATAATACTTAAATCGATGTCATTTTGAGGGTTTACCAAACTTCCAATCAAGCCTTGATTAAACCAAACTCTGGAAAAATAAAAGTAGAATTGAATTACCTTCCGGTTGAGCATAGATTTACCTTTTGACTCAACTGTGTAAATTGTGAGAATTATGGATCTATTTAGGTTATAGGTGGTGTGAACCTTGGCCCGAGCCTTTTAGTTAAATTTTCATCAAATCTTTAATTTCCTTTTTAAGCTGAAAATCGCAATCACAAACAAATCAAACCATAAAAAGATAGTTTGCTTCCTTAAGGCTAAAAACCCACATTCGCGAGTCAACCATCATGCTCAGCGCATTCGGTCTCTGTGGATTCGACCCGGTCTTACCGGTTATCTTGCTACGCGATACCTAGCCCTACGCTTGGGGTGACACCTTTTGCAATACAATCTAAGGTCACAAGCAATGCTAGTCTAGGCTAGGCAGAAGTTGAACAAAGCAAAGAATCATTAATCCTCCTTCGATTAAGTGGGAAGGTAAAAACTCCGAAAAGAGTCATTTGTAAGCGTGAGCTTGATGGTTGAAGAGCCCTTAATCCTCCTTTGATTTTCATATTTGTATGCCACGGGTTCCATGATTGTTGGCCTTTGAATTTGAATCTTCCCGCCAAGAAATTGGTTACATGATTAAAGATGAACTTTATCCAATAAAAACCCATTAGCTCTTTACATTATCCTCAGACCTGTAGCTTTTCCCTCCAAACATAAGGGCCACTAGTTGAAGAGTCCTATCTTCCCATGCCTCTTTGTTGCTTTACCTCCGTAACCACTTCTCCTCAAATCAAGGGTGGCCAATGGCAAAAGTGCTCAAGCCTTGGACACTTCTATCCCTCCGTTTAACAAGATGGTAGGATGAGACCCATAACCAACCCTCCTATCTTCATGGGGAATTAGAGATAACTCTTATGCTTATCTCTTTATTAACTAACTATTTACATTTTAAATGGCTATTAGATTAATCAATTAATTAATTAATTGATTTCAAGAATAGATGGAATTGGGCCAAGACGGGTGGGTTGCTGAACTAAAACTGTCACACCCTCGATTTTCAAACATATTTAAATATACTTTTCTCAAACTACCAAAGTTAATTTCATTTAGAGATATCCAAATTCTACATGCATCGTCTAGTTGAATACCCATATCCCATATGAAAACAAGTATCAAGTACATAAGTTACTACACTTTCCAGAGTCAAAAGATATTACAAAATAATGGAGCTACAACTTTGTCTCTTTTGCTTAAGGTCAAGTGAGTTAACCATTTCACAACATTAACATGTGACACGTGTACGATGATGTTACAATCTCGAGATGTATCCGAAAGTACCCAAGGACCCTCAATGCCTTGGAGGACATTTACCGAAGCTTCGAAGTCGATTTGAGGAGCTTTGGAAGGACCAATTGAAGGCCCGGAGCAAAGGAACATGAAAATGGAGCTATGAGCCTTGAGGAAATCCGACACACTAATAGGAAAGGATCATTTCTCTCAAAATACAAAGGCTATTGATATGAGTTCCATTGGGTTTGACAGTAGATTCATAGACCTTTCCAATGGTTCAAGAATCGCCTCATTCCGAGTTTGGACGAAGCCGGGGCGTGCCCGCGAAGTTTGGTAAAAAATCTGCCTGAACAAACGGAGTTTGGATCGATCCACCATGTTCCAAAGGTGAATCAGAGAGTTTTGGATCGATCCAGACAACAAGTGGATCAATCCACCTGGGTTTCAAGTGAAAAATTGACAGCTTTCCTCAACACAATGGAGGCTTCAATCCAAGTCAAATATGGGGTTCCAAATCACAACAAAAAATCAAATGAACATGTTTAAACACTAGTTCAAGGATCAATTCAACAAAGGTGTGGAGAATCAAACCTACTCAAGTTGAAATCAATTTTCATGGTGATATTCAAACTAAACAAGAAATTATGAGGAAGGATGAACAACATGCACTTATTCAAACTATATACACTTAGAGAAGGTAGAAATTGGTCCCCTACCTCAATGGTTTAGCTCCAAAAATGAGAGAATGGAAGCCCTAGCTTGTTCTAGTAAACCCAACCGAAATGAGGTCCTCCAAGGTCATTCCAAGAATGCCCAGCCTGCAAATCACGCGTAGACTACGGAAATGAGGTTGAATTAATCTTGAAGAAATGAGGTGTGGGAGGTGAATTTGTGATGGGGTTTGAAGGGAACTTTAGAGTAGAAGGAGATGGAGAGAGAACCGGTGTAGTGGAGAGGGAGAGGAGTGTGTTTCGTTCCAAAAAATCAACCACACATTTCCATATATACATCTCACTAATTAACACACCCCCCTTGTGTTTCTAATGCACTTTAAAGACACCCCAATGTTCATACTTACTCCACATTGGCCCAATTTACTCTATTTTCATTTCCTCACATTTCCCCAATATTATTTTCGAAAAATCATGAATACGGGTCCTTAACCAAATCAATTGGGCCTCCATCATTAATACGGCCCAATAGTCTTTTAACATTGAGTTGGCCTTTAATTACATAGCCGTGCGGGTTTATGCTAGTTCCTTATTATTAGGTCTATGAAACCCAATTTACCTATTTTGGCCATGGATTATGGCCTATAGCTAAATTTGCCAAATTTGGGTGTAAACAATTTTACATTTCGAGAATCTTTGTTTTGATAGGGTTCTAAAGATATATCATATGTATCATTTAGCTAGATTCAAGGTGTGAGTGATAATTAAACTTCAATTGTTGGATTATTTGGCTTGTTAAACTGAAATTGCCCTAAGATTGGAAGATATTCAATTGCATGTTTGTTGACCCATGTTGTGGTGGTAAGGATGAATCAATGTCCCCAGGGGAAATATTATTGTACGAGGGTTTGAAATGAATTAATTAATTGGCTGCTTTTGAGTGTATGATTAAGTTGAGGTGAGGACATGTTTTTCATATACGTCATCGTTGGTTAGCTTATTTTTCATCTTTGGTTAGCTTTTCTGTGTTCCGGTCAAGATGCTTTATTTTTTGAATTTGTGTTATGGTTAAGACATGTTCACGGAAATTGTTCCTCAAACTCCAGGGGCAATATCTAGATCCAGTTCAAACGAAGCCACCTTTTGAGATTGAATGGCTATGGAGGCTGACGATTTGGTTAGCATCTTATGTATCAATTCCAACCCCCCTACCTATGGTCAATGTTCATAGTGTTCTTGGTCCATGTTTTTTTTGATAAATTGTTCTTGGACCATCTTGTTGGCTATGATTTGTTAATATACAACTTGAGTTAGAAAGGATTATATATTTACCTTAAGTAGTACATCTGGCTCGTAGACCACTTCTGGCCTCTTGAATAAACTCAGAATGCATACTCCATAAAACATTGGTGAATAATGACTAGGAACAAAAGCTAGGAGTTCGCAAATTTAGATAAAAGTTGACTCGACCTTTCTTCATTGTGCCAGCTTTTAGACCACTAATACTATATGTAAGGTTGGTCGGACAGATTGTTTTTTGTTCCTTACAATGTTCGCCATTGTTTCAGATCAAAGTGAGAGAGAAGATCTCTCATATAGTGGCCCTATCAAAGTGAAAGTGTAACGCCCCGAAAATTGGGTACCTTAATAAATTAATTTTATAATTTATTTAAATGAAAAACCCACTTTATTAAAATTCCAAAGAAAAACTTAATAAATTTTTTTAACGAAAAGCTAAAAGTTAGCTAATTTATTACAATTGAAAGGAAAAATAATTGTCTAAAACTTTAAACAATACAAATATTCAATTTAAAACAAAGGATAGAGCCATCTAAATAAAGAAACTAATGGTAGAGCCACAGCTCTGCCACTTCGTATCCATCTTCCTGATCCATCACCTCGAAATCAGCAAGCAGCTCTTCCTCTCCTTCTGTACCTGGCGTTGGGGACACCAGGGCCATAAAAAGTAGCACTGTGAGTGATAAAATTACACTCAGTAGGTGCCCTAAGCCACCCCTTTACTAAAGTTATTCATGCAGCAGGTACAACATAATTGAAATTTTATTTCGTATGAAATACTCAAATTTTCACGTCATTCCTAAACATAATGGAATCACAAGTTTTATTAATCTCATCATCAATCTCAAGCTTTTACAACCCAAAACCTCATGCACCTCATGAATTTGATATCTCATACCAATTCATAAGGCTATCCGATATCGATTCCCATCCACAATATAAACAATCAATTGGGCTCCCGTCCACCGTGCCTAACTCTCCAGGCCCATGGCATGACTCAATACTCCTGGGAGTATATTGCGATAATTGGCTCAAGACCCAAATCGGATACAACATCCCATTCCCCAAATTAATCCGGTAAACAAACCACACATCTTTAATTTGGCATCGATTCCCACCCACAGTATACTTCTGGCGCCCGATCACACAGCAAAGTTACCTAAAAGTATAAACTGCTCATGACTCAAGACCCATACTGGACACGTCCCAACCCCAAATTTCGCGCTTAAATTCATTCATTCTTATACTAAAAATATTTCGATCAATACGTGCTTAACAATTGGGTTCATGCATCACGTGGGTCATTATTCACATAAGTCCAACATAATGAGAAAATAAAACAATTACAAAGTTAAAGAAAAACTTAACATAGAATGTAAAACGAGCAACTTTCTCAATTTACTAAAAATAGCAAACTAACTCTATAAATCACGAGATTTTACAGGAAAATTAAAATTTACTCTACAAATAGATTCCGTGTTTCACTCGGGTTCTAAATCCTTCATTAAAGAGGTCGAAAACGGTTATTAAGAATAATATGTAATCTGTCTCGTGTTTCACTACAGCAGAAACTTTGAAAAAATCATATAAAATTCTACGTAACTCGGATCGAGACAAGTTTTATATGAAAGTATCTTAACCTTTCAAAATCTACAACATTCCAGTTTTGAGTTTTTCCTAAATCGACTCGAAAGAGAGCCGAAACTACCGAACAGAATACGGTGCACGAAAACCTGATTTTTCAACACCATACTTTCACTACCCATTCAATAACGATCTAATTTTCGGTGTTCCAATTTTCAACACTTCACCCACATACACAAACAATAAAACAGTAAACTAAAGTAATGGTTAGGTTTAAGAAACCCTATCTTTCCTCTGTAGATTTAAGCACAAAACGGAAGTTAGCAAACCAAAAATCACACGTCACCGAAGGTATGAATTTCTAATGAAAAGAGAGAGAGGGAGCCATATGAGAGAGAGAGAATGAGGGAATGAAAGAATTAATGTAGAAAGAATCAATATAAGGAGAGATAAATATAAGTAATTAATAGAAGATAAAGAGGACTAACAAATGAATAAAGAGGGAGAATTAATAGGAGAAAAAGAGATAGAGATTAGGATTTATGGGCAAGTAGAGTGGTGAGTGGGAGAAAAGATACGGGTCTAACAAAATCAAATTCAACTATGGAAAATCATTATTATCTCTATTTTTTTTTACGAGGTAGCTATGAAATTGTTATGAAAAATTCAAATTATAATATTATGCACAAAAATTAATTATTTAAGGTCTATTAATAATTAATGAAAAACCGGGTCTTTACAGAAAGATCCAATGACAATGTTCGGCAATTGTGGTGGTAAGTGGATGATGATCCACTGGGACCCACCGAGTGAGCCCCACCACACATGTGAGAGAGGGTGTGGTGGGGAGTGGTTGAGAGGGTGTGTACCTATCATTTTTGTTTATAAAAAAGGGTGATTGTATGCTTCATGAAGGTCACGGTTTTTTTCAAATTTGAGATTTTAGCATATTGATCACGCTTTTAAGGAATTAATCTAAGTTTTTCAGGGTCTTTTGTCACGGTTGAAAACCGTGATTGATAATACAAGACTTTTAGTTGCACTTTGATAGACCACGGTTTTGATTGCGAGATTAAAAGTGAAAGATCACACCAAATGATCGAGATCTATATCTATTTTTATAGTAGTGAACAGATAATATATGAGTTTGTGAGTTCATTAGAAAAAGTCTAACCGTATATACAATGACCTACAAGGGACACACCCCAGGAGAGAAAAATATATATATATATTTGTGGTTACCTACGCTATATGGCTACAAAAAAAATTGTGGTTACCTACGCTATATGTTTCCTATCCATCTACAAAATAACGAGAGGCGCTTTGCGCCCTCACCCTGACAAAAGCCCCACCTGGGCCCCACCCCCCTTTCCCCCAATTGCCCCCCTCCCCTTTTCGGCCCAGATTCCCTTTCTTTTTTTTTTTTGTCGTTCCAATTTTAATAATTTCATTTACTATTTTAACTTTATTTATTTAATTACTCATTTAATTTGGTTTATTCAAATTACATTTGCAAGTAAATTATTATTTTAAATTTACATTAAAATTTGACTTTATATTTAGAAACTATATTATTTTAATTAGTTAATTAATTTGTCTTAACATTGAATAATAAATAAAAAACTTCTAAAAGTGAATAATATTACAATCACGTTTTAAAGTGAATAAGTTTTACAATGACATTGACAATGTTCAGCCCTAATCAATATTGCCTCCAAATTGTAGTCCCGGCACGACACCCAATACGCAGAATCACAAATCAAGACGTGTGTCATAACTTAAAGCCCATCCTTTAGCTTCAACAGATGCAATTTACCACCACCACATTGGGATGGGTGGTACATGGTGATTGGGGCGCAAAAAAAGTTGTACAAAGTGATTGTTAATATGGGCAATAGCTATTTCTTGGTGCTGTCGGACTGGAACTGGACGGAATCTCATGGGCAAATGAGTAAAACAACCTCCAGCATTCGCATCAAATGTGTGGTACAATGTTGTACCGTGATGCGATGACAACCCCCAAACTCATACAATCCATCCAATTTGTATATAGAGTCGTAGGCATCCAACAACTCAGTGACTTTAGTACCTCATCTGTCATATTTCGTTCTGGATAAACTGCATTGTAGAGATATCCATTCTGATTAATTTCTTGGACAAGATCATGTCGTACTTGAGCCCAGCCCTCCTCAGTGCCATAGATTTGCACGGCTATCGCCCTGAATCCACAATGACCATCAGCTTTGACGTCTTCAGTGTGGGACATATACTGCTGAAATGGCCAAGGTAAATGCTGAAATTGCCGATGCCATGGTGGTACCCCCCAAATACTTCTTTAGCCTCGCATGTGCAGACTTGGCCCTGTAATAGAATAATGCACTTTGTTTAAATAGAAAAGTTTAAATAGTGTAGTACAATATAATGCAGAAAAATTAACTCGTAATGTTATTAATGATTATACATTTGACTTGAATTGCTTCCAAGGTGCATACATGTATCTGTCCATGCTGTAATAAACCGCTCTTTGTACGGCCTTAACCATGTATCCGCAAGATAAGGTATGACACGCGGATATTGGCTATACTCCTCGCACATGACAACCCACTTCTGCTGGTAAGACAAAGTGCTCGATGAATGAATAAGGGACCGCCATGAATGGTAAAAGTCTTTAAACTTTAGACCAAGCACAGCGCTGCAGTTCTTCATTACGCACTGATTTATGTGTCAAATGCAAAAGATGTGACGTGCCATGGGGAAACATTCTTCAATGGCATTAATAAGTGCCAAATCCCGATCTGGAACAAACACCAATGGCAACGATGCCCCCTTTCCAACCATCCACTTCTTTAAGGTATTCAAGGCTCAGGTACATGTATCTTCCCTCTCATTATTAAGATATGCGAACAAGAGCGAGTAAGTTAGGTTTGTGGATGTGATACCCACAACCTCCAATAGTGATTTCCGATACTCATTCGTTTTGTACGTGGCATCAATTACCCACACGGATGAAAAGTTGACAGATAGCTCTAGACTTGTAGGATGAACCCAAACAATATCTGTGATTTCTTGGTCTCTTGATTTGTCCTAAAGTCATGGAGGTATCCTTTCTCAATTAGTTGGTCTGAGACATACTGAGTTTCAGTTAGACCGCCCCGTTTGGCTTCCTTGTTTGTGAAAATAGAGTTGTAAATGCTTTTAATTCCCGTAGTGGTTGACGGGTCTTTTTTCTTCAAAATACTAAGAATTTTACGAGGTGTGGTGCTGTTAGCCGTCTCGACCACAAATTGTTTCTCCATTGGTTTTAGCCTTGATGGGTACTCATGGCCCTCAATATTTTCTGCTGGTTCATGGTTATGGAGACCACAAGAACCCCTTAAACCCCACTTGGCACCGTCTGGAGGTATTGGTATACCTCGCAACTCAAATGGACAATCACATTTTAGTCCCAGTATTCCTATGCAAGATTTTCCCTTTAACCCCACGGTGCGGTCTGTACTTTCCTCCTCTCTCACAACCAAGAATGCACCTCGACAGCTTGCCGCCTTTTAAATTAGCAGATTTATTAATAACTACAACAATACCGTTTTCGAGACCAACTCTCTTCGCCCAAGCTAACATATCTTCTCTACTTTCAAAAGTCTATAAAAAAAATAAAAATAACGAATATGTATAAGTAAAACATTATCCAGTCTTACCATATTTTATCTACGTTCAAAATAAATGACGAATATGCATAAGAACAACGGAAAATAACTAACCTGATCAGTGCTAAATTCAGGTGTATAATCGCGACTGCTGTAGGAGATGCTCTCCTCACTGGGAACATTATTCTCAAATGACCAACCATCTGGATTGTAGTAGCCATCCATAATGTTCTTCGATGAATTACGAAAAAAGAAAGAAAAATATTGAGAGATGTTCTGTGAAGTAGTAGAAGAATGAAGTAATATAAATAGATAAGAAGGTAAGAAAAATATCTGAATGAGTGGTTGTAAATGAAGATAAGAAAATAAGAAGAAAATCTGAATGAGTGGTTGTGATTGAAGATAAGAAGAAAATTTGAATGAGGGGTTGTGATTGAAGATAAGAAATAATCTGAATATACGAATTAAATAAATAAGATTAAGTAATTAAAAAAGAAGTAAATAAACAATATTAAATAAATAGAAGAGAAAAAGAAAAAATAAAAATAAGATATTAGAGCATATTAAAAAATATATAAAGAAAGAGAATTAAAAGATATTAGAGAAACAAGATATTAAATAATTAAATAATTAAAAAAGAGAAACAACATATTAGAGCATATTAAAAAGATAAAAGAGAAAAAAAGATATTAATAAAAGCGATAAATAAATAATTAAATAAAAAATGAATTAAATTAAAGAAATGAATTAAATAAATAATTAAATGAATTAAATAATTAAATTAATTTATATAAAGAAATGAATTAATATAAATAAAGTAATTAAAGGAAATAAAGTAATATAAATAAAGTTAATAAAGTAATATAAATGAATTAATATAAATAATATATTATATGGTAATTAAAAGACAAGAGGAGGGGTAAAACGGTAATTTTACAGTGTCAGGCGGGTGGGGCCCAGGGCGGGGCGCATGCCACGGCGGGGTGCAAAGCAATTTCCCAAAATAACACATGGCTATAAAGCAACTCTGATTCGTTCAAACTTGGAATACTGATACAACACTATTCTCTTCTTTTTTTTTGAAGCATTTTGTGCAGGTCGAAATATTTCATGCTAGTAACCGATGTGTAGGCAGTGTAGCATTTATTTTTTCTTTCTTTTTTTACCTCTATTTTTTTATTCAAATTTTTTTTAGGTAATTATTACCTCAGGGCTTAACTCCGGTTGAACAGTAGTTGAACTGGTGACCGTCCACCTGGTCACTTTTCCGGTTCGCTAACAGGTCCGGTTTTTTATAACATTGCTTCTAGGAAGTGGAGATGATCCCTAATATTTTACAATCTGTTACCCCGCATTTTTTGTGGCTTTCTGTTTTTTTTTTTTTTTTTCAAATCAATCCGAATAGCTCTCTCTGCCTCTTGTTATTTCAAGTTTGAACGAATCAGCACATACAATTTTACCATGAATTGAGGAAACACAGGACAAAATAACACATGGCTCGCTAGAGATTTCCATGGACGCCCTACTCTCCAGTCTCCTCTATAAAAGCACACATTTCAAGTAGGGGCGGTCTCTTTGCCTCTTGTTTTCGATCCTATTCTGTTGATTTCCAAGGACGCCCACTTAAAAGCACACATTTCAAGTAGGGGCAGAGGAAGCGACTTAACAAAAGAGGCCATGTTCCTCATACTCTTTACCATGTTCAAAAAATTCATAAATTGGGTTGCACATTGGCCTATTTGGACTCGCATTGGAAACTGGTTCAAAGAAAAACTGTAAGTTAATTCTTAATGGATAAAGATATGGGTACCGATGCAAATGACCCGAAAATGTACCGATGGCACATGGGGACCCACTTTTGGGTCCCACACGAGTGATCCGAACCGTTCATTATTCCCAAAACGGTGGAACTTTGGTTGGAGCACTTCCAACCGTCCGATTGAGCTGAAATTTGGTGGGGGCCCTCAGAAAAATGTTCTAAGAATAATGAACGGTTCGGATCACTCGTGTGGGACCCAAAAGTGGGTCCCCGTGTGCCATCGGTACATTTTCGGGTCATTTGCATCGGTACCAGTAGCACTATCCATTCTTAATTCCTTCAATAATTTTCTTATTCCGATTTCATAATCTGGCTTGCTATATTATGTCTTTTCTTAATTCCTTCAATAATTTTCTTATGTCTTTTCATGGTAAAATTGTATGTCATTTCCTGGTATTAATTTAGTTATGCTTTTGATGATTTTTTGTTTTTCTTCTTCGTGTGGTTGTGTTATTCATTGATTCTTACAGTAACGGGAATATTTGCACTTTCCTGTGTTACTGGGTTAGTAACTTAATGGAAATTAGGGAGAGTCCAAACTCACGACATGAAAATGCTTGACTGTTTCCCTCATCCACTGCTTGCGATCTATATATGGGAGTTTGTCAGTTTGTCAGGAAATTATGTTGAAGTACTGTACTTACAAGTTGCAATTAAACATTAGTATGCTAAAACAGGTTACCAAAAACGTGTCGTCATCATCAATTAACGAGTGAAACGTTGGTGTTGTTTACGTCCGTATATATATCAGGTGTTTGTACATATGTTCTACGAACAAGGTAGGGTAGCAGGTCTGGGTTGAACCAAAGATGAGTCAGACTAACTTGATTATTTTCGATGACCAAGTATGTATTTGTTTAACATTTCGTTAAAATACTTTAGAATATTCAGAAAATTTCACTAACCTCCTTGTTTCTAACAAATACAAAACCTCCTATAAAGTTTTGAAATGTCACAGATTTCCCTTGCCTTTTAAACTATTGTTGACATGATACTTTCTATTAAGCTAGCGTCCCATCACTCACAGAAAAGTATGGCCTCTATATTGTTCTTTGTTTTATGCCAAGATTACCCTTGCAAACATTCCAGGACATCCATCAGCCAAACAACCTTTTTTGTTTTTACTTCTCTTTTCTTCCTTCCCATGTAGTATCCCATTATTTTTTAAATAAAATTATTCTTTTTTCGGAAAATTTCTGAAGTTGCATATTTTGAGAATACATAAGTTCATTATTGTAACTTTACAAACAGAAATTATTTCTTGCAAATTGTGGGTTAGATACTTTTTTAAGAGAGATTTTTATTCGCTTAATTGCTAATTGAATACCTTTGGAAGATGGTAGCTATTGAATGATTCTTTAAATATAATATAATCGGCATCATATTACTTGACAATTTGACAATTTACATTACCAACTGGCATCAATACTTTACATTTGAAAATTTTATCATTCCAATGGTCTAACGAGCAAAGACACTCATGTTTTCGATGGAACTTGCGTTGTAGATAGAGGTTTTTTTTGGGTGTCAAGAGAGACAATCTGTCGTGTTAAAATTAATATTTTGTTAAACTACTTAACTTTATCAATTTATTTATCTTTCTCCCAGTGAAAATGGGAAATATTTATCTTCAGGTTAGAATGGTAGCTAAGTGGTGGTCGTGAATTAATTGTGATTGGTGCACAAGCTTTTTTTGCTCTATTTTGGGTGGAGTGGGAGTAATCTAGCTCAACATTGCTTAGCCTAGTATCAATGCTCTAACAGAAAATATTTGAAAGGAATATAGTCAAATTTAGTGTTGTATATAGAGTGGATCAAGAAATGATTTTTTATAGTACTAAAAAGTGAAATAAGAATAGTTATATATTTTAATTTGCCTTGTTGGAATTGTGTAACACTTATAAATGTCAATATATTATGTTGGTCATCCAAAGACGTGATTTATTTTATTAGTGCTCTTGGTTATATCTTATAGTAGCATAAAATAGATGTAGCAAAAATAAGTGTAATTAATGTATGATTAGCTAATGTTTTTTGTACAATTAACCAATATTTTTCTATTGCAGGGATCGGAGAGGTTATAAATTCAACTCAACTGGATTCAGCACCGTCATGTTATTGATGGCGTTGACTGCAGAGGGTCTGTATCTTTTATTTGGCCTTGGCAAGGAGGCTAACAAAGTCAGTCGGGTAATGGCAGCCATATATATGTACGGGCAGTACTTTTTGTTGACGGTCTTACACGTTCTCTATTGGATACTCGGCCACATAAGGCCAAAGGAGGCTGTCGAGGGAGAGCCCAACCAGTTAGAGAAAACTCTACAAAAAAAGGCCCTTCAAACGCTGAGGCTGGCGGCCCGAGGCCGGAAGATAAGAAACATGGAGGAAGACATGAGAAACATGGAGAAAGACATGAGAAAGATGGAGAAAGACATGAGAAAGATGGAGAAAGAGATAATAAATCTTAAGAAGAAGGATGAATCCACGGAGCTGGAGGATGAGAACCAAGTGCTTCTCAAGAATTACTCCCCATCCTGATTCCCCCATTTTACATAATTCAATCTATCATAATCCTCTTGCTGTTCACAGCGACTACGGCTTTAGCCCTCTCTCTCTCTCTCGATTTGATTGTTTTTGTTCCTTGACTTTTCCAATTGTATTATTTTATCGGCTTGACTTTCCAATTTTTTGGAGAATAAAATAAAGTTTTTTTATTTCCAAGGAAAGCATTATTTCCAGAGTTTTTTGTATTATTCAAGGTAAGGTCTCGTTTGATTCACGGATTAACTATTAGGATAAGACTAACTGTATCACTTTCAGAGTCATTTCATGTTTGGTTCCCGAATGACTCTCGGGATTATTACTCCTGGGATATCATTATTTTTATCCTTAAATGGGGGTACTATATAATCCCGGGGGGGAGGTGAGACTGGATAGGATTAACAAAGATGAGATTGTTTTCGAAAACATTCGGATGATATTAGAATTGTTCTCATAAAGTATTTTCGAAATTGTTTTTTTTTTGAAAAAATGTTTTATTTTCTTTTTCAACATCTTTAAATAAAACAATTACAGAAAAAAAATCTGAAAAATAATTTTTTTAATAAAAAAAATTTATTTAAAAAAAACTTGTTTACAAAATTTTATATATATATATATATATATATCTCAAAAAAATTTGGAAATAATTATCTATATATTTTTGAAAATTATTTCTTTAAAAATTCAAAAAATAAGTGTATTTAAAAAATCATTTTGGAAATAATATTTAAAAAAACTTTATTTTTAAAAAATATATTCGAAATAATATTTTTTTAAGTTTATTACCATTAAGGTTAAGATCAATCACTCTTTTTTTGGGCTTAATGTTTAAGGTGCACTTTCCTGTTATAGTGTTTTAATGGTTTAAACACTTTCATAGGATACCCTAAATTTAGACCGTACATCTAGAATTTAGATCATACATTTATAATTTAGACCGTACATTTAGAATGTACATTTTAGAATTTAGACTGTACATTTAGAATTTATACCGTACATTTAGAATTTTGGCTATACATGCATTTAAAATTTAGACCGTACATTTAGAATTTAGAATTTAACACTTTCATAGGGTACCCTATGATTTTAGGCACTTTCATAGGGTATCCTATGGTTTAGGTTTAGGCATTTTCATAGGGTACGTTAGGATTTAGACATTTTCATAGGATAACCTAGGGTTTAGGTTTAGAATGCACTTTCCTATTTTAGAGTTTTAGTGATTTAGGCATTTTTATAGGATACCCTAGGGTTTATGTTTCGACACTTTCATAGGGTACTCTAGGATTTAGGCACTTTCATGTGATTTGAGGTTTCAAAATTTAAAATGTAAAATTAAAATAAAAAAAAAAGGGAGAGAGAGAGAGTGAGTGATGAGTGGACTTTTTGGTGCATTTTTCGAAAACTGATGGGGCTTGACGTGCACGGCCCAAAAAACTGGACTTGCTTGTGCTTTTCTCTATTTTTTTTTTTCAGAAACTTCAAATTTTATTTTAAATTTTTTTCAAGAATTGCTTTCCAAAAATTTTTTTAAAAAAAAAGTGATTGTGATTGTTTTGAAAAAGTACTTTCAAAAAAAATTTCAAAGTAAATGTTGTTCTAAACTAGTTTTTGTTTTTCCAAAATTGTTTTTCAACAAATATGTTTTAGATGTGATTCTTTTAAAAAAATATTTTTATTGTTTTTTTAATCCCATAAATAATGCCACGCAAAATCAAACATGGGACTGAGTAGAATTTGTGATGAAATTAATAACAAGACAAATAGTCCAAGATTACCAATCCCAGGATTTATTTCCCTACTTTACAATTTTTTTATTTTTATCGGCAAAAAAAATTTATTGAAGAATCTCGACGAAGGATACATTAAGAAGGAGAAAGCAGATCCAACCAAAAGTTGGAACATCCAAAGCAAAGCACCTGATGGCCTAAAAGCCCTCATAAACAATGAAAAAACACTTGATGGCCTAAAAGCCCAAACATAGCATTAAAGCACAAAAAATGCCCAGCCCAGACAAGTGGGCTAAACCCAGCCCCTAGAAAACACCAAACCTAACCCTAAATCACAGTGCAAAACATAACTACCACCACCACCATAGCTCCTGACAGCCACCACCGCAATCCCTACATCCTCCACAACCACAAAACCACCACACCACCATAGGTAACCCCAGGAAGTGGCGGAGCCAACGATGAACAAGCCAAGCTATCTCGGATGTACCCTGAGCCGTTAAGCGAAGAACCACAACACTAGGGGAAGAAATTGAGCAGCCATGCATGGCGGAGACAGACGGAAGACCCACAACAACATAGGACTAGGGGGTCAAAAACAAACAGAAGGGAGGAGGAAAGAAACTAGGTGAAGAAACCTCACTAAGGGCCGCCCTCGTGCTAACCGAGAACCCACTCAGGACACGCTTATCAATTACAAATTGGATGAAAATGAATTGGCATAACGTCCTCACTGACATGGTAACCTTCTTCAAGGAATCAAGGACATTTAAATCAGCAGCAAATAGTTTAGTGTCAAATTATGCAACAGTTGACCACCGAGAAATTAAAGAAAAAATTGTATTTCCTATGAAATATGATTAGTTTCTGAAAATAATACAACTGCACAATCTATAACCTAAGTTCACAACTTAATTTGGATATCCATAGAATGTGCCTTATCTGTTATTAATACAACTGCACAATCTATAACCTAAGTTCCGTAAAGAAAGATTACTAATTGCATACAAATACACTAGCAAAATATTTTCAAGTAGTGATCTTTCAAGACTTTGACTTCCCAGAGATAGTAGTACCGCAATCCACAGATTCAAAATGCATCATCAATCCTTTGAGCAAGACTTGGACCTGCATAGCATTACCTCAATCCACTGGTTCTGCAGCCTGCTCTGGTTCTTAACTTGTCTCTCGATATTCCTATTGTAAAGTGTAAAATACCAAATCGAAGGGCAGCCCACCAAACAGCAGCCATCCGATGCCAATTGTAAAGAGATCCTAGGTTGACATAAATGAATTCTATTAACAGGCACAATAATGTTGTTAACTAGAATTAGTAAATGGAATTCTGTAATCCTCTCAGGCAGTTTTTGGTTTATTGGAATGAGCCTGGGCTTGGAATGCCCCTTCCGACGTTTGGTTCACTCAAAAATACTAGATGCATACGAACTAGTCGTTCTATCCGTGTTGGACATTCCACGTGGTGTGCTCCATTTATAATTTTCATTATCAAGTGGGACCACACTGGAGAGACGATTCGAGACTTGTGTTTGGACATGGTTAGGGTCAATCTTAAATAGTAGAACTTATTAAACCAAATCAAAGAATTGCAAACTATGATAGTAGTTATATGACATTCTTATGTTACTATAGATATATACTTTTCTGAAACGCTCATGCAACCAGAATACAAATCAGTAGTACCAGAGCAAAACAGAGGGAAAATGTTAACCTTTTTTACTTTCGTGAACTAAGGAAAATGGGTTACCTGGATTGGAGAAGAACAAAATCAGAATGTATGCTTCGAAGAAAAAGCTAATACCATGTAGGTGGTGGCTCAGGTTCAAATGCACATAGTGCTCCCACTTGCACTTATGCTTCAAAGAAAAAGCTAATACCATGTAGGTGGTGGCTTAGGTTCAAATGCACATAGTGCTCCCACTTGCACTTACCTGCCTAACAAAGACATCAATAATGAGAAGAATAGCAGCTGTTTTTTTTTTTTTTTTTTTTTTTTTTTTACTTTTTCGATCAGCAATGATAGCAGCTGTTACTTAAGAACAAAACAAAACTAATTACTAGAGTGCCAATGAAACAGGATGTGACTACAATAGAAATATGCTCTCCAAAAAATGAATGCTAATTTCCTACCCATGTAGGAGTATGAGAAATCAACTTCCTCCCACAGATGCACAACTGTTTTGACAAAAGTTTAATAACCCCATAAGACACAACATAATCCTTTGCTGGCAATAGGAATGGAAGTACTTTTGAATGCATGAAGTTAATAATTCTACAGTTCACGCGCAATAAGCTTAGAACCATAACTTAACCGAAAAATGCTTACCGTAGGCCCAAGAAACTTTGATAATTTGGATCTCATTGCTGCAAAACAAGTGCTATACACACTAATCATTAAACCAAAAAAACATTTATTATAAACAAATTCAACTGAACAAAACTTCACCAACATAAAAATAAAAATGTGAGACATTGGTCCTCAAAGGATGTACGTCCCAAAACTTCCAAACACCAAATAAGTTCTCTTAGCACCTATCTCACCAATCAGCATCATGTACTGCCTTTACCAAACCTGATCTTCATGATGACCAAGAACGATCATCCATGTTGTGGGTTGCCACTTCTCCATCCAGCAATATCATCTGTTAAAAAATATTGAAGTGAAACATTAATTTTTTGCTCGACCATAGTAACCTCTTGGACAAAAATAAATGAGAACCCGGTGCAGCATATTGTGAAAGAAATCCTCCAAGACATGATTGAACTAATTCAATGAAGCACATGCCCACTTCTCTAATTAGTTTAATTCTCAATTCCCTAATAATGATGGGAGCAGAAGAACAAGCTACAAGATGCATAAATATTGTACTGGCCGGTACTACATAAGTACAAAAATATGCAACTATTCAATCTATTATAAAGTTTCCATGTATCAATAGACTTCTTGCTTCACACTCCAAGTTATGGATTTTGCTTTGTGAGCCAAGCGTGTTTGACAGGAAACAAAAGCCATATTAAGTTTGATTTCTTTATAAATGTTCAGCGCATTAAATTGTTGATGCTTCCCGCTATCCACCTTTGAATGCACTACCAAAATCATATTAAGTTTGATTTCTTTATAAATGAGCTAAAAATTACTCTAATTAATCGAGTTGAACAAAGCATGAAGAGACTGGGAATCACTGATGAGATTTTGCTCAAAAAAAATCAACACATGACAATATTAGATAAGTGGATAACATTCAATACAACGATAAAACTGAAACAACTACCAGCTAGGCCTTTCAGGGTTCAAGTTACTCTGACAAAGAACCACTTTTGCTTCTATTGACTTCTTAAATTCCTCCTACCGCGCAATAGCATCTTGGAACACAAACGTAGAAGATCAAACACAAATAGAAAATTTTTGCATCATAAATGAAGTACCATAAAAATTGTAGCTTATAGGCTTGTACATAGAAAAAATACATAAAACTTCCATTCAAAAAATGTGATAGAACAGGACGTACTAGAGATTATATCACTTAATGTCAAACAACCATAATAACCCAACCGTCTAACCATCGCTGCTAGCGCATAGTAACAAACATTTCAAATCAACTTAGAGGCCGTTTGGCCGCTTCTTTTTCCGTTTTTCGCTTTCTCGTTTTCTCATTCTGGGTGTTTGGCTGCAACACCCAGAAGCTGTTTTGGGAGAAACAGTTAAAGCACCGTCCAGCGCGCAGTTGAAGCACCGACACTGAAGGAGTGCGCTGATGCGTTAAATGAGCTCCCTGAGTTTAAAGATGATTATGAATTATGGGCCCGGGGTTATAATGTATTTCAAAGTCCTAAACAGCGAGCAATGTTCATGAGCTGTGACCACCCTATGAAGAGGTACTATTGGCTCACCCAAGAAATGAACAGGGTGCAAAGAGCCGAGCTCGGGAACTCCAGTTGGTTTGCACCACCTTCTTCAAATCCTGGGGGACTGTAACTTCTATGTTAGATACAGTAAAATGTTGAACTTTATGGTGTTTTTTCGTGCGATTCTCGTCCAAACAAAGCTTGTGTAATGTTGAACTTTATGGTGTTTTTTCTTGTGATTCTCGTCTGTAAGACTTTGTTCGTCGCTTTCGTGGTGTTTAGACTGTTGCAAATTATGTTAAATTTGTGGTTGATCAGTATTATTTGTGTTAAAATGCCTTTGTTTGGTCTTCATCTAGTAATTCATTTGATGAAAATATTTTTTATCTTTGAATGTATTCTCAGCCAAACAAAACAGAAGAATGGGTTGTTTTGGCTTCATACTAAGAATTATAATAACCAAATATTGTCTTGTTAGAGGTATGAAAATATACAAATGACTTCCTTATACAGTTCTTCATACGTGCAGGGTGTATGGCCTATTTCAATAGTTTTTTTTTTTTTTTTGGCTAATGTTGAATTATTTGAACACTATGCTTGTGAGCAAGTGGCCTGGTGTAGTAGTCTCCTTTATGACTGAAAATGTCCTCTTCTCTTCAGTCAAGTGGCCTGCTCTCTCTTACTGCAAGTGAGGCAGTGACTGCATGTGAGGTAGTAAACCAGTGGCGGCTCCAGGAATTTTTAACAGGGTGTTCAGAAATTACCTTATATCTACTAGCTTAACCAATCAGTCATATCTTCACAAAATTTCATATACTAGTGTGTATAATGCGACCTCAAAAATACAAAAACACGTAAAACGTTGTAGTTGTTTTTAGTTTTTTTATATTTTTACCAAAGCAAAATCAAACAGGAGCATAAATATGCTTATTTTTTTTAGGAAATTATATAAAATTACTAGATGCAATATAACAACAAAATAAAAAAGCGTGTTCAATTGACCACATTTTCTTATATGTTGTGCCACCTATGATTGGGCTATAACGGGATGTAATTTAGGTTGTTCAAAGTAGACTGATTTGTTGGTGGGTCTTCATTTAATTTTGCACTGGGTGTTCATTCATATTTCGGCTGGGTGTTCAGAACATGAACTAACCTAAAATTTGTACAAATTTTTACATGTATTATTAGTACAATTTTTTTTTTAGGGTGGTCATGTGACCATCCACCCCATAGGGTGGAGCCGCCAGTGCAGTAAACCATGTGAGGCAGTTGAAACAGCGAGCAATGTCTTTGAGGCAGTTGAAACAGCGAGCAATGTCTTTAATACATGACCAATTGTCACCTTCTCTTCTCTCTTTAAAACCTAATATGCATCTTTGAAAGAAGACACTTCCATTCCTACCCTCCGAAATCTGGAAAACAAGTAATGCCCTTCAAGTTATTTCCAAAGTTTTTTTCTTTGTCTGCAATTATTCATTTTCATGTTCCTTTCTAAATTTGCGGTGCAATTTTACCAGGTTGTAAAGTCCCGAAATTTGCTTACTGAAATGACTGGAGACGATGACTGGGCGGGCTACAACTACGATATTTACGCTGAAGAAGACTGGAACAATGAGGACGAGTACGATGACTGGAACAATGAGGACGAGTACGTTGACCCGTACAATGAGAACGAATATGGAGAAGGGTCGAGTAATCCCATACCTCGTCACGCCTCCGGTCGGTCGAGGAGAAGAGAAGCTGCGGAAGCCATTTTAAATATCCACAATGAAACTTACATGAACAAGGAGCCTTGTCGTACCTCCGCATTTACCGGTGCAAAGTGGATCGCCGAGTTGAACGTGGGTCACCCAAAGCGCATGTATCAAGCATTTCGTATGAGCAAGACCAATTTTTTGGAACTGTGTGAGTTGCTGGAGAGTAGGTATGGGTTGCAAGAGGTGGAAAGAATCTCAGTGCAAGAGCAAGTGGCTATTTTCCTATGGATTGTGGGCCAAAGAGCTAATAATAGAAGTGCACAAGAGCGTTTCCAACGTTCAGGGGAGACAATTTCAAGGCGTTTCCATAATGTACTTGATTCCCTTGTCGCCATGGCTATCGAATGGGTTAGACCATGGCCATGGCCTCGCGAAGACGTGCACAAAAAAATAAAAGATAGCAAAAGATATTTTCCACATTTTCAGGTATTTTTTAATCGGATAGTTTTCTCCGATAATCATATAAAGGTTTAATTTTTTTGTTCCTTCTGACATTACAATGTTTTTTTAATTCGAAGGGTGCAATTGGTGCAATTGATGGCACTCACATAAAGTGCCACCCAAAACCCGATGAAATTGCAAAATGGATTGGTCGGAAGGGGTATCCGACACAAAATATTATGGCGGCATGTGACTTTGATATGTGCTTTACTTTTGTTGAATCAGGATGGGAGGGAAGTGCACACGACACTAGAATTTTCTATGCTGTTATAAGGGACCCGACCAATAATTTTCCACACCCACGTGAAGGTTAGTCCAACATTTCTCTTTCTCCAGCATAATATTCAAATTTGTTACATATGTACGAAATAGTTCGTTTACAAAAAAAATTAAACATACAAAATTATGTACATGATTGTAGGTGAGTATTATTTGGTAGACGCTGGGTACCCAAACATTCAAGGTTTTCTAGCACCATACAAAGGTTGTACGTATCATGTTCCAGACTGGCGTAGAGGAGCTACAACAAGGAATAATTTCGAAAAGTTCAACAAAATACACTCATCCCTTAGGTGCACCATAGAGAGGACTTTCGGAGTATGGAAAGCTCGTTGGCCCATGATATGTGACATGCCCGTTGGGTTCTCAATGGAAACACAGAATGGTCTTGTAGCTGCAACAATGGCCATCCACAATTTTATAAGAAGGCGCAACTTGCCTGATATTCCTTTTGGCTTCTATGATATGCGACCAGAATTCATGCCTTATGAACGTGGAGTGGAAACTACAGCACCTAACGGGGTTCACGGACACACATTCGAAAATGATGATGGACAAATGGACAATGTGAGGGCTCAAATTCGGGATCATATTGTCCACAATCATATACGTTAGATGCCTATGGAGCAAGTGTTTGTGTAATATTTTTTATATGTATAATTTGGATGCTTTGTTGTTCATGTTGAACCTTATGATGGTTTGCTTGCTATTTTCGGTATCGTGTAATGTTTTTAATATTTATAATATAGTTATGTATGTTTTTATAATTTGTGTAATGTTTATAATTGTATTTTTTTGGACCACCTTTGTTTTTTTTTTTTTCCCACAAGTTCTTCCATTTCGCATGGTACGGGACTAAAAATTATTGTGTGTTTTTTTTTTAAGGAAGATGGTATCAATTTTGCTTAATCCAATTGCATTATTCATTTTGTTTATAAAAAAAGAAAAGAAAAAAGAAGAGGGTGTTTGATAAAAAAAACACTTTATCATTATCAAGAGGAAAATGTACCACTGTTCGGTATGCCCGTGTATATACGTAAAAAGATAAAAATGGTATATGACAAACAAGGGCAAAATGGTAAAAAGTCGATTCATAACTCATTTTCTTCATTTTCTCCCAAACACTACTACTTTTGCAAAATGCATTCTGCATATTTCTCCCAAACACTTCTCCCAGATTCAAAACTCATTCTGACCATAATCCAAAAAGCCAAAAAACCAAAAAGTTAAAAATGAAAAATTGAAAAGTAGGCTCTCAAACACCCCCTTAGAGGGACAAGTGGACAAGAAATCAACTTATCCCTTAGGCTGCATTTCGTCGAAGTATGGAAAAGCAGCCAGGCCTTAGCAGGATGAATCCCAAAATTCATCTATTGATTGGATAGAAAATAATTAGGTTGACGATTAAAAAAATTACAGATGAAAGAAGCTCAAAAAGCCCGCATTAAAACCTACACTCATTCATCGCAAAATACCTATTTTCCAATGGCAATCGACGACAGAAGGAGTTGAATCTTGTTTACCTCACACGCTATTTGGTGGAAGATGAATCTCAGGGGATCTCGATCTATTCCTTTCCCACCGGCGTTATTTCATTGTCAAGACAACCGCCGCCATCGTCGTTGGTGGTCGTGGTGGTGGGTTTGAGAGATCAGGGCCAGAGGTTTGGATTAGGGTTAGGTTTTGGGTTAAAGTTGGAGGAGGAGAAAGATGAGGTGGGGACTTCATCTCTTGATCAGCTGTGGGGGAACCATTGATCGCAATAGTAGAAAACCAGGACGAAGGCGCTGAAGCAAGTGAGGAACGAAATTTGATCGGCTGTTGGTTCCATTAACGCATAGAACTGTGAATAGCGGTGGTGAAGAGTATCAAAGACGAAATTGCTTTTAAATAAACCCTACCTGTTTCCATCTCGGTTACAACTAAAGCGTGATTGAAAAGTTCACTACCTTCCATCTCGCTTACAAATAAAAGCGTGATTGGAAAGTTCAACCCATTACTCTGTTTTTCTAGAAGCGCGAAAAATACCTTAACCATCACACTTTACTTGGTAAACCGAGATTATAAGTTCCTCCGGGATTTCTTTATCACACTTTTATAAAAAGTGAGATCTTTGTGTTTTTTGGAGTGTGATGCTTAACGATTATTGTAGTAGTGATTGCTCTTGTTCTAAGAATTGTCATCGGACGATGACCATTGGAATGCCCAAGGCAGTAATTATCTTCAAACCATTCCTCTTGTTCTAAGAATTGTCGTTGCCGCACATATGATTGGTCCAATACACAAGTACTTGTGGTCATTGATTCAAGATTTGTACCACTAATGGTGGACGTAATGACGCATGACAGTGTGAAGGAGGATGCAGCGTTTTGGTTGAATGAGGAGACAACACCTGGAGCCATCATAATTATAGCTCTAGCTCGATCGGATCAGTTTGAATTGGTGCAAGTATGGTCCACCCCGAACCTGCTTGAATCTTGAGATTCTTTGTCCTGCCTTCAACTGATGTCAGCTGTTCAACCTGGAGAAACCGCCTGTGGCCGTGGGATGTTGCTTTGAGTCAGATCGGAAGGTTTGGGTGCGTTGCTAGGATTGATGCCCAGCCCTGCAGTTCCCAAGGAGATGGAACTGCAATTCATCAACATTTAGCTATTGCAACTTTCTGTTTCCTGTTTCTAGTCATATGTCAAAGATAGTTGGAAGACTTGGTGGTTGTGAATATTATTGACCACGTGACGGTGCTCAAGAGCACTTCAATAATTTTTCTTTCTATGCTAAGCAGCATCAACGGTTTTGGCCTGTCTCGATCCCAGGGCAGTGATCGATTCTACAACCTGCCTGTACTTCGGCGGCACCTACAAGTGTTGCAATAACAAAGGTTAGGGAGGAAGCATCATCAGATTCCGTGGCCAGTGAAGTTGGAGTCAGCAGAGGAGAAGATTCGAACTAAAGCGGATGATGCGACAGCGACACTTCTTCAGAACCGCACTCAGTCTGTTCGTCTTCCCCACCTGGACCGCCCCCGAATGTCAATAACTTGGATCGTCTAGTGAAATCTGTTACTCCGTCCGTTTGCCCTCTGTTCTTCTCCGAGGCAGCCAAATTTTAGGTGTTTCTATTCTACAAAGAAATTTGGAACAGCAAGAAACAATTGGGTCTCTTTCTCATACTTGATTTTGGATTGATGATTGTATTTTGAGAAGGTTTTACTTTGTTTTTGCGGTATTATGGTAACTTTATCGTAGCGGCCTTGAGAGAGATAGAGGGGGGGAGGGAGCTGGAGGGGTACTTTGTTGAGGTTCCAAATCTTGAGCATGTTTTTGTCATCCTGTAACGGGTCTTCAAACAGACTACTCTCCAGTTGGAAGCGCACGCTCACAGTGCAAGATAGACCCGCCAGGGAACACCAAGCTCTTGAGCAGCCGAAAATCGTGTTTCCATCAAGTAACTAACGTAGATAGGTCCACCGGAAGTGGCTCGAGAATATAATAGGAGAGAATCTTTTCAATACCCTCCTACGGAATGATATAGATGGGTACCATGAAGGTCATAGCATCAGGAGCACAACACAACTTAGTGCTGGTTCGATCCGTAGTCCTCCTTCCCGTTTTAGTTCCCCTTTGCTGCTATGTTGCCAGAATCATTGTACAAGAAGGCATAAGGCAGAAGATGAGGGGGAAAGAGAATCCAAAACCACCCAATTCAAAGAAGGCTTCATGTTACAGAAAGGTGAACCAGGCACTTCAAAATAGGATTTCAAGTGAATCAAGTTCCATCCTTCCCCTAAACATGTGCAACTAAAACAATAGCACATTGCAACGAACGAAAGTACCCCTAAAAATAATGGAACGCATAGAACAAGAGCAATTTACATGTTTAATTCTGCAGAGAGAGAGAGAGAGAAGAATGGCAATTCTAGAATTAGCTAGCTAATATCTATGTTGTAAAATGGAAGTCGAAGTGAAAGAAAAAGAAACTGTTTAGTAAGCAAGAAGCATACACTAATGCAAAATCAGAGAGAGAGAGAGAGAGAGACGACTGAACTGAAGAGAGTTTTATGTGCTTTTCTAGATGGTTAAAATTACAGATTTGAGTAGTGACTTGATTTGTGCGTCAATGAGGCATCAAGAAGGCAACAAAGACCTCCTGGTAGTTTTCATGCCTCTCAACTTCAGTGGACTCCATACAAGGTGTTTCCTTTGTAGCGCCACCACAGTCGGATGCTTTGGCTTCCACGACCCTCCTTGTGTTGGAGGGCTTCCCATAAACTTGCTGCTCCTTGAGGCAGCAGCAGTTGGTGTCGCCTCCACCGTCATATTAGCTCCTTCCTTCAGCTGTGGCAACGGAGAGTGCACCCTCGATGTGCGCCACACCCTTTGTGGGTCCCACACGAAAGATTGCCTACCCACCACGCGGTCAGTCCTTAACCGATTCGGGTTGAGTGGAGTCATCACATTAGCGTTTGACTCAGGGCGTAGGGTTGCAATGGAGGCCCTTCTTTTAGGCTGAAGGATCTTTTGACTTGTTGCTGGAGGAGGTCTAACAGCAATGGAACCCCTTCTTGCTGTCAAAACTGATGTCTTACCTTTCGTCGATGATGAAATCATCATTCTCGGCATATTCTCTTTGTCATCTCTTGTGGCACGATGACTGAAATTGGAAGTCTTGTAAGGAGGGACAGGAGTTGGTGGAGGTAAGAAATTGCTGATTCTTCGAAGGGGCATCCTCAGTTTTGAAGGGCATAATGGTGGTCTTTTATCTGCAATGGTCTTCTTCCGTGCCTGGTTTAGAGATGTGAACAAAGCTGGAGACTGAGCGGAAACTGCAGCAGAAGTTCTAGTTTCCTGTTTCAGTCTGGTTTTTCTCTCCTCTGCCAATTGGTTCTCAAGTTCTCGAACCTGTTCAGTAATTCAAAGGAAGATATAAAATAATTAGATCGCTGCTATATCATCCCAAAATGAAACGGCAGTATCCGAGATGCCCTAAGAAGGACATATACAGAGAGATATATAAGCTTTTTTCAAATTTAGGACTCCAGCTAGGTAGGCGAACGTTTAATACAGTGTATTTTTCTGGTACCTTGAGAATTCATATAAATGTCAACAATGTATTTCTCTTAAACGAGTAAAATCCACAGATATTACTGAAATTACAAAAAAAAAGATCAACAGTCACTACATCAATATCTATAAGTTAAAACGTCCATGGAAATCTTGCTGTCCAACTTATTTTTGACAAACTGCATCTTGCTCCTAAAGTGTCCTTAATGTGTGTCCGACAAAAAAAAATGTCTAAAAATGCTGATACATATTTAGGGACGTCTGTCAGTCTCCTCCAACATATGTAGTGACAGATTCGTGAGGCGTGCTTCTTAGGAGATCCCTATAGGGGGAATCAGCCTACTAAAGAAGCCTCCCTTCAAACAGCCATTTCCATTGTTGGAGGATACATCCTTTCATCTAGGTATCGCCTTAAATTACATTTTAGGCATTACCTTCTCTTGAAGACTTTTGCAGACGTGATCTTTAGCAACAAGTCGTAACTGCAAGCACTGCAAGCTATCCTGCAGTTTCTTCATTTCCTTCTCATCATGCTTAGATTTTTCTGCCTGTTTTGGAAATGAAAAATCATAAGCTATGGCAGCTTTTGAACTCAAAAGAAATAGTTCGATGGGAAATGTTATCCCTCTGCGTACCAGTTGCTTATATTTGAAAAGTTCTGTGAGATCTGACTGTTTGCGGGCAGGACCATGCTCAACTCCTCGGACACGACTAGCAAAATTAAGTGAGCAAAGGGTTTCTCCCAGATCAACAGAACTAGGGCTGATCTGGACAATCATCAGGGTCTTGCAATCTCCCCCTGCATAGATCCAGTAAGTTTTAATTGCAGTGAGACAGGCAGTGGATGGAAACAACTGAGACAGGCAGTTGCTTAAAATGTCTTATTCTTCGATGGGATCCTGAGCAGTTATTCCAGGTGGTGACAGTTACAGGAATGCATATCCAATGGAAATATGATCTTGTTTGCCTCCACTTTTTATCATTTCCAAATATAGTTGCAGCTATTATAATAGAGAGCAAAAGATTCTATTATAATAGAGAGAGCAAAAGATTGGAGAAGATTTTTGGCAATCCCACAAAAGAAAGGACCAGGATTATGGGATAGAGAGACTATTAACAATTTGGAACCACCCACTACTTGTCTATATTCATCGTGCGAGTTCCGCAACATTTGCACTATTTGTTTACAGTTGCACAGGATATCCACTTCAATGATGTAAAAATGCAAGGAACACAGAGAGAGACTCACCTAGAGAGCTCTGCAGCATATGAGTAAGCTTGGAATTTCTGGTTAAACAGATGTACAAAACAATAAGAACAATGTGAAGAACATTAACCTTTGTGTGTGTGTGTGTGTGTGTGTGTGTGAGAGAGAGAGAGAGAGAGAGAGAGAGAGAGAGAGAGAGAGAGAGATGCCTGTATGGGATGTGGGCCGTCTTTGATGCCAGAGCAGAGATGACATCTCCAAGGGCTGAGAGGGATTTATTAATAAACTGAGATTCTTTCAATCTTTCACCTTCAACTTCAATCTTGCCCACACGCTCACTTCCAGCCAAGTCCACCAGCCAAAGGTGGCTCCTTGTCGTCTGGCCATTTATTAAATTCTGTCCCTTAACTGTCACTCTCAACAAGCTACAACAACAAAGAAATTTTTTTGGTCATGAGGGCAATCAAAGATCGAGTTCAGGTGCCTTGTGGTACCATCAAAGTACTTAAAGTTTTCACTTTACGAGTGTCTCCAATGCACATGCCAAATGGGTTGCCAGAACCAAAAATCGCTAAGTCTCTACTTGTTGCTCCAAAACACACCTACTAAATCAACTGCCAACTTCGTGCCAAATATGGCATGGCACAAGGTTTGGCAATGCCAAATTTTCTTCTCTATTAATAGAGTGCACAAATGCTATTTAGAACATCATTTCAAGCAGAAAACTTAAGGAATAGCATTTGTAGCAATCGAGTAAATTTACTATTTTTACATCTTTTAGCATGCTGTAATTAGGTTCGACATGTCATTTGAGCCATCGTGGCTTGGAGATGCTCCTATAACTTAACTGAGAGAACCGAGATGGTATTGTAAGCAAAAAATCAAGTATTCATATGACAGGTTATGGTTTGTTTGTACAACAAATTGTGTTTAATCAAGTATACCATTAGCTGGTAAATAGTAGAAGTCAGATTTTGATTCAACAGGTGTGAAAGGAATTCGCAACTACCAGTGAGAACGGCTACTAAGCTCATTAGCATTGGTAGATCCAACAGATCTGGCTCGGCTACCAGACTTGAGCAGCTCCCATACTTCATCTGTACCAAAAACACGGGCTTCAACCAGTCCTGGAACTTCCTGTGCACCCTCTGCTGTTTGCTTTATCTCCAACCTTCATTTGCACAAACATAAAATACAAATCTTTTCACGACACAAATACAGCCAGATAAAGTATTGGAGAAAATGAAGATAAGATCAACAACTTATATACAGTTTTGAGGAAAGGTTCCTATTTCTTTTTTGAAAGGGAAGGGAGATGGGGACGATATGGGTAGAATGATTACAATCCAAATAAAGCAATTATTTGACTTTATTTTCCAGTATTTTCAGAAAGTATGGAACACTCAGCGCACAAGAGATACTCGGACAAAGAACATTCTTATGATGATCACTATCAAGTTGGCAAGTACGACAGTGGCAAAACCTCTGGAGGGGCTAAGTTCTACGAAAAACCTGGAAATTATAGAAGACGTCTGATCCTTTCAACCAGAAATAAGTTCTGTTGATAACATGGTAAAATGACACATACTTGAACAGCATATCAAAGAGTTTCCCATGTGCGATTAAATGAGATTTAACTCCTTCCAGAAAGGTGGTATGAGCTTGCGTTCAAATGCAATTGAGTACCATCTAGCTATATTTTTTCTCCTAGAGCTATGTAATTGAGTTAAGCTTCGCATAACCATCTTAATACACTGTTTACTTCCCCTTTTTCCAATTGTTGTACTGATCTCTACATTTAGCACTGAATAAAGTAAGCAACAAAAATACATAATTGTTGCATTTGCTTAAGTTGAAGCATTCAAATAGATAGGATATAGCAAAACAAAGTCTACTTAAGGCTGGAGTATGAGAGTTGCATTTGCGTAAGTTGAAGCATTCAAATAGATAGGATAGCAAAACAAAGTCTACTTAAGGCTGGAGTATGAGAAAACTCACTTTTTAGCTGGTTGGTTTGAGTTCTCTATTAGTAGGTCTCTTATCTTCTCATTGTAAACCTCCAACATGCTTACGAAAAGTTCGTATCTCATGACACTGCTCCTTTCATTAGAAATCCTGAACAACTCCTCCAATGTCCGGTAGTTCACTCCCCTATTTTCAGGGGTTCCTTCCATAGTGAATGTTTTTCCCGTCCCAGTTTGTCCATAAGCAAATATGCAGACGTTGTATCCATCCAACACTGAGGTGACTATAGGTGAAGTTTGCAAGAAAACAGCCTCTGCATGCCACAGGAGGGTTAGAAACTTAAACAGAGTAAAAGCCCTTAGATAGAATCATAGCAGGAAAAAGACAAAATAAATTTAGTTGTGAGTTTTAAAGTTACCTTGGCTGTCTTCGGGCCTGAAAACATGATCAAACTTGAATTGCTTTTTAGAAGAATCAGAACAAATGATTTGTAAATCATTTTCCTGAGATGAGTCGAAATCAACAATAGAAGAAGACCCATTCGTAACTTCATCTTGGTTTAGTGGTCTACATCTGCAAAAGACCCTAATATTCCCTTTAAGCTCAATCACTTCATTATAGAGCCGCTTCCGTTCAGAACTCTCTTCGTTGTACTTCTTTTTCAGATGTTCATGCTCAGTACCTAAAAACAAACAAAGTGAACAACAAACCATTTATAACGTACAATCGAGGAAGGAGAGACCAAGAAATAAAATTGGTTTTTTGCAAAACTGAATCCACATACTGAGGTTCTGAAAAGCACTAAAAACTTCTGAGCCAGGAAAAGAATCAGCAGTGATGCCTTTAACTTCACTGCATAAGACTGCATGGTCCTTCTTCAAACTCTGAAACAGAATCACACTTAGAGAAAACTGGAAACAATTCCAACAATTTCGGTCTAAAGATTTAAGATGACTACTCTAGGGAACCATGTTGAAAATTTTACCTGGACTTTGTTGCTTAGTTCTTCAATTTTCTGGAGAATTGGAAGAGTCTGCACTTCACCCAAAACATCATTCTCATCTGTTGGAGCATTAGTTCCTCCAATTTGTTCTGAAATAACTCCAAACCCCTTTAGATTAGTTAACACATCACCAAAAAAAAAGAAAGGAAAACAAAAAAAAAGAGAAAGAAATTACAGTATATAATGCTCTGTTGGAATGCAGAAGAACTGAGAAAGTGTCGGGTAACTGATAATGTTGGCTTTTTCAGTTTCATATTTTTTTGTCTCTCGGATGAAGAACACAAGGACACAAGTTCAAGCAATGAGACAATAGAAAAAATACACAAGCAACTCAGAATAAAAAATTACAAATTACGGTTCAATCTCAGTTGAAAGCAAGAAAAATCAATTCAGAATTGTTCTTGAACTTAAAGACAAAAGCAATGAAAAAACAAATCTGTAACGAACTTGCAGTTTCTAGGGTTTGATCTGTAATATTACCATATATGCTCTTAGGTTTGTATACGCATTGCAAAAGGAGGACAAAGAAAATCAAACAACCAATTTGAGGTCGTGGAGAAATTGTTGGAACATAAATTAATTTCTTATTTCTGCTCATAAATTTCTTTATATCTGAGATAAAGAACACAAGCACAAAAATACTTCAACCAATTGAGAGAGAATATGAGATTAGTAAAGAGCATTAAAGATTTTAGGGTTTGATCTCAATTGAAAGCAAGAAACCTCAATTCACCGTTTTCTTGAACTTTGAAGACAAAACAGTAGAATACAGTATTAACGAAAACTAAAAAAGACAAACCTGTCTCGCCAGTTGCAGTTTTTAGGGTTAGATATGACGCCAAATCAAGAAACTCGGTCTCAACCTCCACTTTAATTTCACTTTGATCTGAACGAAACAGCACAGAAGAGACAAAATGACTCGATCAAATAGAGATAAAAAGCGATACATTGTGATCTATAATCTCGCCTGTTTCTCTTTACCTATATGTAGAAATGAATAAGAGATTGTATACCTTCCATGTCTATAATCTTGCCCGAGGAAAAGCAACGAGCAGTAGATCTTCGCAGAGAGAGAGAGAGAGAGAGAGAGAGAGAGAGAGAGAGGGCAATGAAGATTGATGAAGAGAATTGCAGAGAGAGAGAGAGAGAACACAACAACTGAACAGTCGGGAGGGGGGATTTAGGAAAGATTCCAAGTTCGTTTGAATTGCAAATCAATCTGAGTCGTCCGATGGGTGGAGCTTCATGTAACGGCTATAAGTTCAATTGACTGGAGCGTATAGGCTGAACGGGTTAGCGGGTTATGACCCGGTCGTGTACTTTAATTCGGTGTGAAAAATTCAAAAAATAATCGGTCATGATAGGGGTACAGAAGTTTGGGACCAGAAAATGTACCGATCTGCTTGGGAGACCCACTTTTGGGTCCTACACGAGCGATCCGAACCGTTCATTACTCTTAAAAACAATTTCCGAGGGCTCCCTCAAAATTTCAGCTCAATCGGACGGTTAAAAGTGTGTAAACAATTTGATTGAAACGGTGGGACTTTGGCTTACACACTTTTAACCGTCCGATTGAGCTGAAATTTTGTGGGGCCCTCGGAAATTGTTTTTAAGAGTAATGAACGGTTCGGATCGCTCGTGTAGGACCCAAAAGTGGGTCCCCCAAGCAGATCGGTACATTTTCTGGTCCCAAACTTCTATACCCGTAGGATTATCCAAAAATAATACACGGAAACACTTAATTTTTTTATTTGAAATATCATAATTTCAGCACTTGCTGAACTCATTTGCTAAAATCAACCATAATTTTAGCAACTGGGTTGCTAAAATCTTTTGAAAAACTATGCCTAAGGGGTACTTTGGGTTTGGGCTTTTTATTTGTCCTTATTCAAAAAACAAAATTGAATTTTTTAGTTTTGCGTCAATTTTTTGTGGTTTCTTGGTTCGTCTCGACGAGAGGAACATAAAAAGTATAAAATTATTAACCAAACTTAAAGTTTTGTGAATAATGACAAAAGTAATCCAAAACTTTAAGTTTGGTTAATAATTTTATACTGTACTTTTTATATTCCTCTCGTTGAGGCGAACCAAGAAACCACAAAAATTTGATGCAAAGTTAACAAAATCAAAAAAAATTTTGAATAAGGACAAATAAAAAAATCAAACAGATTTTTTTTCCCCAAATTACCCCTAAATCAAGGAAAATATTTATGAGGTAAATTTTAAATTCAAGTTGAGTTTTGACTGTCTTCAATTAATTTATGCTTGTCTTGTACATTTGATTTTAGTTTCGTTTTTGAAATTTCTTTAATTTTGGTAAAATTTTTATCCCTTTTACTCTTAAGATAAATTAAAAATTCAAAAAATAAACCAATTAAAAAGACACTATCTTAGCTTTTTTCCGTCTCTACAGGTTTTACCCTTTAGATTGGTTAAATTCCTTAGAGACCCCCTTATCTTTACTCATTTTCTACTCAAACCCCCTAACCTTTAAAAGCGCCCAAACTCACCCCCTCATCTTTCACCGTTAGTCATACAGACCCCTTCTGTTACACAACCGTTTGCAACTCCCTGTTTCGTGTATTTTTCAAACGAAAATGCTCTTCAACACATTGTTTTGTAAATGTATTATATTGTATATGTATATGTTTATAGACATACATATGGAGTCACATTCGTCCATCAAGAGCCACCATTGAAGCCCAATCCCAAGCAATCGACTCCATCTTCAACCTCTAGCAAAACCCATAAACTTTCAAATTCTCACTCCTCTCACCAAATTGAAGGTAGATAATCCTCCTACTTCTCTTCCTACGTATATTGGAGTAGTTTAGAGTAGTTCTTAGGATTGAAATGAGCCCGACCAGACAAACCGTAACTTAATTTTGCGTTCACTGCCAAATTCACCAAATCAATATTATTTATTAGATCAACTACTTATATGATATTATTCTTATTGAAAATGACTTCTTTGGTATTATTTGTGATGTCTGAATGGTATTATTGTTCTATAAAATCACTTATTTGATATTATTTTAGTTCTGTTTAATATCAGTTCGGTCTTAAACGAAGGTTATAACAGTTTGATTTTATTGTTTAATAAAGTAGAAAAAAAACAGGATTTGTTTTGATAAAAATTTGGATTAAATGGTATAAAAATTGGCTCTTTCTTAATAAACAAATATTTATATGAAAGAGAAAGAGAGAGTGTATTGTTTCCTTTTCATTAAGGAAATTTTTTTTTTTGGGGTGTGTGTTCTTAAATGAAACAAATGTAGATATTTAGATTTTGGTAAGTACGGACGCTTTTAAAGGTTAGGGGTCTCCGTGGAAAATGAGTAAAGATGAGGGGGTCTCTAAGGAATTTAACCCTTTTAGATTTTGGTAAGAACTTTTTAGTCTTTGAATTATCTTGCTACGAATGAAAAAATGTGTAAACTTTGGATTATAAATAGAAAAATATATTTTGAAAGAAGGAAAAATGTGTGATTTTTGCATTCACACGTTTCTAAAAAGTGACATACTTCTTTATAGAAAGCCTAAGGGGTACGGGGTCCCTGTAGTGAGAGGCTCACTACAGGGTTATAATGAGCCCAGCCGGCCGTCTATCTCGGTAACGAACACTAGGATTTTAATGCAAACAATGTACGGCTAGGATTATTTGGAGTTTAAATTAAATCGAAACCGTCGGTGCTAAGATGGATGGTCGGATGGGGCTCACTACCTCACTACAGGGCCCGCTTCCTGACCCTTCTTAAAGGAAAAAAGGAAATGGAACTCAAAATTCAGATAATTAAAGCCCTCAGAACATTTAATTCGGAATTTACCAGTCTAATACCATGGAAGATGCATACAATTTTTATATTTTGAAATTTCTATCATGCCTCCCTAGAATGTGAATAATAATTGAATCAATAAAATACTCTTAATCCATAGGACACAACAAATAATAGGAAAGCACCATCGAAGTAAAATTAGAAATTCATCTGAATTTTCAGCATGATTAATTAGGGAGATTCTCAATACATACCATGATCATTGTTTTAGGTTATGTAGGTGCTCTTCTTTGCTCTTCTCACAAAATCTTCCCCGCGTCATTAATTTTTCTTTTGCATATAAATTTCTAGTGAAAGAAACAATATTTTTGGTCCGTTTAAGTTCCTCACAATATTTTTTTTTTTTTTTTTTAAGAATTACTAAGCTATAGTACTTACTTAAACACCATTTATCAATGTTCCTAATTTAATTATTTATTTCCATCTCATTTACTTTTAGACTTTGGGAGACTGCCGAGTGTATAGAATATTTTAAGAGGGAAATATTTTTTATGTCAAGGAAGGAACTAGACACTAAATGGAATAAACATCTGGGTGTTTTAGATCTTATTTTCTATAAATGGAATAAAAAACAATTTGATGATATAAAAAGCAATCAACTTGTACCTGCACTCATTTTATATTATGGAAAAATTAGTCATAAATACACTATATTTTGCCTTTTTTAAAAGAAAGACAATGAACTTTTACAATCAAACATAAAGACATTGTTTTAAATATTCGTCATTTAATAAAAGGACAAAATACACTCACACTATCTCCTTATTTTGGGCATAAATACCAAGCCTCTCACCTACCTCGCAAAAAATTGGGCAAAATTAAATCCATCTTGACACTCTCTCTCTCTCTCTCTCTCTCTCTCTCTCTCTCCTGCACCTCTCTTCCAACAATTTCAACTACCTATCGGAAAAAGAAAAAAAAAAACAACAGGGAAGGAAATCTCTGGGGAGAATCAGGTCACAAATATGTGCCGGTAAATGCATGAAGGGGAAGTCCGCATCATCAGCTATGGTGTGATACCAATTTGACCTTATGTATAAGCTCAAAGTCCTCGACAATAAATGACTTGTTATCGATAATTAAAGGAGATGGTTCTTCTGGAGTGTGCATATGCATAATATTCTACTTTGTATACTATTATGCCGTTAGAGAACGTAGACTGTGCAACACCAACCCCTTCCCCTACAAAAAAAGGAAGGGGCCCTGCTTGAAAACACACGAAAATAGATCATACTTGATTACGCATGTAAACAGGTAGTTGAAATTGTCAAAAGTAGATTTCTACACTATATTCGAAGTAGGAGTTTTAAACCAGGTATAAAGTTTAGTGACTTGTCACTTAATTCGAAATAGCTTTGTTCGTTGATCTCTTTAGCTTTTATGAAGTTTAGTGAGTTGTCACTAGTTAATAATTTTTTCAATTTTTCTGTACAAAATTAGAATTTTTAAAAAGTAATAAGATGTAACTATTTTTTTGAGTCGCCAGAAATGGTTAGTTGGAAGTGAGATGGTGGTCGGGCGAGGTAGGAGTTGTTTTTGTTTTTGTTTTTTTTTTTAAATTTCCAGTACGAAATTAGAAATTTTAAAATTAGTGTCATTTCACTAATTTTTTTGGTTGTCGGAGGTGGAGTGGTAGTCGCAAGGCAGGAATTGAGTTTTTTGAATTTTCTGTATGAAATTAGAATTTTTTAAAATTATTAACATTTCACTATTTTTTTTGTCTTTATGTTTGATTGCAAATGTTTCTTGTCCTTTCCTTTAAAAATGTCAAATATTTTTTGTCTTTATATTCGATTGCAAAAGTTCTTTACCCTTCCCTTTAAAAATGTCAAATGTTTTAGATTTTTGGCTAAGCATTTCATTATCTATCAAGCACAACTTTTACCGATCTAATTAGAAAGTACTCTATATCCCGGGATCGAATCTCATTCCCCTCTCCCCATGTAATAGATTAGGAATGACGAATGACAAAAAAAAAAAAAAAAAAAATAGAAAGTACTCTATATTATAACAAATAACAAAAATGGGTAAATAAAATTAGAGGCTGAGGTCAGGAAATTGATCCTCAATTAGGACCCACCATATGGCAAGGATTTTAGTGGCTTCACTAATTGTGGTGGTGTTTAGACTTCTACACTGAATCATTTTTCCTCAACTTATCTCCTCCCCCAACCAAGCTTCTTCCGTTGCAGTTTGAAGGAAATGGTGGAGGGTATTTGAGCAATACACAGACACTTCCAATGGCCTCTTCATGCCCAAACATTTACTCCTGCTACTCTGCCTCAATTCCCAAAATACCCTCCACAGCTCCCTTTTCCCGGTCTTGTTATTCGTCCAAGCTTTGTGGTTCAACTGGAATTTCGCTCCACAGAGCTCTAACTCACTCAAGAACTTGTGCCAAGTTTGAGAAATTCCAAAGTGATTATCCCCAAGAAAGTATTGACGAAGCCAGCATATCATCCCAACCAGTATCATCAACTTTTGTGGAGTCAGAAGAACAACCAATTCAAGGAGAAGAAGAGGATGACAGGTGGGTTATTTTGTGTTAATACTCTCTTTGGGCACATGATAGTTGTATTTCCTTGGAAGAGTTGAGAGATATGGTCCTTTAGTAACTGTTCAATCTTTCAGCCAGTTTGTTGGCGGGATATGTTTTGGCGCTAGGGCAATATCGTAGTAGGATTTGAAGTTTATTGGGTATCAATTAGGGATATGGAACTATATTAGGGGATATGGTATAAGGGGATTATTGTAAGCGGTGGTTAGTTATACGCGGTTTGTTTGGGTATTTCAAATGAAGGGATATTGATGTATATAAGTAGGTGGACGGCATTTCTGTGATTAGTAATGACAATTTGATAATTAGTTCGGGTAGACGGGGTATAGTCTGTGGTCTTGTCCGCCAAACAAGCACCGGAATTGGGTGGGCGCAGATATGCAATGCTTGGTATTGTATACCAGGACATTTAGTTGCTAACAAAGAGACTGGTGTTTGTCAGTTTGTGGTGTTAAGGTGGTGAGCTTGACAATGTTGGGGCATGAAAACATGATTGTCTGAATTTATTCAATGTAGTAAGAATGAAGAATGAAAACAATCATAACACTTGTTGCATGACTTGTGTCAACTTCATCTACTGCTGCACCCATGAGAATGGACAGACCTAAATTTTAGGTAAACCGCAGATCAACTATTCCTATCCTGTGGCATAGAGTTTGTTCTTCATACCTATGTAAGGATTTTATACGTCTATCCAACAGTTTCCTACTTTGGAATTGCATTGAAAATTGATTTCTTTATATTTTTATAGAAAGGATGATATAAAATGTGACTCGTGTGTAGCAGGAATGGGATTATTGAGATACTACAAGCTTTTGTATACCTCTCTGTGAGAATGTTATACCAGTGGCCACTACATTTCGCAATAGTAAAACCCTGGGTAACAAGCATTAGCACTGCCCTAATTTACCTTGTTCAGCACTGCAATGCTCCATTTTTGTTGCTTACTTACAGAAGGAAGAGGGTTCAAGTTTTCCATTGTTTCTTACAGACTGAGCAAAAAGGTAGAATATGATTCGAAAAAGCAACTCTTTAACAAGCACAACCGTTGGACTAGAAAGAGAGTAAATTTATACTCTGATTATAGAATAATTGAAATTTTGTCTATTCCAATTTCGTTCCTGTAAATTGAAACAAGTATGTTGGCTATTACTGATGTGATATTTGCATGTAGAGGCACTGGTTTTGGTTTACCATCTCCCCTGTCTCTCTCAAATGTACTTCATGAATATAGTACAAAATCAGTAGAACAAAACTTTTAGTTGATCAAAATTATGTTTCAGTTGCTTGCCTAATGATTTGGAGGGTGCAGTCCGACAGTCAAGTCAAGCAAGTGCCACTTTTGTGTCTTCTGGAGGAATGAGAGCCATAGTATGTTCAAGTTCAACTCAACTTTATTCATTGTTTTCTGAATGCTTTCGGAGCTAAATGACTAATTGGAAGAGTGATATGATAATAAAACCGAGGTTCATGCTCCTTGTCTGTATCTGTGTATGTTCATGTATCCACATTGTTGCTGACGTACAACATCCATGTTAGAGCATTGCTAAAATCTTCCAGCCTGATTATGTGTATGCACGGGTCTAATCATCATTGAAACTTCATACATATGTCATCTTGCCAGTTGCATGGGATATATTTCTACCATAGGTAGGCATAGCAAGTGCTACTGGAACATCAAAACTCTCTGCATGAATCATGACTCGTAGTTATCTAGATTCAACCACATGGACGTCTTTTCTAAGAAATAGGATATATGTCCTAGTTTTACTTCGCATGGGACTTTCTGGTCATGATACAGTAATTTGTGGTTTATGTTAGAGATTGGGAACTCGCAACGCCCAATATGGTTTATTAACTTTACCTTGAATTCTTTCTTCCCCCATCAGGTTGAGCTCTTAATTCCGCAGTTGCAGTTTCTTGATGATGAAGGAGCCCAAGCTGAGCTTTGGGAGCTGTCAAGAGTTTTCTTGGATACACTAATTCAAGAAACAGGATGTCAGGTTAGTTTTAACAAGCCATATAGTGTTTGAAATAGAAGTCCATGGCTCCATGCTTCTAATGTGACAAAACATATGTTAGAAGAGAAATTTTGTTGCATGATTGAGGCTGTAAACAAATCGGATGGATGTCGTGGAGCTCTGATCAAGTTTATAGTCTACATACGTTTCTAGCCTGTCATTAGGTTGTCACTATTGGAATAGACAACGTGGGTTCAGACTAAGCCTTTATCAACAAGAAAGAAAAATGTGAGAAGTAAAAAAGGGCTAGATTTAAGGATGCCTTTGAAATTGACAGATACGAAACACAAACCGATTGTGTACCTGACATGTTCATCCGTCTAAACTCTAAAGAGTTCATTCGTATTGAAACTTTGGTCATTTTTTCTTTTTCTTATAGCTTCACCGGCATTATAAATACTAGTAAGATCCATCATAGTACTTCTAGTTCTATACATCTTCATTCGTTGAATTTTCAATTTTAGAGAGTTAAAGCAATATTTCCAGATGCTGGTGCCGCTGCACTTCTAAAATATCGATGGCAAGATGCTGCTTTTGGCTTCTCCAGGTAAATTTCACCAGAAAGCTGTTATAACTTTAACTTTAACTTTTCTGCTTTAGAGTTGTCCAGGTCTCTGGTTTCTGTGGTACTCCAGTTTTGACAGGGGCCATTAGTTCATTTTTCATAACTTTCTTAAATATGCATCAACTAATCAATCAATCAATCCATTGGTGGCTGCTGCAGATATGTGTTTTTTGGAAATAGTTGATTTCATTAAGAAAATAAAACAAACCAAGTAACATGGATTAATGAGAGAACCTTGTGAGTGCTACATCCACAACCTGTGAGAAACAAAAAGACATCCAAAGGAGGAAAGCAAGGCAAGCACAAACCAGCAAACTAGAATCCCACAAACCCGCTTGAAAACATCATCTCCTAGCACTCTTCTTCCGAATCTAAGATTTTCTTTGCAAGTTCCATTTCTAAAATAAGCAACAGATTCTCCGGTGAGGGAGGGATCTCCTTCCTAGAAGAGATGCAGACCCTAATATCCTTTGCAATTTTCATGATCATGCCAGCAACATCCAAATATTTCTTCCTGCAGTTTCTCTCACACCAGTGTGGTATCTAGAGGCAGAGAGGACAGTATATCCATAACAGTTCTCAAAAAATTGCTCTTCACAAACTGATTAACCCATGCAAGCATAGAGTCGAAGTCCTCATAGCTGTAACAGACTTCGTTTGGTCTGTATTTAAGTTTAGATATAATTGCTATTGTTTGATTTTGAATGGTTTTTTGTTCAGTTTAAGTGACCGGAAGCCTGTAAGTCCTGAAGACGAAATTGTCGTTATGGTGGTTCCTGATTATCAGATGTTGGAATATGTTGAGCGAATCACATCTCAACTCTCAGATGATCCGGTACTTACCTCATTTCATCATCCTTCTGTAGAAGCTGGTCTGTTGCTCGTACATTATTGTTCCTAGTTCTTTTAGATACTAACTTTATGTTTATCAATCAACTAATGAAGTACATTTCAGCGAAATCACAAATGATTATGTGAATTTAACTCCGAAAACTAGCGAAATTTCGAGCTCAATTATTTAATTGAAATGGCATCGTAAGTTTAATTTCAAATAATAATAAGACGAGAGATTACCAATTGTTTCTATCTCCTTCGTCTTAGGAAATTTTTATTACTTTGTATTTTTTTTTTTTTAAGTCAGTTATTTCTCTGTAGTAAGAAATGGTACTTCTTGTCAGCAAATAAATTTCATCAGTGTACAATTTGGTGTCAGATGAAATATGTACGACACATGCAATACAGTTTGTTATGTTTGTGACCATGTTGCAGCACCTGCATTTTGGTGCAATCTTCCCAACCTATTAACTACACATTTAAGCAATAAAGTTTACAGACTCAGTTTGGTTGCACAGTAACCTTCCATTTACATCTTCCACAGCATCTGGAAAAACTTGCATACTTTCAGTCCATATTTTATTTTTTATGCATTATGAGTCAAGCCCACTTTGTTTTTGCATAATGAAGAGTTTTTTCTTCTGCTGTCTTTCCAAATTGCATTGTTAGCCTCGGCCTCTCATCATGTGGAATCCACGTCTTGTCAGTGAAGATGTCGGAGTAGGGTTCAATGTTCGGAAGTTGCGGCGCTACTTTTTAAGGTATCTGTTCCTCATATTTCGTTCCCCTATTCAACTTTATTGCCTCCTTTTCTCTCATGACTTAGTTCTTTGAATCAATTCTGTTCAAGACACCTTACTCCTGCCATTTGTGGTCTTTTGAGTAATTTCAAAAACCTTGAGACAGTTGCATATGCTATTAACACAAAAAAACATTGAGATGTTGCAATCTCTGTGAGTGTGGGGGTAGCATGGATGCTTTTGGGAAATATTAGTGGCCTCACGGATACAATGTTAAGTGGTTTCCTTCAAATCTTCCATGCTTTTTTAACAGTACTTTGAAAGGATCACATAATTCAGTGGGGATGTAATGATAAAATCTATGTTGTTTATCATGCAGCACTTTCACAACAGTTTATTCGATGAGACCTCTGCCACTTGGTGCTGTGTTCAGATGTTATCCTGGGTAAGGGCTGACTTCTTCATTGAATAAGAACTAGGACTCTGACTGGTCTCAATGTTGTGTTACCAGAATTTAGCAATTTACATTCTGAAATGCACCTTCCAAAACAAGTTACCATCTGATATCGGTTTCGAATCTGTAAGTTTAGCAATCCAATGCAATCCCCAAAGTTTGCCCTATTCTTGGGATAAAAAGTCAATTTTTTGTTCCAAAAAACTGCCTATGTGATCCTAGAAAGGTGCTTTACATACAAAAATGCCCACCCATTGTTGGGTGTCTGGGTTACAAAAAACAACCTATATGATCCCAGAAAGTTTCTTTATATGATTAATTTGTAATTTATTGCTTGAAAGGAAGCTCCTGCTAATACCCTAATCTATGGAAACCCAACTCCATTGTACCAGAATTCAAATGTCACGTTTGATGTTCCCGTCCCTTGTGCAAGCACGATCTGTGTTCCAGGTAACATAGGATTAGTGACATTTTCTACTGCAGCAGAAGAATATGAAAGAGAGATACCTACAATGTCTAGTGACAATGTTTAATCCTGTTGTAAACCTGATTCTGTAACACTCAGAGTTTTGTATGGTTGCATGCATATACATCTACCTATATAAGGTTCTGGGGGAAAATACGAAAATTTTGAGGATCATTTTTTATTTTGTGAACTCCTACGCCGTGTTTGGATGATGGATTGTGGAGGGGATTTAACTAAGGAAATCAAGAATACTAATTTAGCTTCTTAATTGCATCATCTTCGCATCCTTTCCTTCACCTCTCCTCCCTCCAGAGATCCCTCTAAAATATATGACCAAACACGGCCTCAATGAAGCCAAATTGCTGTTGGATACCAAGTTGAGTAGCTGGAACTGTTAAGCTTTACACTTTTCAGTGAAAACCCGATGAACTACATGTGATTAACTTTCAATTTTGTGATACGTAACAAGACTATGGAAGGTGTTCTATGATGATAAGGATAGGCCGAACCGGTATCTGCTTGCCAAAGAACTAATAAGCCGCCCCGACGCAGAAGATCTAGAGGTTTGTTTCTTTCAACAATTTCTTGGGGTTCTTCTTTATTCGGGCTATTTAATCACCAGTTGGTTGTGTTTACCATAAACCCTACTATGTGTTTTGTCAATTGTATTTTGGCATTTAAGGTTTTGTTGGCTTATTTTGCAGATTATATATGGAGGTGTAGAGGAGAACTCAGAGAAAGGCCCATCATTGTTTGATAGAGCAGCAGGCATCTTCTCTTCAGTAAATCGGTTCATGAAAATCATCTCAAGATGATTTTTTCCATGTCACGAAGGAAATTGACCAGTCATCGTATGGCGATTTCTTTTTACTGTTCTAATACATTTGAGTCTGTTTATTCGTATGTTGGCATTGTATATCGAAATATAAAACCCAAATATAATAACATGTAGAAGTCCTTCCTCGATCTAAGCTTTTCTTATCATTTACCAAGAAGCTTAATAAGCATCACGCGAGGAATTGGTTAAAGTTCACGTAAGCTGGCCCGGACACATTGGGTAAAAAAAAAAAGTTTTTAAGTTCGTGAAAAGGTTTAGCTGTCAAACCATCTTTGAGATACTCTAACGATGTATTTGGTACCATGACCAACAATTGTTAGTTTTTTTTTCTAATTAGGGTGGCCCACTAGCCTCCACGTTTTGCATAAAGTTTGTTACAGTTGAGACTCCACTAACATATAAGCCAATTAATAGTAAGGTTCATTGTGATAACTAATTAGAATTATAAATAAAGGAAAACTCTGATAATAAAAGAATCCTTGATGGATTAGGAGTCTTTTATAATTATTTCTAAGGCCCTCTCATCTCCTCTATAAAAGAATAGAATACCCACCCCTTCTATATACGGTTTTTCCATCAATTAAAGTTATTGGGTATTCTAGAAAGTTAGAGACAGAGAGAAGAAGGTGAGCCAAGAATTAAAGTTTAATCTAAGGGGTTTGTTCACTTTTATCTTGATGGACAACAAAGGTATGTTTGATTTACCGTTTTTGAGATATGTTGAATTCAAGATCCTTTTATATCTGTTTTCCGCATAACAGTTTAAATACGGATATAGATTTACAGTTGGTATCAGAGCGCTTGGTTTTCTGAATCAATACTGCTTGGAATTTAATTATCAAAAACGTACTGCTTTGTTAGATTATAGACTACGGATGACCCAGTATTTATGCTACTGGTATATAGCCATTTTTATTTGATTAATGTTCCGTATTAATCGGTTTACAAAAGACGAATATAATCTCGATTTTATGAAGTACTGTTGGCACTAATGTCGTTTGGAAAAGCTACCACGTAACCTTGTGACATTTCAGGTCTACTGCAGTAATTCTGTTGGTGGATGTATATATTAGTTTCATTCCTTTGTTAACTAATATTGTAGTTCGGATTTTACAATTAGGATTTAACAATATGTAACTTCCAAAATCTTGACTGGCTTGAGTACAAGTGTCGTAAGGATTAATAGTTTAATACTACCATGTTGTTGGTTTTTTTTTTTTTTTGTGTTAAAAGAATAAGAAATACCTTCTTTTCGGTCATTGCCCTTCACATATCACGGCTTATGGGATACCGGTAAAAGGATTTCTTTTCTTTTAAACTGTCATGATTGTTTGTGGTGGATGAAGTACATTATCTAATTCCTATTAGCTTACCTGTTAATGCTACCACGTTCATGATTATTGGGTAAACTCGTTTGGCGTCAGACTAGTCAAAATCTTAACGTATTTAAGTTTCTGACTTCCTAATTCATGTCTATTAGGAACACATAATTACTGTACACATTTTGATGAACCCATATTATCTTGTTTTTATGTAGCCAGTGATAGAAATAATGTTGTAATCACATGCTTACAAAAATTAATCTGTTTTTCTGACAGATTATGTTTTCTGCAATAATGTATGATTAATTTTGAAGCACTTAATTGAGAAAGTTTTTCTATTACTGGGTTACTGTATATGCGAGAGTTATGATTAAGGTGAATGTCATTGAACGGATAGTCAATCACATAAAAGAAAGAAAAATATTTGGTTCCATAGTTTGTACTACTATAATGGAGGTGATTGAATAAAATAATGACATTGGCATAACTTAGATAACACTTAATTTTCATGTACTGTTTTATTGGAAATTACTACTGTGCTAACTACATACTAGAATGATTGATTATTGTGGTTATCACATGTCTGGGAGTTATTGCTAAATTGTGATTGAATTATTGGTATTATTTCTTTTTCAATCGCGTGAAAGGAACACTAATATTGTTTATTTTATTAGATTGGTGATTAAATTAATGAATGACACCAACATAACGCGAACAAAATAATAGAGTATTGTCATTATACAGGAACTCCAATCACATAATTGATTAATGGTGATTGAATTAAATGACAATAGTAAAGTAACAGAGAATGTCGTTGGTTAGTTTGATTTTCATGGGGGTTATTGATTTAGTAGTTGCCAAAGTGACCTAGATCAGTAAAACTTGTGAATTTCAAGCTACGTGAAGGAATTGTTAAACGGGGTTAATATTGAAGTCAATGACATTCTCGATTGCAGTCATAATTAGGAGAATGAGACTAGCCCAAAGGAGAGTCGCATTTAAATAATTATGAACTGGGTAGGGTATGTAGTTTGTGCAATTTAACGGGTTATGATTGGATACCCAAAGGTAACATGAATAATTGGTTAAACTGCATAAATCACTTAGACCTATATAGGTGATTATGTTGCACCTAATTAATGAGTGAACAATAGATATACTTATGTTTCTCCCAAAGGAGGACCTAGGTGATATCAATAGTTCATCATTATAAATGCTAAAATTCTCAAAGTTTTAATGTGAGCATTGTCCAATTTTGTTTTCATGACTATCCCCACTTCATTGTACTTTGTGTGTCTAATGTTTAATTCTTATTGGGTCAAACTTGTTAAGGTGTGATGAGCATGATTAATTTGTACTGGGTGGGTGTACTGAATCTTGACCTAGCATTACGTGTTGAAAAGCTTGTGGATATTATTGAGTAGAGTACTGCAAGACAAGTTAGTCATTTTAGTTTAGGCAAGATCAAACTGACTTAGTATCATGTTCATTAAGTTGACCATATGAGCAACTTCAAGTCTCTTACTGGCACTCTTATGGTTGAATTGACTACTATGAAATATGATGCAATGCTAGGAGCTTTAAGGATGCAAGTGAATAGTCTTTCCTCGTGCAGTTCATACTCATCTCACTTCCACCTCAGTTTGACAAATTCAAAATTTCACCTTTTGAACGAACTAGCTAATATTTGTGTTAGGTAAGAAGTGAGATTGGGGGAGGAAGGATTTCACACTACACTAGCTGTGACTTAAGGAGCTATAAAGAAAAGAGAGAAATAAATGAACGATTCTCAGTCTCGTGGCATAGAAAAATTGGGGCATATCTCCAAGGATAGAATTGAAAGATTGGTGAAGAATGGGATTTCAGAAGACCTAGACTTCACTGATTTCGGAATTTGTGTGGATTGCATTAAAGGAAAGCAAATCAAGCACACAATGAAAGGTGCCACAAGTAGTAGTGAGCTTCTTGAGATAATTCACACTGATATTTGCGAAAATCCTATTCCATATTTTATTGGGCAAAGATATTTTACTACCTCTATAAAAAGACTTCTCACATTATGGATATGTGTATCTAATTTATGAAAGTCTCAGGCCATTGACATCCTTGAGGTGTGCATTACGGAGGTCGAGAGACAATTAGATAGAAAGGTCAAAATAGTGAGGTCAAATAAAAGTAGTGAGTTTTATGACAAATATGACGAGTCAAGCCAATATCTTGGCCTATTTGCTAAACTAGTAGAAAAGCGAGGGCATTCGTGCCCAATACATAATGTTAGAATGCCACAGTAGAACGGTGTTGCTGAGAGGCGTAACTGTACACTTACAGATATGGTTAGAAGTATGATTAGTTTTGCAAATGTACCTATATTCTTGTGGAATGAATCACTAAAGACCGCTAAGTATCTCTTAAACAGGATTCCTAGTAAGGTAATTCCAACTATTTCTTTTGAGTTGTGGATTAGTAGGCAGCCCAGTTTAAGACATTTACATGTTTGGAGTTGTCCAGCGGTTATTAGATTCAAGAATAATTTTCTGGATATTTTATTGGCTATTCAGAAAAGTCTAAGGGGTACACATATTACAGTCCTAACCACAGTACGAGGATAATGAAACTGGGAATGCCAGATTCTTATAGAATGACGAAATTAGTAGGAGTGAAAAACCAAGGTGAATCTCGATGATGAGAGGGATGATGTCCCAATAGTTCTTCCTCATCAAGAAGTTGTTGCTCTTCAACATATGTAATTGGTTTACCACTCCATGAGGATATCGCCATTGAAATGATGTAGAACTTCCACAATCGGCAGTTCTGAGTAAATCTCAGAGGGAAAGAAGACCTGCCATTACTGATATATATGTGGAGTATCTACAAGAATCTGATTTTGACATTGGGATTACGTAAAAAATCCGGTATCTTTTTTCACAAGCCATGACTAGGGATGATTGTACTAATTTGATCGATGCTATGAAAGATGAGTTGAAATCAATGGCCCATAAATGGTGTTTAGGACAACGTCGAATTGCCTGCTAATTGTAAAAAGTTGCGTGTATATCTTTAAGACCAAACACAATATAAAAGGTAATATCGAATGATTAAAGGCCATACTTATGGCCAAAGGTTTCACTCAGAAAGAAGACATTGATTATAAAGAGATATTATCTCCTTCATTATGAATTGGAGTTGCATTATATGGATGTGAAAATCGCTTTTCTAATTAGTAGTCTAGATGACAAAGTTTACATGAAGACCCAGAGGAATTCGCAAAAAAAAGAAAACAGTATTTAGCTTGCAGATTAAAGAAAATCATATATGGTTTTAAACAAGCTTCCATCCAATGGTTCATAAGGTTTAATGATACCATTACTTCCTTTTGATTTAAGGATATCTGAAGGTCAGTGGGAGTAAGTTTATTATTGTGAATCTATATATGGATTCTATTAGCTAGAAGTAATCTTAGTTTGTTTTATGAAACCAAGGAATATATCGTTCAGAACTTTAAGATGGTTGATATGTGTGAGATATCTTATATTTTGGCATAGAGATCTTTAGGGATCGATCTCGAGAGAAAAATTGCTACGTCTATCTCAGAATGGGTATATCGATCGAGTTCTTGAGCGAATCATGTAGTGTTGCTCAGTCAATGATGCACCATGTTGAAGGGTGATAAATTAAGTGAAAACTAGTACCTTAAGAAAGCATATGAATGATTTTAGGGAGTTTTGATGTATACCCAGACTTGCGCTAGAATGGAACATTGGAAGGCAGTGAAAACAATTATAAAAAACAAAATGTTAGAGGACTATATGCTCACTTAGAAAGTTGGATACTCGAATTTAAATTTTTGTTGGTTGTCTCGATAGCAGAAAATAAATATTATCATTTATTTTTCTTTCTGTTGGAGTGTGAAGCATTCCCTTGCTGCTTCGCACATAATAGAGACTGAGTTTGTGGCATGCTTTGAGTCCACATATCATGTTTATGATTGCGGAACTTCATCTTTGGTCTTGGTGTTGTCGACTCACTTGCCAGATCGAATGAAGATTTATGATAATAATTTCACTGCATTTTTATTCTCTAAGATTTTCAAGTATTTAAGTGATTCCAAGCACATGGGAGTAACGTACTTGGTTATTAGAGAACGAGTCCAGAAACAACAAGTGTCAATTTTAAATTAAGTACCACTCTTATGATTGTTGATCATTTAACGGAGGGATTGCCATCAAAGACTTATATAACATGTTATCAGAATGGGTCTTTTGACAACCCTTGATTGAGTGGTTACTGTGCATGACACTATTTTTTGCGCACATTATAGTTTGTTTATGATTTTCCTGTTTCCAATTATGCGTGCACATATTATGTTGGATGTTGTACAACAGGATTGTCTTGACAAGACAAATTATTGGGGCTTTTAGGCATTACAGCCTAAATAATGATATATTTCCAATAAAGGACTTGGTTAATGAAGGTTATCAATGGTGTAGTGCATAGAAGGGAATATGGCATTGTGCCATACAACCGCTATGACTCACATTGGTGGTATGAATTAATCACAGTATCAATGTTTCTAATTGGTTTGAACCTATTGGCTTTTTAAATTCGTGATCACGTGTCTAAGTTTTTTAGTGTGGAGCCCAGTCGAGTCGTTTACAACAAAATTGCATATTTTGAAAAGAAAAAAAAAATACACTTTGCATCACAATCAGCTTAGAGGGCCAAGTGGGAGAATGTTAGTTTTTTTTTTCTAATTAGGGTGGCCCACTAGCCTCCACGTTTTGCATAAAGTTTGTTACAGTTGAGACTCCACTAACATAGAAGCCAATTAATAGTAAGGTTCATTGTGATAACTAATTAGAATTATAAATAAAGGAAAACTCTGATAATAAAAGAATCCTTGATGGATTAGGAGTCTTTATAATTATCTCTAAGACCCTCTCCTCTCCTCTATAAAAGAATAGAATACCCACCCCTTCTATATACGGTTTTTCCATCAATTAAAGTTGTTGGGTATTCTAGAAAGTTAGAGACAGAGAGAAGAAGGTGAGCCAAGAATTAAAGTTTAATCTAAGGGGTTTGTTCACTTTTATCTTGATGGACAACAAAGGTATGTTTGATTTACCGTTCTTGAGATGTGTTGAATTCAAGATCCTTTTATATCTGTTTTCCGCATAACAGTTTAAATACGGATATAGATTTACAACAACTTGTTGGAACATTTTCAAAATATTTAATGAATATTAAATGTTGTAATTGGTGAACTGTTTTAATCCAATAGGTGTATCTGTTCAGGTTAAATGAATAGATGCAACTGTTGGATTAAATGCAAGGGATGTGTCTATTCGATTTAAATGAATAGACGTAATCAAACCAAGAGGTATGACTGTTAGGTTTGGGTTTAAACAAATAGATGTGACCATTGGCCAACGGTCACATCTATGCCTATATAAAGGCTTGGGATTCACCCAAAATCAGGGACGGACACACACAGGGGCATGGGGGGTCACGTGCCCCCCCTCAATTTCAGGAATTTTTTTTTTTTATTTTTACAAATAAGGGAAAAAAATCTAAAAAATTAAATGTTACAAATCAAACCTTCTTAAACTTTGATCTATATGCAGCATCCATGACAAGTTTTGAACCTTGTTTCTGAAATCTCATCTTGGTCAAGAACAAGCAAAAATGTGCGTGAGAGGGAGAGATTTCCTCAAGAATCAAACTGGTACGATTTTTTTAATATCGACAACTGTTACGAATCAATTTACCAACAATGGGGATCGATTTCCTCAAAAATCGAATTGTTGAAGACATCGCCGGTGACTTGTTGAGGACTGATGGAACAAGGAAAACGAGACTAATGGACGTTTTTAGTGTTGGGAATTTTTGGGTGAGAGAGTTTAGAGCAGAGAGAGAGACAGAGCGTATATGTGTGTTTCACGAGGGGAAGAAATGTAAGGAAGAAGGAAGGGAAATGGATTTCTGGTGGTGGTGGGAATATTTTTTGGGTTCACTATTTTGGTGGGGGATGTGAGAGAGTAAAGTATGAGAGAGAAGGATATTCCAAAATTATGCTGAAGAGAGGGAGGCATCGGTAAATGGAGTGAATGGTTTGTTTGCTGTTAAATTTTGGAGTCCCTACAGGAGTATTATATTTTGAAAAGGGTAATTTTATAACTTCATTAAATTTTAGAGTGTCTGTATAAAAAAAAGGAGTCCCAAAATCAGTTTCCTAAATTTTGGAGTATCATTTAGTTTACTTGCTCTTGACTTTAGCATTGGTGCCCCCGCTGTGGAGAATTCCTAGATCCGTCCCTGCCCAAAATAGATAGATGAAAACGCTATCAATCGCTCTCCCTCACCATAACTCTCTCTCTTTATTCATTATTGGTGGTTCGCAAAATTCAAAGGTGTTCTGGTTCCTCTTTATCTGTGCATGACGCGGTTGAACAAACGGTCAATTGGGACTGGGCTTCATTGTATCTTGAAGTCTAATTCGCCGGTAACCCGGTGCACACCAAATTCACTTGAATTGGTGGGGGCGAATATCGTCTTAAGGAAAGCGACATTGTAACGCGCCTTGAAGCAACTGATGTTTTCACTATTTTCATTCACTTCCATTGATTACACAATTTTTGCACCAACAATTTTAAGACGATATTTCGATATTGATAGTTGGGTATTTGAAAGCGGATGAAAACTTAATTGGTTCGCTGTGTCAAGTTTCATTGTTGTGCGCAAGGAAATTTATGGCCAGTTCCACTCAGTCGCTTGGATACTTGTGAGAATTACCATTTTGAATCACGACAACTTGGCAATTAAAGGATGTGTTTTCTTATAAACCGTTGGTTGAAATGAAACGCATGAATAAAGGCTGCAGTATTGCCAAAGTTGTCTTCAACGCGGAAATTAAGAATGGTGAATGATGGCGCCGCGGCCGGGATGGGAAATCTTTGTTTTGCATGCATTTGAAAGTTTATTATTATCCCAGATGAAGACGGATAGATGGGCTTGGAGACTTCTAAAAGGAAAATGTTCTCTAATCAGATAATGGTGCTGCTGGTTTTATAATTTTCGGACAATAGACACGGCATGAGGATTTCCAATGGCACTGCTTGGGAGGAGTTAGGTTAGGTTATGGGGTTTACCAATGCCACCGTTTCATATCCATTGGTCACGGCACAATTTTAGAAGGCAACTTTTGGATTAACAAATGGAGAACGAAAAGCTATTGCTACATATCCACTGGTTAGTAAGGGACACTGCTAGTGGAAAACTTTTGTCTTCTACATATGTTGGAAGAATGGCAAATAACGAACAATACTAGGATGTTTTTGTGCCGAAACCGGCACGTGTTCAGTCGCTTTTTTTCGGCCAAACAACCACTGTTACAAGCCTACAAGTACATTGCAAATTAGTTTCCTAGAAAATGGAAGACGGATTGACGTGATAGGAGAATTCAAAAGAAAGGATTATCTGATCAAATTATGGAGATGTGTTTTTCAGTAAGTTGCCTCCCCTCATATAATATATTCTCATGAAGTAAGGTACGCTCAAACACTCTTTTATGTTATACCCATGGTGTTTAAAATGTGAACTAAATTTTTGCTTGGGTATGATCTTTCTTGTAATTACCAGTGATGTACATATTATCTGAGTTTTGCAGTTTGATTTGTTAATGTCTATTAATATGGGTATAGCATTGTTTGGAGGACGGTTGGGTCGGGCCATCGTGGTCCAATGTAATGTTACAATTTCCTATTATGACTTGAAATAAGATATTGTGGAAAACCGAAATTGATTTGTAATGGTTGACTCGATTGATCTACTGGATTCGACATTGTTATTAGGTATCATTTATGTCTATTGATGAATTTTATTTTAATTAGTGCCGATTGATTAGTTTTTTAAATCCTTCACAAGGATTCCTTTAGTTTGAATTTTCTAGATCTGAAAATGTTACATAAGGGTAGAAGGCACGCCTGTAACTTTAAGTGGTATGGCGTTGGTTGGCCAACCAATTAAATGGGATTTGTTGGTTAGTAATACTACTACGGAATAGTTATGAGTTTAATTCATTACATTGGCTGCCTCTTTCTCTCTTTCTAGTGGGGTTTCTTGAGACTTCCCTCATGTTTTTATATTACATTCAACGATTATGTTTATATAATGTTTCTTTTATCAGCATGAGATAGTCTCTTATTGATGGAATTTATTTTTCAATATTACCGTGAATTTTTTCGAATATATTTTTATAGCCAAGGTTTATGTGGTTTGTCGTTGGTGACACTTGACATGGTACTTGTGTCATGGCCATGGTTATATTTTTATGACACGGTAATGTGTTATATGATTTTGAATGAGTGGTGTTTAACGGTCTTGACCACCAATCAGACAATCATGTCAAGATAGGTACAAGTTACAATACTTTGAGACACGTGGTCGGTAGTTAACCGATTTGGTTTTGTTTTATGCAAATGCTAGATATGTAGTTTTAATGTTCTTTATTTGGAAGTCATTTTTACAATGTACATTTCATCATATGTTTGTAATTTTGTATGCAAGTTTTGTGTACGGTAGCTATAATGGTGAGTGTTGGAAATTTTTTGCATAAATGAGATCATTTTTACATGGAAAGATACTTATACCATAAGACACCTTTGGACATACATGTTGACTTATACATGTGAAGGTTGAGGATATAACCATTGGGTGTTGAGGATATAACCATTGGGTGTAACCCAAAAGGTGGGACTTTTGGATTTAATCTAAATGGTGTAACCATTGGAAGCTAAATCTAGTAGTGTGAAATAAATGAAATGTAGTTTCATTGGAGGAAATAAAATGTGTAGAATGATTAGTTTCTACCGTTTTGATTACTTAGTTGTTCTAGACAACTACGACCCACAAGTTTAGTTCTAAATTAATTTTTAGAGGATTGGTTTATATGCTTGTAATTGGTATCCATAAGTTTTAATGGATACAAAGGCGCCTGATACATTAAGCATTAAAGTCATGGACAAAGAGTAAGTATACACTTTGTGGGGGGTTTCTCTCTTGAATTAAGTTTTTTTTTTTTATATTGAGATGGGATGACGTGGTATTTCATCACGGTTATTTCTCAATAAATCACTTATGAGAGAGTGTTGGTAGTTATGGTTGTGATGATAGTCCGGACATGAAAATCACATCATGAACTATGATAGTTTACAACTATGAAAAATATTGCCCTCGGGGCAATGGTAAATTCTTGCAAGGGTTATGATGTGGTAAACATCAATAGGGATGTGACTTAGCCCATATTATTTTGATCACTCCTAGTGGAAACTCGACTCACCGCTTGTTATATACTTCAAGTCTTGGGTTCAATGAGCAAAGTACACCATATGTTGTGATTGCAAGCACTTAATGAATTTATTATACATCCGAAGGTAAAATGTTTGGTACCTGTAATGTAGAAAAATAGGAGGCTGAGCTACTTAGCTCTTAATAGGGTTTTTAGTGTTTTTGTTGCAGGGACATTGATGAAATCCTACCTATGTGAGTGTGGAGGTGGTGCCGCTTCCTATAGGTCTCGGGGGCTTTGACTTTAAAGCACTCATGAAACAAAGATAAAGACCCAAGGCCAATCCACGGGTCGGCTTTTATGAATTACCTAAGGAGAAGAAATTTGTGCGTGAAACGTGTCCGGTTGGTCATTATAGGATCGCTGGTTAAAAGACAAGTCTACCATGCGTTCCGACTAACTTTGATGAATTTCACTAGGTGATGGTTAAAATCGTGAGATACCTTCATTTATGCACAAATTTTCCAAGTCAATCCAATTTTTATTTTCAATATCTTGAAAATGGTAGGGGATTGTTGGAACTTAACCAAGTTATATTTTCAATATTTTGAAAATGGTGGGGGATTGTTGGAACATTTCCAAAATATTTAATGAATATTAAATGTTGTAATTGGTGAACGGTTTTAATCCAATTGGTGTATTTATTCAGGTTAAATGAATAGATGCAACTGTTGGATTAAATGCAAGTGATGTGTCTATTCGATTTAAATGAATAGACGCGATCGAACCAAGAGGTATGACTATGGTTTGGGTTTAAACAAATAGATGTGACCATTGGCCAACGGTCACATCTATGCCTATATAAAGGCTTGGGATTCACCCAAAATAGATAGATGAAAACGCTATCAATCGCTCTCCCTCCCAGAACTCTCTCCCTTTATTCATTATTGGTGGCTCGCAAAATCCAGAGGTGTTCTAGTTCCTCTTCGTCTGTGCATGATGCAGTTGAACAAACAGTCAATTGGGACTGGACTTCATTGTATCATGGAGTCGAATTCGCCGGTAACCCGGTGCACACCAAATTCACTCGAATTGGTGGGGGCGAATATCGTCTTAAGGAAAGCGACATTGTAACGCGCCTTGAAGCAACCGATGTTTTCACTATTTTCATTCACCTCCATTGATTACACAATTTTTGCTCCAACACAACTCTCTGGTTCTTACAAGAAACCAAAGTGGTAGTTTGCGTAATTGCAGTTGCAAAGCTAACATTGAAGAAAGCTTTGTGCTTTCGATTCATTTTCGAGGTAGCAACCAAACACAAGAAAACATGTCATTTTTCCGACTCAAAACATTTTCTGCTTAAACAAGCAGGGGATAAGTGTCATACTTCCGTAGCTTCTATGAAATTCCAGTAATCTAGCAGTAATCACAAAATATGAGTATTAACGAGTATTAACTTATTTCCACATCAAACAATTACACACATGTAATTCAGTGAGAATTGTATTCATTGATACATTCACATCCAGAATCTCCTTCTGTTCGTATATAAGATGAATGAGAAGACTCAGGACCAAGCAAGGTTACAAGGCAACACTTTCTGTGGAATTTAGTTTCACCGGCCTAGTGATTGAAGTAGTAACTGTATAATGTATATAACTTAAAAGTAGCTCTATTTCAAATTTACCCTATCAAATGACACTGCCATGGAGCACAGTGTCGAGTTTGGTGAGTGAAGGCAACGTTTTTAGCAGCACCTCAGTGTTGCACCATCAGAACCAGTCTACGCGTTCTGTTGAAACCTTGGGCTGCTTCTTAGGCCTCTGGTAACGATTATTCTCAAATCTAGCTTTGATGATAAGCGAGTAAAGCAACTCCGCCTCAGCTGAGGTGTCATAAGGCTTATCCAAGATACTACAAAATCAAGCAACCGCATACGAAGAAGTCAGAAATTAGAGGTAATTAAGAGGCATTCCATCAAAAAGATGTTTTGATTGGCATGTGGAGCATGTCTACTACTAAGCTATTTTGATCAACGATGATGAATTCAACCACATGCCATAAAGCTCAGGTGTCAATGCAAGTTGAGCTTCTTTTTTTCATGCAAGTATGGAGCGCGGACTTTTGTCGGTTCTTATACACAAATTTTCCAAATTGGACAATCTCATGTCCAACATTTGAAAAGAAAATAAAAAAACTCAAACGACTGGGTAAAATCAAACATAAATAAATACTGCAATGGAAATTCCTGTAGAGTTGTATGATAATCGATACATTCAGCCATTAATCACAAAATCCCAACATTCCGCCTTGGTCTCACTTCCTTCCCTCCATATTCCTTGTCATTCAGAAATTTATTAGAAACTTTAGCACCAAATTGTTATCTGGGACATTTCTATATTGTTGGTAGGGGATGGCAAAATACCCTTTGAGCGCATTCCTTATTTTGGAATTTGGCATTGACTTCATGAGACGAGTTCTCGCTGTGAAGTCAAGTTCTGTAGATTGAATTCGACTGACACGTTCTGTAGTAGCTTGACCCTACATGTCTCAGGGAAACGGGATCTTTTGATGGCAGTCCGTGGAGGGAAAATGTCATTGCATCGAAAATCTCCGGGAAAATGAAAACTTTCTAGTTTTGGAAGGGATTCTTTTGTAAAAATCGATGAGACGAGAAAAGAACAAACATTCATTTCAGGAAATTTGAAATTTCAAAACTTAGTGGGGGCCTAGTGCCCCCGCAGTCCCTGTAGTCACTCTGCCCATGGTGTCACATTAGCTGAAACTTGCAACATTTTGAGATTCCCCTCTGTTATTTTTAAGTATAAACTCCTAACAGAGTTGACAAAATCTCCAAGAAAAAAGTGCAACTATGTTACTACCTGTCGAGTAACTCTTCTAGAATAACTCTTTGTGAAGGTGTCACATAATGAATGCAACTTCTTGGGCACTGACCGACTGCAAGCTGAACCCCGTTATCTTCCCCGTGTCCTGATTAAAATGCACAAAGACTTTTAGCTTTGGAAAAAGAAAACACTACAAGACCAAAGTTACAGTGGACGTCGTCGTCTCAGATGTTAGAACTATAGTGGCACATCTGTCATATCTTATCATCACCTATCGAGCTTCATCTCTCTTCCCTGCCTATTCTGTTTCATATGCAACTGACAAAAAGAAGCAATGAGGAACCTTGAGAAGTTGCACGTGCAGTTCCTGTTGAAGAAGCAAATCCGAAGGCATGAGGTGCTCTATCTACACATGAATACGGGCATCCTGGATACAATTTAAACAAAGGTAAGTCGGAAAAGGAAAAAATGTTTGCGAAACAATTTGTAGCCGTTGCAACATAGAACTCAAATCAACTCCACAAGCCTTAGTTCGTAGATCGTGGTGTCCACTATAGACCCTTGTTACTTATACACCTTAGTAAATACTTATCCAGAAAGCGAAGAGTAAAAGAAATGTTGGTCGTCCTTCGTTAATTATCAGATACAGTAGAAAATGGTATCATCCGATGGCTAAAAAACGTACACGCAGAGCCTGTTGCAAATATCATGTGTGATTGTCTGTAATATAGTTTCTCAATACTTTTTGAAGGATAAAGATAAAACAAAAATAATGCTTTTTCAAGGATAAAGATAGAAAAATAATAATTACACAAGGCCCCGAATTAATGTGCTTCCATTTTCGGATAAATATGATGATCATGTAATGCAAAAATGCGAGCCAAAAGTCATAAACAGTAAACAGGTTCATGAACATAAATTTTTTCAGTCCCAGCAAAGATGTGAAACAAGGAGTATCCTAAGGAGTTTTTATGCATAACAGAATTCAAGGTTCTCTTCATGCTTGATACTCTATCCTATTTTTTTTATTTTATTTCTGGTTGATAACTCTCCATTTCTACTTGATTTCATAACTTTGAAGCAAGTCAAACTGAGGAAAATTTACATCTATCGCAATACAAGATCTTCTCATAGAATTACACCACCTTTTCAATCATTGAAGCTAAATGTTTAAAGCAGAGGTGCCATGATGAAGATATTGGTACCTTTTCCAACACAAAGAACCTCGTTAACAAAAAGATCAAAAGCTTCACATTCTGGTTCTTCGAAGGGATCTAGACACTCCCTACAAATGCATATGACAGTTAGAATTGCATACGGAGATGTACATGATAAGCTATGGAAAGAAAGACAAAGGCTCAATCTATAAAATGGATAGCGGGTAATCAAGCGAGCCAACTCATATTGAATGAATTCTGTGCAGTAAAATGTAATAAATAGGATACACACGATTGAAAAGCAGAGAAAAAACGGCAAATATAGGAGGGAATACTATAAAACAACCCCCACCCTCCAGCAAAAAAAAAGGAGGAAATGAGCACTCAGTTACCTCTCAATGATCTCTGTTTTCGAATACTGGGATAAGATCTGCACAGAGTATCAGCACAGTGTTCACTAACCCTTCCAACATTCTTGAGTTTTACAATTTCGTATCGTAAAATTGGATTTCAAGAAACAATTGCCAATATAAGACAATAAATATAAAAGATACAGAAGAAAAAGGGAAGCTCGCCACAATGGCAATGGGTAACTTTAGGATTAGAAAATATAAACGACATAAGTAGCTCAAGCTACACAGCCTACACTCATAAAATTCTTATACTTGACAATGTCATAACCAGTGATAAAGTTCTTTAGCGGATCTTTAATGACTAAATTATTAGTTTGGATTGTACTGCATCTGTACCGGATCTTTTCCACTCTTTCCTTCTCTTATGAAATTTGAGTTGCTGTTATATGTGCACACCCTTAACGTACTGAATGACTCCCGCTTTTTGGTATTAAACCAAGAGTAATCATGCAACCTAAAAATTACTATAAACTGGTTGTCCAAGCACATGCAAAAAATTTCCTCGAGTCACTGCAACAACCAGAACACTTCGGTTCTCTGTAGAATGATATGGTTCGAAAAATAATTTTCAAAACTTTTCCAAGGAGGAAAATTTGTGTATTAGTTACGGTGTTTGGCTGATTCCTTGCAAAATTTTTCAAAAACCCAGATTTGCTATTTCAGGTAACACAAATCAATTTTAGAGAGAATTGCCTCTCTCTCCCTCTCCAGATGTATGAGAGCAATGCGACCTTACAACCATTTCTTTCAGCTGAAAACTGCCGTACGAAGAGCACAAAAGGGACCGACATCCTGAGACACACACACACACACACTGATTCAGGGAGCGCAAATCAATTTTAGAGAGCAATGCCTCTCTCTCTCTCTCTCTCTCTCTCTCTCAACAGTTGCAAGGTTGCATCTGGAAAATGACTTCTGGAGGAGTAAGCTATAAGTTGTTTAGCGTATTTGAGGTAAACTTTTTCGGAGAATGTTTTTCACTCCCTCATTTACAATAACAAAACCCATCTAAGTCTCCAATCATTGAGGGTACGGGCAGGGGATGATTAGAGACAGACCTAACCTTTGACAATATGCACATAGTGTCTGCTCTCAGAATACCACTGAAATAATGACCCCCCTAAACCTTCAAGAACCGAGGAGCTACAAGGACGTTTTGCTATAGACCTATGCCCCCAAATCAAAGCCGAAAGGCACCGAGGAGGGCAGGCCAAGAGACCCAAATCAATTTTTGTGCTCATTACCGTGCTTCCTTCATTCACGGTCTAGAGCATCTCACTAATGAAAACAATTTTTCACTCACATATTTCATGAATGCAATTCCCTTTTTCTCTGGAAAATGACTTTCTAGATGAGTAAGCCGTAAGTTGTTTTGTGTAGTTGAGTTAAAGTTTTTGAAGATAATTTTCACTACCCTATTTGATGAATGCAATTCCTTTTTTGTCTTCAGCGGATGAACTTACATAAAAGCCACCCATGTAAAGAGTGCATCAGTCAAAAGAGGGACTTCAATGTAACTTTCCATGCTGAAAGACGGAAAAAAATTGCATGATCAAATATGGGAGAATGATAGTCATATTTTCCTGTTAAATACTCTTGGGCCCTTGGCACTTTTGGGATGTCTAAACACCGGAAAGTACCAAATTACCAATAATTCTTTTTGGAAAACATATTTTATGTTAAAACAAATGGTGCCTTAAGAGAAGCCCCAAGAGGTACGAAGCCAAGAAGGTTTCATTTATGAGCCACTCGTACAGCACTTGACTGGCATACTAAGACTTTCTTGCTTGTTTGAGACCTTAAAGGCTTTCTTCAATTAGCGAAACAAGGGATGGGTTGGCCTAGGAAAGCAAACTGGACCCTATGGACTAATTCATCCTAGATGTCGCATACACCATACAAATGCTGAATCTACTCTGTACATCTCACTTGTTGTTCTGGTTCAATACTATAAGTTCACAGCAGCAAGGTTTCTTCTTCGTATTACAATCTATACACTTACTAATGTACGTTATGACAAAGGGGAATTAACAAGGAGCATAGATGAACTGGTATCCATTTGCAAAAAAGATGAATGCTTTCTGCCGTTAGATTTTACACCAATTTAGATCACCTCTCGTGCATGTTATTGTACATGTGTGTTACTCCACTCATGGTTAGGAAATCTATAAAGGAAAAAATAGGATCAATCATACATATTGTCAAAAAATGGGTGGAAAATAGCAGCCCTCTTGCAAAAATACATAGTAGTACCTGATAGGCCAAAATCACTTGCCGAATCATTGCATCTGAATCTTCCCCATCTTTTCTTACATCAGGATGAAACTTCTTTACCTATAGTAGTAAACAAGATCATAGTTTGTTCTTTCCAGTTATCAAATTCCAGTCTACTTCCACATCTATGAAAAACCCACTTCTTCAATTGTAACATTTTTACCCCTAAACCGTATAAAAAGGTCCAAAATCCAAACCGAAAAGCCCATGTCCGCATGTTTACAAATAAAAATTAGGGCATTTTATATTTTGAAAAAGCTTTTATGTTTGTTTCTTGAGAATTCTTATTTCTGATGTAGAAGTTTTCAACTTTTTACGGCAAAAACACTCCGAGTTTTTTTATTTATTTTAACAGCAGCTTAGTTACCATTCCACATCAATTGTAAACAAGTTTATGCACTCCTACTAAAATATACTAAAATTCTACAATCTAAAGCATTATCTGAAGCTATAATCTCAAAAGTTGTTCCCACGACTATCCCAAACGCCCCATATACGATTAACGAATTAGTTTCAGAAGGAAAAGAACACATTACTTTGGCTCGAAAAGCGGATTTGAGCTGAGCAGGAGAGCAATTTGGGGCGACACCGAGCACGTCGCAGGCTGAAGAAGTGGAAAGGATTTCATCCCTAATTCTGTATCTACAATACACTGTGAATGGAGATGTTGGAAAACTGACCGAGTTTTTCAAAGCCAGTGGGCTATTAGGCCAAGAGAAAAGTGATGTGGTGGGGAAGTTGCGAACTTTGGGGTAATGGGTGGCTTTACTGTATGGAGAAGACAGACATTCCATCTCTCTGAACACTCTCCTACCCCAAGCTGCGATTTGCAGTAGGCCGCTCCATTTAATGCTCACCTCATTTTATTCAAAAATTCGCATATCCAATTTATTAAAAAAATATATTATTACATTTTACAGTTTACACATTAATTTTTACCACTACGTTATACTTTCATATCAATTTTTACCTTCGCTATGCAAAATTATCCTCTATTTTATCCATTGACTCTTTATCAACTAACTTTTAAAACACATACTTGCTAAAGGACAGTTCAAAATTAAAATATCGACAGTAAAAGAGAGACTGAGGGAGTATTTGCGGCTCTTGGTAACTTCCACCAATAGGTGAAGGATAATTGTGCCGTTCAAAAAAAAAGGTGAAGGATAATTGTAACACAAAGACAAATAAGTTCAGATTTAACACATTTTATAGAAAAAAATACATTTTCCTCGGATATCGATACACCTTTGACACATTATTCAGATTCGTTTCGTATTTGATAAAATCTGACATGATTATTGTCACACCCTCGATTTTTTTACCATAATAATAATGTATTGTCCATTAATCGAACATCAATAATTTCACACGATACTCCCACTTGTGACTTGCCACGTGGCCCACGTCCAATTTCCATATTCAATAGTATTCCTTCCAAAAGAATTCAATGGATTACATATCAACGTGTTCCATGAGAATTAAAGTAGAGAATAATTAAGTTCATTACATTTTCCGAATCCAAAGATTAATAAGCAAAGTTACCCTCTCATCCTAGGAAATATATATTTATATTAAAATGAAAAGCGATTTTTGCCCCAGTTATATTTTTTTTGTCTCAGTCGTCATATTATATTTTATCCTTGTTTGCCAACTCTCTCTCTCGCTCTCTCTTTCTATACCATTTTCCTCCATGGCCTACCACACCCAAAATTTCAAACCACATTCTCTCTCTTCCCTTTTCGAAATTCAAACTACATTCTCTTTCACTACCTCATCTCCTTCCCCCTCTTTGAAATTCGAAGGACCATGGGTACAGGTATGGGCACATGCGTCGATTACTCAAGTCATGCCTTCAAGCACGAGTATGGGCATGCATTAGTGATTTTACAAAAGATGAACGAATGATTCTTTAGTGTAAAGATGTCATGCACTTCAATTCATGCCCCTAAATTTGTACTAGAAAATAAACGGTTGTGCATACACTTGTAAGTAGGAAAATCTTCTACTTATCTAAATGTATATGAGATGATGTGAGCACTAATTTAACAAGAAGTACGGAAGAAAGCAATGAAAGGAAAACGACAATATCACAATATACCATCATAAGTTGGAAACATTATACTCTCGTACGTAAACAATCTCATTCCATAGATATCAAACATATCGACAGAGTTTCATTCCTGTCATCCTATCATTTCAAGTTCAATGTGTTCATAAGATCAATATCCCGGTATTTTGGGTTCCGTAAACCCTTGTTGAGTCTTTTAGGTCTCGTGGAACCCCTCTTGAGTCTTATGAGTTCAAATTTCAAAAATCCAGCATGAGAAATCAAACAAGTATTGAGGAATTAGAAATCACAATGGGTATGAAGAATGACTCAACCGGAGGCCAAACGAGCACCAAACAAAGATCACAATTGCAAAAATGAATAGCAAAGTTTTCTGGATATCCGTTTGGATGAAAATGTCAGCGAGCACAGAATAAAGCAACAGACTTGTAGATTTTCAAGGGTTTCAACCAAATCATGGAAAAAGGTAGATTCAAAGCCAAAATCATGCATCAAACCAACTAAAAAACTTACAAAGAGTGAAAAGATCCCAACCTCAAAGATTTAAACTTCCCACAAGCTTTGAGCAAAACCCTAGATTCCTCCAAACCGAATCCCACCAAAATTTCGACTCCTCCAAGCTTTAGCGCGCAATTACCGAGTCTAGATGGCTTGAAAATGAAGGATTGAATGTTGATTTTTTGAGGGTTTGATAGGAATTTATGAGAGAGAGAGAGAGAGTAAATAACCCCAATTAAATTGAGAAGTGACTTTTAAAATTACGGGTCCTTACAACTATATTGTCAATCAGTCAAAATTTATGTATATTTTTAATTTTGCGTCAAACTTTTATGAATTATTGATATCTCTCGAGACTGCCAACATATTCACACAGTAAGTCCGATTTCTCCCTCCCCTCTCTCCTCATCTTGATTGACAAATCAGGTTCACACCAATTTTTTGATGCAATTTAATGGAACGTTTATTTCGGCATCCATTGGAAACCATCTATGCATAAAGTTGCCCCAGAACTCAGTAGCCAAATTCAAGGACGACGCTGATAGAGGATTTCATCGGAAGCAATGGAATTTGCAACATGAAAACCAAAATTAGGGTGCAATTGTCGTGACCTCGCTGCCGTAACTAAGAAAACGGTAGGGTTGTGATTCTCTCTGACAGACCGATGGGTCTAAGAGAAATTTGCACCCATTCACTTCAGGCATACAAGGAATTTTTGTTATGAAGACATGAAGACAGGATAAAAATGGCATTCTCTAATTCTCGCTGACTACTTATAATTGCTTGATTCCAAGTGAGTACATTCACCTTATCTGCTTCCTTTTTAATTTCATTTTTCTAGTTTCTCTACAGATTCCTGCCCATATTATTTCATTCCCTTTCCTTTCCTTTGGAGCATCACTAATGTATAGCCCTTAAAGAAATGAAAACCTTCATTGTGCATTCGCTGGCATCCCTATTGGGTTGCCTGCCCCGCATTTGCCAATCCTTTTGGAATTTGCAATATTTAAAAATTCCAATCTTGGTTTACACGTGATCACTTTATTGATAGAGATTACCTTTGCTTTCTTTAGGCAAATGGCCTTTGCCACTAATATTGACGGATTAACTCAGCTTGTGCGTTAAACCCTTCCATGACGTCATTGTCAAAGCACCAAATTCTACCGCAAATATTCAAGCTTAAATTAACTCAGCACCAAATTAACTCGGCTCCAAGAATTTTGTTACGGTGTTTATTAAAAAGCTTAAATTCTACCGCAAATATTCAAGAGGATAGATATAGGAGAACACTAACAAAATTGATATTAAAATGACTGTGATGACCTTTGTCAATAATATCTTTGCCAATGATAATTGCTTCTACACTAAAACATAAACTCCATTTTTTTTGTGATGGTTGATTTTGTTGTGGACATGGGTTGCATGGGTGCGCAAATATGGGGAAATGGAGTGCAAATATGGTGAAATGGGTTTAAAACCCTGGTGGATTATGTGCTAAAAAAATTGACGGAATGCTATGTAGCACAGACACCGACACAGATACGGATACAGACAAAGACACGGAAATTCAAAAAAAATGGACACGAACATGGCGGGGGACACGTCAAAAATAAATAATTAATTAATTATATACATAAATATATTATATATGTATGCAATAATAGTTTATATACCTAAATATATACACTTTTCTTTTGATATGTAAGATATTTACATTGTTATGCGCTACATATATACATGTAAGATATACACACACATCTGCGGAGATATATACAAGTACATACATACATATACACAAATATATGTATATACATCGAGAGAGAGGGAGGGAAAGATCGTGAGAGTCAAATTGTGTAGATATGGGACACGTGTGTCCTGCCAAAAAATAATTTAATTTAAGGGACACACCACATGGCGTGTCCAATACATGTCCCCAAGTGTCCTCCGAGTGTCCCCATGTCTCATATGGGGACATGGCGACCTCTAGAAGTGTCGGTGCAACATAGACATGATGACACCATTTGGTAGACACGAAATGGCGTGAGTTCCAAAGGTTGAGATTAACCGGTCGGTGTTTGCCCTAAACTAATTTCTAAGAACATTGAGGGAGAAAGTGTCACAAAGAAATTTTCTCTTAAAATTACCAAATGAAAATTAGGAGACATTTTAATTGTTATTTTCTTCAAGTCATTTTGTTTCTAGGATTAAAGTTGCATATGATCTAACAAATTGTGATGCACGTCACCATGTTTCATTTCGAAATCAATGTTATTATATTTTGGAAGTCAAGAGACATTTTGGCAATTCTCGGCAATAGGAAGAGAAGATGCTGCCTATCATTCTTTAGGTTTGGCAGTTGTATGACACTTAATCAATCTCAATGGAGAAGCTCAGCTGGCTTACTATTAGAAAGAGAACTCCAAGTTGTGAGTCTATTACAGTACGCCGCCCATGCATTAAGGTGATTTTGCATGGCTGCGGTGAGACCTTTCCCACCCTTTATGCTAGAAGAACATTGGCCTCCTCCCTCTCTAATTTTCCTGGAGGGTGAAATAGACAATATAGGTCATGGCACAACTACTCATGGTCGGATAGAAGCTTTATATTCGGCTCTCCACAACCCAGATTTCATGAACTATTCACTTTGTCATTTAAGCATCAAACTAAGCATGTTTCATTGTTAAATGATTAGAGTACTTGCAATCTACCAAAAAGAACCAAGACTAGAGTGATTGGGTTGATCCATATATTGTAAAAGGAACTTGCATTGGTTGTGCATGATAGTCTCTGCATAGGAGTGAAAATATGCTATGATAACTTCAATATTAACCGTTAAGGAACTGTTTTTCTTATCTCAAGTTTTACCTGTTGTGTGGGGTGTCTTTACCATAGTTTCTTGTTCTCTTGCTCCAAATATGAATTGATAGCCAAAATTTTAAGAAATGGCTTGGTAGTGATTAACTTGACTCAATCTGTAAACATGTTGCTATGGCATTTGTGTCGTCATAAAATCTATATGGATGGGAATATCATCCAATCTTATCTTTTGTCAAAAGATCTGCATATCTTCATTAGATAAAATTGATAGTGCAATTGATTAGTTTTATCTTTCTGAAGCCTAAATATTTTATTCTGAAAGTAATGCTACTTGCTTTGTCCAGTCATTTGACTTTTTTTCATTTTCTTTGTGAAACTTAGATGTTGAATTGATATCTGAGTCTCCCAAAAACTGATAAAAGAAATGTTTCACTTGGAGCTCCTTTCTGCTTTATTTATTGTTTCATGGTAAAAAGATTGAGTTTCTTTCACTTCATTCAATCCACCAACTCCATTAGACTTAATTTGAGGCTCATCGTGGTTGTTCCTTTGTAGAACTTAGTTTGGTGACAGCTTTTGATTAAGACTTAAGAGGTACTGTGAATGATGGGCCAAAGAATGATTTTTGTAGCCGTCACCGATGAAAACTTTAGCAATTCGATGATTGAAGGCATAGAGGTAAGGTATGAGGGTAGGAATATTTTTGGTAACCACAACAAGCGGGTGAAAATGATGAGCATCAATCCCTTGACTCGATCTGTACCTTTAGTATTGTCGAACACATCATAAACACGACCACGACGAGTATTGAATACCCTTGTCTCTCTTGCTAATAGAGTTTTTTATGCAACCTACTAGAGGGTTCGGATACAAAGAGAGGGCCAAAGCATGATTTCTGTATCCGTCACCAATAAAAAGTTAAGCATTTCGATGATTGAAGGCATAAAGGTAATCACGTGGAAAGGCTTTTTATTACTCTTTGATAACCAGAAAGGGCAGTGAAAATGATGAGCCCTCATCAATCCCTTGACTCGATCTTTACCATTAGTATTGTCAATCACATCATAACCACGACCACAGGGATATTGAGGATCCTCGTTTCTTTTGCTAATTGACCTTTTTATGTAACGTACTAGAGGCCTAGGATACAAAGAGAAGCTGTGCACTAAACGTGATATCGACAAACAAGAAGAATGACAAAAAGAGTCAAGGATACAATGTGGTTAGGTTGTGAGACTCTACAACTGCAAAGGGGACCCAGGTCTAGGTGTTGAATCACATGGACCAAAGGTGGGCTGAAAGCCCAACCCAGTTGGTAAGGGGTTGTTTCCTGGGTTATCTAAAAATAGTTCTGCTAAGGGGAGTGGATGACAACTACTTTTTCTTTCTTCTTTTGAATGCATCAATCCCCATTTGATGCTTCTTCTATCTTCCTACATGGAGATTCATTTTCCTTTTCCATTCATGTTTAGGAGGCTTAGGCTGACTCTAAATCGTAGTGTCTTATGAGTATCAAAGTTCTTGCATTTTATTGGTTGCCAAAGTTTTTTTTGATCAATTGTTAGGGGCAATTGTTCTAGGTAATATAGAAATCTACAGTATTTAATCTCACATTGTAAAACCTTTGCCCTTTAACACTTTCCTCGCTAATACTGTCCAACCTTTTCTAAGCACCTGCTATTCGCTTCAATCGGTAACCTATTCCAGAGTTCATATGTCTTTCTCACCATGGGCAGGGGACTTGCTCTCTAGCTGGTGAAAAGTCGAATAGCCAACCTTGGCCTGTTCTACTTTTCATTTCCCTTAGGTTCAGTTGAGTTAAGGACAGCTTTAAGGGTATTTGCATGGGTATCACAGTTGGGGCATCTTCACAGGGTCCAAGTAGTTCCTATTTTCATCTCATCTTCCCATAAAAGTTTTTTCTTGATTAAATTATATATATTCTTGTTATATGAAGCAGCAATACAAACTCTCACTTTGACCGAATTCTACATGTCAAGTCCAGTTTTCTTTATCCAATGTTCCTATTAGTTTGTCATAGTCATTTGATTGCGATGCTAGCGCTCTCTTTGCGGGTTGTTTTCTTCCAAGAGCCGTGCGGTAGAGTTCTATAACTTGGGGACGATGCTCTACTAATTGTTGTACTATAGAAGTTTGGTAACCCTGTCGCCCTCCAAATAAAATGATATTCAAGAAATTGAACCAATGTTTTGTCTCCATTTTCATGTCATTCCAGATGTAGAGGTAACATTAAATGGAATCTATTTGAGAAGTAATTTTTCCTCTCTATCGCTATGCTCTTTTTTCTTTTCTTTTTTTGAATTTTACTTTATTTGATTTGTCATAGCTTTTTATTTTTTACACTCCTTTTCTAATCATGTGGAAAATCACTTCAAATCCAAGTCAATTCTTTTTACATATCGTGCATGAAAAAGATTCCATCATAGACGAGCTAAATCGTTAGTAATCTGCTTTACTTAAAATCATCTTTGTACAATAACGAAAAAGCTACGAACACTGATGGATGTATTCAGATCCCTACACAGATGTCTTCAGAACCATCCGAAGTGACGTCCGCATCTACCGAGGGCGAACCATGTGCATCAGAAGGTTTTAAATACGTTCGCATCTCAATCTGCACATTCTCCAGTGTCTATGTCATTGCTCGTAAAATCTAGAACTGGAACTCTCCACGTGCATCGAACGTTCACCACAGCTAGTAAATATAATAAGATGTTGGAACTATGTGGATGAGTACTCTGCCTTCTGCATGATGGATGAGTATTATGGCCCGACAGATATCAACACAAATAGGATGTTTATTAAGGAGCCAACAAAATTGACAGCTTATTAGTCAAGTTTGTTTCTGAAAATGAGATAAAGCGAGTCAAAGGGACGAGAAAATTTAGCAAGGAGATTTGTGGTTATAGATAACAACCAGGAGAGGGTCAAAATGTACAACTGTACCATCGCCAAATATTGTTCATTCTCTTTGCAAATTCTCCTCCATCCTGAATTGCCAACCTCCTCGATCCACTTTTCATCCCGCCTCAGATTTTGCAAAAATGATTCCGAATTGCCATTGCAGCATCCATCAAATCGTTATCCTTGTTCTAACCCTCTTCGTAATCCACCTTCCCTCAAATGTCGACGCTGAAATCAAATCTGTAACGATCTCTTTTGACTCCCGCCCCACCATCATCTTCACCGACTTTTGTTTCAGAGACAACGGCTATGTCTCGATTGCCATCTCCAACGTTTCTGTCAGCACCACCTCCACGATCCCAACAAACAATTCACGTCTTAGTTTCTTGCTCGTTGGAATAGATGTTATGCTATATTACTTCGCGATATATCCTGAAGAAGATGGCAAGATATGCATTGCTGAAGATACCGGAATAGTCCCTGACGCCTTTCATACCATAGCCAGATTTGACGAACTCTCTCGCGAATCCTCTCTCAAGAGAACCTTACCCGTCCCCAAGGCTGATCGTTATGGCATCTATTTTTCTAATTGCGAGCCAAACTCCTCTGTATCAATGAACCTTGTTATTGAAACCTACAATCTTAATAACGATACAACGAAAGACTATCTTGGCATAGGTGATGCAGAAAAACCAAAGGTCTACCTTCGATTTTCGGCTGTTTATGTTCTGTTTATAGCAATATGGTTTCACACATGCTACGTGAACAAAGAATTTGTTCATAAAGTTCACTGGGTGATGGCTGTGCTGCTTCTTTCCAAGGCCTTGAATTTGTTGTGCGCGGCAGAAGATAAGTATTACACCAAAATCACAGGTACACCTCACGGTTGGGACGTGATGTTTTATACGTTTTACTTTATTCGGGCTTTGTTGTTCCTAACAGTAATCATGTTGACCGGGAGCGGTTGGTCGTTTCTAAGACCGTACTTGCAAACGACACAGAAGCTGGTATTGGCGATCGGTATATCACTTCAGATAATAGCCAACGTTTCTTACATTTACGTCAACGACAACGGGCCTTTTAAGAAAAACTACACATATTGGAATACAGCGTTCGTTCTTCTCGATGCGTTCGGATTCTCCGTGGTTATAGTCCCGACGATTATGTCTATAAGATCGCTAAAGGAATCTGCAAAGGCAGATGGGACTGCTGCAAGAACATTGGTAAGGATGACACTTTTGAGAGATTTCCTTGTGTGTGCGGGTATATATTGGTATCTGACGAGAACAATGAAATATATCATTTGGTACGATGATTGTTTTTCGGGTTCGTGGACGGATGCATGGGTGGAGACATTCACTATTATCTTCTACATTGCCATGTTTTACCTCTTTCGACCGAAGGACGAAAATGAGTATGTTGTTGTTCAAGCTGAAGAGGTTGCTCTGGCTACCATTCAGAGAGAGTTCCAAAATATTTGAAGTGCGTCGGTTCGGGGAGGAATATTAACCATGTTGTTTGTGTGATATTTTTTGGATGCTTCAATTTATGGAATTACGGAGAAAGTGTTTTCTCATTAAAGATGGGCAAATTGACACAGAATCAATTTCTCTTTTTATACATCTTGCACTCTATTTTTTTCTTTATTAATGTTGCCTGATATAAGACGAATTTTTTTCTGATTTCTGTTCTTTTCCATCAGCAAATTCTCTGTAAATTCCAAATAAAAAACAGCATAAGAACAAATGTCTCCAAGAAACCAAAACCAAAAATGATATTTTCTCTGTTTTTTATTTTTCTGTCGTTTTTGTGTTCATGCGGCATTGCTCCTTTATGTATTTCGCGTGTTTGTGTAATGCTGCTTAACTATCTTCGTGATGTAGCGGCATCATTGATCTGGTGAATTTATCGCGTTTGATTGAGTTAGTAAACATGGTATATTTGGTAAATCTTGATTTATCTATTTTTTGCCAAAGTTTTCAAAATTATGGAAGACGTTATAGATCAGAAAATATAAGTAATTAAGAAGAGAAGCGCGTGCCAAAAACGGCCAAGAAGTTTTTAAAGGTATAAAGTGATTCTAGGAAGCATGGTCGGTTTTCAAAATAAACGTGATATAGCTTCCCGTGAATTTGTGTATCAAATATTCATATTCAATTTAATACATGTGTTAGCAGTTGAATAAACTCACTCAAGAAATTATTCCTTTAATAAGGAAAAATACCATTAGACTATTTTCAGGGCCGGCCCAGGCCCAAGGCCCACAAGGCCTGGGCCTAGGGCACACCAAAAATGGCTCAAATTTGGGGCACTCCAACATTTGGTACAAATGGGCTTGACTAGAACACTTTTTTGGGCCAAATAAAGAAAAAATCCACTATTAGTTATAAAAGAGTCCAACCATTGTGACCCAACATTTAAAAGAAGCCCTCTAAAATTGGGTGTAGCCCATATAACTCGCCCCAATCCGTAATAGTGGATTTTTTAAAAAATCAGTCAAGCCTGATTGAAACCTCCTGGAGGCCCACTAGAACCCCAAATAGTGGATACACCCAATTTTAGAAATTGGGAATCCTTGGACTAACAAGCGGCAATACTAAGTGCTGCTATATTGTCTTTTCACAGGGATTGTTGTAGGACTAATAAACTAGGAATTAGGATTCTGGATTAGGAATTAGGATTCTAGGAACTACGAAAATCTATTAATCTATTTTATATTAATAGATTAACACATGACGAAGTAATTATGTAGTAATTTTCTCATCTTCTTGTTAGAGTTTCGAGTAGGTTTGTATTTGGGATTTCTAAATTGATACAAGTTCTTGAGTTTTTCCAAGTAACCAAAAAGTTGTTGATCAAATTTCACTATTTTCTAGCAGATAAAGTCGTAATATTAATTCCAGCATATCAAATTTCTTACTTATTATAAGTAGTTAAATGAGCCATTTTGACTCAAATTTTTTAAAGGAAACTGAAAGAACATATTTGGGTAACACTAAGGTTTAAAAAGACACAGGACTGGAAATGCTCTAAATCATTGTTAAATTTAGCTTGTATTAATTCCCTTTTGGACGGGAGATTGTAGTAACAAAAACGCAGAAAGTTCGGTTGAGGAACACGAAAATTTTTAGGGCACATTTTTTTAATTAGGCCTAGGGCTCCCAAATACCTTGGGCCGGCCCTGACTATTTTGCAGAGTTTATAAGAAACTTGATGGAAAGAAAGTGCATCGGAATTAGGAATAAGGGAGCTTTTTAAATTTCGTTTATCGCAGACCAAATGTAAGGAAAAAAAGAAAGGTTGCGTTTCCTTGTGAAAATCTTACCTATGGAAGCTACAAGTATTCATCAATTAACTTGAAGAATTTCTTGAAGAAAGATTAATTAAATGGAAGCTACAAGTATTCATCAATTAACTTGAAGAATTTCTAAAATTTTGGGGATAATCCTCCCCACAGATCAGAGGTGAGATATCAGATATATCTCGAGATATTCGAATTGCAGTTATCATTGCCCAATGAAGACATTTTAATTGTCAAATCATGCATTATGCTAGGTGATTCTTCATTGCACCTCGAGCACCGCCACGTAATTCACGTGATTCTTTATGAACCTTGTCCATCACGCATTTGTGGGCTCTACTACAAAGTCTGTGGCTCTCACACATTTTCCTAGGAGCAAATAATAATTTTCCCGCATTGACAGACCTTCTAACCAAAAGTCGATAATAGATATAGATAAATAAATGAGAGTATGATATATTATATATAATAAGTAGTTAAATCCATCATGATTATCTGTGTCCATCATGATCATCTCTGTAAGTGATTGAATCTGCTTAGAATTTTGCTTAGATGATATACACAAAGGATAATTAATGTGCAAAAACCGACTCCGGAAAGATCTCCTACATTCTTGTTGCTAGCTGCTAACAACTTGATTTAAAAAAACAAACCAAAAAAACAGGAATAATTAGTCATAAATACACAATATTTTGCCTATTTAAAGGAAAGGACAAGGAACATTTGCAATCAAACATAAAGACAAGGAACATTTGCAATCAAACCTAAAGACACAATATTTTGTCTATTTAAAGGGAATGACAAGGAACATTAATTTGCAATCAAACATAAAGACAAGGAACATTTGTAATAAAACACAAAGACACAATAAGTGGCCCTATTAATTATGCCATTATAAATGATCAACTTCAGACCCTAAATCATGACAGGGACTTGGGCATTGCTTATGAAAGTCCTATTGACTGTAACGAGAAGGATTATATACGTTGGAAGAATTGCATGCAGCGTGATTTCACGATAAACGGGTTGCTACTTTGACCCTTATAGCATCAAAATTCAGATTGTTATTTTGAGTGTAATCTGACTGCACTTTTTTTCGATATTAACTTCTCTGGTCTGTAAATATATGGGGTTTTTTTTTTTTACTTTGTTATAATGTTTAGTGAGTTGTCACTAGTTTCAGGAGTTGACTAATTCGTCATTTTTAAAAAAATTTGTACAAAATTAAAACTTTTAAAAATTAGTGAAATGTCACTAACTTTTTGGGTCGCCGGAATGTCAGAGGTGGGGTGGTAGTCAGAGGTAGAAGTTTTTTTTTTTTTTTAATTTCCTATACGAAATTACAAGTTTTAAAAATTAGTGAGATGTTACTAATTCTTTGGGTCGCGGGAAGTGGTTGGCGGGAAGTGGGGTGGTGGCCGGCCGGATGTGGGATGGTGATTTTTTTGAATTATATGTTCGAGAATAGAATTTTTAAAAATTAGTGACATCTCACTAATTTTTTTGAGTTGCCAAAAGTGGTCGGCCAAGAGGTGGGGTGGTGGTCCGCGGGATGTGGGGCAGTGATTTTTTTGAATTTTATGTTCGAAATTAGAATTTTTAAAAATTAGTGAGATCTCACTAATTTTTTTGATTGGCAGAAGTCGTCGGCCAAGAGGTGGGGTGGTGGTTGGCTGGAGGTTGGGTGGTGAATTTTCTGAATTCTATGTTCGACATTAGAATTTTTAAAAATTAGTGACATCTCACTAATTTTTTGGTCACCGGAAATGGACGACCAAAGGTGGGGTGGTGGTCGGCCGGATGTGGAGTGGTGATTTTTTTGAATTATATGTTTGAAATTAGATTTTTTTAAAATTAGTGACATCTCACTAATTTTTTTAGTTGCCAGAAGTGGTCGGCCAAGAGGTGGGGTGGTGGCCAGCCGGAGGTTGGGTGGTGATTTTTCTGAATTTTATGTTCGGAATTAAAAAATTTAAAAATTAGTGGCAGCTTACTAATTTTTTTGGTCGCCGGAAGTGGTTGGCCAGAGGTGGAGTGGTGGTCGGCCGGATGTGGGGTGGTGATTTTTTTGAATTATATGTTCTAAATTAGAATTTTTAATAATTAGTAACATCTCACTAATTTTTTTGGTCACCGGAAGTGGTCGGCCAAGAGGTGGGGTGGTGGTCGGCCAGAGGTTGGGTGGTGATTTTTCTAATTTTATGTTCGAAATTAGAATTTTTAAAAATTAGTGACATCTCACTAATTTCTTTGGTCGCCGGAAGTGGTCGACCGGAGGTGGGATGGTGGTCGGCTGGATTGGGTGGTGATTTTTTTAATTTTATGTTCGAAATTAGAACTTTTAAAAATTAGTAACATTTTACTAATTTTTTTTGTCTTTATGTTCGATTGCAAAAGTTCCTTGTCCTTCCATTTAAAAATGTCAAATGTTTTTTGTTTCTATGTTCGATTTCAAAAGTTCCTTGTCCTTCCCTTTAAAAAGGCCAAATGTTTTGGATTTTTGACTAAGTGGCCCAAAAAACAGCTAGTGACTTTTTTAGGCCATTCGATGTACATCAGTGGGGAATTAGCGGGAGAGTTAGTGAAATAGTGCAGAGGTGGTCTAGAAGCTATCCATAGCCCTAAACCCTAAACGCCTCTGCCGGGACTGAAACCCTGGTCTTCCTAGCTTGTGGGAGAACCATGAGATAACCGCTAGCTAGGCTAGTGACTTGGTAGTGAGTGGGAGAAGTCCAGCTCCTAAAAAATAGAAAATTGTTGGTGACTCTCACGTCTCAACATTGTATTCTTTCTCTACTACAAAAATGGTTGAAGATGACACTAAAAATTGAAATAATGACAGTCGTCTTTGTAAAACTGTCATCGAAAATATGAGGGTAGAGTTTTATGTCAGTGTATCCTAAACACTGTCATCTTTGCGATATGAGATGACGGTTTAGAATAAAAGTTACATTATTATATCCTTCTTTAATGTCAGTTTTTGCTTAAAACCGATGTTAAAACAAGGTGCTTCCAGAAGCCCATGTGAAAAACCTTTTAATGTCAGTTTTCCTTAAAAGCGACATTGAAACTAAGCCCTTTTAATGTCAGTTTTAATTAAAACCAATAGTGAAGTTGATCATAAAAAATGATGGTCAAAAAGCGTCATTAAACGTATAAAACCGTCATCTTATATCAGTCTAAGGTATCCAAAACTGACATTAAAAGTGCTCAGCTTAAATTTTTTTGAAAATATAGTATAAATATTTTTGTTGGTCTTTTTGTCAACAATAAGCGGGCTAGCTTAGTTGGTAACACACCCGTGAGTATGAGTTGGAGTCCTGGGCCAGGCAAATATTAGCTTGTCAAACAAGTGCTATGTAAGCACCACAGGGGCGCCACTTAAGCTCCACAGGGCGGCCACGCAGAGCGCCAGAGCCACGTGTTCGAACTAGAATTGTTTTTTTTTTTTAATTGTTTTTTGGAATGGAGGATAGATAAGATGATGGTTTAAAACCGTCATCGTTTATTACAAAGATGAAAGGTTTACATCGTCATCTTATATGTTTCAATGATGTTTTTTGACTATCATAATAAATCTAGACTTTTAATGACACCTAACTGTCATCTTTTGTGTTTAATGACACTATTTTACTGTCATGGTTTAAGGTTTTTGTAGTAGTGGAAAGCATTGAAAACCTTAGCAAAAACTGCATCTGTTAGTATTATTGGTATTTTTCAGATTCCAACAAACCATTGCATTCTTTCTCTCTACAAAGTCCAGCTTTCGTTGATTCCCTCTCCCACCTTCCCCATTTGCCCATTGGAACCGTGTGCAGGCTTCTCCCAAAACAAACCATGGTGGGCACTTTGGGCAACATTTGCAAAAGCATTGAAAACCTCAGCAAAAACTGCATCTGTTAGTATTATTGATCTTTTCCGGATTCCGACAAACCATTGGAGTATATACTTTTATCTTTTTTTCATTTGAGTTTGGGAGGTAGCTTAGCTGATTGAGTCTAGCTAGAATAAAAGACACATGCATAACATACAGTTATATCATGCAATCATTGCCCATAATAGATTCTCATCAAAAACCGGATAAAATTGATTAATAATTAACTAATTAAAATACTAATCCATTACATAAAAACATGACTTTTAATATAAGTTTCTAACAATCTCCCACTTAGACTCAAAACCATGTCATATTCTGAGGGCCCTCTGCCTCGATTACACAAGAGCTAATAGTCTTGTTTATTCTTATTCCAGCTCAGTAATTCAATTCTAATATCCTTTTTGCATGCGGTGGGATAATTCGACTGAACTTGAGATACCAAGCTTTGATCGGGCACATTTCATGATTATGTTTGAGTTCAACTGTATTCAACATCCACTTCCCATCAATTTGCAATGACATAATAATTAACGCTTAACATCCTATTTTTGCTGTTGGACGAGATCTCACTGGGTTAGGTGCCTTCGTTCTCAGCTTTCCACCCCTATGACAAGAGACCCCTATGACAAGAGTAGGTTATATTTGTCCTTTGTCCATCCTCACTCTTCTTGGAGGTTCTTCTAATGACACCAAAGCCTTGCACTCTAGCATAACTAACATAATAGTTGCGAGTTTCATTCTCTTAATCAAAGGATATTCCAACCTTAGGTTCCCCTATATCCCTCAAATTTTGATCTTCCTTGTTGGATAAATCCTCACAATCTATTCCCAGAATATGTTCAATGTCATCTCCATCAAATTCGGGTGATATTTCTGAAGCTTCCATGATTCTACACACAAGTATGAAGTAACTGTCAACTTAACGTTAAATTTGTATCTCCCCTATCATAAGCCAAATTAAAGTAATGTGCCAACACTCTGTCCAACATTCTTTCATTGCAAAACAAAAAAATTCTTTTTGACTAGTGCATCAGCTTTCTGGGGGTAAAAAATAGATTAAGAAAAAGTTATAAATTATACATAGTAAATGGGGCCACCTGATACTTAATTACTTATATAGTAATAGTGCATTAGTCTTTTGTCCCATATTCTTTTTTTGTGGGGTTCAAATGTCCTATAGTCAAGCGTAGTGGGACAGTGCTTTCCATTTGTTCTCTTTGCAGTTCGACAGCTAACCGAAACAGGGGTATACACATACAGAATATATACATGCTTCTGTTTGTAAATTTATACCTTCCTTCTAGATAGATAACAAAATATATACGTGGAAAATTTGAATCTTCCTTCTAAGTAGATAACAGAGACAAATGTTGTGGAGAGAGCCGTGTCAGCGAGAGGTGTACATAGTGGCGGTGGTGTAGACGAAGGAGGATTGGCAACCGAGAAAGAGAGAAGATGAGAACAAAATTGGGTTTTGTTGAGATATATATATATATATATATATGACAGTCGGGAGAGAGGCCGGTGGAGTTTGGCGGTGGTGGTGGTGGGCGGTGGTCGGGAAAATGTGGAGTGGTGGCGTACTGGCGTTGACGATGACTTTTTGTAGAGGACAATTCCTTTTGGGAGGGAAGAGAGGAGTTTTAGATCTCAATTCTCCGGGGGGAAAATTGGGACTAAAAATTTGAACAAAAAAGAAGAGGAGTTGGGTCCAGTTTGCCAACTCACTAGCCACATCAGATCTGTACATTCTCTGGACAATAATTCTATACCCATAGCATTATCCTTGGGGTAGCGCATTTTGGGAGTGCTACTGCCGCGTTATACACCTGCGCGGTACAGGGGTAGCGCCACATGGAAAATACTGCTAATCAAAGCAGCGCACTTTTGAAAAGGCATTTTTGAGTATTTTTAGAAATAGTTTGAGACACATAGTATTCCGACAAATCATATAAAAAATAAAATTAATTTGAAAAAAAACTCTGAACTCTTAATTCACGCTGCTCTCTCTCTCTCTCACTCTCTCTCTCTCTCAATGGAATGATGATAAAAACCCTACCTCACTTTGTCCTATAAAACTGGCGACGTACAAAAACCACTCCACTCAAATTGCACATGCACACCAAAAAAATTACTAAGTCAACCCATCTAGCAAATCAAATTGTCAGTCTAACCTACATAAAAAAAGGCGGCCCAATAATATAACCAACACAAACATATACACAATTAAATTAGGTCAACATTATTCCTAAAAGTAAAATATAAGTTATTCAAGTTTAGAAGAATTTTCAAAATAAATGTAGTACACAAGAAACAATATTTTTCTATTAAAAAGAAGTTTTAAAACAAAAAAATGGAACCGTTAATTACTGAGAACAAAAATATATATTTTTTAAAAAGAAAAAAGTCGAGATGTCACAAATCTTGCTCAAAGTGCATATGCTCTTTCTTTCATTTATTCACGAAAGTGTCAATTTGAATTATCAGGTCCCACAATGAAACAGATAAAAATAAAGGGGCATGCTAAATTATAGCAAAAGCTATATATCATGCTAAATTTGGTCAACATATACCTATAAGTAAATATAGCATGTGTTTTACGTCATTATTGAAGAAAGAAATTAAAAACTTTGTACTATGATATAGTTAGCATTACATATAACATGCTACTGGATATTCTTGTCAAATTGTTACTCCCTCCATCCCTTTTTAAGTGTGTTACTTCGTAAATCCAACTTATTAAAGAAATATCATCATTACACCTTTCACATCAACTTTTTCCTCCACTCTTCATTTTTCAGTTCAACTTTTACGTCTATTTCCAAAAATATCCTCCACTTTTACCCATTAACTCTTTACCCACTAACTTTTCAAAAGGGCAAAATGATAATTGTACAAACTTTTACCCATTAACTTTTCAAACCACACACTTATTAAGGGACAGCCCAAAATGAAAATGTGTACACTTAAAAAGGGATGGAGGGAGTAATTGATTACACAATCCTACTCGCCCAACTTCAAGTGATGAGGATTAGCACGTGTTTATGGAAGGAAATGCTCGTGCTCAAAGACAGAGCCACCAGTTGATTAGTGTTGGCCTTGGCCTCTGCCCAATTGAAATTTTCACTGCCAATTACTTTTTCTTAAAATGTTGGAACTTCTAGTGGGCCCCACCCCAACCAAAACTAGATGCTTTGGTTGTGTTCATCGAGAAGGAAATTTCCTCAAAAATAAGTTCTAACTTAATCATAAATGACTTTCGAGTAAAAGGAGTGTCGCATTCCATTATGATTCATGGTTGAGGTAACGCATTGTGATAATTTTTTTAACTTCCTAGTTGCTTTTGATTTATTAAGAGCAATTAGATTTTGTGTTTTGTATCGGACTATCGGGTACTACTAAGACATTTAAATGTTTCAGACTCTTGAACCTTGAATTTTTAAAATCTTGTTGTTTATGTTGCAACCCATTTAGATTTGAAATCCTGGTTCCATCCTTGCTAGTGCAAACGCGCTTGCAAATTTTGGGCAACACACAACGATATGTCTTGGTTTATTTTTCTTCTATAGCTTGACCTCTATCCCATGGTTCGATATTATCGAATCATCTCTCTTCTTTCACACATCTCTCTCGCACTCCATCTTCTTCCCACGCCACTAGGTGAGCCTCTATGTATCCTGGAACATACTTGTGAGGTGATAAGGTCCATTTGGGAAAACGAGTTTGTAGTACTTTGTTGGAAATCTGTGATGGGCGGGAAGGACATAACACACAATATGTGATAAAATGCTTTCAATTATCTTTATCACACGTGACTACTCCATGGTAGTTCATTCACTCTACTCAACTCCACTCTTTCACTCTTTTTTTTTTTCTCTACTTTCCATCACACTTTTATCAATAGATTAAATAGGTATTTATATGTTTCTAGTTACATGAACCTAGCCAAGAACATGAATATCTACATCGTGACCCTTCATCTCCATACATGAATACTTCAAGAGACTATTCAACTACATACATCAATCACATCATTCATGTATTATGTGTCTACACAACTCTGTAGAATTCACAATTTCCTAAAAATCAAGTTTACTTTCCAACATCCCCCCTTAAACTTGATTTTTCATTAAAATTCTATGCAGCTAAAAGAAACCTTCATCTCCCTTAGTAGCAATAGTCTTCTTGACCCACTCCATGGATGTGAGAACCTTCAATTTGACCTTTCTATAAAAACTTACAGATTTTTTCCTTAAATGTTTGCGCACGGCCTTCAAATGAACATCTTCTAGTTTTTCCTTCACACGGACATTGCATCGGTCTCCATTCTTGAACTATTCATGGTTCTTGGATTTCATATATCTCCAATCTTTGTGGATCAAAAAACTCATCCATATCTACCCAACTAGTTTCAAATGCACAATTCTCCAAATTAGTCTGTGAATTGAAACAGCTAGGAATCTTACCCTCGTGACTTCCATTCTCACACTTTAGTAGAGTGATTTTGCAAACAAATTCACATGGCTGAAGTCCATAATCCTTGACCCTATTGGACTTACCAACTTCGATTTTGTCATAAAAAATTTCTTGAATCTCCTCATTTCCTTTAATCTTCCAGATTTCCACTTCCTTCCTTTGATCATTTTGAACTCTGCCACTGATTCCACAATTTCAACTTCTTTTTCTTCTGTTGATTCCACAATTTCACCATTCATTTGATCTTCAAGCCTGATTTGCTTGGCTACATTTCCTTCAACTTTATCATCATCAAATTGATTCACTTCTGGATTAGGTTCCCCAACACCTTGTGTTACATCTTCTAGAAACTCATCTTCTTCAAAGCATTGAAGTCAATACTCCTTGGCTAATGATTTTCCTCCACAATTAGAGGTGATGCAATCAAGCATCTTCCAAGCTTGACATGCAGATCTCGTTTCCCCAATGTCCCTCTTCGTGAATTGCCTTCTTTAAAACTCCCAGTGCTTTCTCTTCTTTCTTCTCTCGGATTCTCCTAAGCAAATCAGCTGTTGGCTCTTCTCCAATAACATCTCACACATCACAGGCTTTGGGGTAATGAGATAGCGTAACCCGCATTCTTTTGCAAGTTGAGAACATTAATTTCTCGGACCAAAAACGCATAGGAGTACCCATTGTCATCAAACAATGATCAATTGCCACTTCTAGGATCATTTCCAGGATTGTAGTAGCTCTGATAACAATTTGTTGAAAATTTGTGATAGGCCTAAATCACTCACACGATTCGAAAGAGACGTATGGGAGGAGAAAACACACAATATATGATAAAATGCTTCAACTATCTTTATCACATGTGACTACTCCATGGTAGCTCATTCACTCTACTCAACCCCACTCTTTCACTCTTTTTCTCTCTACTTTCCATCACACTTTTATCACTAAATTACATAGGTATTTATATGTTCCTAGTTACATGAACCTAGCCAAGAACATGAATATCCACATCATCCATACATGAATACATCAAGAGACTACTTAATTACATACATTAACCACATTATTCATGTATTATATATATGTCTACACGGCTCTTTAGAATTCACAATTTTCTAAAAATTAAGTTTACTTTCCAACATACTTTTGTTCCTTGTGTTTTGTCAATACTTGTTCCTTGTCAAAAGGTATGTTCTCTTCTAAATTTACCCCCCAAACAAATGTTCTCTTCTAGTACTTTCGTTGTTTTATGGTTGAAACTCTTGATTCCTCTCCTGCTCTCCACACATTATAATTTTTGGTTCGGTTGAGAAATTTTGATTAGTAAGATGACAATGACAAGGTGATGATTGGGAGAGCATAACAAGTTCAATATCCCATTTGCGTTTCCTTTTTCAAAAATAATTTTCCAGGTTTATTACTTTTTCGGGGTAGAGTTTCGCTCCTCCCAAGACCTCCAATCCAACAAATAGACTCCCGCGAGTCACGTGTGGGCCCCACCTCGGTTCCAAAATAATGATCTGAACAGTTCGTCTTATACAATCATGCACAGAAGAATATCCATGCAACACATTAGTTAGAAGGGCTTCCTGATAAACCAAAGCCCCATATTGTGTCAACCATTGAAAGGGAAATGAACCATCATGTAACATAGAACCCTATCCCTACTCCCTAGGCACCCTAAGTCCCATTTGGTTTAGGTCTGCTCTAGATTCAGATCTTGTTTGGTGGAGCCCGGAACCTGAATCTGAGCCACTCTTGAATAATGTTGTATTCGTTTCCTTGTTTTCATGGGTGTGTTTATAGTACTATCCATAAATGCTACTGGTTGACTAGTTGTTGAACCAAACAAATTACTCTAAAATTCACATAGCAATCACATTGCCCATTCTAAGCATATAAAGATAGCTGATGATCTAGCAAAACAACTCACAGTGGAAGAGATGCTTGGCCAGGGTTTCATTTGGCATAAACTCTGCAACTAGCAACCTATTGTCCCCTTCACAATAGTATCCAATCAGATTTGCCAATCTTTCACTCCTTAAACTCCCCACAGATCTTACCTCCTCCTAAAACCCAAATCAAATCACAAAATTCAAAACAAAACCATCACCTGAAAAATCGAGTATTAGAGTAGATTACTAACCCAAAACTCATGAAAACTTTTGCTATTGCTTATACATTCTCAGCAAAAGCCAAATCAAACCACGCCGATTTCAAAACAAAACCAACATCAGAAAAACCTATTGTCCTACTCCCTCCACCCCATAACGAATCTCCAGTCTACAAAAAGAGAACTGTAAATATTGTAGATCTGATAATACACAAAAATCAATTACAATAGACTAAGCAAAAGAAATATATATTTTCCTATCCGATCTACAAAGCATCGAATTTGTTTCAGATTAAGAGAAGAAGCAGAGATTTCAAAAAATTAGACATGAGAAGACGAACCCCAAGATTCACCAATTAATGCGAGTATAATGATGCAGAAGAGGCTTCAGCCTTGTTTGCCTACATAGACTTCACCCATACCCTATAATTACACTACCCACAATTTCCTTTCCTAACACCACAATTTAAAGACGAATTCTCAAAGAACTATAATCTTCATTAAGTTTCAAAAGGCAGCAGTTGCTTGATTGTCTTACACAAATCCAAATACTTTTCTCTTTTGAAAGAGCATAGGTTTTCCTTTCATCTTAAATGGTCAAACTAGTTAGACAGTATATACGTGAAATGTCCTGTAGAGGACATGCCTAATCTAACACATGCACCATATGAAGACAACCAGTCATGTTCCATTACCAAATCCCTAATATAGACCTTCGAGCCTCATTGCCTCTAGTTCAGAACGAAGTATTGGATCAAAACAAAAGCCCTATTAAACCAATCAAAACAGAAATCTCAAAAAAGTTAACCAAAATCCTCTAAACAAAAATCTGCACAAATCCTAAAAGATTGTTACCATTCGTAAGGCAGTGTCGAGCTCACCTCGGGTTAACCTCGCAGCACCTACATTTGTCGACTGAATACCGTCTTCGATTCCAATATTTAACCACAAGGCTACAAACAAAGGAATATCACAAGCTATTGGATGAATATGAGAACCCTAGTTTAGATTTGGGAAAATATCAACCAGACCAAGCTAACCTCATCATCTTGTTTGCCATGATGTTCGCGTCCAACCCGACCTTCATCCTCAGGCTGATCCATTTTCTGATCCATAACCTCGCAGCACCCTTGGTCTTGTGGAAATAAAGGAAAGAGGTGTTTTTCCCTCCCAACGCAGAAGATCACAATAGGGTCCGACGAGAACCGAACCGGAGAGGTTGAAGAAGAGCACCAGAGCCTCTTCGAAATAGGGCCCGATGCCGATTGCGGCGAAGAAGGGAGGTCATGGTGCTAGGGTTTCTCGAAGGAAACATGGGCTTGTTTCGGCGGAGCGGTAGGATTTCTGAAGGGATTGTATATTTAGCTTTGACTCTTTTAATCTCGCTTTTGAGCAAAAACCTTCTTTTTTGTTCCGGAAAAAATTGACATTTTATCTCACGTTTTTTCCAAGCGCGATAATAGAAGACTTTCATCTCAGTTTACTACAAAAAGTGTGATTAATAATTCCCTCCCAATTTCTTTATCACGCTTTTGAAAAAAGTGTGATCATTCTAAATTTCTTAGTGTGGTCTTTATACATTATTGTAGTAGTGGGCACTGGTTTCGACCATCTTGGAATATCCTCCAGAAATTGGCGTAGCCACTCGGCCTCTTCCATTGCTTTATCTAAAGCAATAAACTCAGATTTCATCGTAGAACGTGCTATACACATCTGTTTGGAAGATTTCCAAGCAACAGCTGCACCACCAAGCGTAAAGACATATGCACTCGTGAATTTCAAGTCTTTCATATCTGATATCCAGTTCGCATCACAGTACCCTTCTAGGATTGTCTGATATCTGGTGTAGTGCAACGCCAGATCACGAGTATACCTCAAATAATGTAGCACTCTGATTATCGCCTTCCAGTGATCATGTCCTCGATTACTCTTGTATCTGCTCAGCCTACTAACTGAGTAAGCTATATCAGGCCTTGTGCAACTCATCGAGTACATTAGGCTCCCAGTTATCCGAGAATACTCCAATTGGGATACACCTTCCTCCCATTCTTGGATAAATGGAGACTCAAGTCCACGGGGGTCCTCGCGATTCTTGAATCAGACCGATTGAACTTTTCAAGAATTTTGTCAATATAGTATGTCTGAGACAACGCAAGTCCGTCAGGTGTTCTAGTGATGTTAACACCTAGTATCACATCTGCAAGGCCCATATAGCAAAATCTAGTACTCTCCTCAATAAAAGTAATGAAATACTTATTACTAGCCCATGTTTGGACAACTTCTAAACCGCACACCTCACTGTGGACTAAGTTCAATGGTTCAATGCTTCTTCCAACTAATTGGAAAAGAAGTTTTTGTCACTTGAACCCTCAAAATGAAAAAACCACTTTCTTGTCCTGCTCATATTTAGAATGAGACGAACATGTTCCCGTGGGAACCATCATTGGCGCACCAAGCAGCTGTGCTCAACACAGGTCGTTCACAAGGTCAGCGTGTATTTAGCCGACCACTGGCTATGAAATTCAGGCCAAGCACATAAGGCCGGATCAAGCCTACCACTGGTTGATCACAAGGCCGAGTACATGAACTCCATCAAACGAGCAGACTACACAAAGGACCGTGGCTGAGCAGTGTCACAGCATAAGCCGAGTAGATCACCCCAAAAGCCAACCAGTCTAATGTTCACAAGATCAAGGCTGATCAGTGTCAAAGCTTAAGCCAAGTAGACTGCTCCAAAAGCCAATCATCACACCAATCCAAGGCCAGCCGCGCACGACTGCCTAAGGCCGTAGCCATCCAACTTACCACGATACTTATTAGAGGTCCAGTCGCGCACGACTGACCATGGCCGAAGCCGAACATTTTTTTTTTCCCAGAGCACATGCCGAGCAACCCACAAACAAGGCACAAACCAAGCGCATCACTCCTATAGTGCGATAAATGTGAACCTGCAACATAGGATAGTAATCTGTGCTCTTCACTTGCATTTTGTTTATTTTTTTTTTTATTTTTTTTTATTTTTTTTCCTTCATGCATAAATGCAAATCCACACTGATCAAATACGTGGATCATAGCAAGGTTCAAAGTCCGTCGAATGAAATCTCATACTCATGTATACATGTAAGTGTATCCAAAGGATAAAATCATTGAAGATAAACAACACATCATTTCTTATTCGAGAAATATACAAGTCAGTAAAACCCCACAAAAATTCCACATGGGAATTTTGTTCCCCGAAATTCTCATATTGATGAAACAAACTTAGTTGCAACTTGCAAGTGAGATTCAGGCAATGATCATAGCATATGTGACCAGCAACAAAATTGCCACAAGACAACAATTAGCATGCTAGAAAAGGAAAAATAATTTCCACATATTAGCATCTATTCACAAACGAAAGTGTACTAATACTCAAAATATGGTATGTGCAAAGTATTAGCAACAAGTAAAAGGAAAAGTTTCCTTACAAACTTGAGCATTCCCTAGCTGCGTGATAACCACGCTCCAAAAAGTTATGGCCGATCATTTTATATAACCACTTTAGACACTTGTGGAATGTGGAGACAATCACAAAAACTTCCACCCAGAGAAGTTAAATCCACAAGTTTAATCAAACTTTCCTCAAAAATAAATAAATAAAATTTATTCGTTTTCCAGGGGGAGAAGAAAATCACAACTTCTTTTTTTTTTTTCATTAAACACCAACTGATCAAGGCATATATAGCACTGCCAACAAACTAACATGGGAAAAGACCATGTATTATGTAAACTCAAAATTCTCCTTAAGAGTTTCAATCAAATTCTCCACTGATCCGAGAATTTTAGTCCAAGTGTCATGTGTCTTTCCATTATCAGTCAATAGAGTTTTTGATGGCACTGCAAAAGGTAACTCAATTACCGAATTCAAAGTGTATTTTCGAAATACGAGAACAGGATTAGTGGGAAGTTTATTACTCCATACAAATCATCAATCAAGGTTCCGTTTCACTGACAGTAATCTAAAAGGCATATATCATTATATCTAATGATATTAATCGCTTCTTAGAAACTTACCACAGAATTTCCCAGTCCCTGCAAAGAGAAGACTATACCAAATTATCCAAAAAAAAAAAGACTATACCTCCACCGTACCGAATTTTCCTCGTGGTTTACTAACATCGCAGATAACGACTCAGTGTGACAAGTATTATTCCACCACACCGTGCCGAGAACCTAATGGAAAAATATCACTGAACTGCATCCAAACAGTTAGAACCAACAGAAATTGTTTCTTGGAAATCCGATTGCCGATCATCGGTCAAGAATCTTTGTTAAGCTTGTTGGGAAAAATTCGGCAATTACGTGAAATTCCAAAGAACAATTTCCATTATAATGATGAACAAAATTACAAATTGCGGAGACTTAATAAACAGATTAGACAAACCAAAAATTGAGTTGTAAACCGAGCCGAGTCCTGTGTGATACCACAGTCTCCTTAACAAAGATTCGCCGCCTACCGTGGGTGTTGTAGGATTCACCGACGTCTATGTCCCAGGATAAAATGGCTAAAACCACAAGCCGACAGAACACCACTGTCGACCGCCTTGGCGAACTTACTTGCGTCTGCCTCTCTCTCTTAAAGAAATGTATTTTCGGAAGTGAGTTATAGACCACGAAGGACTTGACACAACAAGAAGAAGATGGCCTATTTATAGGCAGCCAATGGCCAAGTCTTTGACAGGTCTTTGGCCAAGTCTACCCAAGTCACTTGACTTGGCTTGCAAGGAAAGTATGTGGAAATTGACTTCGCCGAATTGAATGAAGCCAACGAATCTCACCACAAGGGGGAATGTGCGGCAGGACTTCCTTCCCATTCGTCCTGATATAATGTACACGTAATGGAACACATCGGTTGCCTCGAGAGACCCTCCGCGTGCCCATTTTAATTCATACCGAAATTATAAAATTTGCAACAGTAAGGACTTGTATCAACTGTATATAAAGACTTTTATGGTACCTTATGCATGAGTTATGTGTTGCGTAAATTAGGAAAGTCAATTGAAATGAGCTTTAATCAATACGATCACAAGTTAATCTCAAATAATTTAAATTTTTTTATTATCGGATAAATGATTCGAATCGTAGCTTATTCAATTGAGATTATTTAGAAAACTAAGAAGGAGAAGCAATGTTTTGAGAGTTTTAATAAGGGACTAGACAATTGATACAAGTCCTTAGATAAGCCAAAAGCAAGTTTAGTGACGGTTGCAGTAAATGTCATCCGGATGGCCGTGCTGCCATGCATGGGTATGACGTGGTAGTAGCATTGTTGGAAAAGTGTTACCTGCTAGGGGTAGCGCATTTTGGGAAAGTGTTAGTGTCACGTCATACAAATGCGTGGTGCAGGGGTAGCGTCACATGGCAAATAGTACTAACCAAAGCGGCGCATTTTTGAAAAGGCTTTTTTAGAAATAGTTTGAGAACCATAGTATTCAACATATCATTTAAAAAATAAACTAATTTTGGAAAAAAAAAAAAAAAAAAAAAACTCCGAACTCTCACGCTGCTCTCTCTCTTAATGGAATGATGATAAAAATCCTACCTCACTCTTTCCTATAAAACTGGCAACATACGAAATGTTGAAAAGTAAACTTGAGTTTTGTATTTCTCACATGGGAATTTCAAAGTCAATGATCGGATATGCATTAGAAGAATTTTGTGAAGACTTTGAAAGAGGAAGAGTTCAATTTGGAATTGGTGACGATCACAAGTGTTCACACCCATTTTGTATCCCTATATATAGATGTACTTGTATGCGTGGAAAAGTATGAGTGGTAAAGAGTAAAAGAACACATAAGTGTTCTTGAGAGATTGAGGGAGACTTGGGGTTGCTGTTGTGCAGCCCCCTGCATAGTAGCGTACTGTGCACCCTGTGGCGCGGCCGCGCTGGAATTTTTTCGACGATCGGAGACGTTCACCGCGTAGATCTCATCGAGTATTACAACTGTACCAAAAATCAACTCGATCGGATATGGCTAAGTGCCTCATCGGAACACAAATACCTCAAAAAAATGGAATACAAATGAACACAAACACTGAAACAAAACCATTGAACCTATGTTTTTCAAAGTTATTTGTGTTCCGATGAGGCACTTAGCCATATCCGATCGAGTTGATTTTTGGTACACTTATAATACTCAACGAGATCTACGCGGTGAACGTCTCCGATCGTCGAAAAAATTCCGACGCGGCAGCGCCACGGGGTGCACAGTATGCTGCTGTGCAGGGGGTTGCACTGCAGCAACCCCAAGTCCACATTAGTGGGGGTTTCTCCCCACACCCAGTGGGAGAGAGCAAATCATGAATGAAGTGATTTGAGATTGAGGTTGTTGGGCCCGGAGTGCCCCCATAGATTTGGTTACACAATGTCACTCCCTGCGACCACTCTAAAATCAGACTTGCGGGTGCGATGTCGAGTACTTAATTGAAACTCTTCCTAACACCAATTGGTTTTAGGAGAGTTGGTGGAAAAGCGGTCCGACAGAGACTGAGTAGAACTCCTTCCATTGTATTTGTATCTACCTCATATAGTGAAATACTCTCCTCCCATGTACGTACCTGATTTTGGGGAACCACGTAAAAAATTTCTTTTTTTTGAACCGCAATTTTTTTTATTATTAATCACATATCAAGGATACAAGATTAAAAGGAACAAGAGAAAAACATCAAACGAGGAGAGGAAATCCAACAAAGTTGGCATCCCAACCTACGACTATCATCTGCCTCTCAAGACCTAAAAGGTTAAAGGTTGACCAGGAGACAACCAAGTAACCGAGATACACCCAACTCTGTCATTGGTACAAAACCAAAGACCCCTAGCCATCTCTAGAACACGGGGAACCAGCCCTTGTTGCTGCCCCAAAATGGCAAAACGTCTTTACCACTGCAGCAGAAATAGAAACCACCACAGAAACCCTCAGAAAATCAAATCCCAAATGCCTCAGACAAACCCCCACCATAGCCCATAAGCAAACCTCAAAATGCAACCCCAAATATCTACGACCCTTAAACCACTGTCACCACTAGTACTTTCGTTGTTTTATGGATGAAACTCTTTGATTCCTCTCCTGCTCTCCACACATTATCATTTTTGGTTGGGTTGAGAAGTTTTCAAAAGTAAGATGACAATGAGAAGGTGATGATTGGAAGAGCATAACATGTTCAATATCCCATTTGCTTTTCCTTTTTCAAAAATAATTTTCCAAGTTTGATACTATTTCAGGGTAGAGTTCCGCTCCTCCCAAGACCTCCAATCCAATAAACGAACTCCCGTGCGTCACATGTGGGCCCCACCTGATTTTCTGCGCAGATGTTGATGAATGGTTAGAGTGAGTCTTGAGAAGGCTGACCCCCTTTGGGTATGGGTCAGCTAGATGTGTTCGCATGCACACAAATAGGATGTTCATCGAGGAGTCAAGAAAATTGACAGCTTATTAGTCAAGAGTTGTTCCTAAAAATGAGATGAAAAGAGTCAAAGGGACATGAAATTTAGCAAGGAGATTTGTGGTTGTAGATTGCAACCAGGACAGGGTCAAAATATACAACTGTACCGTTGCTAAATTTGTTCAATCTCTACGAAAATTAGCCATCTTCAAATTCGTATATATAACAACCCCCTCCCTCCCTGAATTGCCAATCTCTTACACTTTTCATCCCGCCTCCGATTTCGTGAAAATGCCTCCCTATTTCCATTCCAACCTCCATCAAATCGCTATCCTTGTCCTAACCCTCGTCGTAATCCACCTTCCCTCAAATGTCGACGCTGAAATCAAATATGTAACAATCTCTTCTGACTCCCGCCCCACCATCGTCTTCACCGAATTTTGTTTCAGAGACAATGGCCGTGTCTCCATTGCCATCTCTAACGTTTCGGTCACCACCACCACCTCCACAAACCCGACAAACAATTCACGTCTTAGTTTCTTGCTCATTGGAATAGATGACATTCCATTGTTCCAAGATAGCAAGATATGCATTGCTGAAGATCGCAGAATAGTCCCTAACGCCTCTCATACCATAGCCAGATTTGATGAACTCTCTCGCGAATCCTCTCTCAAAAGAACCTTACCTGTCCCCAATTCCGATCGTTTTGGCATCTATTTTTCAAATTGCGAGCCAAACTCGTTTGTATCAATGGACCTTGTTATTGAAACCTACAATCTTAATAACGATACAACAAAAGAATATCTTGGCACGGGTGATGCAGACAGACCAACGCTCTACTTTTTCTTCTCTCTCCTTTATGTTCCTTTTATAGCAATTTGGTTTCTCACAGGCTACATGAACAAAGCTTTTGTTCATAAAATTCACTGGGTGATGGCCGTGCTGCTTCTTTCCAAGGCCTTGAATCTGTTGTGCGAGGCAGAAGATAAGTATTACATCAAAATCACCGGTACACCTCACGGTTGGGACGTGATGTTTTATACGTTTTACTTTATTCGCGCTTTGTTGTTCCTAACAGTAATCATGTTGATTGGGAGCGGTTGGTCGTTTCTAAAACCGTACTTGCAAAGGGAGCAGAAGCAGGTATTGGCGGTTGGTATATCACTTCAGATTTTCGCTACCGTTTCTTATATTTACATCAACGACAACGGGCCTTTTAAGAAAAACTACACTCGTTGGAATGTGGCGTTCATTCTTCTCGATTTGATCGGATTCGCCGTGGTTATGGCTCCCACGGCTATGTCTATAAGATCACTAAAGTTATCTGCAAACGCAGATGGGAATGCTGCAAGAACATTGGCAAGGATGAAACTTTTGAGAGATTTCTATTTGTGTGGGGCTATGTATTGGGCTGCGAATATGTATTTTGATGAGAGGACGTTGGCGGATTATTTTTTTGACATCGATGATTGTTTATCGGCTTTTTCGATGGATGCATGCGTGGAGATATTCACTATTATCTTCTACATTGCGATGTTTTACCTCTTTCGACCGAAGGACGAAAATGGGTATGTTGCTGTTCAAGATGAAGAGGTTTCTCTGGCTACCATTGAGACAGAGTTTGCAAATTTTAGTACTTCCGACGTCCCTTTTTTTTTTAAGTGATCCACCTTGGAAACGTGTATTTTTTGGGATGTTTAAAAATGTACTTTCGTATAACGTTTCTAAATTTTTTTTGCACCAAATTAAAGTACTCAATGAGCACTTTAATTTGGTATAAAACAAATTAAAAAGTTCTATAGAGAATATGTTTTTTAAGGGTTTGAAATTACACGTATTCCCATATGAATCATTTAAAAGGGAAAAAGGGGGTTTGAAGTGCGTCGGTTCAGGAAGACAATTTACCATTTTGTTTGTGTGTTGTGTTGTTTTGGATGCTTCAATTTATGGAATTACTGAAAGTGTTTTCTCATTAATAAGGATGGGCAAATTGATACAGAATCAATTTCTTCTCTTTTTATACATCTTGTACTTGGAGTTTCTCTTTTTATACATCTTGTACTTGGAGTTTATCTTTTGTTTACTAATGTTGCCTAATATAAGACACTATCACTATGCGAAACCCATTCTTCCATTATCTAGGAGTACAATTTTGTTCAGCCACCTTAACGTGGTTGAACATTATGGTTATGGTTTTAAAATAGAAATAAAGAGAAAATCCAAAGATTACATTATGGTTATGGTTGAACATTATCCGCGATAATCACACATTGCCGATGCATTCAGTCCCAAACAACAAAAATGTAGGCTTACCTCTCAATCTATCCTACTTATACCACTTTCTTTTGCTACCCCCATCTCCTTCATTCTCTTCATTGTTCTTGCTCTCTCTTTCCACCGTCCTTTGGAAGAATAAATATTCGCCATTAGATTGTAAGCTGTAGGGCTATCAGGGGATTTAAAAAACAACTGATCAGCCGCATATTTTCCAACTTCTGGATCACCATGAATTCCACAGGCACCAAGCAATGACTGCCAAACAAGAATGTCTGGTTTTATAGGCAATCCATCTATGAAACTCTTAGCTTCGTTGATAAGCCCTTTCCGGCCCAACATGTCAACGACACATGCGTAGTGCTCCATTCTTGGACAAATCCCATAAACTCTATCCATGGACTCTAACAACTCCATGCCTTTATCAACTAATCCAACATGACTGCAAGCGTGAAGCAAGGATAGGAATGTGACATCTGTTGGTTTTACACCTTCTGATATCATGTCTTCGTACATTTGAAGTGCTTCGGAACCATTTCCATGACGAGCGCAAGCTGCTATCATTGAGTTCCATGAAACCGAGTTCCTTTGAGGCATATATTTGAAGATTTTCATTGAGTCCTCTAAATCGCCGCATTTTGAGTACATGTTGATTAGCCCGTTGTTGACAAAGGGATTATGACCAAGGCTTCTTTTGACGACCAAAGTGTGAATTTGCTTACCTAGAATCAATGAAGTATCAACTCCAAAGACACCGAGAACAGCTGAAACCACGTTTGCATCGATCTCCATTTTCATGTTTGACATTTTCACAAAAATATGAATAGCTTCTTCCTCAAATCCATTTTGTGCAAACGCCACAAGGATAACAGTCATGGAAACCTCATCAAGCACCTCAGCAGCATCGAAAATTTTCATTGCATCATTTATGCTACGGCATTTCGAGTACATATCCATCAATGCACTTTCAATGCAGAAATCAGAATGAATTCCCAACTTCCAAGCAAGTCCATGTATCTGCATCCCTCCTTGAAGACACTGCAAACCAGAACATGCCAACAAACTGCTCAAATATGTCAAAGCATTGGGTTCCACCAATCCTCGCCGCATCCTCAAAAACAATTTCAAACTTTCCTCGTAAAATTGATTCTGCGAAAGACCTGAGATCATAGCAGTCCAAGTGATGACATTCCTCTCGGGCATCTCAAAAAATACTCGCCTCCCCAAATTAAATTGTCCGCATTTGAAGTACGACGTTATCAAAGCATTCCCAACCGTGATTTCCCTCTCGTACCCTAGCAAAAATACTAAACTATGAATCATATTCATTGCAGGCACACGGCATAAATCCGGTGCAGAACATGCAGACACAACTGTAGTCAGAGTCGCCTGGTCCAAACGATAAAAACCCGAGCTATACATTCGTCTAAAACACTGAAAACCCATCTCAAAATCCCCACTCGTAAAAAGTCCCGATATCATCGAGTTCCACGACACAGTATCTCTCATGGGCATTTCATCGAACAGCTTAGCTGCATCCGATAACTCCCCACATTTCGAGTACATCGAGAGGAGAGAATTCCAAACAACATTGGCGTTTCGGGTAATAAATGGGTCGTCAATGTTGTAGAATTCAGGGTTCTTGATGATTGAGGCGTGGAGGGAAGAACCCAGATGGAGAAAGCCTTGTTTTCCACAAATGGAGAGAAGGCGGCCTATGTGTATGTGGTTGAGGATGAATGTTGGAGTGTGTGAGGAAGGGTTTGGAGAAGTGAGGGTTTTGAGTGGGGAGAGGAGAGAGGAGGCCCAAGAGGGTAGGTGGGAACTCAGGGTTTGGAAGACCCATTTGAATTTCATCCATGAAAAGGTAAAGTGAAAACACTGATTTGGATATGTGGGGAAATGGAAATGGTCGGCAGAAATTTGGAACAATAGCGGTTCTTATTGTTCTTATAGTAGGGCCGGCAATTTCTTCAGCTCGTCACCGTCTTCGAGTTTTCGGATTTTTGGCCGATATATACCAAAATCTGAAACAATTCACCAAAATATACTATTTTTCAAACTATTTTTAAAAATATGCAATGCCGCATGTTGGACATGCGGCATTCTACGTGGCACGCGAACCCCGTATCCCACGTGGCCGAGCCGTCCACCTAAGAAAATGTCGCATGTTGGACATGCGGCATTAGGGTTTCAAATTTTGAATACCGCAGATGAGAGAAGCTTACGTCATTTCTCTATTCTCCCATCAGAGCTCTGCGATTTTGGCGATTCGCACCACGCCGTCGACCACGATCCCCGCCGCCGCCGCTGGCCGCTCTACCCCGTCGCAGACTACCACCACAGTATCTCTCTCTCTCCCTCTCTCTCTCTCTCTCTCTCTCTCTCTCTCTCTCTCTCTCTCTCTCTCTCTCTCTCTCTCTCTCTCCCTCTCTCTCTCCCCGTCGCAGATATTGCTACGCTGATCTGCACATAGGGAAAATCCTCCGGAGATCCAAGTAAGCAGAATAAGCAAACAATGGGATAACAAAATACAAGAAAAAAAAGGGGGCAAAAGATGGTATTTAATGGCCTTCATTTGTTGTGACCATACAATATCTCTCTCTTTGATAAGTTTTTAGTTTGTAATATGTTATCTATAAGTGATTGAAAACTTTTTCTTCTTTCAGATAAAAGACGTAGATTCCATTACCCTGGAAGATGCTATAGAGTCGTTGAAATATCCCGTGGTGTTGGTATGTATTCTTCCAAATTTATTTTCTTTTGTTTCAGTTGTAATCATGGAAATCATTTTTTGGGGGCCTTCATTTTAGGGAAACCATCCCGACGATGGCCAACCAGTTGTTTTGAAGCTTGCAAAATTTGGGTTTTTTATTGGACATCAGCAAACAAGCGTGCGTATACCTAAGGTCTGTCTTTCTTCATTGAACATGCATCTATAAAACCGTTGTGATACCTTCGATTAATTATGCATTACTTTTAGCTTCAATCTCCTATTATAGTACTTCATTGTACATATAACAAGTATTCACAGCCAGTGTTGAGGATTTTTGGCCGATATATACCAAAATCTGAAACGATTCACCAAAATATACCATTTATCAAACTATTTTTAAAAATATGTCATGCCGCATGTGTGACATGCGGCATTCTACGTGGCACTCGAAACCCGTATCCAATGTGGCCGAGCCGTCCACCAAAGCAAATGCCGCAAATTCGATAGTTTAATTGAGGGTAGTTGCGATGGTCTTCACGCGGATCAACACCCACTGTTGGGCTGGTCTCCGTCTTTTGCATCCTACGAATTCTATTCCCCACCACAGTTCCGCGAAAACCCGTCATTACATGAACAGGCAAATCATCTTGGGATTTGGCGCGGTGGCGGGCAAGCCAAGCATCCAAGTGCGAAGGGGGTACAGGAGCACTGTTGTCATTACTCGTCTGTCTTTCGGGTCGTACTCGAGTGGGGCGAATATTGTTAGAAGGATGGGGAGGAAGACTCCAATGAACAAGCCTACCATTGAATCTGTTGTTCAAACCAACACGCTCTGCCTCTTCTTGTAATCTACGTCTACGAAATCTAATCGATTCATTTGCATTTTCGTTGACACGAGAACTCTCTCCTTCTTCTAACTTTCTTCCAAATGGCAAGTTAGGATCCATTTGGTATAAAAATCTGTGAAATACGTCGCACACATATATATAGGGTCAACATTGTACGGCACGAATGCTGCAAACTACAGTACAATGCCGCATGTTGGACATGCGGCATTAGGGACAATGCCGCATGTCCAACATGCGGCATTTGCTTAGGTGGACGGCTCGGCCACGTGGGATACGGGGTTCGCGTGCCACGTAGAATGCCGCATGTCCAACATGCGGCATTGCATATTTTTAAAAATATTTTGAAAAATGGTATATTTTGGTGAATTGTTTCAGATTTTGGTATATATCGGCCAAAAACCCTCGAGTTTTCTGCCTTGAACTGAAACGGATCTTCCGTCCGATGTAGGAATGAATAGTACTCCAAAATTGTTGCTAGAATTCAATTTTTTTGCAGCATCTGCACAACACTGCACATCCGGCTGTCCGTTACTTGTATGGATAACCTAAATTCATCTTGTACGCACAATAATAGACGGTTCGGATGTAAAGATGCCAAGGAAAATTAGGACCGTCCATCCGAGTAACGGACAGGCCCGAGTGTGCATGGAACTACACAGTAGCAATCCCAAGTCCGTACGTAACTAGGTACCAAAAAAATGAAAAGAATCAACAACAAAACTATGTACCCAAAAAAATGAAAAGAATCAACAACAAATCGGGATGAAGTTAGAATTTGGTTTTTCTCAAATAAAAACCTACTCCCTCCGTCACCAAATTTTGGTCCCTTGTCATATTCTAACCGGATAAAAAAAATTGTTATAACTTTAAATCAGTAATGAATTTTTATATTCAATATGGATCTTGTTTGATTGATCTCAATTAGTTCTACAAGACAATGTTTTCAAAATCATGTAAAACAATGTAAATTACAATATATAATCAATTGAAAAGTGGCACAAACTCCTAAAAGGGACAAATAAATGGGGATGGAGGGAGTATTTATTTCCCCGATCCGATATGCCCCTGCAGTAATTTATTTTTTATGAATAGATGTATGGATACTTTATTTGTTTTAAGTATAAATAATAAGAGCGAATAATAAATCATTATTTTATTTTATTTTTTTATGTTTTTCTCTTTAACTCTCATCAATCAGTAGTAATTTATTTTCTCCATATATATCAAATAAAATAGTACAACTAAACGCGCACCAAGCAGACAACAAACGCACAAAAAAAATAATAATAATAATACAAACGCCCCAACAATACAAAAGACCCAAAACACTTGTGGAAAAGCCTCAGCTTAAAACCACACCATCAACAGGGAACATGTGAACATCAACAGCCCGCCACCTCAGGGGCGACGCTAGTGTACAATGACTGAGTCAGCTGAACCCACTCAGCTGGATAGTCAAAATTTTACGAAGTCTAATTTTTCACTTTTGGGTAAACATCTACTTTGATGACACCACTAGAAAAACCTCTTGAACCCATTGATCACATGTTTACAACTGCATCCTATGGCTGGCATGTGTCCAGCTCACCTCTGTACTACTCTCCACAAACCAAACAAAACCCATTGATCAAAATCAATATTCGAGTAGTCCAGATTTACAAACTCATTAGCAATAGAGAATCAGTTTACGAACCCATTAGCAATAGAGGAAATCAGATATATCACGATGTCGGGGATTTGCATATGTAAACAAGGGGAGGGGTAGGAATGGGAGAGTATAATTGGGGGAAACTCAAAATGAAAAGTAGAAATGGAAAAGTAAGGTAGGACCTCTTTTTGGCTTTTGGTCTGGAACCTTCAAAATGGAAAATGTGTTCTCTGTGAATGAGTTCTGGTTGCTGGCGGCCAAACAAGCAGAATCTGAAAATGAGAATGGGAAAAGGCAAAACCATGGCGGCCAAACACCCTCTTAGAGAATTCTGTTTTCTTTATTCATAGGTGGTCATTCTGTTTTTAAAAAATGAAATAGTTAGAGAATGTAAATTACATTCTTTTCTCTAAACTCAAATAAAATTGTGATATATAACTTTGAAAAATTTCTACTGATGAATCATTTGATATAGGCAGAGTTTTCCAGTAAAAGAAAATTAGGGGAATCAATTTCAGTGTGATAAATATTATGTGTTCTTTTCTTTTATTCTTTTGAACACATCCTAAGTTCGTTAAACAATGTCCCCGTGCCCGGGCCATTTGACACCACTATTATAATATATATATATATATATATATATATATATATGTATATATATATGTATATGTTTCTCGTTCAACTTTCCATGCACTTTCCCCCTTCCTTTTTTTTTTTTTTTTAATCTACATTCCCCCACCCCTCGTTTTTTTTCATTTTATCTACATTATACCCTCCTGTTTACCCCATATTTTGCTTCGTAAAGTAGTTTGTTTAGAACAGTGGGAAACTATTTTTTTTAGTTTTTCAAAAATAACTACTCCTGTGTAGAACTATTTCAACCTCTATTGGTGTGAACTCGTCTTCCGAGGAGCATTAAAACGCTTTCTATTAGGCATGATTAAAAAAATTGCGTTGTGAAATCTCACACTGCTCTTGGAGAGTAAAAATTGTCCTTTTTGTTGATAAAAAATGACAGTTTTTTTTTTTTTTTTTGGTACACAATGACAGTTTTTCGTTAGCTAAGCAAAAAAAATTATATGTACCACTGAGAAATGCATCGATCACCTCATGTATTTTTCTTCGTAGCAAGATTCAAAAAATGTCCATAGCCCAGATATGTTTATTACCAATTAAAAAAAATTCTGAGCAACCGTTACAAAAGTATATGTTACAAGCCAAAATCAAGATTCAAGTCGAACCAGGTAAAGAAAAATGCTAGAACAGTTTGTAGAGATCGACATGATACAGTTACTTGAAACAATCCAGGAAGTGCGACATTTTGTGATTTGATAGGGAGAACCGATCATAAGCTTGGAGAAAAGTTGCCCAGAAAATGCAGCTAAAACCATCAATAAGCCTGAAAAAGGCTTGCCCAGTACAGTTCAAAGTGACTGAACAAAGGTAGTCACTTATCAGATTAGCAATACTCGTGATCCAGATTAAGATGCACTTATGACATGCAACATATGCTTTCTCATGCTTTTGTCACAGGTTCCGATTATGAATCATCTGGTCCTCTCATCGACTATGTGATTTATTTTTCCTTTTATCACCAACAGCCCGCTAAGCCAATCTGCAAAGATACTATGAACTGACATACAGGGTTTACATACAATGAACTTACATACACAATACGGTTTATTTTTCCTTTTATCACCAATAGTCCGCTAAGCCCATCTGCAAAGATACATGAACTTGCATAAAAATACATGCAATGTGTCGCATTGCAAACAGACATAACTTCGTGGTTGGTAAGTAGGTGAATCCATTGAAAGTATTTGGAAAGTCAACCAAATTTACTTTCAGGTATTTCAGCAAGTGCAAAATCCAATTAGTAGTCCGAATATGTAACCTTATTTCCAACAGTGGGAGTGCTCAAGAGCTGGTTGGCATCTTGCACACACTCAGAGAATGGTATGCCCAGTATGGTAATTCCAACCATGAAGCGTAACCCGTGGGGTAACACCCGGAGGGACCTCAAATGACAGATTAATGGGCATCTCTTCACCCGGTGCCAACGAGAAATAATTGTCCGAATAATGGACAGGAAGAATCCTCGTGTCCTCACCTTCTTTATGATCCTGCTTCGATGCATGAACTGAGAAATGCAGAAAGAAAGCAACTCCAATTTCAGTCCCATTCACTTCTGCCCCCACAGCATTGCCCTCCTGTTTGAAGCGACTAAAGATCCTCTGAATTAAACCACCTTCCTTTTTTTCCTCAATGCTGCTATTTACAGGTTCAAGTGATGCCATGTCATCACCATTTCTTTCAACGAATCTATTCTTGTAGAGCAGATTTTTCGGGTTAGGCTTCTTTGATCTATTTTGTACGTGCATTCGGATTTCATAGGTGGACCCACCGATGAATGCTTGGGATGTTATCTTGAGGGGAACTTTTGTCTTCCTGTATGGTTCCAATAGTTTGTAATCTCCACCTGGTCGGTGCAACCAGTAAAAGTTTCTGGACAAAATGCCGTAGTCGGATACGTTATATAGTTTGAGGAGAAGGAAGTAGACTGGCTTTTGATTTTTGGACTTTGGATAGTCCATCTCAAATATGGGTACCGTTCTCTTAGATGGTACAGAGAGGTTTTCGGAAACTTTGTAGTACGGACATGTTCCTTCCAGATCCCACACCGACACTTCAATAGCTACGTTAGAAAGTTCGTCTGATGTAGTGTTGACAACCTGCAGATGATAGATAATACAGGGTCATGAATGCTCCCAATCCAGAACAATCACATAAGAGGAGAAAAAAGAGAGCATAGGAGTGGTTTGCAAGTTGCAACATTTATACCATTTTGGTTACGATTTCTAGGATCAGTTATCTAGAACATTTTTAGAAACTTGTACAAAAACAACACTAGAAGAGCCTCATAAACAACACTAATACTCCTCGCCTTTCATATCCTATTACATTTTTGGCGGATTGGTTCTTGAGATTATAAACATATATTTTTATGTTTCTCGGAAATGGTTTGTTCTTTGAGATTATAAACATATATTTTTATGTTTCTATAAACATATATTTTCATGTTTCTCGGAAATGGTTTGATTTTTTAGAACATGTCGGAAAACAAGTATCGAAAAATAACCAACCATTAAGTTCTGTTTTCCAAAAATGAATCTGAAAAATAAATTGTCACAACTGCAACCAAGCAGGAATAATTATAGGCTTCCAACTTGTACTTCCAATTACTACCATAGTTACGTAATAAAGTGGGAAACCTAAAATGTGGGTTATTTTCTGGTTCTTAGGAGTAAGATATTGATGTATTTCAAGTTCCCACATGCTCCTATATGATTTGAGATTGAACATTCTTGACCAAAACATCGTGTTAACATTAACAAGTACAATCAGTACGTTTCATGACATCAGCCATAAAAATTGCTAAAATGGCAAAATATACCTCAATGAAATACGTGGCTAGATTCAGCTGGATGTGGATTGGTTCAGCGGCAGATCGACAGCCATAGAAGCCAGCTGTTTGGTCATGGAGATGGTCATAAAACTGACCTCTAAGACCCGTCCAAGGATTCTGATTTTTCCATATCAAAACACCAGTGTATTTGCTCCACATGCGGGAAGTCCACCCCTCTAGAAGAGCCCGGTACTGAACATAGTTAACTAGCTGAGCCTGCGAAGATCATTTATCTCAACTTAACACGAAATAGAAACTGCAGTAGTCTCTTATAGTTTGAGCAAGCAAAATGCGCCCCAAGTGGTCTTTCACTTTGTGGTTAGTATGTGTGCAGAAGTTTGCTGGTAAAGATAGACTCAGGCAATGGGCTACGCCTGTGGATGATGGGCATGGCAGTGTCCTCTGCTCCCAATATCATTCTTCAGTAGTATCCTCATGAGTAGTTTAACTCATCGCTACCTTGTAAGGGTGTTGAGAATTTTTTTTTGCTTTTACTATCATTAAAATTTTTCAAATTTATGCAAATAGCCTTGTACTCTACAACTATTTGAGCTAAGGTTATGGGTAATTTTAGTTTTGTGTTTCTCTGGCCCCTTGTAGCAAGGGTAAGGTTGTTTTGATGGACAGATTCAGAGAAATAACCCATGACCCATGTGAACCTTGTATTGGTCTACGTTTAGCATAAATCTAGTTCACCCCTATTAGTATCACTACCAAACAAAGAACAGAGGAATATGGGAGTTTTGTTTACCTTCAGACAAAAATCATCAAGATCCACTGGGGTTCCATACAGTAGGATCTGATCATGAACCAAGCCTGGTTTTGAATAGGGGATATACTTGTGGTAATCCCACATGGGGTTTGGAACTTCTTCCACATAGCCATTGGGTAACTTCTTAAACAATGGAATTTGCCACCCTTCTGGAGGCATTGTTGCTCTGATAGTAGCTGCAACAGGCATCCCCACTGAGCCAACCTCAGGATTGAATCCATATTTGTAAAAGTCATCCTTGAAAAAGCTCTCAGGATACTGAATTTCATAAGGGCCGTCAGTGAAGTCTCCTTTTCCGTCCGCAAAGCCATCCCACATGGATCCTTGGACATAAATTCGAGTACCGTCAAGATATTGGCTAGGATCCTTCAACAATGGGGTGATATCTTCTTTTGATTTTCCACTTTGAGTTGAAATCTGAAAATACGGATGCAGTTTCAGTTCATCTTTCAAAGCCGTGTTGATATCATCTGGCGGAACTTGTTCATTTCCCCCCACCCAAAGAGCAAGACTAGGATGATTTCTCAGAAGCTTGACCGTGTCCCTGGCACATAGTAAGAAAAGTTCATGGTCCAGGGGACCATCTGGGTTTGATACTGGGACACCTCGTCCATCACAGTCTCCAGTTATCCAGAACTCTTGCCACACCTATAACAGAAATCTTGTAATGGATATGAATTCTGACATGCATATTCTATGAAATGCAGTTTAAATAGATGCAATGGTTATATGCATAATAACAAAGTCTTGAGTTAATGGTTATAACTAATCCCTTTAAGTTATACTCCATGTTGCGGGAATTAATGAAGTAATATCCCTCTTCCATCGACCGAAACCCAAGAACACCTCCCATGAACTTAAGAAAACCAACCTGTTAAAGCATCTAACACAAAACCAATTAGCAATGAGTGAAGAGGCCGCTCAAGCTCATATACTAGTTTTGGAGGTCATAATTAACCAACGTGGGACAAGCTCTAACACGCCCCTGCACATGCAACTCCTTACCCGAACGTGGAGAGATAAACAAAGGATCAATAACATTCGGGTCACAACGAAACAATGTGCACTTATGAACGGGGTAATCAACCAAGAAAGTCTTATTGAAAAGCCTTCAAAAACCTAGCTTTGATACCATGTTACTCAAAATCAATTGGTAATGAGTGGAGAGACTGTCCAAGCTCATATACTAGTTTTGGAGGTCATAATTAACCAATACGGGATAAGATCTAACACAAACAATATAAAGACAGAGAGCTAACCAGCAGACCATAAAGATCACAGTAATGATAGAACTCTGGCCTCTCAGCCAGTCCACCACCCCAACAGCGTATCATGTTGAAGTTCATGTCCGAATGAAATTTAATGTCCGTCTCGTATCTTTTCTTTGAAAGTCGTAGCAACCCATCTGACAATATCCAGTTACCTCCGCGGATAAAGACGGGCTGTCCGTTGACCTTGAACAATCTACAAAGTAGATAATACATGTTACTAGACAGATATAGAATCTTTCACAATAGAGTTCGCTCAGGAATATAAATCTAAAGATGTTCTACCTTCCACCAGTCACACTATCAATATCGCTCTCAATCTTGCGGAAACCAAAATGATGGTTCCACAAATCAGACTCTCCAAATCCCTTTACATCAATACTAATTTCAACGTTGTACAGTGATTGCTTTCCCATGCCATTCGGCCACCATAAATTGGGCTTGTAAAAGAACAGCTGCAAATACAGATTATCAAGGATTATTGCGTGTAGAACCTATACAACTTGAATACACAATAATTCGATGCAGGTGCAGTGAGCGACAAAATTAAGCAAATACAGCCACAAGAAGTTCCAGAAATATTTGTTCCAGTTCATGTAATTGAGAGCTAAGATGACGAAAATTTGGTCTATTAATTTCTGCAAAACATGCCTGCCACTGACCTCAGGAAATGTAAATTGAACAGATGCTCCAGGAGGGATCGACACATGCTCCGTTTGAAGATGTTCTACCAAGCAAAAACTTCCCTGAAGTTCTGTTGTCACTTGGACATTATATGAACACTCAGCAACCTGGGCACTTCTATTTACCAACCCAGTGGTTGTATGCAAATACACCCTCTTGTAATTGTCAAAGAATGATGAAACCAAATGAGGATCCACTATTTTCACAGGCTGCACAGAATGATAATGTATTGCAGTTAATAAATTGGAGTTTTCTTACAAACTATAGTAAACAATTTCAGGTTAGGTTCTATTATGGTGGTGGTGGTCAATCTTTTTTCCTTTTTCTGGGTTGGGATAATGAGTAGGTTTTATTGGATTTTTTGGTTCTGTTAGGGCATGTTTTGGGGCGGTTCTCAACTTTCCGAATTTCGTGGGATAGGTGTTTTATTTTCTGGGTTTTGGGTATTTAAGAGAGATCTTATTGAGTGCAGGTCAACTGGTCAAGGCTACGTTTGGTACTGGGATGTCTTTGGTTAGCTGCAACTTTCTCTCGCAAAATCAAAGTGGGGAGCTGTATACTAATGCTTCTTCAGTTTGCGTTATGATTGGAGATCAGCTGTGGGGACTCTGTTTCTAAAATGTATTGCTGCTACAAAAACTGGGCAATTTAAGGTTATCAAAGTCGCTGCTGTTGGAATAGGAGTTTTGGATCTACTGTGGTGGTTCGAAGGACTTGAAGATGCAGATGTGGGGATCCATAGTGTGGTGTTTCTTTTGCTTCTTTTCTCTTGTATTTTGATGTGGTTGGTATCTTGCCAACCTTTTCTTTTGTCAGCTTCTCCCTTTGGGCCCTATGTGGCAGATGATTGTCGGATGCGAGGGTGCCAACCTAGTTGGGGTGCTCGTTTTTCCGTCGTGATGCCGTTTTCGTAGGTTCTCTTTAATCTTTGTAATGCGTTTCCAACTATTAATAAAGTTTCTTTTTGCCAATCAAAAAAAAATATATATATATCAGGGTAGGAAGTAGGAACCACTAGGCTTAGAAGTCACACCTGAAATTTGCTAAACTTCAGAGTTTACGCTTTTTATATGGAATTGATGGTCTTCAATACATGTAGTGGTGTTCACTTTATCAATTGCAAAATAAAAAGACAGGATAACAGCATAAACAGGGCTGTCTAAGGATATTAAGCATTTCACAGTTGAATACAAACTTACCCCAGCAACAGATATTGATACCTCATCCCATATGCCAGTATTCCTATCCCTGTGGCAGTATTTGAATGGATACTCAATAAGTGATGCTCACAGAATCACACAACAAATGCCATAATAGAGAGAGAGAGAGAGAGAGATCAACAAGACATCCCAACACTATTGCAGAAAAAAGGACAATAGTAAGTCTAAAATAATGTTCCAAAACTGATTATCCGCTATGCTCTACAAGTAAAAGGACTAGGTGGACACTACAGCATCAGTGCAATAAATTACCTTATAGGAGTCATCCAGTCCCATCCTTCAACATATTGGGCAGCAATATCTTTCCCAATCTGAAATAAACAGAAAATGAAATGAAAGTCCATGGACCAAAACAAGAGGGGGAAATATAGATCCTATTAATGTATGAGATTCTTGTAGAAGCGTGCTTTGTAGTGTGTCCCAGTGGAATATACAAATATATGCATATTAGCTCATAAATTAAATCAACCATGTGGACTGTACAAAGAACTGCGCAATCAATAAATGCATCAAATCTCATAAATAAAAAAATCTTCTCCCCCAAGTTCACAGGTCAAAAAAATTTCACCACTGCGACGCTTTGCGCATCATCCCAAATTTTAGAAAGAAAAATAACCCGGGCAAAATCAGAATGTAGTATTCAGTCTTATAAACGTCAAGAGAGCACCCCTTCACCAACAGAAGAGCCTCAGTGATCAATTCAACTAAACTATATTTCTGATAACTTCTTGTCATACGCAATATAATTTTTCATATGTCGGAGTGGTTCAATTACTCACAAAAGGTCCAATTATTATAGGTATATTTAGTAAAGTCGGAAAACACTCGATGGTAATTCATTATTAGGTATCAGGGAAATGGAAACATTACCTCATGGTCACCACCTTGACCCCCATCAGGAGGAATCCTCCCAGGGTGATCAGGAGGATAAACTAGAACCGCAAGTAAATTTTCACCATCAGGATGCAGAATATCTGTGACATCAAGAGAATGTCTTCGAAACATCCCCTTTGGCAGGACTTCTTTATGGCCATTCAAGTACACCTCTGCAGAATAATTAATTGCCCGAAAATTCAGATCCACGTGCTGGTTTCCTGACTGAAGGAGGTCAGTAAATGGAAACTGTCATACACCAGAAAATAATGATATACTAGTATATGCAAAGTAAACCGGTGAAACTATAAGAAAACAGACCAACCAAAAGAACTGTCTATATATTGGACAGGCAAAGTGGAGAACCTGACCTCGATGGTAGTTAACTATAAAATCATAACTGCAGAATCATAAGTGATAATGTAACCACCAATATGGGTATTAAAACCAAGTATACAAGAACTAACATCATCCAATGTTACTTTTTCTAAAGCCTGAGCCCCTGCAAACTACTTGCTCATCTAGGAAAATGGAACTTTTTCACTTTCCCAATCTTTAATCAAATCCTTCTCTGTTCTTTATTGCAACTAGAAACTACGAACAAGGAATCTTAGATATTATACGAGCCATAAGGCCATAGAAAGGGAAATGACTTACCATGCCTGACTAAACTACTGATCAAAACATTCAGTGCACTTAAATGCAATCTAAATCTTTAGGTTGTCTAAAACTCAAAATTGTACTCCTCCAATTATAAAAAGAATAAGAATTAGGAACCATATACATCTTCCGACAGCTAAGAGTACATTACAAAACTGCTCGTGAAGAAAATTTGCCAACCTTGGGCCATAGAACACGCAGCCTTAATCAGATAGGGTTGTCTCTCAGCATGCATCTTGGCCCCTGGCCCCCAAGACTCTTGCATAGAATTCCAACAATTTCTCCCGCTCCTCAACATCCCACAGGAATGGGTTTCAAGAATTTGAATTACTTGAAACTCTAGTTATTTCACCGAATTGCGACTATAGACATTGTCACTTCAACCACCTAGCTCTTCTTCTAAAGGTGTGTCCCCCTTGATCATAATTACTAGATCAAAAAACAAATGGTCAAACCACAACACCGATTTTTTTAAACCAACTTCCACCAACCCCAATATAGCCAGCCAGCTGGAAAACTCCACCTATAAAAGTACTACTCTTAAGCAAGTCCAGCAGTTTCTTGGCATTGTCACTTATGATCTTGCTTACTCCATTGGCAGCACAGCTGAGAAAGAATGCTCAGAAAGGAATTGACCACGTACTTGCATGAGAAACGCTGTCTTCGGATGAAAAATGTCACAGCTGCTGTAGATTCAACAATCAGTCGTTACAAGAAGGGCACCAAGGGCAGGCACTAAGTTACCTTGACTGCTTATCCATCTCATCACAAAGGTGTATATATGAACAACATTGACCGTATCCCACAATCGAAGTGAAAGAGATTCAGAGTGCCATCAAACAAGCAACAGAGAATAAATTGTGATATTTGTCAAAAAACTAACCAGCCACAACAAGCAAAGAAGAATGCTGCAAGTGAAGTGGTAGCCCAAGCATTATGTTCTCCCATGCATTTGACCGGGGTTCAAAACCTCACTAACAATACTAACTTCCACCAAGTAAAGAAGAAGAAGAAGAAGAAGAATGCCCTCAACGGAAAATCAACTACATTGCAGGTAAACACAGGGAAACATTTCGTTTTGTACAATTAACTCCATAGGCAAAGTAATAACAGATACATACGTATAATGCTTTTGTAGAATATTGCAAGCAAAACCAGACATCCGAGCACAAAGTACAACATACCAGCTTACACTGGAACGTTGTGAAGAACCAAAAAGTGTAGTATTCCCTCCCTGAATCAGCAATGTCTATGATTGACTCATTTTCCAACCCGTAGAAAGGATCTGGCACAAGATTGTTTTTTACCAGGGTTGCCAAAACACTGTCCACAAAATCACCAGCCAAATCAATGAATAAAAGGGGAAATATCACCACTAGCTTAAACAGAGACACGTGCTCATATTGAATCTAGAGTATGGTTTCACCTTTCATGTCCTCATTTGGTTCTCATGAAAAGAAGTTCAAAGGAAAATTACAGTTACGGATTTTCCATTTTTCATTTATCCAAAGATTTAACCTGCACCAAACAAATGAACATACATTTGCCTAATTTGAGGTGTTTCTCCCTCTTCAGGAAAAAAAAAAACCCAGAAGGAAGCGATATATTATTTTTGTGCTCTAATGGTTGGTTGTTTTTTGTTTTTGCTGTTATGGAGTCAGTCCCATTGTTTCCTATTATTAGGTGCTCTGTTTGTGTACATTGTTGGTTCTATGGCCTAGAAAAGGCTGGTTTTTTTATTCTGCTGTATTGGGATCCAAGGCTACCCCCCTTGCCCTTTCCTTTTGGCAGTTGTCTTTTATAACAACTACTAAGTTGTTTACCAACTGGGATTGTTTTGAAGGGCGGACCTGGCGTACTGGTAAAACTACCCCATTGTGGCCTGTAGGCCACGAGTTTGATTCTCGGAAACAACCTCTTTGCTTGCAGGGGTAAGGCTGTGTACATCAACCCTTCCCTAGACCTCGCATGTACAGGAGCTTCGTGCACTGGTAAGGAAGAACATAAGTAGGTAAACCCAGAGATATAGCAATATGGCTACCAAAAAAAAAAAAAAAAGTTGGCTATACCTAGTCGTAAAGCCATCCCCAGAGGTCCCACAAAAAAAATTGGGTTTAGAACTTGGTACGGTCGAAGTGAACAAAATAGGTGGTAGTTAAACTCAAGAAACGTTTTGCCAACTTCTTAGCTACGCAATTTGGCTCCCCGAAAAGGTGGAGTCAGTGACATGTTCAAATAGCAATTTTTTAACCAGAAAACCAAAATGACATAATTATTAAACTGTCTTTCTTTTGCTTCCATCAATTTTGCTGCAGCAGTGCAAAGTATCTTCAAGATAAATGTACTTCAATCATGAATTGATCAATATCCAATCAACATAATTTTTAACATGATTGTTTAGCTCGACAAACTCTACAGAGTGAACAGTCCTCAAATTAAAAGTGAAGTCTACAATAGCAGCACTGCACGCCGTGCAGTCCACTCGTAAGCTGGAGACAAGACGTCTCCTTTGCTATCAATGGCACTTCCACATCAATCCTTCATAATTCAGACACAAAATGGAACAATTTCAAGAAATTAGCATCGGACTTACGTTCCTGGTACAACAGCCTCCATCCACGGCTGATCGGAGCCAGATGGAGGGTGAGTGGTGGTGAGCTCAATTCCGGTCAGTTCCACCTCCGTCGATCGCGCCGCTAACCACCCCGTATCGAGCTTCGTCTTTCCTATCTTCCCCATTCTTCTTCTGATCCTGAAAAACCCTAGACCATTCAGACGAGGAGGAGAGAGAAAATTCAGACAATTTCCCCCTTATCTACATTCTCTCTCTAGAAATGATTGTCAGTTCGCTGTTAATGCAGCTTCAGAGTACTTTGTCCGTCAGTGACGCTGTTGTCCCAAGTCATCTTGCCACGTAAACAAGTGTCGGTTTCCCGTTTACTACTCCAGTAAAGTAAATTTTTTACTGCTCCTAACGAAAAGTTATTAATCCAAGATCTAAAATTCCCATTTGATCAAAGAAGATATGAAATACCCATTTGATCCAATTTCAGACGAACACCCATTTGATCAAAACAGATCTGAAATACCCATTTCCTCCGTGTCCACTTCTCCCCCGTGACTCAGACAGAACACCACCCCCGCCGTCTCCTCCGCTCGTCACCGTTATCACCGGAGACGTTTTCCCATGAGGAATTTGACTGTTCAATGGCGGCAAACCTGATCACGAAGCAACAGATGTGAGAAGCTAATACTAAAGATTTGAGCATTTAGTTAATTCTTGGAACGACGTTCTAAAAAAGTTCATATTGTTTGTACTAAGGTTTGAGTTTTTTTCCAAAACATCCCTCGAACTATACCCTTTTTTGAATTTGGACCAACGAGGGTGCAATAAATTTGTTGAGGAGTGCAATTGTTGTCCATGTAGAATGCAATAAAAGTGGACGAAGGGTGAAATGGTCAAAAAATCTTCCCAAAAAATGTGACTCGAACACATCTTCTTGAATTTGGACCAATGTGGGTGCAATGAATTTGTTAAGGAGTGAAACCGTTGTCCATAGGGGTGCCCAGCGGATCACCCCATCCGCTCAACCCGAACCGTCCGCGAACCTGCCCAAGGTATGTTACGGATGGTTGCGGTTCGAGAAATATTTGTCTGGCGGTTATGGTTACGGTTCGGTTCAGGTTGGGTTTTGTTAAAACCAACCAATCCGTGGCCAAACTATATAAAAAAACGCTTGTGGATCCAGATGTTACCCGATCCGTCAAATCCGCAATCGAACCGACCCATCTGTATTTCACCCAGGGACGATTGCGAATCTTAAAAATGATAATCCGCTATGAGCGGTTCGGGTTGAGAACTGACCCGAATCGTTCAAAATCGAACCGTGGACACCCCTAGTTGTCCATGTAGAGTGCAACAAAAGTGGATGAGGGAGCAATGGTCAAAAAATCTTTCCAGAAAGTGTAACTTGACCACACTGCAACCATATTTGTTGAGGAGTGTGGGCGCAATGAATTTGTTAAGGAGTGCAATCGTTTTTCATGTAGGGTGCAACTAAAGTGGATGAAGGGTGCAACAGAATATTGTTCCAGGGTAGTTGCGTCCAACAGTATTTCTCATGCCATGTTATGGCAATTATTATTGATCTTCCCATTGATCCGTGATTTCGAAAAAGTGCACCGTTAAAATGCAATAATTTGCCCTTGCCGCCATTTTCTGGCAATTTTCCTTGAATTTTTTCACTCCCTCACTCCTTCCCATCTACATCTCATCATGAAGAATTACGAGATTTATCTTCGGATGCAAGGGTGAATTTCTTGAATTTTGATGAAATGGGTATTTCAGAACTTGGATTTTTTTTTTTTTACTGTGATTTGAATTTTTTTTTTTTTTTTTGCGCTTGTTAAGCTACCTTTGATCTTGTTGATCTTGGAGGGAGTTAGGTTTTGGGGAAGATATAGACGAGTGGACGAGAGTGAGAGAGAGAGATTAGAGTTTTTTTTTTTTTTTTGAGGTGGGCGCGGGACTCACTGAGTCACGTGGCGGTGGTGCCACATAGGCGTATGATAGGCGCGCAATATCTCAAGATATAAGCGCCTAAGTAGGAAACAAGCCGGAGGAGCACTTGATGCGGTGTTGTCTCTTGTTTTTTGTGTTTGTGTTTGTTTTGTAGGAAACAAGCCGGAGGAGCACGGGAAAGTGAACACAAGGCATTGGGCATGTTGGGAACCGGTGGGACCTAAGTAGGGACGACCAAACAAGCTTGAGGGAGCAATTTTAGAGGCTCGGTATCGATACATAGATTGTCCTGTATCGATACCGTGTGCATTATAGCTGAACAGAATGTCTGGGTATCGATACAGGACTTCTCCTGTATCGATACCGAGGGTCTTAAAAGCCAAAAATTGACTTGCCACGTGTGTTGACTTCGGGGGAGCATAAATACCTCGTTTTTGTTCCGAATTAGGGTTCGAACTTTGTTAGGTTTTTCTTAGTTTTTGGCAGCCGTTTTTCCTTTGAAGATTCTACTTTCCGGGTTATTTTTGCATCGAAGTTTTGGAGTTTTTCCGCTGATTCTCGCTTTGCTTCGGTAACGTTTCTGTTTATTCACTTTAATCTCAGTACGCGGGGGTTTGTCCGCGTTCTGAGACTCGAATCTTTGTTTTAATTCTTATTCAAGTTTAATAGCATGTTTTATTTCAGAATTATGTTATCTGTTATGATCACTATGAGTGAGTAGTTTCAAAAGTATGGTCGCGGGGTGATTAACACGCCGTGGCCAGGGACGGATTTGTTCTTACTCCGATTTTTACACTAAAGAATGAAAAAGCAATTTTAGGTTATTAAAGAGCTTCCGTTGGACGAATCTGAGTCTCGTTGGAGCCTATGTAACGCGAGGAACGGGGGACCAAAACTTGTTCTTCGCTGTACATGGGTGACGGCGACTGCGAGGATTCGCATCCTTCGGGGTAACCTTTTCTCTCTAAAATCAACCGTTCTCTTTGGAACAACAAATGGAGCAGGAAATATCCGGACCTGGTCACCGTGTTATGAATCCTACGACCGTACTTCCTTTTAATTAATTTAAGTAAAATCAATTATCTTAGTTTAGGTAATTTCACCAATCAAATCACAAGGGTGGCTACCTAAGAGCCGTGTTAAACATTAGCATCCCGAGTTTTTAGTGAGCACTTTCCACCTTCTCTGTGGATTCGATTCCGGTCTTACCGGGTATTGTGCTACACCGGTCTCCGCCCTACACTTGGGGCAACCCATTAAATTAGGTATAGGATTTCGGTCAAGCAGCGTATGTAATAGTATGTAAGAGAATGAGTTATTTCCGCCGGCGGTGGAAATAAATGTTTCCTCCAAATCAATCACAGTGGTCCGTGTGATTGTGTACTATACAATCACATGGACTACACAATCACACGGACCGCTGTGATTGATTTGGAGGAAACATTTATTTCCACCGGCGGTGGAAAGAATATTTTCTCAGTATGTAATAGTACACTTATTCGGATTTTTATGATGGCTATGGCGAAAATATACACTTAAAATAAAAATGGCAAAATGGATTACAATAACCTTAGGAAAATCACATAACATTTTTAACTGAGAAAATTTCAAAAAACAAAAAAAAAAAAAAAACAAACTTTGCTCTGTATGTCTCAAAACACTCCTGAACTTCAATAAACTTCAATTGCACACTCAAACTTTCACTATTTCAATCAATTTACCCCCCAACCATTTACTTCTGCCAAATGGCAAACAGAAAACGCTGATCTGGCCTTTGACAGACGTTAAGTGGTATTTTTGGAGGAAAATGATCGCTGATGTGGTGTATTACAGGTCCAAGGTCTAAAAAAAGGTTTTAAAAAAATAGGGTTTTTTATTACAAATTTGTGTTATGATGTTCTAAAATTTGGGTCATACAAATCTCTTAAATTGAGCTCCTTTAGTGTTTTATGCTGCTTGTTTTCTCATAGGAAGAGCCAGATGAAAAGGGTTTGTGAAGTTCCAACTAAGGGTTTGTCTTCTACTGTGTGGTCTACCTCCGCCGCTGCCGCCGTCAAAACTCGTACGACTCCAAATCTACTACCATCAAATCAAATAACACTAACAAAGTACGTAGTTTCTCGTCCCAATGCGCTTCCAAGGACCATTGGAAGATCGCAACCGACTTCATAGGAGTTTCTTTACATTGCCATCATTGTCGACTCTCGCGGCAGCAATAACCCTCTTTTTGCTCCGATCAAGGGTGGCGTGAGGAAACTGGACTTGTCGGATTTCAAACCCCTGCCGCCGCTTGGCCCCCGAAAAAATCAAGCAAATGCTAACGTGGCATCCAAAGAAAACTTCTTCTTTTTTCTCTCCAATGGAGCTTTTGAGCTTGATCTAAACTAGATCGGCGGCAAGGGGGGATTTATCATCTGCGCGGGCGGAGTTTTAGTACCAACTGGGCTGTAAATGAACTGAGCCGTTCGTGAACTATTCGAGGCTCGACTCGGTAAAGGTTCGTTCGAGTTCGATTCGGATACTAAATGAACTGAACCTGAATCTCAATTTTAGGCTCGTTTAATAAATGAGCCAAACTTGAACTTGACAATATTCGGCTCGATTAGGCTCGCGAACTTTGAATATATGTATATCTCATAAGAATTTTCTATATAACCTTGGATATGTATAAACTTTTACATATAGATAATGAAAATTTTATAACTTGTACTTGTATAAACCAATAAAAGTATTATAAACTTAAATTTTACTAATATGTTTTTATAATTTTATACATGTATGAACTTATTTATGTACAAAATAGATTTTTTTTCAAGTTCTAGACTTATATTAGAGCATAAATATCTAATATTTTTTCCTCGTGAACAAGTTCGAGTTCGACTCAAACCTAGGCAAGTTCGGCTCGAGCTCGGCTCGTCAAATTTTCATTGAGTTCGAGTTCGGCTCGAGTTCGTTTAAAAATTTAATGAACGAACTTGAATATTCTAAAACTCGGCTCGATTCGGCTCGTTTACAGCCCTAGTACCAAGTAGTGGTAGTGAGTTCTCAAATGCACCAGTGTGGAGAGAAAGAGAGAGAGAGAGAGAGGTGTGAAAGAAATCAATTAATGTGTCAGGAAGGAACATGCGTGTAGAGAGAGAGAGAGAGGGAGGGAAGAGATAAAGAGTCAGGAGAGTTTCAGAAAGTGACACATGGCCTGTGTCAGATGGAAAAATCATCCCACGCGCGTGTAGGGGTTATGTAGGAGTGAAAGACAAAAGGGGGTCTCCACGGAAGCAAACTCAAAAACTGGGACCGGCCAGTAATTTCCCGAAGATTTATCTTGAATTGCAACGAATATAAAACTGTCCGGTCTAGTTTCATTGGACCGACCCATCTCTTACTCTTTGCCCACCCATGGGGATGTCCCGAGAAATGATACACGTACAGCATTTTTCTCCAACAGCCAAAACGACGTCGTTTTGGCTGTTCTGTGAAAAAAAAAAAACTCTAAATCGGATCCGGGTCTCTCCCCCTCCCCCATTTCATTCGACCAGCGAGACAAAGAGATGGCAAACCACCTCCCATTCCACCACCACCGGCGACCCAGCTCCTCCGGCCTCCCTCTCCACCTCCGGCGACCGCCGCCGCCTCTGTCGCCGCCTCCATCTCTGTAAAGTTTCTCAGCGACCCAACAATCTCTATAAACCCAGGTACTCTCTCCCTCTCTCTTTCTCTCTCTCTCTCTCTCTCTCTCTCTCTCTCTCTCTCTCTCTCTCTCTCTCTCTCTCTGTGTGTGTAATGTTGGGATTCCACCCCGTGTGGGCCATTGGGCTTAGGCCCAGATGGGAGGGGGCTAGGGTTTTAATGTGTACTCTATAAATACTCTCATGTCTTGTATTATTGGAGTGTGGTAGCACAATGTAGAGAGAGAGAGGCAGAGAGTATGAGAGGGGAGCCGGTTGTGGCTCTCCCGGAGAGAGAGATACACGAGAGAACTGGTGAGGATTTCATTATTGTGAGATTGAGTGTGAGTGTGTAACACAAGAACACGAATTTTCTCCGGATTATAGTGAAACCCCCCTCCCCGTGGATGTAGGTCCGATTTGGCCGAACCACGTATATTGTGTGTCGTGTTTTCTCTTGTTTTACTGCTTTTGTTGCGTGTGGTGCGTTGTTGAAATCCTAACAACTGGTATCAGAGCTTGGGTTGAAGCACCGGAGAGCGCAGAGCAGTCGGAAAATCACTCGGAGGCCATTGGAGCACTGTTTGAAGCTTTGATCGGACAAAACAGGTGACGAAACTTGTTTTTGATCAGAGGGAAAGGTGCTACTCTCAAAGACGAGTCCAACGGAGTGCTCGGAGTCAGTTTTTGTCACCGGAGAGGGTCCCACGGGCGGTCTGAACAGAGGCGGTGCGGTTATTGGCTATCGGACTGACGTAGAGTGGTTGGTTTTGAGATTTGAAGACAGAGTTTTGTTCGTCTCGAAGAGACGATCACAGAGATGGTCGAGAGGTGGCTGGAAAGTCGTGCACGCGCCCTCATGCGCCGGTTGAATCACGGCGCGTCAGATCCACTCTCGGCGTGTGTTGCACACGCGGCGGCGGAGGAAAGTGATGATAGGGCTGACGTCATCAGTCCTAGGGCTGACGTCATCAAGGGTCAAAGAAGTCAGACAGGCCAGGGGTCCCGGTCAAAGGGGCCAAAGAGGTCACCGGTCCGGTCCAAGTGGTTAAACCGGTCAGACTGGTGGTTCAGCGAATAAGTAGACCGGGTCAGAGCAGACCGGCGGTCTGGTGTTAGACCGGAAAGTGTTTTTTTACCGGTTCAGTGAGATTTTGACCGGTTCATGACCGGTTTCTGACTCGGTTTTTTTGTTCCGGATCCAACCACGCACTCTGTTTTTCGTGAAGAGGCTCGGAAGCAGGTTTTGTTGCTGGATTGAGCCGAATTTGGACGTTCGGAGGCATTTTGGGTTGTGAGGAGGCTTGTTCCTAGCTAATTGGACTGTTCTGGATTCACTGGTGGGCTTGGATTTGAGTGATTCAAGTCAGATTTTGCGATCCTAGACACATCCGGAGAGATTGAGGAGGATCGGACGTGGTCAGGTCAGTCGGATGGGATGTTGTTGAGTCGGAGGCAGACCATGGATGATCATTCGCGTTTGGCAAGCAGGGATACACTCTTTCGGGTTATTGCACTCTGGTTTAGGGGTGCATGGAGGCTCATCTAGTTAGTGACAACAGGCGCTTGCAAGAGCGGTGATTTTTTGGGAGATCCGATGGGAGTCCAGGGGGTGCTGGGAGAGCCGAAAATGGAACATGGATGGACCAGGAGGCAGGATGAGACCCAAGAGAGCTGACGGAGAGTGGCGAGAAGACCAGGATAGTGGCAGGAGTGGCAGATAGGTGACAGATTGGTGACTAAAGAGGCGAGCGGAGTTGGATAGCTACACACCAGGAGTATTGGGCAGACTTTGCAGAGATCGGAGGTTGACTAGAGCAATCGGGTGATTGCGGATTCGCGGCGTTTGAGCCGTGGTGATCAGTCGAAGAAGCTAGTGAGCAGGGATACATTCTCTCAGGTGTTGCATCTTTGTTGATGGGTGCGGATACACTTGTTTGGTAATGACACAAGCGCTTACTGGAGTGACAGGTCGGAGTTGGTCAATAGTGATCGGAGGCAGTCTGGTTCAATCGGGTTTGAAGACCTATCATCAGGATTTGCAGTTGTGATTCGAGCTGCATTGGATTGGATGATGGGCCACCATACAGGCTTGTTGGAGTGCAGTGACAGTTGGAGCTGATGTCAGGCATGGTTAAGAAGTATGGGTGTTGAGACGTGAGCAGGGATGACGACAGTTGCGGATGCACACATGATAAGCGCGGGATTGTACCAAGGAGTCATGACCGGATGGTACTGGATGCGCTGGGAGTCGAATCATGAGTGTGTAGGATGCTGGCCAGCAACGATGATGCAACTGGTTGTTCAGGATATGTTCACGGGAGCTCCGGACAGAGGGATTGAGATGGAGATCAGATGATGCATACTGGTATTCTTTTTCTTCTGTGTTTTTTTTGGCGGATTATCTTTCCAGTTATGAGCTCTTGTTGGTGTGGAGAGATGGAGTCACGGATTATGTCCTGTGATTGGGCATGAGCATTTGGGTTTTGGATGCCCGGATGCGGGCACTCCGGTTAGGGGGTGCAGGATTGTGATCAACCGCGGAAGATCTGGCTTGCAGGGCTACATTCATTTGAGTGGTGTGCCCGGTTGGGGTGCGGAGATGCTTGTTTTGGAAATGACATAGGCGCCTGTCAGAGCGGTAGATCAGTTTGAGCCACAGAGATCTAGCAGGATTTGTTCACATCCCGGATTCACGAGAGGTGCATCCCGTTTTTGGGGGTGCGGAGGTGCTCGGTGGGGGATGCAGTGTCAGAAAAGGAGTCAGCCTCATCACAGATGGTGTGTGAGATCATTTGGAGGAGTGAGCCTCTGGTGTGGGCAGAGGGTTGCTGCATTCTCTTGACAGGACATGATGCTAGAGTGGCGGAGCGCGGCGATGAAGCTGCGGGCACTCGATGAGGGGGTGCGGGCACCCTAGTTGAGGGGGTGCAGGAGCTTCTGTTGGAGAGCGCGAGCGCTTCTGTTGGTGAGCGCATACACTTCGGGTTTGAGGTTTGCGGGTGGAGGCATTCTTTTTTAGGGGATGCGGTACTCGGGATTTTTTCTGATTGGCTGCGGAGTCTGGTTTTGCAAGGATACACTCTTTCGGGATTTGTGTACTCTGTTTGGTGGTGCATGGATGCTCGACTGGTTAGTGACACAGGCGCTTGCCAGAGTTAGCTAATTGGAGGAAGCGACATGGGGGTGTTGCAGACGACATTGCCCACTCGGGTTGGAGGGGGTGTTGCAGACGACATTGCCCACTCGGGTTGGAGGGGGTGATTGTTGGGATTCCACCCCGTGTGGGCCATTGGGCTTAGGCCCAGATGGGAGGGGGCTAGGGTTTTAATGTGTACTCTATAAATACTCTCATGTCTTGTATTATTGGAGTGTGGTAGCACAATGTAGAGAGAGAGAGGCAGAGAGTGTGAGATGGGAGCCGGTTGTGGCTCTCCCGGAGAGAGAGATACACGAGAGAACTGGTGAGGATTTCATTATTGTGAGATTGAGTGTGAGTGTGTAACACAAGAACACAGATTTTCTCCGGATTATAGTGAAACCCCCCTCCCCGTGGATGTAGGTCCGATTTGGCCGAACCACGTATATTGTGTGTCGTGTTTTCTCTTGTTTTACTGCTTTTGTTGTGTGTGGTGCGTTGTTGAAATCCTAACATGTAAATCCAGGTACAATCAGTTGGGTTTACCTGCATTGACTTCAATTTCCAAAGGTTGAGCCACTTACCTCTGCTGCTCCACCAATTTTGCATAAACCAAATGATATTCTTACATGTAAATATCGTATATTTGAACATACGTGTTTATGAGTGGATAGACGTCAGATTTTGTATTTGGGTACCTTAATTTGGAATTTTGCGATGCATAATGAACTGGGTTTACTTCTTTTTTTGGTTATAAAGAGATTTGGTGAAACCAAACGAGGAATAGTGATCTGGGTTTTCTTGATTCGTCTAAAAGTATATTGTGTTGTACTAAGTGGTAGATCCTTCTTCATTTGTTGTATTGTACTCTTTATTTTGCCAGATCTACGGTTGTACTGGGTTTGTGCCGGCAAGGGTCATCTGGAATGGGAGGTGGTTGACGGAGGCGGCGGCGGTCGCCGGAGATGGAGAGGGAGGCCGGAGGAGCTGGGTCGCCGGTGGTGGTGGAATGGGAGGTGGTTGCCCTCTCTTTGACTCTGGTCGAATGAAATGGGGGAGGGGGAGAGACCCTGATCCGATTTTGAGTTTTTTTTTTTCACAGAATAGCCAAAACGACGTCGTTTTGGCTATTGGAGAAAAGTGTTGGAAAAAAGTGTTGTACGTGTATCATTTCTCGGTTGTCCCTGGGGCCTTATGCCATTTATATCAGGTATTAGTTCTATCAGGTATCAATTGCATGAGCCATCTCATATTGCGACCGGAGCCCACTGGATCAAGCATCAATTGAAGTCCAAGTTTTACATTTGCAGTACTAGCAATGCAACTTTTGTCTGTGTTGCCTTTCCCTCTTTCTAATGGATAGGAGTTGTTATATTATCATCATCATCATCATTCATTCTGTTGTTTTATTCCGTGCATTAACGGGTACAATGCTAGTTTCCCATATTCTTATGCAGCCATTTGGCGTGGGTTTCCAATTTTTTATTCTTTTCTTTTCCTTCCTTCTGAGGTATGCCCCTTGTAGGTTGTATATTCGTTTAGTCTTTTTTCTATTTCAAGCTGATTTACCAACAAAACAAAAAAAAACTACATGATTAAGGAAATTTTTATAAATTTCAAAAATGACAAAAAAATTATAATATGAAAGGTGAAGAGTCAAATTTTTTGAATCAACCACTTATATATATATCCATTACAATATAAAGAGGGATAGAGGGGACGAGAATTCGGTCCCATGGCACCTGGTTAAATTATCTTTTTACCCCTCCAGCTACAATAATATTTGTTGTTTTCTTATGGGTAATTTTTGTCCTTTTACAAAAGTCAGGACATCTTCTTTGGATTTTAGTGCATACAAGCTACATGTTTGCCTAATTACTTAACCCTCCATAACATGCAATGGTGGTCATTTTAAGATTCCTTTTTGATTGGACCCGACTATTTATTGGATCGATTCTACAATAATAGTTGTTGTTTTCTTATGGGTAATTTTGGTCCTTTTACACATCTTCTCTGGATTTTAGTGCTTGCAAAAAAGATTTCATTAATCTTGAAATTGTTATAAGATTAATAGGACAAGGAAACAGCTAACAGCTCAAAGAGTGAAATGTCAAACCAATCCAAGACCCAAACCAACGTTTGGTAAGAAATCAATCGAGGTCACCCCACCAAAAAGGCATAATTACTTAACCCTCTATACCATGCAATGGTGGTCATTGTAAGATTAATCCCTTTTTAATTGGACCCGACTATTTATTGGATCAATCATTTACGTATATTCAATTGAGTTGATTTTTTGCATGGTCACTAAAAAAATTATTTTAGAATTAATGAGTGGTCAAGATCATTCGTGGGACTCAAAAGTAGGCCCCACAAGCGGTCGATATAAAATCTATACCTCTTGGATCGGTACCCCTTACATTAATGTAATCTAGAAAGTTATTTTTGCACCTCATATTCATATTAATGTACTCCAAAAATTTTCACGTATGCTTAAAATGACACAAAGCACTAAGGAGTAGTAAATTTAGAGTTGCATTCATAAAAAAAGTTGAGTGCAAAAACTAATTTTTTATTTTGTAATTTTTCTTATTTCAAGTAAAAAAAAAAGAAGAGAATTTTATACTAGTTTTCCTCTCGTTGACTCATTTCGATTGGATTCCTAAGATACAAAGAATTAATCTATGATTTGTATTTTCTATTGTTTCAATATATCAATAGGTATATGGATGGCATAACAATAATTAAATGACACTATATAAGTCTAACTGAAATAAAAAATTAACTAATTAATTTATTGCGGGGACAAAAAAGTGACGCACGTTAAGAGGAGTTTTGGTTAACTTCACATTTTATATTCTTTCATTTTTCATGTTTTAGTTTTCAATACATTTCCTTATAACTTCTGGAGAACAATCTATGGATTATAGTTTCTTCGTGAAAAAAATACTCTAAAGAGGAAAAAAAGATATGGAATAATAAAAAAAGAACATATGGTTAGTAAGTTCAACGAACAAATAATTTTCATCTTTAGAAACATGTTTTGCCTTTTTTTGATTCTGAAACATTATCCATGTTTTAGGAGCAATACTCCTCCCTTTCACAAAAGTGTATGAGATCCACACACTTAGAAATGAGACCCACACACTTTTAGGAGATGAAGGAGCAATGTTCGTGGACCACCAAAAAATCTTATGAGCCACTGTGTCTATTAGTATAAGCATACTGTTCTTTGAAAAAATGATTCAGTGTTCCATGCCTCTCCTTCACCACATGGAGTATCTCTGTAGGAGTGTTCCAAGACTCTAACAACACATTTATTTGAGATTCACACATTTTCTAATATATCATTCAGGATCCAAAATTTTGAAAAAAAAAGAGAAGAAGATAATTGGATCAAATAATTACAATCATCAAATTGAGCTGCTTTAATTCAAAAAATTATTTAAAAAATAATAAAAGGCTCGGATCCTTTGTGCTAGAAGTCAAATTTTAAGTTCGACTACGCATAATAAATTTTGGAGGTGATAAAACTTTTGGGAAGGATGGAAGGAGCTTAGAACTGATATAGATGGTCTATATGCCATAAATAATACCGAAAACCAAATTAAGCAATTTAGAATAGTTTCAAAGAGGGATGGGTATTATAGAAGTTAACAATGTTACAGCTTCACATAAAAATGCACATACACAGGTAAATGTAAACCACGTGTAGTTCATGCGATATTTCAATGGGGGACGTAATTTTTTTTTATGAGATGTTGATATATAATTTTACATATATTTTATTTTGCACTTCCAACAACAAAATTTAACTATATTGGGCCTAATTTTGCGCGCAACCCATTCACTAGTTCTATATAGTGATTCAAACATTCACAGCCAATTTTTACACACGAAATTTATCAAATAAACCCATACAAACAACAAATTTACCGAAAAAAATCTCACAAAACCTCGAAATTTTATCACACCAAATTTACCATAATTGAAATTTACCAGAGCACGCACAAGGTAATACAGTAAATTTACCATAAAAATCTGACAGCCAGGGGCGGGCACACCAATGGGTAAGAGGGGTCATCTGACCCCGCTGGGTTAAAATTTCCTACAGAGATGTACATATATTTTTAGACATTTTTGTAATTTTTCCCCAATACCTTATACGCATTCTTTAGATTTTGCCCCAAGTAACATGAAATATTCACTACCTTGTCCAAATGGTTCACCGAATCCCTATAATCTTTTCCTTTTATATGTGCCACCATTTTTTAATACATTCCTCTCAAGCAAAAAATAAAACAGAGCATATAAGGAGTATTTTTTTTTTCTTTTTTGTGCTCCCATTATTTTTTAACTCCCCTCTTTCTCTGTCACTCTCTCTCTCTCTTTCATTGCCCCAAGTAACACGTCATACCACTTTTTGCTTGTACATAGTGAATAGATCTCTTTTGGTTTAGTATTCTTATGTACTCTCTCCATCCCACTTTGGTAGTCCCCCACAAAAAGACGTGCAATTTTCAGACAAAAAAAAGGTATTTCATTCAGTTCATAATTTTTGAATTTTCTCACAAAATTAAAGAACTAATCGAGATCTTTAATTTATTTAGTACGAAACTCGAAAAAATTGTGTCCGGAAGTTCTTTAATTTTTAATCTGAAAAACCTACTTTCGTAGGGGACCGTCAAAATTAAACGAAGGGAGTATATGCCGTAGATTCTTGACCCCACTGATGGTAAATCCTGCGTCCGCCCTTGCTGACAGCAACCTTAAAAATCACTAACAATTTGGGAGCTTGATAGAAGATCAAAGCCAGATGTTTTTTAACAAAATGAAGTCTCTGAAAGAGATTTCACGTATTACATTTGGGATCTCAATAGTGGGAGATCTCTTCCTCTCTAGAGAGCCAGAAACAAGGGTGACAGGGCGACATTACTCCCTTTTGTCTACTACATTAGAAGGACATAGGTGCTGGAGTTCTTTTTATTTTCTTAAATTTTGAAAAAACATAATTCAATCTACTTTTGCTTTACAAAGTGAATATTACAAAAGGAGATTTTTTTACCTGAAAACAATTATTCCAGTAGACAAAATTACTTAAGTAGATAATAAAAACGTGTTTTGGTTTCTCTAGATCTTTGAATATCGACATAATTTATATCTTAGACCACCTCAGGTACTGCAGTTGTGCATTTGCAACCACCAGTGTTGTTGGAATCTAACTAATTTTTGTTTTCTTTTTTGTAGTATATTTTTGCAGAATTGTGACTTCTTGCCAATAGTCGTTCAGATGTCACAATCAATTGGGCAGCTTTGTGCGCTCAATTAAGTATTCTTCATGGTTCTACTTAATCGTGCTAGTGAAGAGGCATTGACATTATATTTGCTTGCTTTCTTTTAGAAGTAAATGCTTTGTAATCCGATGTTGATGTAGAATCTTTTTGCTTGTATTCAGCTTTTAGTTTTTATATACTTTTTTCAAAAAGAAAAAACCCATGAAAGTGAAGTACTGCAAAATGTAATTTTCTACTCCCTATCTATTAGTAATTCAGAGGGACGTACAGAGCGTTGTGGACTTTAGATTTGACCAATGCAAAAATTTAATTGCTAAAAACGATGGAAGGATAAGGGTTAATAGGCCAGCAACACTAGTTTTGATGTCCATCACGTATGCCTTCTCTACTACTAATCTGTTTTTTTGAGGAATTACTACTACTAATGTGTTGAAAAGGGCAAATACTGTAATTTTTGCTAACTCTTTGGGGCAAGACTATATAGTAAATGGGGCATCTTAACAAAATTCTCAAAATGATAATCTTTATACTATAGAATGGTGCCACCTCATTGCGGTCAAGTGACCCCACTTGACCCCTTATGCCTCCGCCCCTAAAATCAGTTAATGTATATGAAAAGATCAACCTGTTGATTTGACAATTGTTATCTAAGAATATCGAAATACCTCAGTGGACATGAACTTGTTGAGTTTTGGAGAGATACATGTGAGATATCTATATTGTCTATATTATATTACACAACGGTTTTTTCAAAATGTCCTACGTGGCATTTTCATGTTTGAAAGTCTCTTATTCTCTTCTAACAATATCTATACTTGGGCCCAAATCTTATCTCAAGGATCAAATTGTGTTTCTACGGTCTAAGAAGACTTGCCTTTCCAATATAACTTTTGGTTAATTAAAAAAAGAAAAGAAAAGCACATTCAAAAATAATACGACGTGAAAGAAAACTTATGTGCAATACGAACCATCTTTTTCATGTGGGACTTTCAAATTTCAAAAATCCTCTTTTTCTCTCTTTGACATTTAAACCATCATAGAGAATTCTAAAATAGAAATTTCAATTTTAGAATTCTCTCTCCCTTCTCAATTAAAAAGAAGGAAGAAGAAGAAGAAGTAGAAAGCAGATAAAAAAAAATGAAAGAAACCCATTTCAAAAAATAAACATTATCCTTTAAAAATGAGCGAATTTCAACTCTCATAGGGATATTTTAATTTCAAATACTCTCTCGATCTCTTATTTGGATTACAAAACATGCACAGTCGTATCAACACATAAATCCCCCTCCCTCCCTTTTCTTTTACACACACACCATCTACTTTTCAAACGACTCTAGGTCTAACATGTGATTTTGATATTATACTGGTTTGGTAAATCATAGGGAAAAAATAAGAAAGAATCTCTTCAAAATTTTATAATTTTTGTTGGGCATGAACCACTTAGTTTTATTACTCTTTCCCTCCTGTAAAGATTGTTAAATATTACATTTAGGGATGTCTCAGAAATATTGTCCATTTTGAAAAGTTTCCAAACAATGTGGGAGAGAGTTGGTTGATCAAGTCAATTCATTCCTTGGTTTAGTGGATCATTGGATGATAATTGATTTTCGTTCAATCTTTTTCTCCTCTTATAATGTTGACAACGTGAATTGATCAATTAGATGTTAGTAGCTTAGTTTTCTTTATTGTTTTTTATTTCACTTTTTGAACTTGCACAATCATGATAGGGTTGTTGGCATAACATTACCCGGAATAATCGATGATGAGAGCAGTGCACGCAGTACTGCATGGTTGGTTATGGTTTTTGAACTTCGTCAAGTGCATGCCTCTAGACACGAGCAAAGCGCTAGTATATACTGATAGACTAGTGCTTGGGGAGTATATCGTACGTCAAAATAGATTATGAGTTGATTAACATATTTCACTGAGAGGCTACGTTGGAATTTTCTTAACTCATGGGTAATAAATTTGATCTTTTTGTCTATGTGCAATTTTGAGAGGGAATATGGAAGAATGCATTTTGACTTTCGTCTCCTTAAACAACCACAATCTAACAATGAAAAATGCATGATTGAAAAAATAAGTTTAACAATGAAAAATGCATGGTTGAAAAAAATAAGTTGGCGTCTTAATTAGAAAAATATAGTGTTGACGGGCTTTTTGGTGGATTAAAATAAAACTTCCAATAGTATAATAATAACACTTTCTAATATAGTTTTCGTGGTGCAATTATTTGGAGTATCTTATTGTTGACGTGATCTTGAAATGAGAATATCGAAGAATGCAACTTGACTTTCAGCTCCGTACATAATCACAGTATAACATAGAAAAATGCACGATTAAAAAAATAGTAAGTTCCCGAGCTGACCTCCTATTAAAAAAAATTTAGTGGTGACATGCTATTTGGTGAATTAAAATAAAAAGTTCAAACGGTAGTATAATAATAGGAGTAACACTTTAGTGGAGCATAATTTTGGTGATGCAACTACTTGAGTAAATTATTGTAAACGTGATGGCCGCAGTTGGCACTCCTACATCTTGGGATTAAACGGGATGGTCGCAGTGGACACTAACAAGAAGTTGTAATTATACAGTGTTAATGGGAAGATGATTATTATTATTTTTTATCATTTGTTATTCTTAATCTATTACATAGGGGAGGGGGGAATAGAACTCGATCCCGAGATGAAGTGTGTAACATCCAAAAAGTCTACCGCATGAGCTCTAAAGAGAAGATGATTAATAGGATACAAGAAAAAATTTCTCGGCTTTGTTTGTTTCCCAGTTTAGTTTTAGTTTTAGTTTTAGTTTTGATGACATCTTCATTTCCCTCATTTCTTTCTTTATCTCTCTTCACTCATTACACCTGATGACATCATCAAAACTAAACTAAACTATCTAACCAAACACAGCCCTCGTAATTGTATGAAAAAGAGAAATGAATAGTTTAGATAAATATGATTGCGGAAAACCTAAGGGTGCATAGCCCTTCTGCACAGATTTCACATATATATGTTTCGGGACCCACTTGTAGGTCCCATACGAGCAATCCGAACCGTTGATTCATCTCAGAATAATTTTGGGTCTCGCGAGAAATCACCTCAATCAGACGTGCGTAAGTAGTTCATCCAAAGTTGTGTGGGACTCACAACTGGGTCCCAAAACAGATATCTGTGAAATCTATGCATATAGGGCATGTATCCCTAGCACTGTCCATTTGTGAATATGAACCGTTAATTTTTTTTTCTGGACCATATCGAATTATTTGGTTTTTTGAGTATCTAACATTTTTCGTAGAGTAACTATCATTATCCAAAAGATAATTAATTTTTGGGTCTTCCTTTGACAATGACATGATATAGGAGTTAATCACGGAAATAGGACACAAACTAATTTTTTCATGCCAAGAGGACAAATCACCTACACATTCCAAAAATGCCCCCGCTAGCCAATGAAAGTGCCTAAACCCCTCAAACCCTATGAAAGTGTCTAAACCCCAAACCTAATGAAAGTGTCTAAACCTAAACAATAGGGTATGCTATGAAAGTGCCTAAAACCCTAGGGTACCCTATGAAAGTGCCTAAACCACTAAAACCCTATAATTGGAAAATACACCCTAAACCCTAGGGTACCCTATGAAAGTGTCTAAACAACTAAAACCCTATAATTGAAAAGTGCACCCTAAGTGCCTAAACCTAAATTGCCTAAACCCACTGTAACCTACCCAGCCTAATCCCATAAAATTGAACCCAATCCTAAAATTAAAGAGACAAAAAGTTAATTAAAGTGGCTGGCCCACGAGAGAGAGAGAGAGAGAGTGACGGGTTGGAAAAAAAAGTGACGAACGAACCATAAATAGGGGCTGTCAATGTCTAGTGCCTCAGTTCTCAATAAAAGTGTCATTCAGTCAACACTACAGCAACCAAATGGAAAAGTGACGGGCCGGCCATTTGTAATTTCTTTTATCATTAAAGCTATTTTTGTCTAATGTTGTGCTTAAATTCTCAAAAATTTCACATCAATATATAAAAAAATATTAAAATAAGTTAAATTAAACTAAACATCATTTAAAGCCCTAAACTTGGCCTTTAGACCAATTTTCTGTTAATTTTTATACCCCAATATATATAGAGACGGGGACTCTCATGTCCGAAATTCCCCACCATTCTTGCTCACTTGTGCCCATAAACAACTCTTTGTACCACGTCTCTATCTCTCTTCCTTCACGTCTTTCCAAAGCTGACAACTTTCCTTCTCAGAAATTTGGAGATTGATACTACCACCGCGTATTCCTCGGCCATGGCTGCTAGATCGATGGATTCAACGGCTCACCGACGACTGAAAGCAATTCAAGCCCATCTCCTTCCCGCCACCGACGATCCTACCTTCCAGATTCAAGGAAACCAGACAGCCGGAGAATTCACCATCGGTACTCTCTCTCTCCTCTCCCTCCCTTTCTACATATATACATAGTACATAGTATTTAGAATTCACCATCGGTACTCTATCTCCTCTCCCCCACTCTCTCTATTATACACATATACATATATAAGTGTATAATTTTTTTGATAACTCGGAGCCAGCCTAGTGGGCCCGCAACGAAATGATGATGCTAGGAGGAGCAAACTCCAAAGTCCCGAACACCGGGTTGGTCTTGGGGTTGTGCACGTACATAATTTGTTGAATTACGAAGAAAATTACAGAATTAGAAAACTGCTATTGATATGTAGATCATGCCAGATATGAATCTAAGAAAACAATCTTGCCTGCCTTACCAACCAATTAAACTGAACCTTAAGTCTTGGTCAGCTATTCAAATTCGTTTTTTCTATTACACTCGTGTGTTCTGTTGTCAGTGGCGGAGCTGTATTGGGTCTGGAAGGGACCGACCCCACCCATTTTAAAAAAAAAATTATTATTGAGGTGTAAGTATATATTTTTTTCGTGTAAATTTCTACATTAGCATATTTTAATATATGGTTTGATTTAAAATGTACTCCTGATATTCAAATATTTTTTTACAAATTCCCATAATTATTGATTCATTAGGCCACAATTATCGAAATATATAGCGTATAAAACTAGAAAATCAAAAAGTATTTGAAATTGAATATAAGGAGTACATTTTTTTAAAATTAAAACTCTTGTCTTCGTCCAGCCCCTCGAAGCGGAATCCTAGCTTCGCCACTTGTCTCTTATATGAAAGAAAATCCTAAACCTAGATTCAATAAAACAATCTTACCTTGATTTAGGAAATTCTTATGAGGTTCCAAATTGTAGACGGCTTCAACAGAGATCAGTGACAAATGATAGTTGATTCCAACTTTACATGCTTATCTGTTTTATGCACGAATGTTCCTCTACATATAAGGAACTCATTCCATTGTGGACCATAGGATCCAGGTTTTGAATACAGTACCACACATGGCACCACTTTTGTTACTTGTGGAATATGTACCGGTACTTGTACGTTACCGGATACCATTTCGGATTTATTGATATTTATATCTTCAAATTTATGTTCACTTATAAATTAACCTTCATTTACATCACTCTTATCATGTTTTGTGAATGAAAATCAATAGAGCAATGATTGGACTAATAAAATGTCTAAATTCTAGGAGTGGAAGTAAACAGAAGAATGACAATGGGTGTTGTGTTGAAATGTACGAAATTAAACTAATCTCTAAAGGGGTTCCACTTTTGCAATAACTTCCCACCAACCAGTTATATGATCAATTTCCCAAACTCTGTCATCTGACTCATCTCGACAAAGAGAACTTGAGAGTTGAAACGGCAAAGAAGCAAAATTGGTGGGATTTCAGCTTTTGGGTTCTATCTTTTTTTTGAATCTTTTGGGTTCTCTGTTTTTGGTTTCATCTACCAAGTGGTCATCAGTGAATTGAGATATCTTTGCCAGAACAATCGAGACCTACTGAGACAGTTCTGGTTCTTCCCTCTCATTTCTGGCTGAACAAGGATTCCATGGTTTCGATCTTCTCTATCTCACTGTTTTCTGTGGATTTTTTGCTCTTAACCCATGGCTGGTACATGCCGTTGGTAGAAGCAGCAATCCAACAGTACAAGCCGGAAAGCGACCGGAATGAAACCTAAGGTCTATGGTACCATTTTTACCTCTAAAACGGTATATACTGGCAGTACTGGCTAGTACCAGAATGGTGTTCACAGCCCTGCCTAGGATAGATGAAGGTGAGAGGGATTGATGATGTTAGAAAATGTTGATATAAGATATACTGATATAGAGAAATGCTATTGGTAGGAACAAGGAATCTGTTATCAGTATGGTTTCCTGATGCTGTCATTGTTTTGTTGTCCTCACAGTCGTGTTCCCATAACCAGCCTATGTGCGAGCCGCTTTTGTGTGCATATTTCTAGTCTAGGTAGTAATCTGCTTTTGCGTGTAATGAGATACTTAAATTACTAAATTCTGCTTTCTCATATTTACATACGATTCTCCGTTCTTTTGTTAAGACTAATTTCCTGTTCTCTTATGCATATGATGGATTTGTTGTTTAGATGAGAGAGAGAGAGAGAGGGAAAGGAAGAGAATTGTGTAAGGTGTTAACGAACCCTACCACACAAACCTTTATTTATATTATGAGAGAGACTAATACATTACGTAGCTACCCAATGTGGGACAACCACACAAACCTTTATTTATATTATGAGAGAGACTAATACATTACGTAGCTACCCAATGTGGGACAACTAACAATAAACATATTCTAACACTCCCCCTCAAGCTGGAGAATAAATATCAAAAAGTCCCAGCTTGTTACATAGCAACTCTAACCGCGGCTTGAATAATGATTTGGTAAACATGTCGGCCAACTGAGCACCCGTAGATACATATGGAGTAGATATCACACCACCAGTCAGCTTCTCACGCACTAGATGACAATCAACCTCAATATGCTTAGTCCTCTCATGAAATACTGGATTTGCGGCAATGTGAATAGCCGCTTGATTATCACAATACAGAGGCATAGGCAGTTGCACACTAAATCCAATCTCTTCAAGAAATGATCGCAGCCACACAACCTCACATGTCGTGTGTGCCATTGCTCTATACTCTGCTTCTGCACTGGACCGGGCTACTACTGTCTGCTTCTTGCTTTTCCAATTAACAAGATTTCCACCAAGAAAGACACAATAACCAGTAGTAGATCTCCTATCAGACGGTCCTCCTGCCCAATCAGAATCAGTAAACGCCTCAACGCGTAAGTGTCCACTAGCTCGATACAATAAACCCCGTCCTGAATGTAGCTTAAGATACTTCACAATTCTAAGGACAGCCTCCCAATGTGGATAACGAGGAGCTGACATAAACTGACTCACCAAACTAACCGCAAATGAGATATCCGGACGTGTAATCGTGAGATAGTTTAACTTACCAACCAACCGACGATACTGATCAGGATTATGAAGCAACTCCCCCTGGTCCACATACAGTTTGACATTGGGATCCATAGGAGTCTCAACAGGCCTAGCTCCCAACAAACCTGTATCCTCAAGAATATCCAGTACATACTTTCTCTGTGATAAGCTAATACCTTCTTTGGACCTGGCCACTTCAATACCTAAAAAGTACCGAAGTTTTCCCAAATCCTTAGTATGAAATTGCTGATGTAAGAAGGTTTTTAACTCATCAATACCTCGCTGGTCATTACCAGTAATGATAATGTCATCCACATATACAATCAACAATACTTTCCCTCGATCAGATGTGAGGGAAAACACAGAATGGTCAGTCTGACTACGATGCATGCCAAATCTCAAAACTGCATCACTAAACTTGCCAAACCAGGCCCGAGGAGACTGCTTGAGGCCATAAAGAGCTTTACGAAGCCGACATACCTGATTACGCTCCCCCTGAGCGACAAACCCAGGTGGTTGCTCCATGTAAACCTCCTCTTGAAGATCCCCATGGAGAAAGGCATTCTTGACATCCAATTGAAATAATGGTCAACCAAGATTTGCAGCTAGAGAAATAAGAACGCGAACAGAGCCAAGTTTAGCAACAGGCGAGAATGTCTCCGAATAATCAACACCATAAGTCTGGGTGTAGCCTTTGGCAACAAGTCGCGCCTTATAGCGCTCAACAGTACCATCAGGAAGATACTTGACAGTGAATACCCAACGACAGCCAACAGTTGTCTTACCAGCAGGAAGAGGAACCAGGTCCCAAGTACCATTATGATGAAGGGCAGACATCTCATCCTCCATAGCTGTCCGCCACTCAGACACAGATAAGGCCTCCTGAACAGACTTAGGAACAAACACAGAAGAAACCGAGGTAGTAAAAGCTTGAAGAGACGGTGACAAATGATCATAGGAAACAAAATGAGCAATAGGATGGAGAGTGCAGGACCGAATACCTTTACGGTGGGCAATAGGAAGATCAAGGTTGTCTGGATCCCGCAACGGAGAAGAGGATGGCGCGGTGGGTGAAAGCGGTGCTGCTGGCGTAGATGGCTCTGGTTAGGGCTCTGGCTGAGGCGCTGACTGAGATGGTGCTGGCTAAGGCACAACTGGTGGATTTTTAGGACGACGATGATACACCTGCAAAGGTTTTGGTGGAGGAACGGTACTAGATGGGACAGCTAGAGGACACATAGACTCATATGCAGGCAAATCAGTAGTGGGGACAGACTCCGAATAAAAAGGAAGAGACTCATTAAATGTGACATCAGCACACACAAAATGACGACGTAAAGATGGGGAGTAACATTTATATCCTTTCTGAGTGCGAGAATAACCAAGAAAAATGCATTTAATGGACCGCGGGTCCAATTTACTCTGGTCGGGATCCAGAGCATGAACATAACATGTACACCCAAAAACCCGAGGGGGTAATGGGTGGAGAGGCCGACCGGGAAACAGGACTGTCTGGGGTATCTGACCCCCAAGGATAGTAGAGGCATACGATTGATCAAATAGCATGCAGTAAGAACCGCGTCACTCCAGTAAGACTTAGGAACCCTCATTTGAAATAACATGGCACGCATAACTTCTGATAAGTGTCGAATCTTGCGTTCGGCAACCCCATTTTGCTGTGGAGTCCGAGCGCAGGATGACTGATGAATAATCCCATGATCATCAAAAAATTGAGATAAAGTACTATGAAAAAATTCACGTGCATTATCAGACCGAAACATACGAATGCAAGTATTAAACTGAGTCTTTATTTCCATGTAAAATGATTTAAAAATAGTCTTTAACTCAGATCTCTCTTTCATAAGATAAAGATATGTAATACGAGAGAAATCATCAACAAAAATAACATAATACTGAAAACCAAAAACACTGGGCACATGAATAGGCCCCCAAATATCTGAATGAACTAACTGAAAAGGATGTGACACACGACGCTCAACCCTAGGATAAAATGACACTCTATGATGTTTACTAAACTCACAGACTTCACAAGATAACTCCTTAACAGAACTACACGAGGGCACTAGACGCTTCAAATTCTGAAGAGATGGATGACCAAGCCGACAATGTTGTTGATATAAGGACTCTGATGACTGGAGAGCAACTGGTTGAACACCACCACTGGTTAGGTAATACAGACCACCACGCTCAACACCGGCACCAATCGTCCTCCCCGTCTTGAGATCCTGAAATACACAACCATGTGGAAGAAATGTGAACCGAACAATTTAAGGATTTTGTAAGTTGACTAATAGACACAAGGTTAAAGGGTAAACGAGGAACATGCAACACAGAGTTTAAAGTAAACGATGGAGAGACAGAAACTGAACCCAAACCAGTAACCTCAGTGGTAGAACCATCTGCTAAGGTAACATGAAAGGTTTTATCCATGGGCTGGCAAGTAGAAAAGAATTTAGAAGTACCAGTCATATGATTAGTAGCACCAGAATCGATAACCCAAGGAGAGGAAAAAGATGATGCAACACAAGCAACGGAGGGACCTGTCTGAGCGAACGTAGCTGTGGAAGATGAAGCTGCAACAGCGGAAGGCTGAATGGACATAAGACGCTGATACTCCTCTGCTGAGATAGTCACACTGCTATTAGTAGAATGAGTAAACTGCCTAGTATCCTCAGAATGAGCAACCTGATGAGCCTGGGGAAAACCATGAAGATCATAACAATAGTCCACTGTATGATTTGTACCCCGACAATGAGTACAGAACTTGGTACCACGCCCACGACCAGAACCACCGCGACCAGAACTACTTCCCCCTGATGTGCGACCACGACTATTTCCACCACGACCATTGAACCCAGAATCACCGCGACCACCAGAACTGTTACCTGAATCATAGCCACCAGAACTTCGATTACCAGAACCACGACTGCCAAACCCAGAATCACGGCCGCGACCACGGCCAGTACTCGACCCAAAACCACTAGAACCCACTGAAGCTAAAGCAGAACGATCAAATGGTGATTGAGAGGTAGAACCAACATCTGCGATAGAAGCCTGGCGAAGACGACTAAACACCTCATCGAGAGATGGCAACTCCCGCTCTCCCAATATCTGAGACCGAACTGGATCATAAAATGATGGTAAACCATACAAAAAACGAGCAACCTCCAAACGCTCACGCTGACTCGCCATAACCTGAGGATCACTAGAGATAGGCTCATAAACCCGGAGTTCCTCACAAATACCACGAAATCTGGCATAGTAGTCCTCCAACGATCCAGTACCAAATGACAGAGAAAAGAACTGATTATGGAGATCATATGTACGACGAAGATTATTAACCCCTGAATACATCCTGGCAACCCGATCCCACACTTCCTTGGCACTATCAAGGTAAAACAGAGGGCCACTGATCTGAGGTTCCATACTATTCCACAACTCAACTCGAATATGACAATCCTCAACTTCCCAGTCACTATAATCCTTAGCATCTTTATTTGGAGGACTGTCTGTCAAATAACGAAATTTTCTCTCACCCATATAATAAACTTTGACAGCACGAGACCAAATAGCATAATTGTTGCCATTCAAAGGAATGGACGTAATGGAATCCTTCTCACGACGCCGAGAAGTGCCAGAAGAACTACCAATAATTATAGAACCAGAATTAGAGCCAGATGCAGACTTTTCTTCAGACATAATTACCGATCACCACAAAATACCCCCACCAGTAAAAAGATAACCAACTGTCTCGACAAAACAACCAAACAAACCAACGAAGCAACAACCAATAACCAATACTAAATGAAACCACTGAAAGTCTGCATCTACTACTAGATCATACCAATCAGATAAGTTCGAGCATCAACAGAGCACTAGGTGTGGATTTCGAGCATCAACAGAGCACAGGATGTGGATTTCGAGAATCAACAGTGAATTTCGAGCAGCAACAGTGGATTTCGAGCATCAACAGAGCACAGGATGTGGATTTCGAGCATCAACAGTGAATTTCGAGCAGCAACAGTGGATTTCGAGCATCAATCAGTGGATTTCGAGCAGGAACAGTGGATTTCGAGCATTTCGAGCATCAACAGTGGATTTCGAGCATCAATCAGTGGATTTCGAAGGTTTTTAGGGCTTGTACGATCTCATATGGGGTTTTCGAAGGTCATCTATGGGTTGTATAGATCTCGTATGGTGTTTTTGAAGGTCGTCTATGGCTGTATAGGTCTCGGTTTGGTACTGATTTAGGGTTTGGTTTAGGATTTCGAGGTAGATGATGGTTTAGGCTTGATTTAGGGTCTGATTTAGGGCAGCAAGGTATACGATGGTTTAGGGTTTCGAGTTAGACGATGATTTGGGGTCTGGTTTTAGGGTTTCGGCTGGTTTAGGGTTTCGAGGTTGTCGGCTGAGGAAGATGATGGTGACGTCAATGCTAGGTAGGGTAGGGTTAGGTAGAATTAGGTTATGGGTTAAGAACCCGCTCTGATACCATGTTGTTTAGATGAGAGAGAGAGAGAGAGGGAAAGGAAGAGAATTGTGTAAGGTGTTAACGAACCCTACCACACAAACCTTTATTTATATTATGAGAGAGACTAATACATTACGTAGCTACCCAATGTGGGACAACTAACAATAAACATATTCTAACAGGATTGATATTTTTTCTTCAGGTCAGACTTACAGTGTTATTCTACCAGAAAAGTTGCAGACCGGAAAATGGAATGTGTACAGGTTGGCTACTCATGGTTCGCTTCAGTACATTTATAAATAGCTTGATATGAATTGTTGGGTACGTCCATTACACTTTTTGAACTTGCTATCAAAGTCCGGGTTTTGCTTCTCAGAAGTCTGTTTGTTCAATTCTCATTACCACTGTTTGTTCCCGTTGCTTACATATTTATCGTAGCATGCATATTTTTGCACTCAATTCAGTTCAATCTATTTCCTTTCTATATACGATATGGGTTCGTCATCTGTGGGAAGGAGTGTTGGATAACTCGAAATCCATATTGAAACCATTCCCTACTTTAGCTTTCAGAAACGGTGAACTACGTATATATTTTTGGGCATAATACTTTATTTATCTTTTTCCAGTTTCTTTTGATTGTATACAATAACAATTTCTTGGTCTGACCATCAGTTTGGGTAATTGCATCATGGCAGATCTGCTCATTCTCCACTGAAGCTTGTCAGTAGATTCCCTTATCATCCTGAAATTGGCACATTGCACGATAACTTTGTGTAAGATTCAAGTATCACATAATTCGTGCATTCCCTTTCTTTATTGAATTTTCTCCTTCACATTGCCGTTCAATTTTTTTTTATCTTACTGGTTGGAAACATGCTTGTTGAAGTGTCTTTTTAATCATCTGGGAGGCATAGTTCTCCGTTACTAATTTTTTTGTCCAGACATGCAGTCGAAACTTTCAAAGACTGTAAATACTTGGGTACACGTCTTCAGATTGATGGAACAGTTGGAGAGTAAGTTTGATTAGTGACTAACAAATTTTCTTCCCATATTGGAAAACTATGAACCATTTCCACCAAAGTTTTTTTTTTTTTGGAACTGAATGTCCACCAAAGTTGAGTTCTTTTGCTTTGTTGTTTGTTTATTTGAAGGTACAAATGGATGACTTATGGAGAGGCAGGAACTGCCAGGACAGCAGTAGGTTCTGGCCTCTGGTGTCATGGATTGTCAAAAGTGAGTCGTACTTCTGAGTTTGGATCAATGTTTCCAAAACCACGTGTAACAATTTCATTAACCAAAAAATTCTAACTCTTCACCTCTTGTTTATATGTTTCGACCTTTGATGCTTGGAGATTCCGTAGACATCTTTATTGTATTTTGGCAGTTTTATTCTAAGTGCCCTTTTATGTGTACGCGAAGTACAAATTTGCTGCAATGTCAGATGGTACTCCTAAATTTTTTGTTTACTTGTTTATTTTACTGTCTCTGGCCTTTATGGGTTTTCCTTTTCTTCAGTAGCAGCCATTAAAGAGTTGCCGATGATGTGCAATTTTAATATCTATTTGCTTTTCTGGATTGAGTCGAGTTGACCGACATGTGTTATATTTGTATTTCTCTCTTTACCTTTTGTTAATGGACCTCTTATAATATAATTGCTTTGCTTCTGGTGTGGAAAATAATGGAGTCAATTCTTTTTTTCCGGTTATGTAACAGGGAGCTCGCATTGGACTTTATTTTATTAATACACCAGAGTGGCTGATCGTGGATCATGCCTGCTCAGCATATTCATATATCTCGGTTCCTTTATATGACACTCTTGGTGTGTAGTCTATGGAAGTCTTATCTCTGCTTGTTCTTCAAATTTTATCTTACGTTTGAACTTTAAAACAGGTTTTTGTCTTGTATTCAGGTCCGGATGCTGTCAAGTATATTGTCAATCATGCAGATATAGAGGCTATTTTTTGTGTGCCGAGTACGCTGAGTGCTGTGAGTTTGTTCTTTTTCCTTTTCAAAGCCACTTATCTTCACTATGACTGGTATTCAAACACCACCCCAGCTCCCACGAATAAAATCTCAAAATCATGTTGTCACTAAGGCATTTCGTTGAGATGTTTAACCTTTTGCTGGCAAAGGAAACATGGTTTCGAGATGCAAACAAAGGAAAAAAAAAAAAATCAGGAGTGCAGACTGTAATCAGGGCTACGGACAATTCACAACGGAGTTTGTAAATACATAAGTTGATTAAATGGTGTAATGCCAAATAAATAATAATTGATAAAGAAGGCACATTTTACTGGTTTCATCGTTAAAATGAAAATGAAGTAGTGCAAGTGAAAGAGAAGAAAAACTGTCTAAAATTCTGCAAGGCACATAGTCTTGAGATCACAAGCTGTGAGCCGAAGGTGGTAGAGGACAAGATGCAACTGTTGCAGTCACAAGAGAGGGAGGGGAAGAGAGAGGAAAAAAATTAAATGAATCACAGTAGAGAGGGAGAAAGGAGCAAAAGAAAAATGAGACAGGAAATGAAAAGACGAATGTGAGATAGCGCTCACGAGGCAGAGGGAATGTGGAGAAATTAGCAAATATCTGTAAGGGGATGGTTTAATGGAGAATAAAAGTCAAGGGAGGGTCTGCATTGAGAAAACCGAATTAAACATACAGGTGAGATTAATATATTGTGAATATCAAATTAAACATACAGGTAAGATTACTATCTTGTGAAATCTTAGTGGGGTAATTTGGAGAAAACTTTTAAATAGTAGAGGGAAATGAACAAATTTTAGAAGCTGAATCGCGCCCACCACCCAAAAAGATGGACAAAATACACAAACAGACGGTTCCAGCTTCCTCCATGCTTGGACCTGGCTGGCTGGGAAGATGGAGGGCAGGGAGGGCACTTCAATAGTGAGGAAGCGCCAGAGTTGGACACAGTTTAGGGCAGCCATGGATGGTAGCTGGGGGGAGTGTTTAGCCCAAAGGTGGACTTGACCCAAGAGCAAAGATCATGGAAAAGGGAGTAGAAGCTCTTGTAACTATGCCTAGACATCCCTTTATACGAGATGGTCAGAGTAGGGGGATCTAGCTCAATGACACTTGGCCTTTTCTTGTTGGTTTGGTATTGGAGTTATATACCCTCGGTCTTGCCTCTAACACATGCCTCTTTCGGTTTTAGAGTGAGGTGACTGGGCCCTTGTCGTGACCTAGGATACTGTTAGCACCCTGAGACTTAGGCCTGCATGGGATATTGGGATGGCATGTTGCGCCACTTTGCACGCATGTGGTGCATATTTTGGCTCCAATACACCATGCTCCAGATCGGTTATGATCTCAATATAGGAATTACAACTTGAAAGTGCATTTTCCAGCATTACTGATTTCTCTCTCTCTCTCTCTCTCTCTCTCTCTCTCCGCCTATTTGATATCCTTATACTCAATTGTATGTACCTTCCATTTCTCATGTCTATATCAATGTTATTCTTAGAATTTGTAATGGTTCGGTTGATACTTGCAGTTGTTGAGCTTCTTATCTGAGATTCCATCTGCACGCTTAATAGTGGTATACACTCCTAAACATCAATTCTTCTTGCAGATTTATGCATAAGCTTTGATTTATTTTTCTATTTCTCTAAAATATCGTGCCCCTGCTCTCTTTGTTACAGGTTGTCGGAGGGATAGATGAACACCTACCCTCTCTTCCAGCAACATGTGGTGTTAAGCTTATATCTTATTCACAGCTGCTTAGTCAGGTAACTTGAAATGCTTTGTAGCAAAAGGAAAAAGAAAGAGATGTAAAATATCATGCAGGAATGGGATTGAAACATATGCAAGTTCACACAACTGGAACTAAAGGTTATTTATTTTGAATCTAGTTTTTATTTTATAACTCAAGTTGTCCAACTTACACCTTCTTGACTAATCCTTGGTGGACCAGTCCCACTGTTTACTAGCAGGAGGCTCATTTAAAGCTGGGACCAATCCCGTATGGATTGACCCCGTAAGAGTTGATAGCACCTAGGAGGTTTTGAACTTGAGACATAGGGAGATGACATGTGCAGTTCAAACTAGTAAAAGATAAACTTAGAACCTTTTTTTTTTAAACTAAAAAATCCAGATAAAGATGAACGATCCCTGCATGTTCCCGATAAGGGAATAGATATGCTTTTGTCTCAGACCTGGTGCAGTTCAATTATCTAACACATGAATCTAGGATCATCCCATATCACTAACTTGAAGGAAAGGGTTATTGGCATTTTTTCACCTTTAAAGAGTAACTTGGATTAGATATTGGACAAGTAAAAATGGTTCCAAGAGATTGTAGTATCTTGTGATAGACACTTCCAACTCAGACCCATTCACTTTTAGAAATTATGAGGTGAACATAGTGGCATTGTCGCTGCATGCTGTTGATTGGGCCCAAGTGAATACGAAGTCCTATCAAGTGAGTCCCCAGATGCTTTTTTTCAGATTTGGTGTTGCCTGTTAACATTAGCTACCTGCCCTCTTGAAGTATTTTTTCTAGCCTGTTCATGTAAGTTACCTGCTAATCTTGTATGTGCATTTCACAAATTGGATATTTTTGTAATCAATGTTCTTCAAAACAATTTTACTCTTTGCCATTATAAACTTGTCTGCCACTTAGAATTAGTATTAATGACCTGTGATTAGATTATTTCTACTTTATAATTGATTATTTTTATGTTCTCAAAGTATATTTTGATTTTTCTTGTAGGGCCGCAGTAGTCTTCAACCTTTTTGTCGTCCTAAGCCTGAGGATGTTGCAACTATATGCTACACAAGTGGTACTACAGGGACACCCAAGGTAGCAAACTCATGCTTTTGGAATTTAATTTTTAGATCCTGCAGCTTAAATATTCACCTAGGATGACTGGTCAACTTGGTAGCAAACTCATGTTCTGTTCTTTTCCTTTTTAATTTCTCTTTCCATGATGTTTCCCATGGAAAAGGGAGTCGTGTTGACCCACGGAAACCTGATTGCGAGTGTTGCTGGCATGAGTTATTCAATCAAATTCAATTCCGCGGACGTGTGAGTCTAATACCACTGTGTATTTCTTTTGGTGATTTGAGATTGTACTATTCTTTCTTTTCCACCAAGGTTATTTAAGTTTGCCGTATGTGCTTTCTTCAGTTACATGTCCTATCTTCCTTTGGCGCACATCTATGAACGAGCTAACCAAGTTCTGTCAATATATTATGGTGTTGCTGTTGGTTTCTACCAGGGGGTACGTGATACAATTGGACTCACATCTCTACTTTCTTGTGGTATATTGATGCTTGAACATATCAGTCCAGACAATTATTTCTTCTCTTAGTGAATTTGATGTCAGAAGCTGAGGAAGCAAATTCCTATTGGCATATTTGCTGATGACTTCCTGTTTGGACATGTATTATACATGTTGAATACCAACACTATTTAATGCTTGGGTTCTACCGATTCACCATGGTGCTTTTACTAAAAGTCTGAGGGAGCCTTATGTAATCTATCTAATGCAGAAAACTAACAATCGTATTGTCATCGTCTTTTTTTTATTTTTATTCTAAAGAGTGGCTTGAATATCACAAGTCCTACTTTTAGTTCTTAGAAACTAAGGAACTTTGAAAATGTGCTCCCATGTAGGAACAAAAGCTAAAATATGTATAAATTCGTCCGTCTTTAGTATATTATTTACTTTTTCTTATTTTGAGGACATATTTCTTTCCCACTGTTATTAGATTTCTCTAGTCTTCTTACAACTCGGTTGGTAAGCTCAACATTGGCAGGTTATTTTGCTAATTATGCGACAAGTGTTGAATGTGACAATCAGATGCATTATTTAGAAAAAGCCCTTGAATGTGACAATCTCTTGCATTATTTAGAAAGTTCCCTTGAATGTGACAATCTCTTTCATTATTTAGAAAAGGCCCAATCGGAATTTATCGTCCTTACAGCTGAGTTCTGTCGTTGTTAGCAAATATGGTACCATTTTCTATGCAATTAAATGAAGAAAGATAAAAGTACATGGATAGATGTCATCCATCTACAGAGTTCACTACCTTACGCCATCTTTCCCTGGGTTGGGTGTGGTCTCTTGGATTTCGAACAAAAGGGGTCTTCTGAGTGCAAAATGCAACTTGTGAGAAGATTACTATTGTTTGTTAATAATATTTCCAGATGTTAGGGCACAGTTAATTGGTAATGCCCAAATCATTCAGCGAGGAACAATTTGGAAGCATCTATGTGTGAAGTATAATTTAGGAAAGTATAACTTTAGGAATTATAATTTAGGGTTTCCAATTGTTAGGTTTCAATTAATTTGTTATTTATCTTTCATGTTAGGGATAACTTAGTCATTTTATGTTATTAGGGTTTTGCTAGGGTTTTTAGGCTTAGCCTATATAACCCCTTGATTACTCTTGTAATCTCTAAGTCTTTGCAATGCAATAAGAAAGTATGTTTGTTTGTTTGGTAGTTCCTTCGAGTTTCTCTCTCTTTGAAAGCTCACATGGTATTAGAGCAATAAGATCTAGGCCTGTCAAATATTTGCTCTCTGGCCAGCGACGTAAGGCTCGCCGCCGTCTGCCGGGCATTCATATGAATTGTTCATCGCAATCGCAGTATTCATAGCAGCAGCATCATGCACAGCAGCAGCAGCCACCTCCCACATCTATGTCGTTTTTCAATTTAAATTAGTTACCTTTTTTTTTCTCCTGGTATTGTTTGCGTCGGCAATTTGACATTCGTTTAGCATTGGTTCTTCCTCCTATTTGCATCTGTTCGACAACGGTTCTTCTTCTTCTTCTTCTTCTTCGCATGTTCTAGTTTTGCACTGGTCAACACCTTCGCAGTAGTTGATTTGCTGCAGTTGATTCGCAATAGTTTATTTGTAGTAGTATGATTTGCAGTCGTTGATTTGCAGTAGTTTATTGGCAGTGGCATCGGTATTGGCATTGGTATTGGCAATGGTTCGGCACCTATTGATTGGCAGCAGTGGATTTGCAGTCGTTTCTTTGCAATTGTTATCTTTTTAACAAACTCACAATGCTTTGCATCATGAATTTGAGGGGGGGGGGGGGGGGGGGGGGGGGGGGGGGGGTGAAGTATAATTTAGGAAAGTTTAACTTTAGGAATTATAATTTAGGGTTTCCAATTGTTAGGTTTCAATTAATTTGTTATTTATCTTTTATGTTAGGGGTAATTTAGTCCTTTTATGTTATTAGGGTTTTGCTAGGGTTTTTAGACTTAGCCTATATAACCCCTTGATTAGTCTTGTGATCTCTAAGTCTTTGCAATGCAATAAGAAAGTATGTTTGTTTGTTTGGTAGTTCCCTCGAGTTTCTCTCTGTTTGAAAGCTCACACTATGTTACGCTGACTCTCGTAATGGTATAAAATACCCGTGTCGGACACTCGACACTCGGATAAGGGTGTGGGATATGTGTCCGATACGTTTAGTAAGACACTTCTATAGAAAACCTAATTGTAATTCGAGTTAATCATGGAAGTATGCATGAACCTCTTTTATTATCCATGAAATGCGCTATAGAACCTTAAAACACCATTTTACATAAGAAAATACACAAAAAATAGAAACAAATTTTAATATTTTTGCCTTGTCCCCTATGTCCTTGAAATGAGAAATAGTTGAATCTGACACCTAGATACATACCCGCACCCGGCACCCGTACCTGAGTCCTTAGTAACATAAGGAAGCATGCTAAGCTAATTAGGTGATGTAGTGTGGGTAGGGTTGTATGACTATTAGAATTTAGAATTGAGATAGTTGGAATGTGAGAGTAATTTTACATCCCCTAACTCTATTCTCGACTTGGATATATATTCAAAAAGGTCCGCTCTCAGCCATTCCACATGCTGCCTAGTTGAGGCATGGTTATCAGAAGTGGATTCTCTCTTCTGTAGTAGATGTTGAAGCCGAACTTGCTGCCCCCTTGACCAAGAAGGGGGCGGGCACAGTAGCTACACGGACATCTTCCTTTCTATTGTTGCCAGTAACACAACTCTAGGAGCATTAAGATAAGCCCCCTTTTTCGCCCAAAATTCAGTAAGGTCAATTCTTTGATGTCCAAACTCTTCTCTCTGGATTTTGGTGCATTTTATGTCATACTTTTATTCTGAAGAGAACATTTAGGAAAATATATAGGAGTTATGAATTTAGTTTTTTCACTTTTTTTGTAACGAAGCGGACCATGTTTAATGTGTGTGTGGACTGCAGATCGCTTAGTGCTTTATGGTAACCCTTCT